>NHZP01000029.1:0-728337 GCA_003313425.1 Pseudopyrenochaeta lycopersici | reverse complement strand
CTTAGCGTAAGTATACTTTTAACTCTTAAAGAGTATATCTTAGCTACTAAAAAGAGACGTAATAAGCTCTAAGTACTTCTACGCCTACGCCTAATTAAAAAGGAAATTATTAGCTAGAAAGTATTAAATATAACTTTACTTTAGCTTTATTAGTAGATAGAACTTCTAAAGTTTAAGTTATAAAGGCGTATAAGAGAAGCGTACTTAACGCGTCCCTACCTCTATATATAAAATACACGCTTAAACCTAAAGATTTATCTAAATACTAAAAAAGAAACTTAAAAAAATATTATAAGTATTTTTACTTATATAAAGTAGTATTTTAACTCTTACTATAGGAATTTTATCTTAATAATAATAAAGTTATCTAAGCTATATAGTACTTAAGAAGAAACTTAAGAGACTTTTAGTATATATACTATAAGCGCGTATTTAAAGTAAATAAAAATAATACTTACTTAGGAATACTTTAAGTAATATATACTTAACTTACTATTTAACTTAATTAATTATAGCTTTAAAGTAGCTATAATCCACGCTTAAGCTATATAGTAAAAAGACTAGACTATTTGTAAGGAAGTCTTCGAGGGAGGTAAGGTTAGATCTATAAATAGATTTAAGCTAGTACTAAAGTAGACTAGTACTATAATATATATCTTATAATAGTAGGATAGATAAAGATATAATAGACTTCCTCCTATATATAGTAGGACCTAGCTACTAGCTATATATAGTAATTCTGCTTATATAATATATAAGTAAGAAGCGTAACCTTAATAAGGATTAAGTAAGAGGTAATAATAAAATATATTTTATTGTTGCTAGGTACAGAATAAAAGTAGAGGTAAGCCCTACTTTTATAGACATAAAATAAGATTACTAAGCTAAACTATAACTAACTAATAAAAGATAAAATATCCTTCTATGCTTATAAATTAGATTTATAAGCGAGGGGTAAGAGGGGTAAAGAGGAGTAAAGAGGAGTTATAAAGTAATAACCTAGGTTATTATTCTATATTAACTTTTAACTAAGAATCTTAAGAGTCTTAATAGTTTATCTTAGAAACTAGAAACAGCTGTAACTCTATAGTTACTCGCTCTATTTAAGTGCTTTAAGATTTAATCTTAGATAGTTTTATACGCTCTATAAGATAGAGCTATTTATAACTTAAAAGCTTATAAAAAGATATAATCTTTACAAAGAGTAACCTTAGCTAGTATTAGGTAATATATTATTTATTAATATAGTAGCTTATATAAAGTAATATTAAGTATTAGCTACTATATATAGTCTTATAAAAAGAGCCTAACCTAATTTCTTACCTTTACTATATAAAATATACTAAGCCTAGAGATAAGACTTACTTCTATTACGTTAACTTAAATATCTCTAAGGCTATATACTTAGGTAAGGGCGTAAATATTATTTAAGAAAGCGTCTCTTTTAATAATAAAGATAAAGATAACTATATATAGATACTACGTAGCTTTTATAATATTATCTATAAGTACTAGAACTAGTAGGAAAACTTAAGACTTAAGAACTCTACTAGTTATATTAAGGGATAGGATAATAAGAGAGACTAGCTAAAGAGTTATAGTGCGAAATTCCCTAATATTAAATAGTTTAGTTAGCTTTATAAGGCTAGTTATTGTGGAGTTAACAAGGTGGTTCGGCACAATCCTGCAGTTCTAGTGTTGTGAATGAGAGGTAACGTTGGAATCAAACGTGCGTGAATAACAGGAGCAGCCCTGCCTGTGCAGTCTGCCAGAAACGAAGGTAAGTATGGAGCCTGATTAAAAGTAATAAACAAAATAGTCTGAAATCTTATTTAATTAACATAGCTAATGCACTAGCTACTTTGTAAAATCTCAGTTTTAAAGTGAATTATCGTGGTGTGTGGTGCATAGTGCATGAGGTTTAGTGCATAATGCATCTCTACGTCTTATTACTAAATTTTGCTAATAAAGGAAACCTATTATTACCTAATTACTTAGGTACCCTGCGTAACAGTATAAATCTCCCCTACTTTAAGCTTAGTCCTATTAAGCTTATAAATCCTACTTATTATTCCTTCTCTTTATAAGCAGAACTATTAGCAGGAGGAGAAGAGAGCTAAGAAAAGACACATAAAAAAAGAAAGGAAAGAAAGAAATTATTACCCTACGAATAAAGGAAAGGTAGTATAAGCTATATTTCTGCCAGGAGGAGTAGTCCTTGTAATCGTGCAGGTTCCTTTATAAACTCTCGCACTTTATTGTTAAATCTCTTAAAGATAGTAGGGAAAAATAAAAGAAAACGCCGCTTTAACCTTACTGTTAACAACGCTAGTAAGTATGCTATTATTGTAGTATCCTTTAAATAACTAGGAGGCACTTAGCTAATTAGAGTCTGTTAAGCCTTACCTAGTAATTGCTGATTAGCTAGGCTCTTAATAGTGCAGCTAAATTATCCTTACTTCTTCTTCTTAATCTCCTTAATCCTCTTGCTACGATGAGGAGTCTGCGACGGTGTATGCAGATTTGACGCGCTTATATTAGGTTGCGCTTGCCTAGGACGAGAAGGCGCGAGAGGAGGTCCTATAGGTGACTGACCAGGCGAATATTAACTTAGCGCCTGTTGCTGCGATGATGACCTTCGTGAACTAGCATGAGTTGAAGTCTATGGAGACTTAGTTGCGCTTTAGATAGATAGACGCCTCGGTTTCTCTACTATTTTTAATTGCGCAGTAAGGAGATTAACCTCCCAGCGACTCTAAATGATATTTTGTTTAATTTTAACTTATTTTATGTGTCTGGGGGGGGGGAGGGGGGGGAGGGTTGTGCTGCGTGTGTGTAATGCTAAATATATAAAAATATGCGAAAATTTGATAAAGGAAATACAGCCCCTCCCCTGCTTTAAGATAAAAGCCGTCCCTTAGGCTTAAGTAAGCTTATCTTCTAAGTTAGAATTAATTTCTAAATTAGGTATTTAAATATATTGTTATCTCTTAGTCTCTGTTAAAGATCTTAGTATAATAATAGGATAGCTGCGCGTAGTTAGCTGTATTATATTTTTAGATAAATCTAAGTTTATAGGAGGGTTATTCTCTATCTTTTGTAACTAAATCGCGTCTTAGTTAGGATTCTTAATAACTGTAAACTTATTATCTTAAGAGTTATTAAATCAAACAGGCGGCGGTAAAAAGTTAGCCTTAACATCCTATAATAATAAATCTTATAGCTTTACACGACCTTAATACTCTTAAGTAACCTTACTTTTATCTTAAGGTACCTATAGTTTAAGTCTCTATCCTAGAGTAGTGTTTCTAAATTACGTGCTATTAAGGTCTATAAGTTAATAGTTGCCTTTATCTTAGTTAGTATAAAAGACTTTATATAGTCCTAGCTATCTGCTTATAAGCTTCTTATCTCTTAATATGTTAATGTCTCTAGCTAAGTCCTATATTAGTACGAAGTTATCGTCTTTAATTTCTTCTTAATAAATCTCCCTATAATTATCTTAATATTTCTTCTTTTCGCGTTGTAGGCGCTTAGTTCTTAATACTGCGTCTTTAAGAAATTAATCTCTTAAATCTAGCTGCATAGCTTATACTAATAATAAACTAGCCTCTTAATATTACTTGTCTAAATAGCAATATCTGCTATATTAGAAGAGCAAGCTTAATTAGAAGTACTAGATTCTAACTAGTAACTAACTAATAAGGAGAATATCTAGTCTAACTCTGCGTAGAAATTCTGTCTGCCTATAATACTATTAGAAGATTATTAACTTAAGGTCTAGGAAGCTTAATAAGTGCGTTGCATATTAGCTTATAACTACCCTTAATTTTTCCTATATCCTAAGGGTTATATACTAATACTTAGATCCTCCTAATATAATAAATCTTAGTAAGGGCTTTAACTACCTTTCTAAAATTAGGCCTACTGTCTATAGTAAGCGTCTTTATTATACTTTAGTAATATAAGATTTCCTTATATAAAAATTTAGTAACAGTAGATAACTTGTTGTTAGCTATTACTCGTGCCTCTAGCTATCTACTAAGGTATTCTTGTGTAATTATAATAAATTTCTTTCCTTAATAATACAGTATGTAAATAACGTCTATAGTAACTTGTTCCTATAATACGTAATAGTAGGTATTTATTAGTATCTCTTACTTGCGACTTAATAATCTTTGCTAGCACTATTCGTATAATGTAATCGTGCGTCGCACCTTCTTATGCATCCTTTCCTACTAGTATTATTAAGTAAGTATTAAATAGACGCTGTTTACTCCTCTATAACTAATCTATTAATGTACTTCCTATATAGCTATAGTCTTAAGATTAAGATTATCTATAACTTAATAAATAGCTATATTCCTTATAGACTTCTAGAATAGATAGCCTTCTCGCATAAAGAAATTTATCGCCCTCTTTTTCTATGCTTAAAGTTATGCCTTTGTGAGGCCTTTATACTTCTTAAATCTTATTAAGAACTAAGTAATGACTTTAGACTTATCTAAGTATCGCTTATTTAGTACCCTACTTATCTTAGCAGGCGAGGTAAACTTAAGGTTAGTAACTAGGTTTTTAATAAAATCTTTAAGGTTATCTTTAGTCTTATCTAGCTGTTCCTATCTTTCTAGCTTTAGATAACGTAATAACGTATTAGTAATAATATTCTTCTTTCTAGGAATATACTTAATATTAAAGTCCTAAGTAAGGATAGCTGCGAGCTACCTGTTTTAGACTAACCTAGGGACGTCAGGCGATAATATGTTAAGTTAATAAATAAGTGTCTAAGTGTCTGTTTTAATAGTAAAATATTGTCTATATAGCTAGGTTCTAAATTTCTTTAACGCCTATAATACTGCCTTATACTTAAGCTTTATTAAGTGCTAGAGACTCTTAGCTTTTAACTAAATTATACTTTTAAATTAACATAGATGTCTTTTTCTGTCTGCTCTAATCTGTTTAAGAGACGCGCCTGCGCCTTCCTTACTTATATCCAGTGATAGGAGCTTACTATTGAAAAATAGTAATTACTATTTTTTTAAAAGGTTTATATTAAATTACCTAGTAATCCTAAAATTCTAAAATTCTAGAATAGAATACTACTTAATCTAAAGATTAATTTTAGAATTTGAGGATTTCCTAAATAGGGTTAGTTCTTTAGGAAAAAATTTAAGAAGACAAAAACTAGTAAGCTAAATTAGTAAATTAGTAATTACTATTTAGCTTACTATTTTTTTTCTTAAAAATTATATTATTAAGGAACTAGGCCTATTTAGGAAATCCTCAAATTCTAAAATTAATCTTTAGATTAAGTAGTATTCTATTCTAGAATTTTAGAATTTTAGGATTACTAAGTAATTTAATATAAACCTTTTAAAAAATTTGACAAAATAGTAATTACTAATTTTTGCCCATCACTGCTTATATCTACTCAGGGTTGCATATTTACTAAGTAATAGTAATTACTATTACGTAGTAGTAAAAGCTCTTTAGTAATAGTAATTACTAAGTTACTATTTAGTAATTAGTAAAATTCTAAAAATAGAAACTCTATATTTTTATATTATAACTATATATAGTAAATTAAACTTATTAAATATAAAATCTTAACTATAGATTTATAAACTACTCTTTCTATCTATATTATAATATATAATATACTAGAAATTTAGAAATAATAGGAATTAAAAAATATAATATAGTCTTACTAAAAAAATATATATTAAATAAAAAACTAGCTAATCTAAACTACCTAAAGAATTTAAGAAATCTATAGCTTCTAAATTAGAAGCTATAAAATCTTCGTATAAATTATAAAAGTTTCTACTTAATTTAATCTCTTCTAGAGTACAAAACTCTTTATTATAAATATTTAAATTATTTAAAAAATAGAAATCTACTTTAATAAACTCCTCTTTTAAAGTAAAATAATTCTCTTTAATAGCTAGTTTAGCTTTTATATTATCTACTTCTTTAGAAGTAATTATAAGCTTATTTATAAAGCTTTTAATTATATCTATATATAATTAGTAATAGTTATATATATATGAATAGATAACTTACTATAATCTTTAAATAAAATACTTATATTAATTAAGTATTTATTAATACTTTCTAAAGTAGTAGAAAGAGAATTATCTATAGTTCTATTTCTATATTTACTTTTCTTAATAGATCTATAATAATATTAAGAAAGTCTTTTTTAAATAATATTAATTATATTAAACTTACTTAACGTAGCTTTAACTCTATCTTTTTTATAATAGCTTAGTCTACTTAAATATAAACTATTCTTAAAGTATTTAAATAATCTATAATATATATAGAGTTTTTATCTAATATAAAATTAATATATTTAATTATTATTATTAATAATAATATAACTTACCTTTAAAATTTCTATAATTATTAATTATAGCCTTTATAGTAGAGTCTAGTTTAGTAGATTTAACTACTATACTATTATTAATAATAGTAGAGATAAAGGTAGATTTAGTAAGCATTTTAACTATAGTTTAAAAAAACTATAGTAAAATAAAAAGATAAAGTAGATTTACTAGTAGATATAGATAGTAGATAAGGATCTTATTTGTTATTTTTAAAGAATAAAATAAAAGGTAGTATAGATATATATATAGTTATTCTAGGTTCTTTTAAATATAGTTTTACTTCGTTCTCTATACAGTTACTATTAATAGATTTATTAGGTAATATAAATATTTTATTATTACTATTATAATTATCTTCTATAGTATTTAGTATATCTAAACTAGAACTAGAATTAAAACTACTATTTATATTTATACTATTATTACTCTCTATATTATATTTTTTTTATATCTATTACATATTTCTATAAAATATAATTTTATATTATCTACTATTATACTATTAAAATCTAAACTATTATATATATCTAATTTAAAATGCGGATCTAATAAAGTTACTATATATAGATCTTTTAATTTATCTATATTAGTATTATTTATAGGATAATAAAATAATAATTTATCTATAGCTTGTTGTATTCCTTCTTTTAATAATAAGTCTTTTTCTTCTATAAAATAAAGTATATCTATTAATTTTTTATATAGTTAAGTTATATATATTATAGTATAAGAATTACTAGTAAAACCTTGTAATTTTATAGTAGGTTTTTGAAATATTTCTAAAATTAACTTTATTTTTATTAAATAATTCTAATCTTCTATTTTTATAGTAAAAGATTCTAAATTTAGATCTTTTTTCTTTTTATTAGATAAGCTATTAGCTTTATTGATAATATATATAATCTCATCTTTAAAATAAATAAATCTATCTAACATATTATAGGTAGAGAGCTATCTAGTACTATTATCTTTTATAAGTATTTTAGGGCCTATATTACTTAATTTACTATCCTTAACTACCTTTTTAAAGTTATTTTTTGAAAAATAATTATATTTAAATTTATTAATAATATTTCTAATAGTTATAGGTAAGGCTTTTCTATTATTAATAAAATCTATACTATTATTATCTTTATTAAGTTTTTCTATTATAGTATTTAGATTATTATTAAATTTTTTAGTATTATTAATAGTAAAAAAGGTATAGTCTAGAAAATTATTACTAATTAGATTTAATATATGTGCTACACACTTTATATCTATAATATTATAGTTAAATTTAGAATTATAACTATCTTTTATTAACTTAATAGTACTATTAATACTAGAAGCATTATCTCTAGTTATACTTATAATATTATTTCTTATATTAAAATCTTTTAATATACTATTAACTATCTTATAGATAATACTACTAGTATAAGATTTAAAATTATTAAGATCTTTAAAACCTATTAAATAACTTTTAAATCTAAAGTTAATATCTAAAAAATGTAAAGTTATAGCTAAAAAACCTATATTATTATTAGATCGCCATTTGTCTAAAGTAATAGAATATTTACTATTATTATTTTTTAAAAGTATTTTTAGTTTATTTACTTCTAAAGTATAAAAGCTGTCTAGTTCTCTTTTTATAGTAGTTCTACTTATAGTAGGTATATCATCTTTTAAATATTTTATAAAATTATTAAAACTACTACTTTCTACTATACTAAAAGGTAAATTATTAGATATAATAAAATATAATAGATTAATTTTATATTCTTCTTTACTAAAAAAGATAAAGCTAGGTCTTTATTTTTATATTAGAATTTCTAAAATAATTATTTAAAGTATTAGTAGTACTACTAGTACTATAATCTATATTAGAATTACTTTCTATATCTTTATCTATACTAATAGTATTATTTATAGTAAAGTGCTTAGCTTTAAAATGTATAGTTAAATTACTAGTATTAATAGGCTACTTTAATTTAGTACTATAATTACAACTATTACAACTAGCTTTAAATAATCTAGATTCTCCTTCTTTATAAGGTAGTAGTTCTAATTTAAATTTTCTATCTCTAAATATAGGAGCTAAATTAGCTATACTAGGTAATTCTAAATTAGGACTTAATAAATTTTGTTTAGAAAAGATTTTTCTAGACATAATATAAATACTTTTATATAATAATAGAGTTAAAAGAGTTAAATTTTAATTTTAGTATAAGGTATAAAGATGTAATGAATCTTAAAAACTACCAGTAGGGATAGCCAATAAGATTGCAAGGTTAGTTCTCCGGGATGGAGTAAGGAACTAGATAAAAAGGGGGTTTAATACTAAGACAGTAAGAGGGCGCTTCTGTAAAGAGTACTAAGGGTTAAGAATAATTAGTATTACTATTACTATACTATAGAGTATAATATTAAGTTAAACATAATAAGCTATAAGGGTTTATTATGGTGATCTATATACATAACGCGCTTGTTACGCTCGCTGCGAGCGCTGCGAGCGCTCGTCCTTAGCAGAGCGAGCGGTTACGTAACACGTAACAGAGTAGAACACTAGCGCTTCCTAACTAGCTGTCAGCACCTAAGGCTCTCCCTCCCTGTCCGGGATTTCAGATCCTAACACTATCCCTCTCCTTCTTTAGGATTCGTCTTAAATTATGTAATGTATAGCTAGATTAGCTTAAAGGCGGCGTACCCCGCGTCTGTAGTAATATAAGACAAAATGTTGTCTAAGTCCTAGATTCGTAATCTACGTCTTTACAATAAAATCCTCTATACTAAAACTATCGCTAAATTCGCTTATAATAAGTATTTTAGGGACAATATTATTTATTATATTATACTAAATTTAAACTTAAAATATACTAAATACACTCGTTTAGGGAAACTGTATGTAAACCAGGGTTGCATATTTACTAAGTAATAGTAATTACTATTACTAAGTACCTTTAGTAATTACTAATTACTAAGTAATTAGTAATTACTAAGTAATTAGTAATTACTAAGTTACTATTTAGTAATTAGTAAAATTCTAAAAATAGAAACTCTATATTTTGATAGTTCTATATCTAAAGCTTATAATATTTTTATATTATAACTATATATAGTAAATTAAACTTATTAAATATAAAATTTTAACTATAGATTTATAAACTACTCTTTCTATCTATATTATTATATATAATATTCTAGAAATTTAGAAATAATAAGAATTAGAAAATATAATATAGTCTTACTAAAAAAATATATATTAAATAAAAAACTAGCTAATCTAAACTACCTAAAGAATTTAAGAAATCTATAGCTTCTAAATTAGAAGCTATAAAATCTTTATATAAATTATAAAAGCTTCTACTTAATTTAATCTTTTCTAGAGTATAAAACTCTTTATTATAAAGATTTAAATTATTTAAAAAATAGAAATCTTCTTTAATAAACTCCTTTTTTAAAGTAAAATAATTCTCTTTAATAGCTAGTTTAGCTTTTATATTATCTACTTCTTTAGAAGTAATTATAAGCTTATTTATAAAGCTTTTAATTATATCTATATATAATTAGTAATAGTTATATATATATATAAATAGATAACTTACTATAATAGTAATAATAAAATATTTATATTACCTAATAAATCTATTAATAGTAACTGTATAGAGAACAAAGTAGAACTATATTTAAAAGAACCTAGAATAACTAAGAATATAACTCTAGAAAACTACTATAATACTAATAAAGATAGATTTCCTATAATATATAAAATAGCTAAAGACTATTTAGCTATATTAGCTACTTCTAATCCTAGTGAATCTACTTTTTCTAAAACAGCTAATATAGTAACTAAATCTAGAAATAGATTATTATCTAGTACTATTAAAAAATTAATTATATTAAAGGAATTAAATAGTCTAGTAGATAAAGAAGAAATTATAAATGATAATTTATTTTTTAAAGATAATATAATTAGTAATTATAATAATAAACAAAAGAAAGGAAAAGAAGAAGAAAAAGAAAGGATAAATATAGAAGAAGAAGAAGAAATAGAAGAAGATTTTAATGTAGAAGATAAAAGTACTACTAGTATAACTAGTTTTAATACTAGTACTAATTCAAGTTCTAATACTAGTAGAAATAGTAGAAATAGTAGAAATATAAGTCCTAGTAGTAATAATTTAATATAGTATTATACTATATAATTATAATATTATATATTACTATACTATAATATATAGAATAATAAGATATTTTAGTCTAAATATTATTAATATATAATAGTAGTGTTTATTTAGTTAGTTTTATAAATTTAGTTAGTTTAATAGATTAATAAAGATTTTTTATTTAAATTTAATTACTTTTTTTTTAATATACAATTTATTAATATATTCTAGTCTCTAATAGTTAAAGAATCTAGATTTTACTACTAGTAACTATATAATATAAAATATAGATTACTAAATTTTTACTAATTTATAATTTAGTAATTAGTAATTAGTAATTAGTAATTACTAAGTATACCTTTAGTAATTAGTAATTAGTAATTAGTAATTACTAAGTAAAAATTAGTAATTACTAATAGTAATTACTAAGTACCTTTAGTAATTACTAATAGTAATTACTAAGTACCTTTAGTAATTACTATTTACTAATTAGTAATTACTAAATTTTGTGCATCCCTAAGCTGTAGTATAGCTATATATAAGGAAAAAATACTGTCTTTTTATAAGGCGGTCTATAATAATAAGGATATTCTTAAAAGTACAGCTATCTAGCTAAGAGGCAGGTAAATCTTAAATAAAATTAACTAAAATTTCTATCTAGCGTCTATAAGGTACTAGTAGTAGCCGCAAGTAACTATACTTACTGTCCTAAGGGCTTTTTGTTTAGCAATAAGTAGCGCACGCGTTGCAATACCGTTTAATCAACAGGTGCATCTTTAGCTAGTAATACTGCGAGTACATAAGGAAGAACGTGTTGCGAGGGCTCTTATAACCAGTAATTTAATAGTCGTAACATAACTCTATAATGCGTCAGCGTAACCGTGGGTTAGGAGGCACGTAAAGCCTAGTCTTATCTATCTATAGGCGTTAGGAAGCTCTTTTACCTATGCTTAACAGGTCTGTAGTAGAGAAATAGTAGCTATTCTTATAAAACTATAATAGTAATTTAGTAGTTTCTATATTAATAGCTTTGAAGGCCTTTTTAGCTATAGCGTTGTTAGCGTACGCGGCGTCTAGGATTTCTTCTGTTAACTAATAGTCGTCCTCATAACAGAGCAGCGAAGGATCTATTATACTATTAATAGGCGTAGGATTATTATTATTATTATTAAATTCTATAGGAAAGTCTGTTTTACGAGCGCAGGTAAAGTAAAATTACACTACCTTAGCTTATTCCTAGGATATTTAGTCTAGGGACTTAGGTTAACTAAAAGCTAAGGCGCGTAAAGCTGTTGCAACTGCTAGTTATATACTTAGGGAGAGCACTTAGGGTCTAAGAATAGCAGCCCGTGTACTGTAATAAGGGTCTTCTACGTCTATTAGAGTATCCTAAGGTTAATAGCTTAAAGCGTCTGCTTTACTATTAGTTTCCCTAGAAGCATAGATAATCTTAAAGTTAAACTAGCTAAGAAATAAGGACTACTATACTTACTATTAGCTAAGTTTTTTAGTTATTATAAACTATTCTAGGTTCTTATAGTCTGTTATTACCTATATTAGTTAAGAAGAGCCTATAAGTTTAGGCTCCTATTCCTTAAATACCTATATAATTACTATAAGTTTAAGATTATAGATATTATAGTTACACTCTGCTAGGGAGTATTTCTTTAAAAGAAAGTAATAGGTTATAAGACGTCCTTATTATTATATTACTTTATAACCCTGCCTAATACTTATCTTAATATATTAGTAAAGATATAGATTTACTTAGTAGGATTAAAATACTTTAATACTACGCCTACACGAAATGCTGCTTTAAGAGCCTTAAAAGCTTTTACTTCCTCCTCCTCTTATATAATTAGCTTATAATAAACCTTCTTATAGGTAGGTTTATTAAGATTACTACTTTTCTTTTCTATAACAGTAGCCTTAATAAGGCATATAAGTAGTAACGCTATCTTTAAGTAGCCTTTAATAAAGCGCTAGGAGAAGCTAGTATACCTAAAGAAAGTAAGTATATCTTAGGTAGTCTTTAGTGTTTCCTATTACTATACAGCCTTAATCTTCTTAAGGTTAATTTTAATACTCTTATTTATAATTATTATACTTAGGAACTTAATATAGTTTATATAAAATTCTAATTTGCGCAGGTCTATATAGAACTCTTTTTCCTTAAGGCGCGTAAGTACCTTTTTTACATACTCTATATAGGCTTCTACTAATTCTAAGAAAACTAAGATATTATCTAGATAGGTAGTATAAAACTTATTAAGGTACTTAAAAAGAGCGCTATTAATTACTCTTTAAAATGTAGCTAGAGCATTATAGAGGCCTATAGGTATCACGCAGTATTAATAAGTGCTCTAACGCGTAGAGAAGGTAGTAAGCTACTCTAAACTAGGCTTTATGCGAATTTAATAAAAAGCGTGCATAATATTAAATTTAGAAAAGATAACAGCTTTATTAAGCTTAGCTAAAGTCTTATAGAAGAAAGGAATTAGGTATTAATCTTTAATAGAGGCTTTATTAAGGTCTTAATAATCTACGTAGACTTAGATACTACTGCTAGGTTTAGTAATAATAAGTAAGTTATTTTATATAGTAGAGGGTCCCTAGAAGATAAAATCCTAGGCCTCTATCTTTTAAATATATTACTTAATAGCTTTAAACTATTTACTAGAAAATAGTCTTACTTAATAATTAAGCACCTTAGCTCCTAGCTTAAGCTTAATCTTATAGTTATATTCTAAGTAATCTAAGAGCTTAGCTGTAGCTACTTTATTAAACACAGAAATAATTAAGGTATATTCTTTAAGTAGGTGTAGAGGTAGGATATCTTTTAATAAGACTTCCTTAGGAGGGTTAAAGAACTTATTATAGTCCTTTTATACTACTACGTAATAGATTTTCTATAACACTTCTAGTAGTAAGCGACGAACTATTATAAATAGAGGGTAGTTTTTTTATTTAGTAAACGCCCGAATAGCTCTTAGTAAGATAACCTTAATACCTACTGCAGGTTTAGTTTACTAGTATAGTACTTAGTATTTATTATCTAGCTTTACTAAGGCTGCGGTATCTAAATTTACTTGTTGTTAGCTAGTCTTGCCTTTATTCCTGCTATCTGTAGAGGAACTAGGCTGTGTAGAGGCGTTAGGCGTAGCTTGCTCGCAGACAACTTATAGTATATATAAGTGTTACTAGCATTCTATTTAGTAGTATACGTTAGAGAATTTAATTATACCCTAATAGTAATTAAAGCGTAGTACGTATAGTTTCCTCTAGCAGAATCCTAACACTAAGTTAAAGGCCTTATACTAGTTAAGAATATAGGCAGAAGTATACTTAAAGTAGGAATTAATTTTTATATAGAATTTAACTCTATAAGTAATAGATTCTAAAGTAACGCTTTTATATCTTTTATATATAATAGGCGTAATAAGAGGAATTAGTTAGAACCCTTAGGTAAGCTAGAGGAACTGCTGTAAGATAAAGTTTGTATCTACTCTGTTGTCTGCTAATGTCCGGGCGACGTAGGGGGCGTTTTCTTATTATCTAATTATACTTATAAAAGTAAACTAGTCTAGGCTGTCTAGATATAGCTTATCTTTCTAGACAGCCTGCGTGCGTTATAGGAGTGCCTGCGCTATAGGCTTATATATACTACCTTAGTAAGTAGTAGCTAGCGTAGTTTCCTAAGACTAATTATTAACTCTAGACAAAGGACTTTTATCTAGGGTTACTCTTCCCCTAAATAAATAATAACTTTAGCTTTATTACTATTACTATTAGAGGCTTTTTTATAGTTAGAGTTACTAGTCTCTAGGCTTACGTGCACGTAATAATTAGTAGCTAGGTTACTGCGTAGATTTCCTTAATACTAGTTACAGCTAGAGTCCGCGTTATAAGGCTTAGGACTGTTAGCTAGCTTATAGTTACCTATTCTATTATCTTTAAATAACAGACGTAGGCCTAGAGTAGGCTTACTAGCTTTCTTAATAGGCTTATCTGCCGCTGTCCTTAGAACAAATTTATAAGGCGGTGCTAGGCTTAGTCTAGCTAGCGCGTTACGCCCTTTTATTTAATTAGCGAGATACTAAGGTAATTACTAGAGGTTGTAGCTCTAACATGTATTATTAATTATATTGTAAAGAGATTAGAAGTTAGCAGTAGTATAGACAGCGGGCGCGCTGCTAAGGCTCTGTTAGAGATAGCCTAGAAGCTTAGCCTAAAGCTTATACGCTTAAGTTATAGTAATCTATCTAAGCTAAGTAGTAATAGCGTTAAACTCTGTCTAGAACAGAGCCTATGCTTTAACTATAGTAGGGTATTCTAGCAAGCTATATTCTAAGAAGACTAAAGTATTATATTACTATTCTACTGTAACATAGTAGTTGCAGTCGCTAAAGATAGAGTTAAGGACATAAAAATACTTAAAGTTGTCCTTATATTAACATAAAAACTTATTAGGCTCTTGCAGTAAGGTTTAAGTAGAACTGCTAGTAGCTTAAAAGATAAATTATGCTTACATATTATTATATTACTAGTCTAACCTGTTATTTTTAAAATAGTTAAGCATCTTTATAATGTACCTATAAAGATTAGGACTCCTAGAGTATACTAGAGGCACCTAAATTTACTTATTCTTTATAGATAAAAACTAATATAACCTCTTAATCTTATAGTAGAGCTTAGTTAGATAAAGGCTTAGCGTTACTATATCGCCTAGGGATGTTTAGTATTCGCAAGTAAGAGGAAGGTTAGTTAAGAGCAGAACACGCTAAGGGGAACTAAACTTATTAAAAATACCGCCTACTGCGTTACCTTATAGAAGGATTTGTGTAGGCGTACTTATTCCTCTTAGTAGAAGCTTATTTATAGCTCCTAAGGCTAGCTATAATAGAGTAAGTCTAGTAAGGCCTAAAATCTTAGGAGAGCTAGATAATAAACAGTCGCGTAATACAGAGTTACGCTCGTTGTTAATTTCTTATAATAAACCTTCTAAGGTCTTATAGTTAGCAACGAGCTTATATTACTACTTACTAAGCTTATTATATTCTTTAACTAGCTTATCCTTTTATTAAGTAAAGCTACGTTATTATTTAGTTAGTTCCTGCTTTAGAGTAGAAGCGTTAAGGTAGTGTGTCTCTAATAACTTCTTATCCTTGTTAAGAGTATGCAGGGTATACCTAAATAGTATTATTAGGCGTTGTCAGGGTTCAATCCTTTCAGGTTACTAGACGCAGGTGAAAGGGTTCAATCCTTCCAAGTTACTAGACGCAGGTGAAAGGTAACGATCCTGCCAAGTTACTAGACGCAGGTGAAAGGTAACTGTTACCTCTTACCTTTTACCAAGCTAGGTAACTGGATCGGGACTAGCCTGCTCTAGCTTATGTATATAGGCAGCACCTCTCCCCCAAAGGTGAGAGGTATCTGCTATTTTATCTATTTCCTTTTAAATTGAGTTTCTTCAACTAAGACCGTCCTAACTGTGCGTGTTGACTGCCTTACATAATAGCAGATTATACAGCGCTTTGGCTCCTCTCTATGGTTAACACACAGTTGCTTAAGCTGTTACCTCTTAGGTGAGTTTAACAGTAAGGTAGTACTAACGTACTAGGACTAGATCCTATCCCCCCTTAGTTAAGCTTTAGGATAGCCCTCGCACAATAGTCAATTTACAGTGCTATCCTCTACTACTAGTTTAGCTAAAATTTTATAAGCTATTCCCCCTTAGTTAAGCTTTAGAATAGCCTAGAATTTACTAAGTTTCCTTACTAGTAACCTGTTTCGCACCTTAGTGCCTGCGCTTTGCGCTACCTAAACACTAGGATTATTATTAATAAGATACGTCCTATTATTCCCTTCTTTAAATAGGAATACTCTAGGGATTATTCTTACTTTTATATACTATAGTCTATACGTGTGTTTTAATTGCGCGCACGTGCCGCCTTAAGCACGTATTTACCCTCTAAAACTTCCTGATCAGGTAATTCTCTAAACTTAGCCTGTGCACGACACTCTTAAGTATTTATCCTAGTCCTAGTAACCTTACCTAACTAATAATACTACTTAACTAATAGTTAAATCTTAAGTCTGCTTACTAAAGCTTAAGGATTCCCTCTAGTTTTACTTTAACTTTTACTTTTACTGCTATAGCTACTCTTACTTCTATCTAACCTTCTTTATTTAGCCTGATAGCAGATAGCTTTTATAATAAAGGGTCTTCTAGCTAGCAGCCTAAATTTTAAGCCTATTAGAAAGACGACGCGTTAGCTAAAACACAGGCGGCTCGTAATTAACTTAGGGAAAAGGCTTATTAACGCTAGGAGAAGAATAAGAATAAGGCTATAGAGGATTTAGAACTAGTTATCTTAGAAAACCTTGTTGTTAAAGACGTAGAGTACCCTGAATTTGCGCTAATAAGCTCCTGTGCTAACTTGTTAACTAAGGAAGTTAACCTATATTCCTTCTCTTGCGATACGACACAGCGTGCTAAGGGAGCTTATTAGATGTAGCTACGTAAGGAAGCTGCTAATCTAGGTCTCTCTAAGGACTTTAATAACTATCTTCCTCTAGGTAGCCTTCTAGGTTTGCTACTATCTGTAAGCTTAAGTCTACCTGCTTTTATTTAGCGATTAGCACTCTTAGGTATCTAGCTTATAAAGAACCACCCTAGTAAGTTCTTAAGCCTTAAGCTTACGCAACTTACACGCCTAATAACACTGTTTAGGTGTGCCTTGCATACTCTTAATAAGGATAAGAAGTTATTAGAGATATACTACCTTAACGCTTCTACTCTAAAGCAGGAACTAACTAAATAACAACGCAGCTTTACTTAATAAAAGGATAAGCTAGTTAAAGAATATAATAAGCTTAGCGAGTAGTAGAATAAGCTCGTCGCTGACTACAAGACCTTAGAAGGTTTGTTGCAAGAAATTAAGAATAAGCGTAACTCTGCGTTGCGCGACTAGCTGTTGTCTAGCTCTCCTAAGGTTTCAGGCCTTACTAGACTTACTCTATTGCAGCCAGCCCTAGGAGCTACAAATAAGCCTCTACTAGGAGGAATAAGTACGCCTACATAAATCCTCTCCTAAGGTAACGCAGCGGGCGGTATTCTTAATAAGTTTAGTTCCCCTTAGCGTGTTCCGCTCTTAACTAACCTTCCTCTTACTCGCGAATACTAAACATCCTTAGGCGATATAGTAACGCTAAGCCTTTATCTAACTAAGCTCTACTATAAGATTAAGGGGTTATATTAGTTCTTATCTATAAAGAATAAGCAAATTTAGGTGCCTCTAGTGTACTCTAGGGGTCCTGATCTTTATAGGTAGATTACGAAGATACTTAACTATTTTAAAACTAACGGGTTAGACTGGTAACATAATAATATGCGAGCATAATTTATCTTTTAAGCTACTAGCGGTTCTGCTTAAACCTTACTGCGAGAGTCTAATAGGTTTTTATATTAATATAAGGACGACTTTAAGTGTTTTTATATCCTTAACTCTATCTTTAGCGACTGTAACTACTACGTTATAGCAGAATAGTAATATAATGCTTTAGTCTTCCTAGAACGTAGCTTGCTAGAATACCCTACTACAGTTAAAGTATAGGCTCTGTTCTAGACAGAGTTTAACGCTATTACTACTTAGCTTAGATAGATTGCTGTAACTTAAGCGTATAAGCTTTAGGCTAAGCTTCTAGGCTATCTCTAACAGAGCCTTAGCAGCGCGCCGCTGTCTATACCGCTGCTGACTTCTAATCTCTTTGCAATATAATTAATAATGCATGTTAGAGCTACAACCTCTAGCAATTGCCTCAGTATCTCGCTAATTAAATAAAGGGGCGTAACGCGCTAGCTAGACTAAGCCTAGCACCGCCTTATAAATTTATTCTAAGGACGGTAGCAGATAAGCCTATTAAGAAAGCTAGTAAGCCTGCTCTAGGCCTACGTCTATTATTTTAAAGACAATAGAATAGGTAACTATAAGCTAGCTAATAGTCCTAAGCCTTATAACGCGGACTCTAGCCGTAACTAGTATTAAGGAAATCCGCGCAGTAACCTAGCTACTAATTATTACGTGCACGTAAGCCTAGAGACTAGTAACTCTAACTACGAAGAAGCCTCTAATAGTAACAGTAATAAAGCTAAGGTTATTATTTATTTAGAGGAAGAGTAACCCTAGATAAAAGTCCTTTATCTAAGGTTAATAATTAGTCTTAGGAAACTGCGCTAGCTACTACTTACTAGGGCGGCATATATAAGCCCGTAGCGCAGGCACTCCTGTAACGCACGCAGGCTGTCTAGAAAGATAAGCTGTATCTAGATAGCCTAGACTAGTTTACTTTTATAAGTATAATTAGATAATAAGAAAACGCCCCCTACGTCGCCTAGATATTAGCAGACAATAGGGTAGATACGAACTTTATCTTACAGCGGTTCCTCTAGCTTACCTAGGGGTTCTAACTAATTCCTCTTATTACGCTTATTATATATAAAAGATATAAAGGCGTTACTTTAGAATCTATTACTTATAGAGTTAAATTCTATATAAAAATTAATTCTTACTTTAAGTATACTTCCGCCTATATTCTTAACTAGTGTAGGGCCTTTAACCTAGTATTAGGATTCTGCTAGAGGAAACTGCACGCACTACGCTTTAATTACTATTAAGGTACGATTGAATTCCTTAACGCATACTACTAAACAGAATGCTAATAATACTCGCATATACTACAAGTTGTCTGCGAGCGAGCTACGCCTAACGCCTCTACACAGCCTAGTTCCTCTACAGATAGCAGGAATAAAGGTAAGACTAGCTAACGACAGGTAAAGTTAGATACTATAGCCCTAGTAAAGCTAGATAACAAACACTAAGTACTACACTAGCAAACTAAACCTGTAGTAGGTATTAAGGTCGTCTTACTAAGAGCTATTTAGGCGTTTACTAAATAAAAAAAACTACCCTCTGTTTATAATAGTTTGTCGCTTACTACTAAGAGTATTATAGAAAATCTGTTACGCAGTAGTATAAAAGGACTATAATAAGTTCTTTGACCTTCCTAAGGAAGTCTTGTTAAAAGATATCTTGCCTCTGCACCTGCTTAAGGAATATGCCTTAATTATTCTTGTATTTAATAAAGCAGCCGCAGCTAAGCTCCTAGATTACTTAGAATATAACTACAAGATTAAGCTTAAGCTAGGAGCTAAGGTGCCTAATTATTAAGCGAGACTATTTTCTAGTAAATAGTTTAAAGCTATTAAGTAATATGTTTAGGAGATAGAGGCCCGGGATTTCATCTTCTAGGGACCCTCTGCTACACGAAATAACTTGCTTATCGTCGCTAAACCTAGCAGTAGTATCTAAGTCTGCGTAGATTATTAAGACCTTAATAAAGCCTCTGTTAAGGATTAATACCTAATTCCTTTCTTCTGTAAGACTTTAGCTAAGCTTAATAAAGTTGTTATCTTTTCTAAATTTAATATTATGCACGCTTTTTATTAAATTCGCATGAAGCCTAGTTTAGAGTAGCTTACTACCTTCTCTACGCGTTAGAGTACTTATTAATACCGCGTAATGCCTATAGGCCTCTATAATGCTCTAGCTACATTTTAAAGAGTAATTAATAGCGCTCTTTTTAAGTACCTTAATAAGTTTTATACTACCTATCTAGATAATATCTTAGTTTTCTTAGAATTAGTAGAAGCCTATATAGAGTATGTAAAAAAGGTACTTACGCGCCTTAAGGAAAAAGAGTTCTATATAGACCTGCGCAAATTAGAATTTTATATAAACTATATTAAGTTCCTAAGTATAATAATTATAAATAAGAGTATTAAAATTAACCTTAAGAAGATTAAGGCTGTATAGTAATAGGAAACACTAAAGACTACCTAAGATATACTTACTTTCTTTAGGTATACTAGCTTTCTCCTAGCGCTTTATTAAAGGCTACTTAAAGATAGCGTTACTACTTATATGCCTTATTAAGGCTACTGTTATAGAAAAGAAAAGTAGTAATCTTAATAAACCTACTATAAGAAGGTTTATTATAAGCTAATTATATAAGAGGAGGAGGAAGTAAAAGCTTTTAAGGCTCTTAAAGCAGCATTTCGTGTAGGCGTAGTATTAAAGTATTTTAATCCTACTAAGTAAATCTATATCTTTACTAATATATTAAGATAAGTATTAGGCAGGGTTATAAAGTAATATAATAATAAGGACGTCTTATAACCTATTACTTTCTTTTAAAGAAATACTCCCTAGCAGAGTGTAACTATAATATCTATAATCTTAAACTTATAGTAATTATATAGGTATTTAAGGAATAGGAGCCTAAACTTATAGGCTCTTCTTAACTAATATAGGTAATAACAGACTATAAGAACCTAGAATAGTTTATAATAACTAAAAAACTTAGCTAATAGTAAGTATAGTAGTCCTTATTTCTTAGCTAGTTTAACTTTAAGATTATCTATGCTTCTAGGGAAACTAATAGTAAAGCAGACGCTTTAAGCTATTAACCTTAGGATACTCTAATAGACGTAGAAGACCCTTATTACAGTACACGGGCTGCTATTCTTAGACCCTAAGTGCTCTCCCTAAGTATTATAACTAGCAGTTGCAACAGCTTTACGCGCCTTAGCTTTTAGTTAACCTAAGTCCCTAGACTAAATATCCTAGGAATAAGCTAAGGTAGTGTAATTTTACTTTACCTGCGCTCGTAAAACAGACTTTCCTATAGAATTTAATAATAATAATAATAATCCTACGCCTATTAATAGTATAATAGATCCTTCGCTGCTCTGTTATGAGGACGACTATTAGTTAACAGAAGAAATCCTAGACGCCGCGTACGCTAACAACGCTATAGCTAAAAAGGCCTTCAAAGCTATTAATATAGAAACTAGCTAAATTACTATTATAGTTTTATAAGAATAGCTACTATTTCTCTGCTACAGACCTGTTAAGCATAGGTAAAGGAGCTTCCTAACGCCTATAGATAGATAAGACTAGGCTTTACGTGCCTCCTAACCACGGTTACGCTGACGCATTATAGAGTTATGTTACGACTATTAAATTACTGGTTATAAGAGCCTCGCAACACGTTCTTCCTTATGTACTCGCAGTATTACTAGCTAAAGATGCACCTGTTGATTAAACGGTATTGCAACGCGTGCGCTACTTATTGCTAAACAAAAAGCCCTTAGGACAGTAAGTATAGTTACTTGCGGCTACTACTAGTACCTTATAGACGCTAGATAGAAATTTTAGTTAATTTTATTTAAGATTTACCTGCCTCTTAGCTAGATAGCTGTACTTTTAAGAATATCCTTATTATTATAGACCGCCTTATAAAAGACAGTATTTTTTCCTTATATATAGCTATACTACAGCTTAGGGATGCACAAAATTTAGTAATTACTAATTAGTAAATAGTAATTACTAAAGGTACTTAGTAATTACTATTAGTAATACTAAAGGTACTTAGTAATTACTATTAGTAATTACTAATTTTTACTTAGTAATTACTAATTACTAATTACTAATTACTAAAGGTATACTTAGTAATTACTAATTACTAATTACTAATTACTAAATTATAAATTAGTAAAATTTAGTAATCTATATTTTATATTATATAGTTACTAGTAGTAAAATCTAGATTCTTTAACTATTAGAGACTAGAATATATTAATAAATTGTATATTAAAAAAAAAGTAATTAAATTTAAATAAAAAATCTTTATTAATCTATTAAACTAACTAAATTTATAAAACTAACTAAATAAACACTACTATTATATATTAATAATATTTAGACTAAAATATCTTATTATTCTATATATTATAGTATAGTAATATATAATATTATAATTATATAGTATAATACTATATTAAATTATTACTACTAGGACTTATATTTCTACTATTTCTACTATTTCTACTAGTATTAGAACTTGAATTAGTACTAGTATTAAAACTAGTTATACTAGTAGTACTTTTATCTTCTACATTAAAATCTTCTTCTATTTCTTCTTCTTCTTCTATATTTATCCTTTCTTTTTCTTCTTCTTTTCCTTTCTTTTGTTTATTATTATAATTACTAATTATATTATCTTTAAAAAATAAATTATCATTTATAATTTCTTCTTTATCTACTAGACTATTTAATTCCTTTAATATAATTAATTTTTTAATAGTACTAGATAATAATCTATTTCTAGATTTAGTTACTATATTAGCTGTTTTAGAAAAAGTAGATTCACTAGGATTAGAAGTAGCTAATATAGCTAAATAGTCTTTAGCTATTTTATATATTATAGGAAATCTATCTTTATTAGTATTATAGTAGTTTTCTAGAGTTATATTCTTAGTTATTCTAGGTTCTTTTAAATATAGTTCTACTTTGTTCTCTATACAGTTACTATTAATAGATTTATTAGGTAATATAAATATTTTATTATTACTATTATAGTAAGTTATCTATTTATATATATATATAACTATTACTAATTATATATAGATATAATTAAAAGCTTTATAAATAAGCTTATAATTACTTCTAAAGAAGTAGATAATATAAAAGCTAAACTAGCTATTAAAGAGAATTATTTTACTTTAAAAAAGGAGTTTATTAAAGAAGATTTCTATTTTTTAAATAATTTAAATCTTTATAATAAAGAGTTTTATACTCTAGAAAAGATTAAATTAAGTAGAAGCTTTTATAATTTATATAAAGATTTTATAGCTTCTAATTTAGAAGCTATAGATTTCTTAAATTCTTTAGGTAGTTTAGATTAGCTAGTTTTTTATTTAATATATATTTTTTTAGTAAGACTATATTATATTTTCTAATTCTTATTATTTCTAAATTTCTAGAATATTATATATAATAATATAGATAGAAAGAGTAGTTTATAAATCTATAGTTAAAATTTTATATTTAATAAGTTTAATTTACTATATATAGTTATAATATAAAAATATTATAAGCTTTAGATATAGAACTATCAAAATATAGAGTTTCTATTTTTAGAATTTTACTAATTACTAAATAGTAACTTAGTAATTACTAATTACTTAGTAATTACTAATTACTTAGTAATTAGTAATTACTAAAGGTACTTAGTAATAGTAATTACTATTACTTAGTAAATATGCAACCCTGGTTTACATACAGTTTCCCTAAACGAGTGTATTTAGTATATTTTAAGTTTAAATTTAGTATAATATAATAAATAATATTGTCCCTAAAATACTTATTATAAGCGAATTTAGCGATAGTTTTAGTATAGAGGATTTTATTGTAAAGACGTAGATTACGAATCTAGGACTTAGACAACATTTTGTCTTATATTACTACAGACGCGGGGTACGCCGCCTTTAAGCTAATCTAGCTATACATTACATAATTTAAGACGAATCCTAAAGAAGGAGAGGGATAGTGTTAGGATCTGAAATCCCGGACAGGGAGGGAGAGCCTTAGGTGCTGACAGCTAGTTAGGAAGCGCTAGTGTTCTACTCTGTTACGTGTTACGTAACCGCTCGCTCTGCTAAGGACGAGCGCTCGCAGCGCTCGCAGCGAGCGTAACAAGCGCGTTATGTATATAGATCACCATAATAAACCCTTATAGCTTATTATGTTTAACTTAATATTATACTCTATAGTATAGTAATAGTAATACTAATTATTCTTAACCCTTAGTACTCTTTACAGAAGCGCCCTCTTACTGTCTTAGTATTAAACCCCCTTTTTATCTAGTTCCTTACTCCATCCCGGAGAACTAACCTTGCAATCTTATTGGCTATCCCTACTGGTAGTTTTTAAGATTCATTACATCTTTATACCTTATACTAAAATTAAAATTTAACTCTTTTAACTCTATTATTATATAAAAGTATTTATATTATGTCTAGAAAAATCTTTTCTAAACAAAATTTATTAAGTCCTAATTTAGAATTACCTAGTATAGCTAATTTAGCTCCTATATTTAGAGATAGAAAATTTAAATTAGAACTACTACCTTATAAAGAAGGAGAATCTAGATTATTTAAAGCTAGTTGTAATAGTTGTAATTATAGTACTAAATTAAAGTAGCCTATTAATACTAGTAATTTAACTATACATTTTAAAGCTAAGCACTTTACTATAAATAATACTATTAGTATAGATAAAGATATAGAAAGTAATTCTAATATAGATTATAGTACTAGTAGTACTACTAATACTTTAAATAATTATTTTAGAAATTCTAATATAAAAATAAAGACCTAGCTTTATCTTTTTTAGTAAAGAAGAATATAAAATTAATCTATTATATTTTATTATATCTAATAATTTACCTTTTAGTATAGTAGAAAGTAGTAGTTTTAATAATTTTATAAAATATTTAAAAGATGATATACCTACTATAAGTAGAACTACTATAAAAAGAGAACTAGACAGCTTTTATACTTTAGAAGTAAATAAACTAAAAATACTTTTAAAAAATAATAATAGTAAATATTCTATTACTTTAGACAAATGGCGATCTAATAATAATATAGGTTTTTTAGCTATAACTTTACATTTTTTAGATATTAACTTTAGATTTAAAAGTTATTTAATAGGTTTTAAAGATCTTAATAATTTTAAATCTTATACTAGTAGTATTATCTATAAGATAGTTAATAGTATATTAAAAGATTTTAATATAAGAAATAATATTATAAGTATAACTAGAGATAATGCTTCTAGTATTAATAGTACTATTAAGTTAATAAAAGATAGTTATAATTCTAAATTTAACTATAATATTATAGATATAAAGTGTGTAGCACATATATTAAATCTAATTAGTAATAATTTTCTAGACTATACCTTTTTTACTATTAATAATACTAAAAAATTTAATAATAATCTAAATACTATAATAGAAAAACTTAATAAAGATAATAATAGTATAGATTTTATTAATAATAGAAAAGCCTTACCTATAACTATTAGAAATATTATTAATAAATTTAAATATAATTATTTTTCAAAAAATAACTTTAAAAAGGTAGTTAAGGATAGTAAATTAAGTAATATAGGCCCTAAAATACTTATAAAAGATAATAGTACTAGATAGCTCTCTACCTATAATATGTTAGATAGATTTATTTATTTTAAAGATGAGATTATATATATTATCAATAAAGCTAATAGCTTATCTAATAAAAAGAAAAAAGATCTAAATTTAGAATCTTTTACTATAAAAATAGAAGATTAGAATTATTTAATAAAAATAAAGTTAATTTTAGAAATATTTCAAAAACCTACTATAAAATTACAAGGTTTTACTAGTAATTCTTATACTATAATATATATAACTTAACTATATAAAAAATTAATAGATATACTTTATTTTATAGAAGAAAAAGACTTATTATTAAAAGAAGGAATACAACAAGCTATAGATAAATTATTATTTTATTATCCTATAAATAATACTAATATAGATAAATTAAAAGATCTATATATAGTAACTTTATTAGATCCGCATTTTAAATTAGATATATATAATAGTTTAGATTTTAATAGTATAATAGTAGATAATATAAAATTATATTTTATAGAAATATGTAATAGATATAAAAAAAATATAATATAGAGAGTAATAATAGTATAAATATAAATAGTAGTTTTAATTCTAGTTCTAGTTTAGATATACTAAATACTATAGAAGATAATTATAATAGTAATAATAAAATATTTATATTACCTAATAAATCTATTAATAGTAACTGTATAGAGAACGAAGTAAAACTATATTTAAAAGAACCTAGAATAACTATATATATATCTATACTACCTTTTATTTTATTCTTTAAAAATAACAAATAAGATCCTTATCTACTATCTATATCTACTAGTAAATCTACTTTATCTTTTTATTTTACTATAGTTTTTTTAAACTATAGTTAAAATGCTTACTAAATCTACCTTTATCTCTACTATTATTAATAATAGTATAGTAGTTAAATCTACTAAACTAGACTCTACTATAAAGGCTATAATTAATAATTATAGAAATTTTAAAGGTAAGTTATATTATTATTAATAATAATAATTAAATATATTAATTTTATATTAGATAAAAACTCTATATATATTATAGATTATTTAAATACTTTAAGAATAGTTTATATTTAAGTAGACTAAGCTATTATAAAAAAGATAGAGTTAAAGCTACGTTAAGTAAGTTTAATATAATTAATATTATTTAAAAAAGACTTTCTTAATATTATTATAGATCTATTAAGAAAAGTAAATATAGAAATAGAACTATAGATAATTCTCTTTCTACTACTTTAGAAAGTATTAATAAATACTTAATTAATATAAGTATTTTATTTAAAGATTATAGTAAGTTATCTATTCATATATATATAACTATTACTAATTATATATAGATATAATTAAAAGCTTTATAAATAAGCTTATAATTACTTCTAAAGAAGTAGATAATATAAAAGCTAAACTAGCTATTAAAGAGAATTATTTTACTTTAAAAGAGGAGTTTATTAAAGTAGATTTCTATTTTTTAAATAATTTAAATATTTATAATAAAGAGTTTTGTACTCTAGAAGAGATTAAATTAAGTAGAAACTTTTATAATTTATACGAAGATTTTATAGCTTCTAATTTAGAAGCTATAGATTTCTTAAATTCTTTAGGTAGTTTAGATTAGCTAGTTTTTTATTTAATATATATTTTTTTAGTAAGACTATATTATATTTTTTAATTCCTATTATTTCTAAATTTCTAGTATATTATATATTATAATATAGATAGAAAGAGTAGTTTATAAATCTATAGTTAAGATTTTATATTTAATAAGTTTAATTTACTATATATAGTTATAATATAAAAATATAGAGTTTCTATTTTTAGAATTTTACTAATTACTAAATAGTAACTTAGTAATTACTATTACTAAAGAGCTTTTACTACTACGTAATAGTAATTACTATTACTTAGTAAATATGCAACCCTGAGTAGATATAAGCAGTGATGGGCAAAAATTAGTAATTACTATTTTGTCAAATTTTTTAAAAGGTTTATATTAAATTACTTAGTAATCCTAAAATTCTAAAATTCTAGAATAGAATACTACTTAATCTAAAGATTAATTTTAGAATTTGAGGATTTCCTAAATAGGCCTAGTTCCTTAATAATATAATTTTTAAGAAAAAAATAGTAAGCTAAATAGTAATTACTAATTTACTAATTTAGCTTACTAGTTTTTGTCTTCTTAAATTTTTTCCTAAAGAACTAACCCTATTTAGGAAATCCTCAAATTCTAAAATTAATCTTTAGATTAAGTAGTATTCTATTCTAGAATTTTAGAATTTTAGGATTACTAGGTAATTTAATATAAACCTTTTAAAAAAATAGTAATTACTATTTTTCAATAGTAAGCTCCTATCACTGGATATAAGTAAGGAAGGCGCAGGCGCGTCTCTTAAACAGATTAGAGCAGACAGAAAAAGACATCTATGTTAATTTAAAAGTATAATTTAGTTAAAAGCTAAGAGTCTCTAGCACTTAATAAAGCTTAAGTATAAGGCAGTATTATAGGCGTTAAAGAAATTTAGAACCTAGCTATATAGACAATATTTTACTATTAAAACAGACACTTAGACACTTATTTATTAACTTAACATATTATCGCCTGACGTCCCTAGGTTAGTCTAAAACAGGTAGCTCGCAGCTATCCTTACTTAGGACTTTAATATTAAGTATATTCCTAGAAAGAAGAATATTATTACTAATACGTTATTACGTTATCTAAAGCTAGAAAGATAGGAACAGCTAGATAAGACTAAAGATAACCTTAAAGATTTTATTAAAAACCTAGTTACTAACCTTAAGTTTACCTCGCCTGCTAAGATAAGTAGGGTACTAAATAAGCGATACTTAGATAAGTCTAAAGTCATTACTTAGTTCTTAATAAGATTTAAGAAGTATAAAGGCCTCACAAAGGCATAACTTTAAGCATAGAAAAAGAGGGCGATAAATTTCTTTATGCGAGAAGGCTATCTATTCTAGAAGTCTATAAGGAATATAGCTATTTATTAAGTTATAGATAATCTTAATCTTAAGACTATAGCTATATAGGAAGTACATTAATAGATTAGTTATAGAGGAGTAAACAGCGTCTATTTAATACTTACTTAATAATACTAGTAGGAAAGGATGCATAAGAAGGTGCGACGCACGATTACATTATACGAATAGTGCTAGCAAAGATTATTAAGTCGCAAGTAAGAGATACTAATAAATACCTACTATTACGTATTATAGGAACAAGTTACTATAGACGTTATTTACATACTGTATTATTAAGGAAAGAAATTTATTATAATTACACAAGAATACCTTAGTAGATAGCTAGAGGCACGAGTAATAGCTAACAACAAGTTATCTACTGTTACTAAATTTTTATATAAGGAAATCTTATATTACTAAAGTATAATAAAGACGCTTACTATAGACAGTAGGCCTAATTTTAGAAAGGTAGTTAAAGCCCTTACTAAGATTTATTATATTAGGAGGATCTAAGTATTAGTATATAACCCTTAGGATATAGGAAAAATTAAGGGTAGTTATAAGCTAATATGCAACGCACTTATTAAGCTTCCTAGACCTTAAGTTAATAATCTTCTAATAGTATTATAGGCAGACAGAATTTCTACGCAGAGTTAGACTAGATATTCTCCTTATTAGTTAGTTACTAGTTAGAATCTAGTACTTCTAATTAAGCTTGCTCTTCTAATATAGCAGATATTGCTATTTAGACAAGTAATATTAAGAGGCTAGTTTATTATTAGTATAAGCTATGCAGCTAGATTTAAGAGATTAATTTCTTAAAGACGCAGTATTAAGAACTAAGCGCCTACAACGCGAAAAGAAGAAATATTAAGATAATTATAGGGAGATTTATTAAGAAGAAATTAAAGACGATAACTTCGTACTAATATAGGACTTAGCTAGAGACATTAACATATTAAGAGATAAGAAGCTTATAAGCAGATAGCTAGGACTATATAAAGTCTTTTATACTAACTAAGATAAAGGCAACTATTAACTTATAGACCTTAATAGCACGTAATTTAGAAACACTACTCTAGGATAGAGACTTAAACTATAGGTACCTTAAGATAAAAGTAAGGTTACTTAAGAGTATTAAGGTCGTGTAAAGCTATAAGATTTATTATTATAGGATGTTAAGGCTAACTTTTTACCGCCGCCTGTTTGATTTAATAACTCTTAAGATAATAAGTTTACAGTTATTAAGAATCCTAACTAAGACGCGATTTAGTTACAAAAGATAGAGAATAACCCTCCTATAAACTTAGATTTATCTAAAAATATAATACAGCTAACTACGCGCAGCTATCCTATTATTATACTAAGATCTTTAACAGAGACTAAGAGATAACAATATATTTAAATACCTAATTTAGAAATTAATTCTAACTTAGAAGATAAGCTTACTTAAGCCTAAGGGACGGGCTTTTATCTTAAAGCAGGGGAGGGGCTGTATTTCCTTTATCAAATTTTCGCATATTTTTATATATTTAGCATTACACACACGCAGCACAACCCTCCCCCCCCTCCCCCCCCCCAGACACATAAAATAAGTTAAAATTAAACAAAATATCATTTAGAGTCGCTGGGAGGTTAATCTCCTTACTGCGCAATTAAAAATAGTAGAGAAACCGAGGCGTCTATCTATCTAAAGCGCAACTAAGTCTCCATAGACTTCAACTCATGCTAGTTCACGAAGGTCATCATCGCAGCAACAGGCGCTAAGTTAATATTCGCCTGGTCAGTCACCTATAGGACCTCCTCTCGCGCCTTCTCGTCCTAGGCAAGCGCAACCTAATATAAGCGCGTCAAATCTGCATACACCGTCGCAGACTCCTCATCGTAGCAAGAGGATTAAGGAGATTAAGAAGAAGAAGTAAGGATAATTTAGCTGCACTATTAAGAGCCTAGCTAATCAGCAATTACTAGGTAAGGCTTAACAGACTCTAATTAGCTAAGTGCCTCCTAGTTATTTAAAGGATACTACAATAATAGCATACTTACTAGCGTTGTTAACAGTAAGGTTAAAGCGCGTTTTCTTTTATTTTTCCTACTATCTTTAAGAGATTTAACAATAAAGTGCGAGAGTTTATAAAGGAACCTGCACGATTACAAGGACTACTCCTCCTGCAGAAATATAGCTTATACTACCTTTCCTTTATTCGTAGGGTAATAATTTCTTTCTTTCCTTTCTTTTTTTATGTGTCTTTTCTTAGCTCTCTTCTCCTCCTGCTAATAGTTCTGCTTATAAAGAGAAGGAATAATAAGTAGGATTTATAAGCTTAATAGGACTAAGCTTAAAGTAGGGGAGATTTATACTGTTACGCAGGGTACCTAAGTAATTAGGTAATAATAGGTTTCCTTTATTAGCAAAATTTAGTAATAAGACGTAGAGATGCATTATGCACTAAACCTCATGCACTATGCACCACACACCACGATAATTCACTTTAAAACTGAGATTTTACAAAGTAGCTAGTGCATTAGCTATGTTAATTAAATAAGATTTCAGACTATTTTGTTTATTACTTTTAATCAGGCTCCATACTTACCTTCGTTTCTGGCAGACTGCACAGGCAGGGCTGCTCCTGTTATTCACGCACGTTTGATTCCAACGTTACCTCTCATTCACAACACTAGAACTGCAGGATTGTGCCGAACCACCTTGTTAACTCCACAATAACTAGCCTTATAAAGCTAACTAAACTATTTAATATTAGGGAATTTCGCACTATAACTCTTTAGCTAGTCTCTCTTATTATCCTATCCCTTAATATAACTAGTAGAGTTCTTAAGTCTTAAGTTTTCCTACTAGTTCTAGTACTTATAGATAATATTATAAAAGCTACGTAGTATCTATATATAGTTATCTTTATCTTTATTATTAAAAGAGACGCTTTCTTAAATAATATTTACGCCCTTACCTAAGTATATAGCCTTAGAGATATTTAAGTTAACGTAATAGAAGTAAGTCTTATCTCTAGGCTTAGTATATTTTATATAGTAAAGGTAAGAAATTAGGTTAGGCTCTTTTTATAAGACTATATATAGTAGCTAATACTTAATATTACTTTATATAAGCTACTATATTAATAAATAATATATTACCTAATACTAGCTAAGGTTACTCTTTGTAAAGATTATATCTTTTTATAAGCTTTTAAGTTATAAATAGCTCTATCTTATAGAGCGTATAAAACTATCTAAGATTAAATCTTAAAGCACTTAAATAGAGCGAGTAACTATAGAGTTACAGCTGTTTCTAGTTTCTAAGATAAACTATTAAGACTCTTAAGATTCTTAGTTAAAAGTTAATATAGAATAATAACCTAGGTTATTACTTTATAACTCCTCTTTACTCCTCTTTACCCCTCTTACCCCTCGCTTATAAATCTAATTTATAAGCATAGAAGGATATTTTATCTTTTATTAGTTAGTTATAGTTTAGCTTAGTAATCTTATTTTATGTCTATAAAAGTAGGGCTTACCTCTACTTTTATTCTGTACCTAGCAACAATAAAATATATTTTATTATTACCTCTTACTTAATCCTTATTAAGGTTACGCTTCTTACTTATATATTATATAAGCAGAATTACTATATATAGCTAGTAGCTAGGTCCTACTATATATAGGAGGAAGTCTATTATATCTTTATCTATCCTACTATTATAAGATATATATTATAGTACTAGTCTACTTTAGTACTAGCTTAAATCTATTTATAGATCTAACCTTACCTCCCTCGAAGACTTCCTTACAAATAGTCTAGTCTTTTTACTATATAGCTTAAGCGTGGATTATAGCTACTTTAAAGCTATAATTAATTAAGTTAAATAGTAAGTTAAGTATATATTACTTAAAGTATTCCTAAGTAAGTATTATTTTATTTACTTTAAATACGCGCTTATAGTATATATACTAAAAGTCTCTTAAGTTTCTTCTTAAGTACTATATAGCTTAGATAACTTTATTATTATTAAGATAAAATTCCTATAGTAAGAGTTAAAATACTACTTTATATAAGTAAAAATACTTATAATATTTTTTTAAGTTTCTTTTTTAGTATTTAGATAAATCTTTAGGTTTAAGCGTGTATTTTATATATAGAGGTAGGGACGCGTTAAGTACGCTTCTCTTATACGCCTTTATAACTTAAACTTTAGAAGTTCTATCTACTAATAAAGCTAAAGTAAAGTTATATTTAATACTTTCTAGCTATATAATTTCCTTTTTAATTAGGCGTAGGCGTAGAAGTACTTAGAGCTTATTACGTCTCTTTTTAGTAGCTAAGATATACTCTTTAAGAGTTAAAAGTATACTTACGCTAAGAGTTAGTAGTTTTTTATCTACTTATAAGTTAACTTTAATAAAAGGGTTAGTCGTCTTACTAGTAGAGGCGGCCTATTTACTAAATTACGTAAGAGGAACTATCTCTAGACTATTATATAGAGAAGTATTATTATATAATATATAGTTTTAGGTAATAGTACTTACTTTATACTATAGATAATAGTAAAGAGATAGTTCTATATTACTATTGTGCCGTTGCACAGGGTACCTGGGCAATCAGGTGATGATGGGTTTCCTTTGTTAGCGAGATTTGATGATAAGACTTGGAGATGCGAGAGATCTCAACAAAATGCACCACACACCACGAGAATTCACTTCAAAACTGAGATTTTGCGAAGTAGCTAGTGCATTAGCTACGTCAATTTAATGAGATTTTAGACCATTTTGTTTATTACTTTTAATTAGGCTCCATACTTACCTTCGTTTCTGGCAGACTGCACAGGCAGGGCTGCTCCTGTTATTCACGCACGTTTGATTCCAACGTTACCTCTCATTTACAACACTAGAACTGCGGGATTGTGCTGAACTACCTTGTTAACTCTACAAATAATAGTGAAGCCTAAGGGGCATAACGGTCTGTTCTGGTTAGGCTATAGCTAATGAGAGCAGAAAAAGCCTACATGGTATTGAACTGTTAACGTCGAAAACACAAATATGAGAGCGCTATATTGCGATATAGAGATTATAGGATTACCTAGAAAGAGCTGGGTGTCTGTTTAACCCTGATAAACCTTTAAGAGGGATGGCGCTGTTGCGGCTAGCCTTTGGAACCTTTGAGAGGGATGGCGCTGTTGCGGCCAGCCTTTGGAACCTTTGAGAGGGATGGCGCTGTTGCGGCCACCCCCTCTACATTTTTGGAGCTAAGAGTTGACAGGGACCAGCTCTGTTGAGGCTGTATCCTTGTTATCTTGCTATAATAAATTAAGACTTCCTATATAATAAGCGGAAGCTAACTTAGTAATAGAATAGTAATAAGAATAAGAATAAGATAATAGAAAATAGAAACGAGAACAGCTATAAATAATTAAGAAATAATTTAGAAGTAGTACAGTATTAGATTTTAGTTAATTATTAGCGTTAGCAAGGAACTGCTTAGTAGTTACAGTCTCTTTATTTAGTTATACTAAAGGGCTGCAGCAGCCTATTTAGGATTCAGCCTTCAGCTATCCTTATAGCTAAATTAACACCAGATTCGCTGTTATTTAGATTAAATCTTACGCCGGCTATTAAGGTTATTAAAAAACATACTATAGATACTAGTAAAGTACTTATACCTATAAGGCTGGTAAGGAAAGACTTTCTATTTATAGGAAAAGACGTTACTAAGTTCCTAGATAACTTTAATCGCTAGGCAGATAATAGCAGCTATAATAACTATTAAAAGATAAGAATCCTTCTAGACTTCTGTAATACTATGTGCAGAAGCTTTATTAAGAAAATAAGGCTATATAGGGTACTAGACTAGAAGAAGCTTTAAGAAGTAATAAAAGAGTATTAGTATAATTAAGATGTAGCTTAACGCATAGGAACGCGAGCGTTCCTAGAGACCTATGTTTCTGAAACGTTAAGAAAATTCCTAGGACTATCTAAGTATTTAACTAACTTCGCAGCGTACAGTAATGCTTGTATTAAGATAGGCTAGCTATATAGGACAGAGGCTAGCTTCTTTTTCGCTAGAGGCCTTCTAAGAGAAGACTAAGATATAATCTTTATCTACATGTATGAAGGGCTGATTCTAGACAAGCTAGAGAGTTTTAATATTAAGAAGATTTACACGTATCTTAAGCGCGTGTACTGCTAGAGAGAGGGGATAAAATAGATATCCTCTAGTTATATAGAAAGAGAGGCTAAGCTTGCACACTAGATCCTTAATTAAGAAAAGAAAATATTAACAGCTAAGCAGCTAAAAGACGCAGTTAATAAGTATAAGAAAAGCAAAGTTTAAGAGGAAGCTAGGCCTGCTCTTCTACCTAGTGTAGATCTAGAGGTTTAAGACCTTATTTTAGCCCTTGGCGACTAGAAGATTAGCCTAGCTAAGGTTAACGAGATAATGGTTTATCCTAAGCTTGGTTAGATTCTGAGGAACCTAGCTACGTACGCGTACTTTATCAGCTGAGTCGTCTTAAGAGATGATGCTAAGCAGTCACTATCGGAAAGGAATAATGGCTCGTACATGACGACGGCTCCTCGCAACTTAAATCCTTAGTAAGGCGCAATCACTATCTAAGGACGTGAATATCGAAATACTTATAATATGTGTAACCTCCCTAGTTATATTGCTAGAGAATGTAAGCTATATTAGCTGCTTTTGCATCTTAGCTGGATTAGCTTTAAGTAGAACAGGGAAGTTAGATATAAGACTTACTATTTTAGTCCTTCGCATAAGAGGTTAGGGTAAATCTAAGGAACTGCACCCTAAACGTTACAGCTCTATTAGTTAAAACAGAAAATTTGGGAGTATTACGGAGTTACTAATAATGTCTTAGATTAGCTAGTATTAGTAGTATATCTAGAGAAGTTTAATAGAGTAGACTTAAGGCCTGCTTAATATCGAAAGCTTGGACTACTAGCTGTGCAGCAACAGAAGGTAGTTAGTCCTAATACGAATACGATTGTAGAAGATAGATATAGCAGGATAGCTATAAGCCTGGCTAAGGACCTACTAAACTTTTAGAACGTTAGGATATTACTAAGAGGCTTAACTAAAGCGTATTTTACCCTTAATAAGGTTACATCTTAGGACATTATTCTTAGTGCTTTTAAAGAAGAAGTAGTAAATGCTAGCTTAACTTATGCAGTAACACGCTCTTAAACGCGTTAGAATATTAAGAAAGATCTAGTTCTTAAGAAAGTTAGGCAGAGTAAAGTTCAGAAGTAAGCTCCTGCTAAACCTCCTTATTCTAAACAACTAAAGCGAGTTATAGTTAAGGACTATTATATGCCTGTTATAAGGGGTAACACTGCATTCGAACTAATAGATATTAAGGAGTTTGAATAAGTAGAGCTAATTCTATTCGCTAGCTAAGCCTATAATAAGCTATTCTCTCTTATACAGCCTCTAGACAACAATAGAAGCTTTTAAGATTTAAAAGCTGAGCCTGAATTTGTTAGTTAGAATAAGAAAAAGAAGAACTAGAATAACGGCCTTACTAACACAGAGCTCCGTTATTTGCTGGGCCCGCATCTAAACTATATTACTACTACTATACTGCGTTAGGAGGTGTGTAGTGTGACTTTTAGGGACCTTATAAGCTAACATCAGCTTCGAAAATAAGTTAGAAATATATTAAAAGCGATTAATAAGCCTGCCGCGTTGTTAGCTAGCGTGAACGCCGTGGAATTGAGTATTGGGCCGGCTAGCTAATTAGCAATTGCCAGGTTAGCTAAGCAAGACCTGTTAGAACCTGATTGGCTGACACTGTAGTGCCTTACCCTGTATAACCCCGCGTCCGCCTATGTTATTAGGGATGTTCGGAGGCATTTTTCTAATAAAGAAAAGGTTAAATTAAATTAAGTAGAGACGGTTAGTCTTAAAAAAGGACTAAATTTAGAGCTTAACTTAATATAATTTAGGACTTTTAATGCATAAACTAGGCATAAAGCCCTAGGAATATATAATACTTAGTATAAAGCTTTAGTTAATCCTACTAAATAAGAAGCCATAATAATTTAAAAGAAGATAGGCATAGCCTACGTGCAGTGTGACCTTCTAACCTGCTAGGCCTTATTTAATAGGTATGTAGTAAAGTGTCTTATTAACACTAGCGCACAGATAAACCTTTTAAGATATAGTGCGGCTAAGGTATTAAAGCTTATATATAAAGACTATAAGTAAGGTAGCTCGTATTAAGATAGAGTAGTTACTACGAATAGAAGCACTGATCCTTTTATAGGAACTGCGTGGAGTGTCCTAGTTAAAGTAGGAGAGGTGACTGTTGTTAGTTACTTTAGGATTATTTAAAACCTAACAAGATTAGCGATTTTAGGTGGACCTTAGTGCGCTTTAGTAAGGTTATTAATTTAGTATAACGTATATAGAAGGATTACGTGCAGGATTATTTCTAAGAATGGAGATAGAAACGCCGTCTTTATAGCCTCTAATCCTGCTCCGCTATATCTGAGAGACTATATACCAACTCCTAAAGATAAGGAAAATATGTAGTAGACACCCTTTCTAGGGAGGAGTGTCTAGATTTAAGTAGAAGATACCTAGGGCGATGTTTTAGTTTAGAATCTTATTTATCTTATACTTAGGTTAAGTATATTTAGGAGGCTAAGTTTGTGAAAGCTTCTGTTAGATTTAGCAAATTTTTACCTATTTTTACGACTAATAATAAGCAGTAATTTAAAGAATAGGTAAAGTAAGTAATAAGCTATAGAGTTAGAGCCTCTAAGGATCCTTTAGCTGTGCGAGAATTAGAGTCTTTTTTAGTTATATGTAAACTTAACCGTCAGGCGCAATAGGAAAAGAGAAGGAAGTACACAGGCAGTTAGGTTAATACCCTGCATAAGAGGGTAGCTGACAAGGTGCGACCTGTAGATATTCCTGCGGTATTAGATATTAAGGAGTTTAGGCGTGAGGATTAGAAGCGATATGCTGTTAAACTGTAACTCTTAAGAAAAAGTCTGAGACCTCCTAATATAAGGCCTTTTAATTACCTTTTTAAATGCAGACATATAGTATTCTTACAGGGCATAAGATTAACACTAGAAAGGCTAGCCTTATAAAAGTTTAGATCTAAGTTAATAAAATTAGAAGTTTAGCTATTTATTAAAATATTAATAAACAGAGAAGGCGCGATCGCTTTTACTTTCTCTAAGACAGGACGAATTATTAAGGATGTATGTCCTCTATATAAGATACGGACTATTAAATATAAAGCTTAGTAAGAAAAATTATTCCTAATAGCGCGAGCTGTTAAGGAAGAGGTAGTTATAATGTTTAATAACAGACTTAATAGAGGGGTACTAGAAAGATACGCTAGTTAGTATAGAAACTTATAGTTTCTAGTTAAAAAGAAGGATAAGAGTTATTAGATAATACTTAGGTTAATTAAGATAAACGCAGTATCTCTTAGGGATGCTAATCTGCCTCCGACAGCAGATGAATTCTCTAAGCGTTTTAGTAGATGTCGTATTCTATCTCTTATAGATCTATTCTTAGGATATAACTAGATTACACTTTATCTAGACAGCAGAGACATAACTGCCTTTTATACGCTAGTTAGTTTGCTTTGATACTGTATAATAGTTTAAGGCGCAACTAACTTAGTTATAGTCTTTCAGCAAGTAGTTACAAAAATTATAAAGGATTATTAGCTATATACTATTCCTTTTATAGATAATATTACTGCTAGCGGTCCTAAAACTAACTATAGAGGAGAAGAAGCATTTCCTAGAGTAAGAAGATATATATTAGAACACATTTAGTAGCTAGACAGGGCTCTAGCTAACGTAGAAAGAGCTAGAGCTATAATTTTAGGTAAGAAGTGTTATTAGGGAGTCTCTAGATTAGGGGTAGTTAGATATAAGGTTACTGCGTAAGGAAGACATCTAGATTAACAGAAAGTAGCTAAGATTCTAGATTAGCTAGAATACAGAAACGTAAAAGAAGTAAGGGCGTTTATAGGTATCTGTGTCTACTATAGGATATGGGTGCCTAGCTTTACTATTCGCGCGAAGCCTCTATTCTAGTTAATAAGGACTAGCGTTAAATAGATATAGCAGGGGGCTTAACAAGAGGCTATGCGTACCTTAAAGCAATATATTACTTTAGCCCTAGCGTTAGCGAGTCCTAATTATAAGAATAGAGGTATACTTTTTATAGTAGTAGACGTAAGTAAGGAAGGCGCAGGCGCGTCTCTTAAACAGATTAGAGCAGACAGAAAAAGATATCTATGTTAATTTAAAAGTATAATATAGTTAAAAGCTAAGAGTCTCTAGTACTTAATAAAGCTTAAGTGTAAGGCAGTATTATAGGCGCTAAAGAAATTCAGAACCTAGCTATATAGATAACATTTTACTATTAAAACAGACGCTTAGACGCTTATTTATTAACTTAACAGATTATCGCCTAACGTTCCTAGGTCAGTCTAAAACAGGTAGCTTACAGCTATCCTTACCTAGGACTTTAATATTAAGCATGTTCCTAGAAAGAAGAATATTATTCCTAATACGTTATTATAATATCTAAAGCTAGAAGGATAAGAACAGCCAGACGAGACTAAAGACGACCTTAAAGATTTTATTAAAAACCTAGTCGCTAACCTTAAGTTTGCCTCGCCTGCTAAGATAAGTAGGGTACTAAATAAGTAATACTTAGATAAGTTAGAAGTAATTACTTAGTTCTTAATAAGATTTAAGAAGCCTAAAGGCCTTACGAGGGCACAACTTTAAGCGTAGAAAAAGAGGGTGATAAATTTCTTTGTGCGAGAAGGCTATCTATTCTAAAAGTCTATAAGGAATATAGCTATTTATTAAGTTATAGATAATCCTAATCTAAAGACTATAGCTATATAGGAAGTATATTAATAGATTAGTTACAGAGAAGTGAACGGCGTCTATTTAATGCTTACTTAACAATACTAGTAGGAAAGGATGCATAAAGAGGTGCAACGCACGATTGTATTATATAAACAGTGCTAGCGGAGATTATTAAGTCGCAAGCAAGAGATGCTAATAAATACCTACTATTACGTATTATAGGAACGAGTTACTATAGACGTTGTTTACATGCCGCATTATTAAGGAAAGAAATTTATTATAATTGCATAAGAATACCTTAGTAGATGGCCAGAGGCACGAGTAATAGCTAACAATAAGTTATCTACTGTCGCTAAGTTTTTATATAAGGAAATCTTATGTCGCTAGAGCATAATAAGGATACTTACTATAGACGGCAGACCTGATTTTAGAAAGGTAGTTAAAGCCCTTACTAAGATTTATTATATTAGGAGGATCTAGGCATTAGCATACAACCCTTAGGCTATAGGAAAAATTAAGGGTAGTTATAAGCTAATATATAACGTACTAGTAAAGCTTCCTAGACCTTAGGTTAATAATCTTCTAATAGTATTATAGGCAGACAGAATTTCTACTTAGAGTTAGACTAGATATTCTCCTTATTAGTTAGTTACTAGTTAGAATCTAGTACTTCTAATTAAGCTTGCTCTTCTAACATAGCAGACATTACTATTCAGACAAGTAATATTAAGAGGCTAGTTATTAGCAGTGCGAGCTATGCAGCTAGATTTAAGAGATTAATTTCTTAAGGACGCAGTATTAAGAACTAAGCGCCTGCAACGCGAAAAGAAGGAATATTAAGATAATTATAGAGAGATTTGTTAAGAGGAAATTAAAGAAGATAACTTCGTACTAATGTAGGACTTAGCTAGAGATATTAACATGTTAAGAGATAAGAAGCTTACGAGTAGATAGCTAGGACTATATAAAGTCTTTCATGCTAATTAGGATAAAGGTAACTATTAACTTATAGACCTTAATAGCACGTGATTTAGAAATACTACCTTAGGATAGAGACTTAAGCTGTAGGTACCTTAAGATAAAAGCGAGGTCGCTTAGGAGTATTAAGGTTGTGCAAAGCTATGGGATCCTTTGTTATAGGATGCTAAAGCTGACTTTTTACTACCGCCTACTTAATCTAACAACTCTTAAGATAATAAGTTTATAGTTATTAAAAATCCTAACTAAGACGCGATTTAGTTATAAGAGACAGAGAATAATCCTCCTACAAACTTAGATTTATCTGAAGATATAATACAGCTAACTGTACGTAACTATCTTATTATTATACTAAGATCTTTAACAGAGACTAAGAGACGACAATATATTTAAATACCTAATTTAGAAATTAATTCTGACTTAGAAGATAAGCTTACTTAAGCCTAGGGGACGGGCTTTTATCTTAAAGTAGGGGAGGGGCTGTATTTCCTTTGTTAAATTTTCGCATATTTTTACACATTTAGCATTACACACACGCAGCGCAACCTCCCAGACATATAAAAATGAGTTAAAATTGAACGAAATATTATTTAGAGTCGCTGGGAGGTTAATCTCCTTGCTGCGCGATCGAAAATGGTGGAGAAACTAGGGTGTTAAAGAATCTGGCTAATCAGCAATCGCTAGGTGAGCTTAGCGAGACCTGCTGAAATCTGATTAGCTAGACAACTTAATATCTGCGCTAACAGCTACAACGCAACCACAAGGCCACAGAGCGATAATTTAAAGATGCAGAATTAATTAAAGGAGGTAGAAGATAAGATAATTAATGTTTTAAAGTGTAAAGGTGAGTTTATAGCTGCGTTTAGCAGTAAGATAAGACCTGCTTAGGAAACGTTCCTAAGTGGCTAACTCTTAAGAGGACCCGCTATGCTAGCTAATTAGGTAACAAGAAGGAGTTAAAATAATAGTAACTTTACCTTTTACTACGTTAACAAGTCTTAGCGGGGCTTTTAAGTAAAGTTAGAGAAGGAAAGATACCCTCTGCTGCTCGAACCCCCTCCAAATCTCGAGCCTATAGTTGATCCTACAGGGTCTAAGTTTCTCTTTCTTGCTTCCTGTTACTATCTATTAAAACTTTCTAAGGTAGATACATAAGTGCCTATTAGGTACAAACTTCAAGCGATATCACAGCCGCCTTAGACACCTAAACAGCCTGGGAAGCGTCCACCCCCACTATTAAACCTAAATCCTTAGCTAACCACGACTATAATTAAGCCTGCGCTAACAGAGATTGTGCAATTTACTAGTAAAGAAGCTATTAAAGACTACAGAACTAAGCTTAAGCGTTATAGTAACGTTAAAGTCCCTTAGCACGCAGGGATTACAGTAGATACTTAGGTTCGAAGCTTACTGTAAGTCTCGCCTGTTAAATAGAAGGGCATAGTAGATAATTAGATAGTAGCTTTAGCGACTTACTTTAACAAGACTTTAACCCTTATTATCGCGACTAGAGAATTTCTAAAAGGAAGACTAAGCCTAATATCGCAGTATAAAGGCGTCGCTGCTTTTAAGTAGTAATATCCTATACTTAAGGATATAGACACTTATAAGAAGAAGAGGAAAAAGGAGATAGAGAGCGCGTTTGCCTATCTGGACAAACACTATCAGCATGTACTAAGGCAGGTTCTTATTCTATATTCCGTTTAGGTAGTATACTTGCACTCTAGCGTGACAGCAGTCTAATAGTTACTACGCAGGACCTCGCTAGACAACCTCGCTCCCTTCCTTAATATAGCTCTTTACTATTAACGATAATCTGTAAGGAGGAGGCAGGATAGATTTATTAATATTACTAACTAGGAAGAAGTACGTTAGTAGATAGCTAACATGCCTGCTTAGATAAAGAAGTATTATAAGGACGGCAACGCTAAGTTGCGCGGCATCGTTAACAAGTATAAGATGCCTGCCTCTAAGATTACAGCTAACAATATAGACACGCGCTCTAGATAAGGGTACCTTAACTAGATATTCTAGACAGAGGCAATTAAATAGTATAGAAAGTAATTACATGCAGGGACGAAGCTTCCTCTAAATATACCTATTCTACCTAAGTAGCTGCAGGAGAATTATTTTAGGTATTATAAGCAGACTAAGTTGCTTCTTCCTACTGCTAGCGATAGTAAGAATAATTCTGCGACTAAGGCTGGCGTCTAGACGACAGCCTTAGCAATAACTGCCTCTAAACGTGCTAGAAGCTAAAGCCCTGCTACTTTATTAAACATTAGAAGGCGCACGTAAGTTATTAAGCCTTCTAGTCTTAGTTATTAACGCACAAGTAAAGAATTTAGAAGTAATATCTAGAATAAGCTAGAGAAGCTAGGCGAGCCTCGAACAGACAGGCTATCTGTTACAGCTAAAAGCATTCAAGAAATCTAGCTAGAAGAATAATATTTAAGAGGAAACAGGCGCACTTAATAATAAGTTAAGGTAGTAGAGGCCCTTTAAGAGAAATTCCGTCTTAGGCGGCGTTAGAGATTTCCCTCTACGCAGCCTCTCGCTCTAGATAAGATTCGCGTAAGAGACTTAGAGTTAGTAAGGTAGTTACGCGAAGAGTTAGAAATACTGCTAGTAATACTTAATAACAGTATTAACGTTTAAGACTTAATTAAAGAAGACATCTCGCTTAAAACCAGCATCGCAGTAAAATCGCGTAAGGGATGTAACTGTATAAACAAACAGTCTGCTCTAGTTAAGATAACCGCGTCGCTTACGTCTAGGAAGTTAAATAATAGTAAGCGCGTCTAGCTAATTAATACCTAGTATTAAGAGTATGTAAATTTCAGCACTCTTAAGGATAGGCAGGGTAGTTAGGTATTTAACTATCGCAGGGTGTGCTAGCAACATTACCGTTACGTGGCTAGCAAGATAAGCCTGCTTACTTAAAGCCTTAGCATTTTAAACACAGTTTAGCTGCTTAAGATACTATACTATCGTTAGGATTAATAGGGTCAGCTTTAATTAGACCTAGTAACTTAAGTTCTATTCTTAGCCCCGTTTTAAGGAGACTATACGCATTAAGACCTAAAGAGCTATTATTATCGCCCAGTAAAAGTTTAAGTCTAAATTAACTAGGACGAAGTTACTAAGGCTCTTAATTAAGGAGTATATGTTAAAGTATTTAAGGAATACAGCAGTATTACCTACGACGCCTTCAGCTAGATTTTTAAGGATCCTAAGCTAGTCTTAATCCTTAATTAAAGTTTTAACATATACTTCTACTACACGCGGCTAATTAATAGCAAAAGTAACCTTAGCTAGTATTAGGTAATGTATTATTCGTTAATACAGCAGCTTATACAAGGTAACGTTAAATACTAGCTGCTGTACGCAGTCTTGCGAAAAGAGCCTAACCTAATTTCCTACCCTTACTACACAAAATATACTAAGCCTAGGGATAGGACTTACTTCTGTCACGTTAACTTAAACATCTCTAAGGCTGTATACTTAGGCAGAAGCGTAGACATTATCTAAGGAAGCGTCTCTTTTAACAATAAAGACAAAGATAACTGCACGTAGATACTACGTAGCTTTTATAATATTATCTACAAGTACTAGAACTAGCAAGAAAACTTAGGACTTAAGAACTCTACTAGTTATATTAAGGGATAGGACGATAAGAGGGACTGGCCAGAGAGTTACAGTACGAAATTCCCTAACGTTAAATAGTTCAGTTAGCCTTGCAAGGCTGGTCACGTCCACATCTCTAATCCTAGGCTGCCTTATAGATCTACTAGGCCTACAACTAAGCAACAATAAACTATCTTACCTTAGTTTATTAAGGTAGAAGAGGACATAACTACGATAGAGATTCCTGAGATAGGCTCCTATTAAGAGCTTGCTGCTGCCTTTTAAAGCTTAACTGCCGCGCCAAAGTCACCGTCTAGACACTTAAATTACTATAGCGGCGTTAAGTAGGCCTTTCCTAGAGATATTACACTAGTGTACTCGTTAAACATTACTAAGGCTGTAAACTGTTAGCTAAGATAGGATTCTCTGCTAGTTTTAGAGGAACTAACTAACTTATTCACAGATCAGCCTAACCCTAGTTTAATCTATTAATTTATTAAGGATACTAAGAAGGCTATAGTAAAAATAATTAAAGAGTATTAGGTTATCTACTAGCATTATAAGAAGCTTACTTTTAAGGAAGATAAAGATATTAGCGTACCTAATAGGTCGTTCTTTTTAAATAAAGGTATAAATCTAGCTTAGGAAGCTAAGTAGTAGAAGTATAATAGGCAGGTTAAACAACGCACTGCCCTAGACAAGGTTCTTAAGGAGCTTTTTAATAATCCTAATAGTAAGGCTGCTAGGATGCTAGACAGGAAGGAGAAACTAAGGCGCCTGTCTATCCGAAGCGCAACTAAGTCTCTACAGACTTCAACTTATGCTAGTTCACAAAGGTCGTCATCGCAGTAACAGGCGCTAGGTCAGTATTCGCCTGGTCAGTCACCTATAGGACCTCCTCCTGCGCCTTCTCGTCCTAGGCAAGCGCAACCTAACATAAGCGCGTTAAATCTGCATACACCGTCGCAGACTCCTCGTCGTAGTAAGAGGATTAAGGAGATTAAGAAGAAGAAGTAAGGCTTAACAGACTCTGATTAGCTAAGTACCTCTAGGTTATTTAAGGGATACTAGGACGATAGTATACTTGCTAGCGTCTTTAACAGTAAAGTTAAGGCGCATTTTCTTTTATTTTTCCTACTATCTTTAGGAGATTTAACGATGAAGTGCGGGAGTTCATAAAGGAACCTACACAATTACGAGGACTGCTCCTCCTACAGAAATGCAGCCTATGCTGCCTTCCCTTTATTCGTAGGGCAACAATTTCTTTCTTTCTTTCTTTCTTTCTTTCCTTTTCCTAGTTCTCTTCTCCTCCTGCTAGTAGTTCTACTTGCGAAGAGAAGGAACAATAAGTAGGAGTTGTGAGCTTAATAGGACTGAGCTCGAAGTAGGGGAGGTTTGTGCCGTTGCACAGGGTACCTAGGCAATCAGGTGATGATAGGTTTCCTTTGTTAGCGAGATTTAATGATAAGACTTGGAGATGCGAGAGATCTCAACAAAATGCACCACACACCACGAGAATTCACTTCAAAACTGAGATTTTGCGAAGTAGCTAGTGCATTAGCTACGTCAATTTAATGAGATTTCAGACCATTTTGTTTATTACTTTTAATCAGGCTCCATACTTACCTTCGTTTCTGGCAGACTGCACAGGCAGGGCTGCTCCTGTTATTCACGCACGTTTGATTCCAACGTTACCTCTCATTCACAACACCAGAACTGCGGGATTGTGCCGAACCACCTTGTTAACTCCACACTATTACTTAGCTATAGGAGAGAATAATACTTATTATTCCTACTCTGCGCAGCTAGCGCAGGTTTTAAGCATGTCTGTTACGGTGCGCGCTAGCTCCCGAGAAGATCTAGCGCAACCATACTGTAACACTAAGGTTCAGATTCACGATACTTTGTTACATACGCTCTATAAGATAGAGCTATTTATAACTTAAAAGCTTATAAAAAGATATAATCTTTATAATAGTAATAGTAATTACTAATTACTAATTTTAAAACTTTATTTCTATTTATAGAAATAAGTATAGAATTTTATATAACTATAGTTAATAGCTATATAAAATACTATATATAAAACTATATATAAAACTATATAAGAATTTAATTAGAAATAGGAAAGTTCTAACGTCTTATTTACTTATTTATATAATATATTTTAGTTTTAAAATATAAAAAGTTTAGAAAACTTTCTTTAGTTAAATTATAATATTTTTAAATAGCTAGTAGTATTTTATTAAAAATCTATATTAATTATTATATATAATAGACCTAGTATGATACTACTTAACTAATTATAAAAAGTAATTTTATATATTTAGCTTAAAAACTTTTATAGATTAGTTATAAGCTAAAAGTACAGTTTTTTTTATTATAAACTACCTAAAACTAATACTTTAATTATAGACTATATATCAATTATTTTAAGTTTTATTATATATTAAAAACTACTACTTTAAGCCAGTGATGGGTACTTACTAGTAATTACTAATTTTTGGTTTTTAGTAATTACTAATTAGTAAATTAGTAAATAAATTAGTAATTACTAATTAGTAAATTAGTAAATAAATTAGTAATTACTAATTAGTAAATAAGAATATAAAAATATATATTTAGAAGGAACTACGTATTTCTATCAAGATTTATCTACCTTAGATAGTATAATACTACTATATAAAGTATATTATATAGAATTAAAAGGCTTAAACTAACTAATTTAGCTAGTAACTATCTATAATAGAGTTTAAAAAGTCTATTTCTCCTAAAGGAGATTCTAAATACTCTTTAAATAAATCCCTCTCTTTAATATATATATTACAGTGATGGGAGCTTACTATTAAAAACTAGTAATTACTATTTTTTTAAAAAGTTTATATTAAATTACTTAGTAATCCTAAAATTCTAATATTCTAGAATAGAATACTACTTAATCTAAAGATTAACTTTAGAATTTTAGAATTTCTTAAATAGGCTTAGTTCTTTAGGAAAAAATTTAAGAAGAAAAAAAATAGTAAGCTAAATTAGTAAATTAGTTAGTACTATTTAGCTTACTATTTTTTTTCTTAAAAAATTTATTATTAAGGAACTAGGCCTATTTAAGAAATTCTAAAATCCTAAAGTTAATCTTTAGATTAAGTAGTATCCTATTCTAGAATATTAGAATTTTAGGATTACTAAGTAATTTAATATAAACCTTTTAAAAAATTTAATAAAATAGTAATTACTAATTTTTGCCTATCACTACTGCTAACTATTACTAGTGTCTTACTTACTACTTACTAGTATTTATCTATAAGCTTATAATAGTTTTATATAATATTATTTAACTTTTTATAAATTAGTAATTACTAATTAGTAAATTAGTAACATAGAAGAATTAGTAATTACTAATTTACTAATTTTACTAATTTCGCCTATCACTGCTTTAAGCTAAGAAATCTTATATACATACTCGTAAGTTAGAGTTAAGCTCTTTTCTAAATAACTAGGTTAATAAAAATACTAAAATTATAAATATTATAACGTGAGCGGCAAGCGAAACGCCCAGGTAAGCGAAACGCCCACCCCACCAAGCTTTACAACTTTGCACGTTAACAACTCAGTCCTACAAAAAGCTACTATAGCTTATAGTAGCTTAAATTAATCCTCTACTTCTACTATATCTTTCTTACACGTGCGCTTATTGTGTCCTGCCTCTCCACAAGTTTTACAGCGTCAGATACCCCTTGTACTAGCACCTGTTTGAGCCCTCTCCGCACGCCTCTCCACCTCAAGTTAGGCATCAACGTCCCTCTGAGTAATTAAGTCCTCTCCCTCCTCCTTTGATAGGGTCCCTCCCTGCTAGATCCGCTTTTTCTTACGCTTTTTCCGCTCAGAAGCAGCTCTATTTGCCTGCTCAAGACCAGCTACTCTAGCTTCCAGCAACGTGTGTGAGTGTACCTTCAATGTTGATCCCTTTTTAACTTGTAACACCATCTCAATGATAGAATCAGGAGAGGAACTCTTATGGTCACGAATCCTCTTCATAATTAGTGTTGTTTGAGCCTCTATCTCCCAGGCGTTGCTGGGTGTTTTGGGGTGCCAGGGGGTGGGCCCTGGTAGAGGTGGTGTCGGCGTGCGAGGCTTCACCTCAAGCTTTGATAGCACCACCTCTGGGCTGTGTGGGACTAGGCCAGTTGCTTGGAAGCTAGATAGAATATTCTGCTGTGAGAACGAGGTCTCGAATACCTCCTTAAAGGAAGCTAGGAATGCTTTTTTGTCAATGTGGGTGATGTGACTGTCTGCCAAGACCCTAATCTCTCGCCGGTATGCCTGCTTCAATGGCGCAAAGCAGCCCACATCAAGCGGCTGCAGGATATGGGATGAATGGGAAGGCATACAGAGGGTAATTATCTTGTTCTCCTCACATAGATCCTGGAAGGCAAGTGAATTATGGCTCTCGTGGCCATCAATTACTAGTAGCCGGTGACTGCCTACTGTCCAGGCTGCTGTATGCTGGATAAAGTGCTGTAGCCAGGCTAGACCAAGTTCGTTGTTGGTCCAGCCGTTCTTACTAAGGCCTATACGCTAGCCCTTAGATAGATCAGGCAACCAGGACTTGTCGTGGTTCTTGGCTTTGAAGATAATGAAGGGTGGAATTGTCCAGCCCATAGCGTTGATACCAGCAATCAACGTCACCCACTCGCGGTTGCCAGGTTGTATCCCCAGTGGTCGAGTACGTCTCTCAGACGCAGTTACCACCTTGACGGACCCTCCTACGCCCATAGTAAAGCCAGTCTCGTCAAAGTTATAGGTATCTTCATCTAGGACGCCGTACTTGGCTTTGATGTTGCGTACAAGGTCAAACCAGGGGCTAATAACAGCTGGATCGCTGCATAGGACTCTCTGGTAGTCGCGTGGCCTACTTAGTTGGGATTTAATCTCAGGCTTACGAGAGACGAAGTTTCTGGCCCATTTTTCTCCCACCTGGCCACTACCACGAGCAGCCAGCAACTGATTCGCTATCTCACGGAGATAAGACAGTGTAGGGGCAAATCCTCGCGCGTCTAGCTTCCTTATATATTGGATAATCGCGTCTTCCTCGTGCCTGTTAAGCTTTGACGAGTTGGGTTGGCTGTCGCGTCGTGAAAGCTTTCCAGCGCGTCGGTCGCGGAGAGTCCTTCTAGGAACGTTGTAGACTGCTGCAGCTCGTCGGTCACTTAATGTCGCGTCTTTTTTCATTGCTTGGATAGCTAAGATAATTCTATCCTCACAAGGGAGTAATTCAATATTGAGTTGTTGAGACATTGCAGTTAAAGGTAGAGGAGGTGTGGTCTTGGCAAGAGTGGGCGTTTCGCTTACCTGGGCGTTTCGCTTGCCGCTCACGTTAGTAATAAAAGTAATTTTAATATAAATTAAGTAATAATAAAAATATTTACTTAGTACTTAGTAGAGCTTATAAAAGTATATTAAATAAAACAAAGCTAAGTAATTTAAAGTTCTTAAGGTTCTAAAAGTTTCTAAAGTTCTAAAAGTTTCTAAAATTCTAAAAGCTTCTAAAGTTCTTAAATTTCTTAAGATTTCTAAGGTTCTTAAGGCTTAATGTCCTTAAGATTTCTAAATTTCTTAAGGCTTACGGTTCTTAAGGCTTAAGGTCCTTTAAGTTTCTAAAGTTCTTAAGGTTCTTAACTATCTTAACTATTATAACTATTTAAAATATATATCTTTTTTACTCTACTAATAATAGTATATATAATATTAATATTAAATTTTATATAATTTACTAGTATTATTACTACTACTATTAATACTATTAAAAGTACTAATACTTTATATAGCTATATATTAGAAAGTAGTAGTTTTTTTAAGCTATAATACTGAAATAGAAAGTAATATTAAGTTATATAACTAATATATTATATCTAGCTAATTTTAAAGTTAGTAATTACTAAAAAGTAGCAACCCTACTTATAAATAAGTTAAGTCTTATAACTTATCTATTTATAGTAAGTATATTAACTTATATAGTAAGTTATACTTAATAGGTCTCTTTATCTATAGAAGTATTACTTATCTTAAAAGTATTTAAAGTATAAAGATCTTAAAAGCTATTAGTAAAGATAACTAATAAGACTATAAAGTTAGTTCTTAAGAATAGAGTAAGAGACTTAGTAGATAAAGGGTTTAATACTAAAATAGTAAGAGGGCGCTTCTATAAAGAGTATAAAGGGTTAAGAATAATTAGTATTAGTATTACTATACTATAAAGTATAATATTAAGTTAAATATAATAATCTATAAGAGTTTAGTATAATAATCTATATATATAGAGATTATGCAGGTTACTTAGTATACTTAGTGTGCTTAGTGTCACTAATTATACTAATTAACTAAGTACGTCACGTGATCTCGGTTATCTGTCTAATGTCCACGAGGTCCCGTTGGGGCCGCTGGGACAGGGTCTCAGCAGGATTGTAACACCTACTTCTGTTCGTAACACTAAGTTACTAGACGTAGGTAAAAGATAACTATTACCTTTTACCTTTTACTTAGCTAGATAGCTAGATTAGGATTAGCCTAATCTAGCTTATATATTTAGGCAGCACCTCTCCCCTAAAGGTAAGAGGTATCTGCTATTTTATCTATTTCCTTTTAAATTAAGTTACTTTAACTAAGACCAGGGTTGCCGTTTTACTAAGTAATAGTAATTACTATTACTAGGTACTGTTAGTAATTACTATTACTTAGTAATTAGTAATTACTATTTAGAATTTTTGTAATAGTAATAGTAATTACTATTACTAATTGCTTATAGTAATAGTAATTACTAATTCTAAAAATAGAATAAAGCTTAAACGCTTATATAATCTGTAGTATAGATATATAGTAATATTTAATAGTACAAACTTATACTATTAGTATAGAAGTTTCTAGTTTTAGTACTTAGTTCTTAAAAGTAACGTTAATTCTTTATAGTAATTACTATTACTAGGCTATAAAATATTTACTATGACTAGGAAACTAATAACCTTAAGTTATTATATTTTTTAAAGTTTCTAAGGTTCTTAACTACCTTAATAACCTTTACAACCTTCACAACCTTCATAACCTTTATAACCTTCACAACCTTCACAACCTTAACAACCTTAACAACCTTAACAACCTTAACAACCTTAACAACCTTAACAACCTTAACAACCTTAACAACCTTAACAACCTTAACAACCTTAACAACCTTAACTATTTAATATATTATATTATATATTATACTACTACTAAAACTCTATTATTTACTAATAATAGTAATAGTAATTACTACTACCAGTGATGGGCAAAAATTAGTAATTACTAATTTTTCAAATTTTTTAAAAGGTTTATATTAAATTACTTAGTAATCCTAAAATTCTAATATTTTAGAATAGAATACTACTTAATGTAAAGATTAATCTTAGGATTTTAGAATTTCTTAAATAGGCCTAGTTCCTTAATAATAAAATTTTTAAGAAAAAAAATAGTAAGCTAAATAGTAATTACTAATTTACTAATTTAGCTTACTATTTTTTTTCTTCTTAAAATTTTTCCTAAAGAACTAAGCCTATTTAGGAAATTCCAAAATTGTAAAATTAATCTTTACATTAAGTAGTCTTCTATTCTAAAATATTAGAATTTTAGGATTACTAAGTAATTTACTACAAACCTTTTAAAAAATTAGTAATTACTATTTTTCAATAGTAAGCTCCCATCACTAACTACTACTAAAAAAGTAGTAACTCTAATAAAGTACTATAAGTATTATAAAACTAGTTTTAAAGTATAGTTTTAGTATATTTTTAATTATTTACTAATTAAGTTCTTTAAGGAAGTAGTATATATACTACTACTTATATAAATATCTAAATATCTAAAAATCTATTCTATATTAATACTATTAAGACTAGTACTACTATTTCTACTACTTTTACTATTTTTACTTTTATTGCTATTATTACTATTATTACTAATATTACTACTAAAGCTATTACTACTATTATAACTAGTAATACTAGTAGTACTTTTATCTTCTATATTTTCTTCTTCTTCTCTATCTTCTATAGATAATAATATTTCTTTTCCTTTTTTACTAAATAAGTTTAGATTAACTTCATCTTTAAATAATAAATTATTATTTATACTTTCTTCTTTATCTTCTATAGCATTAATACTTTTTAATATAATTAATTTTTTAATAGTACTAGAAAGTAATCTATTTCTAGATTTAGTAACTATACTAGCTGTTTTATTTACTTAAACTAAATATCTTACTAGTTATAAACTTTTAGATAGTATTACTACTAGTAAGTTTTTTAAACTTTAAAGAATATTAATCTAACTATTTTTTTTTAGCTATATTTACTTTAAAAAATGCTTACTAAAGCTTCTTTTATTTCTACTACTATTAATAATAGTTTAGTAGTAAAGCCTACGAAAGTAGACTCTACTATAAAAGCTATAATTAATAATTATAGAAATATAAAAGGTATATAACTTATATAACTAACTTATAAATTAAAACTAATTAAAATTTTATAGATAAAAACTCTACTTATATAGTAGATTACCTTAATACTTTAAGGATAGTTTATTATATAAATAGATTAAGCTATTTTAATAAAGATAGATTAAGAGTTACTTTAAGTAAGTAAAAAACTTTTACTTATTATATATATCTAAATACTAATATAATAATAGATTTATTAAAGAAAGCAAACATAGATTTAGAGTATTTATTTATACTAGATAATAATAGTATAGATAGTACTTTATCTACTATTTTAGAAAGTATAAATAAATACCTTATAAAAACTAGTATTTTATTTAAAGATTTTAGTAAGTTTTATATTATTAAATACTTTTATTATATAGATATATTAATTTTAATAGATCTTATAAGAAGCTTTACTACTAAGTGTCTTATTACTTCTAAAGAAGTAAATAATATAAAAGATTATCTAAACAATAAAGATAACCTTTTAGCTATAAAAGAAGAGTTTATTAGAGACAATTTATATTTTTTAGATAGTTTAAATATCTATAATAAGATATTTTATACTATAGAAGAGTTAAAAGCTGTTAAAAGATATTCTAGTTTATATATAGACTTTATTAGTTCTAATTTAAATAAACTAGAGTATTTAGAGTCTATAGTTAAAATAGAATAATAGTAGAGTATATATAACTTTACTAAAAAAAAGGAAAAAAAACTTATAAAGTAATATAAAATTAAAAAAATAGAATTAGTTAGTTAGTTATTTAGTTAAAATATATATATCTATTTCTTTAAAACTATTAGAAGTAAATAATTATATACGTTTATTTATGTAGTATTATCTTTAATTTAATTACTATATAATCAACTAGCTAATAAAAGATTATAAATACTATTAATTATAAATTTCTATTTTTAGTAATAGTAATTACTTAGTAATAGTAATTACTATTACTTAGTAATTACTAAAAAACGGCAACCCTGTAATATATAGAATAATAAGATATTTTAGTCTAAATATTATTAATATATAATAGTAGTGTTTATTTAGTTAGTTTTATAAATTTAGTTAGTTTAATAGATTAATAAAGATTTTTTATTTAAATTTAATTACTTTTTTTTTAATATACTATTTATTAATATATTCTAGTCTCTAATAGTTAAATAATCTAGATTTTACTACTAGTCACTATATACTATAAAATATAGATTACTAAATTTTTACTAATTTATAATTTAGTAATTACTATTTACTAATTACTAAATTTTGTGCATCCCTGGCCCTAACCTGTACCTATAGTCCGTGCGACCTAACTCCAAACCCAACCTACTTATCTATAACCCTATACCCAACCTATACCCATAGCGGGTACCCGTAACCTATTTGCTACCCTATATTTAACTTCTTTGATATAAGTAATATAGTTATTTTAACTAGAGTAGACTATTTATTTATATAAGTATATTTTTTATATATTTTTACTATAATACTAGGATCTCTTCAATCAATATACAGCCCCCCGTTCGCCATCACATGTGTTCCATTTATCCAGCTAGCTCGTGGCTCACACAGGAACCCGACAGCAAATGCAATCTCTTCCGCCGTCCCTAGCCTGTTCCCTACCGGTGTTCTCTCAATGATTGGGCGCACTTTGACCATGAATTCTTCGCCAGCTTGTGCAAATCCTTCCGTCATTGTCGGGCCGGGGCTGACTGCATTGACAGTAACGCCATACTTCGGCGGCAACTCCTTTGCCCATACTTTCGTGAAGCTATCCACCATGGCCTTCGTCCCAGCATAGATAGTCTGCAATGGAGGTGCGTCTCGCGCCGAGATGGAGACAATATTTACAATACGGCCCCCGTCCTTCGGAAGATAGGGTAACGTAGCTTGCGTGAGGAGAAATGTTCCTCGTCCGTTGAGATTTACTAGTGAGTCCCAATCATTTATTGTCTGGTCCTCGAAAGGCTTATTGATTGCGACAGCCGCATTATTAATGAGGATGTCTATTTTGCCGAAATGCTTACTAGCAGCATCGACTAGTCTCTTTGGCCCATCGACGGTTGAGATATCAGCCTCCACAGCGATGCACTTTGTAGGTAGACCTGCTGCCAGTTTGTCCGCTTCTTCCCGTAATGTAGAAAATGGATAATTGAGCACTACATTTGCACCTCGCGATGCTAGCTCACGGCCTATCTCGGCACCGATGCCTGAACTCGAGCCGCTGATGACAGCGATTTTGTTTCGAAGAGTTTGTTCGGGCATTTCGTTGAGGCTTGGTGTAGCGCTGCTTGTGAATGTCTTGGATGCAGAATGAAATGGCGAAAGGTCGGTTAAAGGAGGGCGAAAATATGGCGGACTGAGAAGTCACGTTGATGAATTACGTTACTCCATGCCTAATTTGCAAAGTTCTTCGGTTTCTAATACTGGTACCGCAGATCGTCACGAAATGCCCATACAAAAAACATCGGTATCACACGTCGGTGGCATACTTCGATGCCAGGTTCCATGAGACTGTTCGGGATACTTACCCCCACATTCCGGCAAGTTCGACGTTTATCTCGCCTGCCCATTTATGTGAACAACCGTTGCGACACGTTCTGGCGCTATCTACAAGACACATTTGGTAACTCGGACGAATTTCACTAGCATTGTTATCACCATTGTTGTACCCAACATACATCACCAACCCAGTAGAATCAAGCAAGAATGAGTCCGTCAAATTCGCTACCAATTATTTGGAGGATTGGTACGGCGGAGCAGGAATACGAACGCGCACGCGTTGGTCGCGTATTCAACCATCGCCGCCCTAACCGCTTTCCGATTGCAGTCGTTGAAGCAACGAATGAAATTCACGTTCTAGAAACAGTACAACTCGCACGGCAGAAGAATTTACGTGTTTCGGTGCGCTCTGGTGGACATTCATGGGCAGCGTGGAGCGTGCGAGACAACGCAATCCTGATTGATCTGGGCAATTACAGGCAGATCGAGCTCCACGAAGAAACAGGCATGGTTGTTGTCTCACCTAGCACGACGGGTAGTGTGCTCAACGCTATGTTGGGTGAGAAGGGCCTATTCTTTCCAGGCGGCCATTGCCCGGATGTGGGGCTTGGTGGGTTCTTACTTCAAGGAGGTATGGGCTGGATATGCAGAGTAAGTCATATCCCATGACCCTGAAATAGCCATTGATAGTCATTGACACTATTGTAGAGTTGGGGTTGGGCTTGTCAATACATCAAAGCAATAGATGTGGTGAGCGCAGACGGTCAACATCTACATTGCGACGAAAAAGAAAACGAGGATTTGTTTTGGGCTGCTCGTGGAGCAGGTCCAGGTAAGTCATTAAAATACTATTTTCGGATACTTCTGACTCTCTTACACGATAGGTTTTCCTGCCATTGTCACGAGATTCTATTTACAAACAAAACAATTGCCAACACACATACGAACATCTACTTATGTCTTCTCTAAACAGAGTTTCAAGACCGCCCTGAATTGGATTCGCTCGATTTCAGAGGCCTACGATGGTGACACTGAGCTCGTCTGCGTTGGGCGATTTCTACCACAATATAAGGAGAGCGTGGTCATCGTTGGGTTAACCACCTTCAAGCGATCAGACGACGACGCAATTACCGCGCTTCAGACTGCCGAGGATTCCGTTCCTCCGGGTTGCCTTGAGAAAGACTTCGCCCAGCCATCGTCACTGCAACAAGAATATAGACACCAGGGTCTGGCAAATCCAAAAGGCCACCGTTATTGCTCTGATAACGCGTATATCGACAACGATTCAGATGTTGCGAGCGTCTTAGAAGAAGCATTTACTACACTCCCCAGCCAAAAGTCGTTTGCTTTATGGTATGCCATGGCGCCTACATCGCAGAAGCCTCTACTAGACATGGCTTTGTCGATGCACTCGAACCATTATCTGGCACTCTACACAATTTGGGAGGATGTAGAAGACGACAGCAGGTGCCAATTCTGGGTGTCTGACGTTATGAACAGAATGGCACCGCACAGTGTTGGGCAATACCTGGGCGATTCTGACTTTCAAGTCAGGAATACGAAGTACTGGGGGGACAAACAGGGAAAGAAGCTAATGGAAATTCGGGAGAAGTGGGATCCTGAGGGGCGAATTTGTGGTTTTCTTGATAATGGAGATCAGTCTGGCGTGAAAGGTCTTCCGAATAAAATATAGTGCACCTAGGGAACTAAATCAAAGGTGCGCTAAAGGTAGTGAATAAGAAGATTCTGTACTCGTTCACCTGATTCTGATATATTAAAAAATCAAACAGGAGGCCTTTTGTCCCTATAAAACTATTCTCATACTGACGAACGAAGAATGTGTGATGATGAAAGCGTGAATTCAGCCTTTGAACTGCATTGATTGAGCCTTGAACTTTGCGACGGGCCCATTTCTAGCTTGCATCCAAGTTCCTTGAATCTCAGCAATTACCAGTTGCCTCTTCACATTGGTTACACAACCTGTCTACAGGTTTTGTCAATGAGCAGTATTTCTTTGGTTGGCCTAGATTCCGCTGATTACTACTTGTCTGGGATATTGCGGGTATTTTTCGTGAGGATTACGAAGACCCCTTCCCGAGCCCCCCCCCCCCCCACAATCCCGCATCCCCCGCATTCCCCACATTTTCAGGGCTCAGATATGCTAGGACCATTTCGGATCGGGACCACTTCCGCATGCGCTCTTGGCATCACAAAAAGCTCAATTATGGTGTCAAATGAAATCCCGAACAGAGTTATTTAACTACAAATTTCTAGGAATTCACAGAAATACCACACATACCTCGAACGAGATCCCTCGTATACCTCCTTGCTGCAGCCTTCAATGGCAATGGTTCCCACAATGCCAATAGAACGCAAACCCGACGAAGTGCAGGAGAAACATAATTTTGGAAGTCTTCAGCTTCGACACGCTGATTCGAACCAAATTATTCTTATTCCAATTCCAACGAATGATCCCAATGGTGAGTACATTCGATCCCGAACTGTACCGCAATCTCGAGAAATATCGAGAAATACTCACCTCCAAGCTAGACCCACTTAATTGGTCGAAAGGGTACCGATGGTATATCACGATTCTGGTTTCTGCAGCTATATTTTTTTGCAACTTTTTGGCTGCTGGCCCGACTGTAGTCATAACCCAGGTGACGGCTGACTTCTTCGGTGCTCCGCCTAACAACCCAAACTTCGTCGGGGATATTTCCAAAGTAGCATACTTCTTTACAACAACTGCTCTGATGCAAGGATTGGGTGCTCTGCTCTGGATGCCTTTGATCGTCAAATATGGGCGTCGCCCTATATACGTCTCATCGTTTGTTCTTTACACTATCTGTGCCGCATGGGCTGGGGCTTCACAAAGTTACGGCAGCGAACTTGCATCTCGAATCGTCATGGGGGTTGCTGCAGGTGCAGCCGAGGTCCTTGCACCTTTGACCATTGCGGACATTTTCTTCTTACATGAGAGGGGTACCTTCATGGGGTGTGTATGCGATTGTTCCTCGTTAAAATGCGTTTCACTAAAAATGCTCTAGGATTTACACCTGCGCATTATCAGCTGGTGTTAGTGGTGGTATCATTATAGCTGGACTTATATCCATTCATAATGGCTGGCGAGTTATCTATTGGGTTGCCACTGCCTTGATAGGCGCGTGTACCACACTCGTTATATTCACATTTCCGGAGACCATTTACGTTAGGGATAATTCGGTCACCAACAACGTTGCCCTAGGAGAGGGAGTCAAGGTAGACGCCGAGTCCAAGGGACCCGAGATAACTCATATTAATGAGGCAACCGCTGATAGTACAGTTCCCGAGAGACGTTCATATTTCGCCAAGCTCCGTATCTTTTCCGGCACATACACCAAAGAGCCCCTTCTAAAGCTTTTCATTCGCCCAGTAATGTTACTCATCCTACCACCAGTTTTATGGGCCACTTTAGTCATGGCAGGTACGATCGGTTTTCTTGTTGCAATTACATCCAACTTCGCCCCTGCCTTCGAGCAGACATATGCATTCGAACCCTGGCAGTCGGGCCTTTGTTTCATTTCCGCTCTTATTGGAGCGTTCATCGGTATTTTTGCAGGCGGCCACTTCTCTGATTGGATAGCCGACATCCAAACACAGCGTAATGGAGGTGTACGCGAACCTGAGATGCGCCTGCCAGCCATACTTGTCAGCGTCGTTACAGCTCCGCTTGCCTTGGTGTTGTATGGTGTTGGTATTCATTACAAATTGCACTGGATTTGCCCTACGATTGGACTTGGACTAAGTATGTCTTTTCAATCCCAATCTGTCTCCATCGTATGCTAACTTCTGCAGTCAACTTTTCTATTGTACAAGCCACCAATGTCTCGCTTGTGTACACCATTGATTGCTATCGCCCAGTTGCTGGCGAAATCACAGTCACGCAGATGGGATTCAAATCTGCTATTGGCTTCCTTCTCTCGTTCTATACAAATCCTTGGGTACAACAATCAGGTTACCTCAAGTCTTACGGGGCTATGGCGGGCATTTCCGGCGGTCTCATTATGTTAGGTGTACCTTTCTACTTTTGGGGTGACAATATTAGGAGAGCAAGTTGGCGGTGGGGGCTCGTTCGCAAGTTTGTGCATTGGGATGATGATCGTGAAGTCGGTGAATAGAGCCACAACATTCTGAGCTCTCCAAAAATGGCTTCAAGTTACTGAGGATTATGAATAAAAGAAGTGCTCTGTTGGAGTTCTGAAGTGAAAGTATCGGTTCTCTGTACAAGAGAGCTCGTCCGTTTCAGAACCTTCCCGTCTTACACCTTAACTCACGTAGAATTGTAGTAAATGTGTGCTATATTGTGACATGATGATCGTGCAGGTGCAAGATTGTCAAGTTAGCATTTCAACTGAGAATACAACTCCATATTGCATAGACTTAAGCGAGAACCAGTAATAGTTCGTGCAAGGCCGAATATCTGCAAAGATCATGGAAGCAAAACCGGTTACAAAATTTTTTCGGTTATGCGCTGGTTTCTCTACTGGTTGAGAACCAGGGCCTACTACATCAAAAATGATACCGCGTCAGGACAGCGGCAAGCTTCCTGCTAGGGTTCATACTTGTGAGAGCGGATATCGTGCGACTGAGATAAGATATTCTCTCCGCTGAAGAACTGATCAAACGAGATCTTTCGGTTGTTAAATTTCTAAGTGTAATTATGGAGCCGAGTTATGAAGCGAGATTCGGGATCAATATCACAGATGTTGTGGATGAGACACGCCATTTCATTTGTGATAAGAGGTTTGCGAGTGCAGTACCAAAATTTCGGCGAGACACTGATCTCAGTCCAAAGCAGGAGCCATTCATTGGGAGATTCAGCCAACGATAACTAATGTACAAGTATTGGTGCAACTGTCCAATCAAAGTGGTATGGTACTGCAAGAATCCTACAGCAAACGCTGCCCTCTCAATTGTTCGACCATCGCTTAACGGAGAGACACAAATCTAGAATTATAAGCCCACATCTATCTAGGAGACAAAGCACGATTAGTAACTAAATAATTTATTTAGAGTAATCGTGGAGAATGTGAATATGGGAGGGATTCAACTTGGAGGAGTTGCGGCTCAGGAGTGAAACCTGACCATTTCCCACATTCTTCATGGAGTGATATATTAGTAAATCGCACTAGTAGTTATAAGGGGATTCCCTGTTTGGTCTTCACCTATGAACAGAGATTCTTTCTATGAGCCGGAAAATGGCCAGCGGTACAACATCTACATTGACGGACGTCTTTCAATGAGCGCTTTCCGAAAAAAAGAGGTTTCCTCATTACGAGAGATAGTATGAGAGCAACTTCAATGGAAAGTTAACTGCCTTACTCTCTGGCCATAATGTGCCATGCTTTTGAATGTATTGGCCCAAGCAGTTGGAAGCAGCGTGCTTTGAAGCAGATTTAGGTTTTGCCTGGGCCTCTTCGTTTTTCGGCTTGAACATCAAGACCAATTTGAACCATAAAGTCCATGGAAGCCTAAGAATGGCTACAGACTAGGGGATTATACAGCATGCCCCAGGCGTGGTGACCAAACCGCGTTGTACTGGTTGAGAGCTACAACCTGACCAGGCAGGCCGTTACCAATTTGCCAATTTACACTACAATAACATGAACTAGGAAGCCGAAGCCGAAGCCGAACAGTTTAGTCCAGTGCTAGAATACATTATGAGACGCACCCAAACGACGGTAAGGCGTAATTTTACCTCTCAGTATTTGTCTATAATACTTTTTTGGAAATATGTACTAATATATTAAACTTCGCCTTCCGTAATGAAACCAATGGGGCCATCTACGGAACCGGCCTCTCGGGCTAGAAACACCGAAAAGGGAATATGATACCAAAGGTACTTCCGCTACCCAGTATTCCTGTTTATGTGTCTCGTGAAGCTAGCCTAAGGGTTTTACAGGTTAAATAATTCACTAATCAGCCTCTATCACGAGAAATTTGACTCTACCGTTGTTGATGTAGGGATATTGTACGCTTGAACTTAGTTTCCATGAAATTTTCTCCAGATCCAGCGCATAATGCGTCTGCGATATCCGTGTTCTCGCCGAGTCACGTCACCGTCACCCTTTCAATACCCTTGTACAATGGTAAATTAACCGTCGCCCGCTTACATCTATACTACAACAAACGACGTACTAGATGTGTCGCTCTGCTCCAAGTCTATTATTCTTATCCTCATCATATTCATAGGAGAATTTTGTTGGATGAAATTTTTTCCTAATATCTAGTTTTGTCAGGACTCCGCACTTTGAATGTCATGTGTCCTATAATCCTCCTGACTATAAATCATCTCGTTGCTAAATTTGGATATCTTGTTACGGCGATATACTTGCAGTGGATTAGAGTTTGAAGGCCTGGCACAATTGAGGTCACGATGAACACCTCGGTGAAGGACGTTAGCCACAACAATACGGCAGGCCGGTGTTGTGCCCCGTTTGATGAATAATTCAGTTTCATAAGGCCCAGCAATGCTGGTCTTTAGAGGCCATGTATGATCGTCACCAAAAATGCCAGTCATTTTGTGGCCAAATTCCTCCAACCATTTCGCTTTGCCCACTCAAGTCTCGGGACGGGGCCCGACTAGACGTTGGCAAGATAAGGTACATCTGTAGAAGACAAAGTCTGGAGCATATTTTGAATGAAGTTTACAATAGCAAGCAGAGAGACTTGTGTAAAGTGTTTCACGTCGGTCACTGCAAGAGATGTCAATGGTAGTGAACCAGTTAAGAGGTTGCATTGACTGGACAAGAAGGCAATGGGCAATGCGCGATTCAGATCAAATCTGGCTCGTGCGTGGTGGCAAGCCGTTATACGGCTTCACGCAAATGCTGTAATGTTAAAATGAACTGCTTGCAAACCAATGACTAGTTCAATAGTAACTGGTACTGGAGCAGAGACGTAGAGCAGGAGCTCCAATGAGTGTTGGAAAGAGCGAGAAGCCCATGCACACGTGACAAAATTTTAGGTAAGCCGATAGTTCTTTTCATCCTGCCGGATCCGACCATCAAATCCTCTCCAGGCGCGCCTAGCGTATTCGTCTTAAATACTCACACTGACATTAAGAAAAGAAGAGAGAGAAGAGAGAGAGACTATAATTACATATATCGTGTATGATGACGTGTTTCCCCGCGGCTGCAACTTCACCGAACGATAATACCGAAAGATGCCGCATTTCCTAATAGGCGGGGCACATGTCTGGGGACCGAGGCACGCCATAAGCAGCCGCAACGTCCAATATTGTTTGAGCCATCATCGGCAACTTTCTTGGAACGACAGATCCATGTAACCGAGCTCAAAATGAGGATTGAAGCTCATTTAAACCCGAGCCCACTCTATTCAGAGTACTTCACATTTCCTATTGCTTGGCACGATTCGCAATGACAAGCAAATTGTCTGAACCCTATGGCAGCACCTTGCCTTGGGCAGAGCCTAGCTGGTAAGTCGAACGGCCTTTTCTGAAAATTGACAAGATGGAAGCTAATATACATTAGGTACACCGGCCGCCCGTCGCCGTACTATAATGAGAGCCACAGGAAACTTCGCGACGCCGTGAGATCCTGGTGTGAAGAGGTACGCCATATAGCTTGTCATTTTCAATTGCATTTTCGCCGACGTTAATGTCTACTACTTATGTGTCTTTACTGCAGTTGCAAACCGGGTTGTTCTCTAGGCAAACCTACCTAACATCTTTCTGCAGAATATTGCCGCTCACACTCAAGGCTGGCTTGATGCTGGGGCTGTGGATCCTGCAATCTATAATAAATGCGCAGAAGCCGGCCTCCTTGTCCCCATCGCATTCGGTAAATCTATTCCACCCCAATGGTCGAATTATCCCATTATTGGCGGTATCAAGCCCGCAGAATGGGACGGTTTCCACGACTTTGTGCTTTGGGATGAGGTCATTCGCTCGGGTGGCCTTGCTAGCCTATTTACCGGCCTCGTCGTTGGCGCCCCACCGCTCCTAAAGTTCGCCTCACAGCGACTTCAGGATAAGATCTTTCCGGAAATATTGTCAGGGAACAAAAGGATATGTCTTGCCGTCACGGAGCCAGATGCGGGCAGTGATGTGAGGAACATCCAGACTACGGCGGAGAAGACAGCGGACGGGAAACATTACATTGTCAACGGCGAGAAGAAGTGGATAACGAATGGCATGTTCAGCGACTACTTTATGACAGCCGTGCGCACCGGTGGGCCGGGCGCTGGTGGTATTTCCATGTTACTCATTCCACGGAGCCAAGGCCTTCGGACCCGCAAACTTGAAGTCATTGCTGGCCCCTTGTCAGCAACTACGTATGTCACGTTCGAGGACGTCAAAGTACCTGCAGAATACCTAATTGGAAAAGAAGGCGAGGGGTTCAGACAAACAATGATAAACTTCAACCACGAGCGTCTCTGGATTGCGTTCCAGGCGATCCGCGGCTGCCGTGTCGCTATCCAGGACGCCTTCGCGTGGGCGATCAAGCGTGAAGCCTTTGACAAGACATTGATTGAGCAACCGGTTGTGCGCAACAAGTTTGGAAACATGGGTAGGATGGTGGAGTCACTGCAAGCCTGGACAGAGCAAGTCATCTACGAGCTCGAGAATCTCTCAGACGCGGACGGTTCGCGACTTCTCGGCGGCACTACCGCACTTCTTAAAGTCGAGTCAGGGATGGTGTGCAAATATGTCGCTGAGGAGTGCCTGAAGATCATGGGGGGGTATGTGAATTCTGACTTCTACACCACGCCTGTTTGTATCGAAGAAGCTGACAACATTAAACAGTCTCGGACTGACAAAGACCGGCCAGGGCGCGCGCATTGAATCGTTTTACCGTGCTGTGCCTAGCTATGTTGTACCAGGTGGCTCAGAAGATGTACTGATTGATTTAGGTGTACGGGAAGCGTTGAAGCTCCACAAGGCTGCCGAGAAGGCGAAGGCGAGGTTGTGATTTTGATGCTTGAGTTGGGTAGTCTAATGATTTCGTTTCTTCACGTGCCTAGCAAAAGTCCGTCCCTCTTCTCACACTAATTTCAACTGCAACAACTATCACCATGTGAGAATTTATATTAGGATCGCAATGATCAATACGTTGAGTGCCGATACTTGGGGGCTCGCTGGCACTTGCTGCCCCATCTGCGTCCTACCAGATATTGTACATTTGTATTTTACAAGAAGTAGAACAAGAAACCCAACCAGAATAAAATAGAAAAAAAAAGGGGGGGGCTCATGGCTTGCGATCAGGATCTTGGTCGGCAAAGCCCGGGTCAGTGTGTGCAATCAGCTTCCTCAGCGCCCGCATGACATTCTCGAGCTCTTCCTCATTTGGCTGCCATATCTGGCGGAGCTGATCCCAAGCTCTCAATGTGCGTTGAGGGTCTGTGCATCGACTGAAGGCCTTCAATGCAGCGATCACGGCCAAGCTGGACAGCCATGTGCGCTCAAGCCGCTTGTCTAAGGCGTTTATATACTGGGTCCATATCTTCTCGAGCTTGTCGGGAGTCCAGGAGGAGTAGCGCACACCGCCGAACGAGTTGAAGCCGTGGAAGACGACAATGAAGATTGTGCCTTCGAGGGGGACCGAGTTGTACTTCATTTCTAGGAGCAACTCATTCACACGGTCGATGTTTCCAGCAGTCGAAGCGTGGTGGCGGATGAGAATTGCATATGTTCTCGAGTCCGGGGCAATTGGTGCAAAGGCTTGAAGTCTTTGCAGCTCGTCATGATCTCCGTCTCTGCTAAGTCGGCGGGCTTCATGTGCGAGATGTAATGCTAGATATCTCCGATCTCTCCAATTCCGGTTGAAGAAGGTGTGGCCTGGGGCGGAAGTTCGTCGTTGGGCATGGAGGCGCTTCATGCGCTCGAAGACGTGTTCGGCTGCCGAGGGCTCACCGGCGCGGATCAGGGCTGCAATGACGGCGTTCATGACGACCGTGTCGACGATGTCGCCCGCGGCGACGAGTTCTTGGTACGTCTTCCTGACGGCATTTCCGTTCTGCAGCACGCCATAGTAATAGAGCACCGAGACCCGAAAGTGGCGATGGAGCGGGAGGTTGCGCACTTGCAGCTCCTTCAAGAAGGTTTCGGCAAGCGAGTATTTGCCGGCCTTGACGGCCACGTTGAAGAGGACGTTGAGGGTGACAAAGCCGGCCTTGACGCCGGCGCGCTGCTCCATGTCCCGCCAGATGTACAGTGCGGACTGCAGGTCGTCGGCCGAGACTTTGCCCATGGCGCGTCCCGCAAGGTGGATGGCCGATGTCCACTCGGAGCGGAGAATGTGGATGTGGGCGGTTTTCATGTCGTCGAGGATGGAGAGGAAGCGCTGCATGGCGGGCGGCGAGGGGCGTTGGACAATGGAGAGCTGGTGCAGCAGCGTGCGAATCGTGTCCGACCGGAGATAGACGACGCCGGGCGAGGGGAGCATTTGGTACGTGTCGAACAGGTCTTCATGGGGGGCTTCCTCGTCCTCGAGCAGCGTCTGCAGGCGCTGGACGTGGGCGGCGTCTGCGGCGTCTCGCAGCGGCCATGGCTGGTGGGCGTCGCCGACGTACCAGATGAGCTTGCCCCGGTGGTCGAGGTCGTCCTGGGCCTGCGAGTGCACGTCGATGCCGTAGTAGTCGACCAGCGCCTTGAGCTCCTTCTCTGCAAACGCCCTGAATCTGGCAAACGGCGTCCTGGGCCGGGCTCGGGCAGGGGGGGCGGCAGAGGCAGCAGAGGCGGCAGAGGCGTCGTCCTTGCTGGCCTCGCGCCATGCCCTCTGCCGGCGATTCAGAGCGGAGCTGGTGAAGCTGCGCGGCGGGCATAGCAGGGCGAGCAGCGGGCGAGGAAGGAGCGGATTGGAGACTGCCGAGGTCCGGTCGAGGGTGCGGAGGAGGGACATGAGAGGTCGAGCATCGTGTCAGCGGTAACCGGCTCGGACGTGGTCCATGGGGTGGCTGCAGAGCAATTGACTGCGAGGGGCGCTGTGGGCGCGTGGGAGAGCAGCGGGCACAGAAAGATTTCGCGTCGACCATGTCTTGGCACGCCAGCATCATTCTCGAGCCTCCGCCCTCGTGCTCGCTCTACCACCTCCCACCGCCCGCCCCGCCATGGGCCGCTACGACTTCCGGCCGCTGCGCGTGCGCCAGACCGCAAAAGCCCTCTTCGACTCGAAACGCAACACCAGCCTCCCGCAGTGGTACGACGTGGTGGGCAACATCCCGCCCGCCGAGACCCTCGCCCGCCCGGTCCTCCGCATCCCCAAAATCCGACACGCGCGCAAAGCGAGCAGGCTGTTCAAGCCGCTGCCCATTGCCTACCCGGAGGACAAGCTGCGCTCCGACTTCTTCGGCGACCACCCCTGGGAGCTGGCACGCCCGCGGCTGGTCGTCGAAGACAGCGGCAACGATGCCAAGCGCCACGACTGGAGCAGCATCGTGCAGCCAGGCAAGCAGTTGGACGGTGAGAGGTACGCACCCCGGCCCCCAGTGCCTTCCCAGCAACCCATACTTACAGCTCAGTGTTGTCCAACGCCAGATGTGGCTCATGAAGCACCGCTCTCTCTCAAAGCCCTCGGCCTACGACCAAGCCCGCCGCGAATTCTACGCCCACCGCCACCGCGCCGAGATCCGCTCGCGCATCGCAAAGGAGGAAGCCCAGCACGTCGGCGCCTACTTTGGCAAAGGCCCGCTCGAGATCGGCATGCAGCTCGAAGACCACACCTGGGAGAATTGGAAGACATGGGCCGCCACCCAGATTGACGACGAGCAGGCTATGCGCGCACAGCTGTTCAGTGGCCAGCAGGACGAGGGGACCGCTGCCGACCTGGCCAGTACCGACTATGAGAGTGCTATCGACGAATTACACCCCACCGCCCCGAATCCATCCAACACAAAAACGCCCGTGGTTGGCGTCGCCGTCCATGCATGACGTTTCTGCCCACGCGGCGGAATGTAAATCAATCCTGTACCTTATATATGTGTGTGTGTAGACATACGACGATATGTGTGTGTAGACATACGACGATATGTGTGTGTAGACATTCGACGATATGTGTGTGTAGACGTTCGACGATATGTGTGTGTAGACAAACGACAAGAGCATTTCATAGACCGGGAATTTCATTGTACACATGCATGCACGCCGTTGGCTGCTTCGACGCCCCTGTCAACACTTTATGCCATGCTGTCATAATTGTCTTAAATTATGTTAGATCGAGATCTAGTACGAATTTTTGTGCTTGTTTCCTTGCCTCTTTTGATACGTTTGATGTTTTGGGAGATGCAAACGTGGGAAAGCACTGACAAGAATCGGCTTGATTATGACGAATTGATCCTCAAAATTTATGGTAAAAACATTATCTTTAACCCCCTGGGCCTTTACATGTAACCGGGAGCAAAATTTTGAAACAAGAATGTCTATAGTCATTTGCACTAGCACCCTACTTTCCTCAGATCTTTCCAATGCCGGCACCAGCCTTAACAACCTTGGATACTTCCCTGAGCGGAGTGAGCTGGAACCTGTAGGGAGCCTTTTTGAAGTCGCCAACTTGAGTGATATTGACAGTCGCTTTGCCGAAATCGTTCTCTGCAACCGCGATTAGCACACTTTCCTTTTTTTGTTTGGGGGTTTTTGGAGGGGGAATAAACGTACTGGCACCAAGGTTGGCAAACCCGTCGAGCTCGTAGTCACCAAGGGGGGATGTGTTGGGGCTATCTTCGGGAATGACCAGGCCATATGTGCTCAAAGCCTCCCTCGTCTTGCCGGTGAAAACGTTTGCCTCCACAAGAACCTGGTTGTCGCTTCGGCTGTGAATCGCCTGGTACAGGAAATCCTCATACAAGTTGTTGTAAATGTGCTGGTGGCCGAATCGTCCTGCAGGGCCTCGCGTGCCCTCGTTGCGCCAGTAGTTGTGGTGATAGGTAATGTGCAAGTGACCAAAGTCAATGTCTCGGAACTTGTCATTGTTGCCAATGAGCGAACTCTTCCAGTGGTCGTGGAAATAGTTCCATGAGATTGTGATCCAATCGCTAGCACGGATGATATCACATTGCCCATCATAGTAATCGGGACCCACAGCGGGGAAGTTGCTCGACGAAAACTCGTTGTGGTCAATCCATACTCGGGTACTGTTTGAGATGGTAATTCCGTCATTGTCGATTATCCCCTTGATGTGAAAGTTGCGGACAACAACATTGGTGCTGTTCGCAATGGTAAGACCGGCTCCAGTTATGAGGGCACTCTTTCCAACTCCGATCAGAGACTTGTTGCTTCCCACCCTCGGGCGGCTCGTGAAGTTGAAGGTTCCTTTCGCGTAGATGATAGTCGGCGCAGTACCGTTGATGGCGGCAAGGAATTCAGGGACAGTAGAGACCGTGACAGTCTTGCTGCCTTTGCCAGAACCACCAGTTGTTGGACCGATTGGGTTGTCCTTGCCGAAGCCGACCAGGCTGAAGTCACATCCTGCAGGTGCAGCAGACGCAGCAAGGGCGAGAGAAAAGACGGAGAGGATTGACAGCTTCATCTTGTCACTTAGAAAGAGGACAGACTGAAAGACTTGAAGGCTCTTGACGCTTCAATGTATATTGCACAACGATATCACTGCCCTATTTATACTCGACGAGCATTTGATCCAGCGAACAGAACCTCTCCCCAGGCCCTCACCGGCTATCTGGCAAGCGTACCTGGCAGAGGAGGAATTCTTCCGGTAAAATCTCCCCAGGGCGGATCGTGAACCTGGTTCAGGGTCTCCATCTCCGCGAGTGCAGGTCAATATCGTTGCCGTGATGCGGCAGCTCAGTGTAAGCGAGATAGATCACGCCCCAGGAGCATGGAGGATGATGCGCAATCATGGCATGTGCGAGGAGTGTGGCTGGTGTCCATGTTGATGAGTGGTGGAAGATTGCCACCCCGGATTCTCTTGGTCGTAGAAGCGGAAGATCGGCCGCTCCAGGCACGGTGGGGAAATTGGGGAAACGTGGTCTATGCTACTTCCACCAGTCCTGGGTACCACATGTTCATCGTTCATCTGATACCAACACATCATCTTGCAAGCCTCGCACGTTATTACTTACGACCCGCCTCCCTAGCGCAGATCTAATTGTAGTTAGCACCTCCGCAGCGGGTAAATTTAGTATCAACGACCTCAGTGGACCGTCCCTTCAATTGGCCCTTTCGTTAGCTTCCCACGCAGTAATAGTACAATGTTGTTATCGACACAATAAACCCATAAAATTTGTAGAGAAGGACAAGCCAACGTGTGATTGCTGGAGAAAGTTGGTCCGCTCAATGTGAAGACTGCTCAGCAGATTCTTGAACCGTGTGCGAACTAATGCTCCGTGCAACAGAATCTGCGATTCATGCCTTCTTCAGCTCCAGTTCGAACTGCTTTCCCTTTTATTACTGGAGTGCCCACCTTGAGCGTATAATCTTGCAATCTGTTGTGTCTCGACACAAATGCCACTACACGCACAACGAGCCAAGATTGAGCAACGTTCAGTCTATGGCTGCGGTACTTTGAAGCACGACATCGCCCAACCCTTACTGGCTGTGATACCAAAGGATACAACGGCCCAGTCATGCCAATTTTCTTTTTCGTTTGCAACGCGAGTCGAATGATCTCAGTCCACCCAAGCCGAAATTTTTTCTTTGCAGCCCCCGTAGTTGACACGAGTCAATTACTTTCATTAGACCAAGGTCAGCCACCTATTGGCCTTACATCGTACCACTAAAGTCATGGGGGTCAATTTCTCAGCGTACTGTATAAGAGATACAGTTGAAGAGCTTCATGAAGCGTTCAGCTGCTGAGATTACGGAAAAAAGGGTACTGCGGAGAAGTAATTACGTTCATCAAGTTTCTGGCCTTACGACTGACATCCGGGCCAAGTGACGAAAATTCTCAGGGACTGTCATGAGGCTCAGGCTCTCATTGACTCCATTATACGTGCCGCATATAATGTAGCCGCTTCTTGACAACAAAATACAAATGTGAAACCATCATTAGCGCCAGAACTACACAATGGTGGCTATATGGTCGAAAGATGCTCGACTTATGCTTGTGGCTGGACGATGTAAGTCCTACCAACATAAGCGAGAGTCAATTCCCAAAAAATACTAAAATGTACGACCTCATGCTATCAACTAAACAATCAATAGACCTCTGCAGTCTATGCGAGGGTTTCTGCGAAGAGCTTAAGTTTTGCGCAAACATTGCTCTATGGCTTGCGCCCTCTACGATGTCTGCAGCCCACATAATCCACCACAAAGCAAAAATTATGCACTGAAAACTATAGGAATATGGTACCAGCGACTATTTTATGGTCGTTTTGTCCTAGGGAAAGCTTCTACTCATACCAATTGACTAACAGGAGCGGGCGCTAGGAACCAGCTCCTAAGCGCCCGAAGACAACCATAACTGAACAGCCTCAGACTACTCTAGTATCCCATGCTGTAGTCAACCATATGCAAGAAAAGCCTTCGGTCGCAGCCCGCCAATGTGAGATGGTTGACGCAAGAGGACATTTCATCTTCACCCGGCAATAAAAAAAAGAGAATACAATGAAGCTGGCGTTCCTCCGCATGCTCTGTTCCTAATCGAGAGGTAAACCCCCTAGGCCTGAGAAAGGCTGTTTGCATATGGAGAATGGCTCAGTCCCACTATTGTTACCTCTCCCAGCGGTCCAACTCGTGTTTACCCCGCCATCATATCCACTCCTCTGCCATACAATGGTTGCGATGGGGACAGATATTGTAGCAAACTATAGCCTTCGATTACTACTTTCCGATCAAAGCTACTCCACTAACCTCTGTCTTTCAAGCATTTCACGGATATGGTGCTTAGTGACATACTGCTACAATTATGCACGAAGGGGTGCGGGATCATGAAATTTAAATATCATTAGGACGGCTTGAATTTTCTCATATCCTGCTTAGGCTTTGCCCATTTGGCGGCCATGAACTTTCTGATCAGCCATAGCGCCATCTTAGGAGTTGGTCAAAGTTGCATTTGTTGTGGATATAAGTTTATCAGCAAATGGTGTACACAAAAGCCCCTTGCAAATATGATGCAGCTCTTCCATTTTCAGTGAACATATGAGAATTACTTGCGGTCTTGGGCTGTCGCTTTGTGACACAATGGCTAGGGTATGGGAGTAAAGAAGGTAATTTCAATGACAAAGGCATCTATGAAAATGTCTTTCCATTCAATGGTTGTATTGTGTGTGATAAATGGAGGATAGTTAATCGTTCAATTTCACATGACTCAATACGCCATACATATAGTATGGTGTGGAAATGGTGTTGCCGTTATGCTAAATATTCACCTGCGCTTTGGTTGAATGTAACGAACATGTATGAAGCAGAAAGTGCAATAAGATAGAAGAAGTGAAGCGCTACAAGCTTACACCTGTCCTTTTAAAAGAAAAGTTTGTGGATGGAGATGAAATATTGAGGTAGGGTATTGCGGGACGACCTGGGAAGCCGAAAATTGGTCGTCGCAAAGTAATATTCAATCTAGGGTTGGCTTTACATTCCCGTACGGTCTCGGATTAATCAGTGACCAGAGTTAACTTTACTTGGATGTAAGCCTTAGTGATCATCGCATAATTAGACAATAGCAGCTAGGCTACGTTATTTCAATGCCGAACTCCGTGCTGAAAACTACTAAAGGCGGCTTTGATACTACACCTTAGACTTCACCATTGCTTTACCGCTACCGTATTTAGGAATTTAGTGAGCTTTACTTTCCTTCGAATATAATCGCTATCCATGCCCTGATCTCGAGCACAACGCTCCAGGGCATTTCTAGGGATAAGAAGAATAGTGAAAATGACCATGAACTTAAGTGTAGAGAACATCTGTACTACATGACGGAGCCACGCTGAGAGAATAGAAACAGTAGCGCCACGAGTTTGGGGCGTGGCGAAGAGGTTGGCCCTAGTATTGTCAAGTCCAAGAACCATCTTATTCGGAGAATCTAATTACGGGGCGCAGTAGATATAAAATACGGCGGCAAGACTGGGTTTCTCATAGCATCATCACGAGGCTTCCACCACCTGGAGCCAATATGGCAGGGGCATTTCTAACACCTATACTCCATATTGCGTTCTGGGAATGAATGCAGAAAAATAAGTGCAAGCGGGTATCTCAAAACGTGTCAGGCGTCTTAGACCTTGTCGCGATTAGTACTTGAAACTAAATGGGGGGTCAATACCAAGGCATTCCATTTGCCATCACGATCGCCATTTCGCCTAATCAAGGTCTACGGATAGCGGGCAAATACATTTCGGCATTCATGAGGATAAATTGATCGAATAGGGACCCCGTAAATCATAGCTGGTGGTGTGTTTTCAGAACAATGAAAATCCACCTCATACCCCGTTCAATCTTGAAGACCATCACATGCCGCCGGTTTGGCCTGAAAGTGGAGCGGAATAAATTTCAGTGGTACGGGGAAATATTCACCAACTTTGTGATGAGGATCGATCTGCAGCATTTAAGGAGTGAGACGATTCTGCATGGTTGCCCTTGAATACAGGCTTAACATGCTTACTATGATGGTCGTCCTGCACCCGACATCACGACGTGGAAAATTCGGAGACGACCCAGAAAATGCTGTAGCAGCTCGAATGTCAGTACAGGACATCACCACGATTGTTAGCCCACCGTCCAGACCACTCGGCCAAGTGAAAGGATCAATATATACAATTACTCTCGAAGGTTTTATTTACACAGTCTCAACCACAACTTCGCAAACCCTTACTCTACCACTTGTTCTTCGGCTTTTTCCGATATGTCGGGGCCAGTGGTGGGTCAGCGTTCTTGACCAACATTTGCACATACTCATCGAACCACGCACCAGCGGCTGGCGCGCCCGCAAGTCCACATCGCCCATCACTCTCTCCACCCGGCTTGATCCATACAATGCTGTCGACATGTGTGTTGTTAGTCTTGGTTCCTGGCAGCTCACCGAAACCTGCAGGCTCAACGTTGCACCACTCGCCCCATTCTGCCCTTCCCCCAGGCAATACGACACGACCCTGGTCAATAATGAAGTTGGTTGGCAAACTCTCAGCCTCGAGGTATGTCGCAAGGGAAGATGCATAGTGTGACTCATCCCATGATGGAGACCACTCGGTGTAGTTTTCGCGAATTTTCGCGTTGAAGGGATTATAGTTGGATACATTGGTAGCGTAACCACGAATTTTGGCTGCGGGATTGAGCTTCTTCGCCATGGCGACGACCTTTGCGAAAATTTGGGCGGTAGGCTTCAGGTTATCGGCCCATCCTAGCCAGCCGCCGTGTGCGGCGTCAATGTACAGATGTACATTGGGGAATTGAAGCTTGGAGATGGCATATGCAATGCCCTCTTCGTAGAGAGGGGTGGCTGTGGCGCAGAAGGGGATGCCCTGGTTGGTGATTGCGTTGCCGAGCGAATCTGGCTCCAAGACGATTGCAAAATCCACGTCCCTGGCGGCGGAGACGAGTTTGGCATATTGGTCAACGAATTCTGTCTTGTAGATGTTCAGACCATCTTTGTCACTGCTGAGCTCACCAGCTGACTCCCCAGCGGAACAGTCACGGTCTGGTAGATTATACAGGACAAGGCCAACAATAACCCTCGTGCGACCTTTTCTCTGCGCGCGTGCTTCATTGATGGCGGTAGTGATTCCAGTAAGACCGGCACGCGTGGTGATCCAAGTAAAAGTTGAGATCTTCTGTGCAACAGTGCGGGTGCGCGCAGCGTTGAGTGTATCGTTCTTGGCCTCAAAGGCGGCAATGGTCTGATCGAGCTTCTTGCCATAGCTTTGGACAACATACCGGTCTTTTCCGATCCACGGGTTGACCGCCACATTACTAGGGACCGTTGGCTGAGGTGCTGCAGATGCGGCACCAGCCAAAGCAGCAGTTGCAAGGACAAATGGGGTAAGGAGCACCATATTTTGGGATGATGAACGAAATATCTCAAGCTGGTGATATCGAACGGTACAACAGGCACGTACCTACGACTTTATATACATTTGAGTTTCGCGAATGGCGTGCCCCAGTGAACGTGCACGCAATCATGTCCTGTGCCCCCAAGATGCTTGATGCGTGTATTTCCAACCAAAGACGAATTGAACCTTGATGGTCGATGGGTTCGGTACCGCCGGGCCGTCATATAAGCTCAATAACATCGAAATCGTCCAAGTGCTTGGAGCAAAGCATGGACATGTCACCCGTGATGTGCTGTGGTGGCGTATCGATGGTACTTCATTCACCATCATGCTGCAAGGGTCTATCTTACAATGTTGGCGACTGCTTCGAACGGATGTTCGTCCTAGAGTAGTATATTCTCCTGTTAATCATAAATTAGCCAAGGCCATGCACACCCGGTAAGTGTGCAGGCCACTCATTTATCTCTGCTGTTTACCCGGCTCCTCATCCCCACTTCCCATGAAACACTGACCCCACATTCTGGTTCCGTAAATGCCAAAATTTATAAACGTCAAGTAGATTGGACAGTTTCGTGGGGCTAGCATTGAATATATTGCGGCCAAAGTACGGCGATGGCCTGGCATCATTTCGCCCTGCGTGCGCCCATTTACAAGTACTGTAAAGAAGATTCGACAGTTGTTCTAGCGCAATTCTGAACCTTTGTGCCCTGAGGCTGAGGCTGGATGTATGTAGCCAAGGCTGCGAATCAGACCCGATATTCCAAGAATATTCGCCATGACGACTTTCAGAAAACCCTATGTGTCAAGGGAACTGCCTACAGGATGCTTCTTGGATGTGCGCACAGTCGTTGCTTCATCATGCGTTTATTCTTAGCATATGCCTAGCTCTACCTCATCATGGCCTACAGGTCTTCAGTGAACCGCGGCAAACGTCGAGAATCGGAGTTTATAGACGAGTTATATCAGGAATTGCTACCCTCGATTTGGGATATGACAGAGGGGAATGACCATGGCCTGAGGCCTGTGCCTTGACGCGCAAGTGGGGGTCAGGTGAAACCGCGTATATGGTGCGCTAGCCCTAGCTGAGCCACCCCCTACCCGAGTGCGACTTCACAATACCAAGTACTTTTTGCTCAGCTGTCATTCATCTCGTGGTAATCGGTGATCATCAGATGCATGCAATTGGCGAAATTTTGCCAATTGCTCGAGGTTTCCTCTCCATTATCGCGAAAGGGATATTTCGTACTTGCATATTCCATTCGTCCATGAAGGAAAGACGCTTTGAGTTGGTTGGTCAACTCTTTGACTAGCAATCTTCCACTCAATTTCATGGCAAGCAAGAAGTATCAAGAAGTAGTGAGATCATTATGTCTGAGCATTGACATAACTTGAAGATCAAGAGAGATAACTTCCTTGAAATAAGCCAGCACTACTCAGGAATACCAGATAGATTGATTTTCCTGTATGTCCTATATCGTGAGCGCCCGCTTTTGTTTGACCTTGGATTGAATAGTCATCTAAGAGGACGAAATTTCACTCGCAATGTTTAGGTGACCTCCTTCAGTGTCTATGATCACTCGAAAATGTTGCAAGGATTCGATACTTTGGAAATGTGTATTGAAGTGAAATAATAAGGTCTTCTTAAATACGCAGTTTTCACTGATAAGGCAATCAAGTGGTAAGATTGGCACATGGGGTGTCCGAGATATTGCGATTGGTGGGTGTAGATTGAAGAGAGCAGCAGGTTTCCTAGTTTCTATGACCTTGGTATCAATTGGTAGATCAGACTGAACTCATTTGCTGTGACTTATGATACTTTAAAGCTATGAATTTTGCAACACATCAGGATTTGGCGCATGCCCCTAAAGTCGCTCTTCGTTTTGATTATAGCTGAAGGCCGCCTGAAGTATGAGGCGTGAATCCAGCACCTCGGTATCGATAGCTATGATGTCGGGGCCCGTATTACATTCTGTCCGCAGATTTGCACAGGTAACATCAGATGGCCAAGAGAGCTTTTGACATTAAACGCTTATGAGACACATCAACTTTGCTACTATAGTATGATTTGTCTAGTACTTTGGCTACACCAGATTTCACATTTGATCAAAATTGGTATGGCGTCGAAAGATGCATTCGATAGGTTCGACGGACTGGCAGGTTGGTCAGTGCACGCCCCGCCATTCCGGCACGCTTCAGCCCTGGACCTTCGTATTCTACGCGAGCACTCTTCTTTCATCCTTCTGAACTCCCCGCAAACTTGTCCGCTGTCCTAACTCCTTGATCTTGCGACCTTTAATAAAATGGAAGTAGGCAATGGCAGTATTTGTGAGTATTGAAGGTAGAACGGAGAATGGCTTTACCAAAAGACAAGGAACCGCGGGCTCGTCGAACGGTCAAAGCCTGCGTCATATGCCATAAGAAGAAAGTACGATGCGATATCGACGAGGTCGAAGGCGACATATGTACGCCCTGTCAGAGAGATGGATATGAGTGTGTGCCGAGGGAAAGGAAGCGCAAAAGGTTCACTTTCAGCCCATCCCCACCTGCAAGTCAGAGACGCGTTGGAGCGCAAAATGCGGATCCGTCTATTCCTGAAGGCAGCCAGACAACATTTTCTACGCTCGACCCAACCGAAAGCAGTACGATTGGAAGCAGCAATGGCCCCTTTGCCTCTAACGGATTAGCAGTTTCGCGAGACCAGAACCTCAAGTCGGAAAGCGAGCTCGGAGGAAGACGGATGTCAAACACCGCCAGTCTCCATGAGCCGTCGCCTCTTCTCGAACGGCACCCGGAGCCTGGATACCCGACACCACACCAAAGCATACCATCAAATATGACCGATTCAACTTACCAGTCATCAAACAGCGTCAGCTACCTCGGACGACTGGAATACCTTCGAAACGATGTCCCTGTTAACGACGATGCCGGACTACCCGGAAAGATGCCTCATCGCCTGTCTGATACGGACGTGGAAATCTTGCGAGTGCAACGAGTGTCAGAATTGCCGCCCAGGGCTATACGCGAAAGTCTCTTGCATGCATTTTGGACACGATGTTATCCGTGGTCGCCGGTGGTCGAACGCAGTTGGATAGAGGATAGGAATCCCAATCAAACATCACTTCTTCTCCAGCATGCCATATTCCTGGCTGGTAGCAGAGTCAGCGCGCCACTTCCAAATTATCCATCTGAGGAGTTCTACAAAAAAGCAAGGGTTCTCTTCTGGATGGGCGCCGAAGAAGATCCTATCATCACAATAGCTGCAGCGTGTCTCTTGCATTGGTACAATCCAGAAGGGCCAGAACGAGTAAGTTTGGATACCAGTAGCTTCTGGCTAAGAATATGTATGGGCGTGGCATATCAGATTGGCCTACACAGGGAACCGAAAGGCAAAGCAGACGCAGGATTGCGCAAGAGAATATGGTGGTCGTTGGCTGCCAGGGATTGCCTGATAAATGCAGGACATGGCAGGCCTCGAGCCATCGATCTCAAACTTGCGGACGTGTCGCCTATTTCCGCACTCGACTTCGATGGCGCTTCAGCTCCAGCTGAACTATTCTCTTCGTATGTGGGAATCTCGTGCATTCTGGGTGAGTATGATCCCACAAGCCTCTTCTACGAGACTAGCGGCTACATATGTATTCAAATTCAATTCTGACAGTCGATCCAGGCGATCTCACGCAGAGCTACCTTCGCAAGCATGGTCTACAAGAGCACAAGAGATCTCTTGAGGACCGGTTGTTTAGGTGGCTAAAGACCCTACCAGAGAATTTACAGCTCTGTCGAGCCACAGAAGGGCAACCATTGAAACCTTACAACTTTGAAGCCCGGCAAATCCATATCCAATATTTTACAGTACTCATCATTCTGAATCGCCCGCCAGATCCAAAATTAGCACCCTCAACAGCTTCTCTACTCGCATCTTCATACGTTGCTGGCATTTTTGAGGACATTATCGCCCGAGATGAGCTACGCTACCTTGGGCCGATCTTCACTTTCTACTGTTTGACTGCAGGTATGGCGCAACTCTCCTGCTATCGTTACTCAGATATGGTAGACCTGGCCGAAGAAAACCTGGCTATCATGGCTCGAGCGCTCGAAGAATTGAGTAAACGGTGGCCTACTGCGGTCGGTAGCTTGAAACACCTGATGGATGTCCGTGAGAAAGTCACTCAAAGACCACATCTTGGACACTTTCCGGATGTCAGCCTTCCTGATTCCACAGCACAATTCTTCTCGGATTTTGGACCCGATCTCTGCCGCATGTGGCACCCAATCCATCAAAGGCTACCTCAGATCACGCCTATTGCGTCGAGAGAACTCGAAATGGCGGGTATACTACAAGGCTTAAGGACACCAAATAATCAGTCTCTCGACATCGATTTGGCTGCTACGGCCGCTGTGCAACAGCAAATGATGAACGACCAGAACACAACCGGTGCGACTGTTGAGCCGACCCTACTGCAACCACAAGAATGGTTCGGTCCATACGGAGTTGGCAACTGGCTGTAAGTGTACCTGTACGGTCTGTAAGCCATAAACTGACTTGAGGTTCCCTCTTCGGGCAGAATGGTCGACTGGGATCAAGGAATGGGCTGGTGACGAATGCCGTATGCCTCGTTACCGAACAGCGCAGGAACTAACGTTGCCTCCGCCTAATCCTTTCCCGTACAGCCGCAATTATTGCATGATCTCTCGCTGCAGCTGTACATGTTGTGTCTTTGCAATCGAGTCAGTCAGGCGCATGGCGGAAAGTTACCGAAAATGTCCGTGGCGGTGGCAGGGGTTCTCCACATCTCCGCACTTCCGTGCCGAGGCTTCAAAGCGAATCCACACACTTCCCGACATCATCACAACAATCTACTTTCCCAAGTCCTGGCAGCAAAAGGCTAACCTCCGGCTGCTCTTGCCCTACATTGGACGATTCAATAGTCTAGCGGTCCCTTGTAATACGTCATATACATCCATCCCGCTTCAGCACCAATAGCAACCCACACACATACAATGGCACTTGGAGAGTACTGGAACCTTCGTGTGGATCGATATGATTGCGTATTCGTTATAACCATGCAGAAAGCTCCAGAGAACCGACTGAATGTGCGATTTGCACAGGAAATTATCAAAGCGCTGCGAGACATTGAACAAGAGTTAGGCCCTGATTCTGAAGGATGCGTCATAACAAAGGGAAATGACGAGAAGTTCTGGTGTACAGGTCTCGAGCTGGATGAGTCCGATACGAATCCATTCGCAAACAGTGATGGCTTCTTCCCACTTCTGGCAACACTCCTAGATTACCCCTTTCCCACGATTGCCCTCCTGACTGGCCACACCTTTGGAGGTGCCTGTCCCTTTGCATTGGCTCATGATTATCGCATCATGAACTCTAGTAGAGGCTACTTCTCTATGCCACCGGTGAACCTTGGCCTCCACTTCCCAGGCATTGGATACCTTCCTCGTCTCAAACTTCGACCACAAATCGCCCGCAAGATGCTATTAGAAGCACATCGGTGGACAAGCAAAGAAGCATTAGAGGATGGTATCGTGGACGAGGTTGCTGATCCGAAGGATATGTTTGAGGTTGCATTAAACAAAGCAAGGGCTGTCCAAGGAAAAGCTAAGATGGGAGTTTATAGTTTGCTGAGGAATGAGCTTTGGGGGGAGGCGGCCGAGAAAATTCGAGGAATATGTTATGTACATGGACGGAGGGTAACAGCGCCTGCAAAAGCTAAGATCTGAATAAAGAGTAGGATGAATTGATCAAAAAAATTCAAACTGATTCAGTGTGAGAGCATACATGTGTATGGTTGATTTAAGAGCCAGGTATGTGGATGGCATCTAATTCCCACGATTGGGGAGGGAGCAAAGTTGGACGTGTTACTACAATGCTTCAATGGGTCAGGGATCATAAACATTTCCTGAGAACAATGGATACAATTTCCAGCTGTGCCCCCTCAAACGATATTACTATTCTTTCGTTCTCCTCACCTTTCGCGATAGCCTCCCAATTCCTTTCATCGAAGTGTTTACAATCATCGCAAGTATTTCCGACTTTGTCCGCCGCTCACTGCGGCTTTGGTGTGCGCACATGTCTTAATATGTAATTGCATGCACGATTTTGAGCACTGTTGCTGCTAGGTCGCTGGAGAGTGGAATATCTTTCATAGCCAGACTCATTGGGACTATAGATGAATCCTGTTTTGTATTTCAATACTAAATTCTTCTAAGTTTGCTTCCGGAATTGTATACATTCGAACGCACGATAGGATTGTGTCAGCTTTCGAGGATGAACATGCTTTTGTTGGACCGTAAACATTTGGTTGCATTGACGACCACATACCTGATTTGCTTTGGAAAACAGGACAAATTTAGTAAATTTTTTTTAGAGATTTTAAAAGGATGATAAACTTCAATAGCAGCCATATATTAGCCTGTTTGAGTCTCAAGGAGGCATAGCACATCTGTCCATGTGATTATGAATCTGGTCGAATTCACAGAGCGTTTCGTCCAGACATTCAATCTGACGATGGAAAACACTTACAAGAAGTTACCCTGGTACGGGTGACAACTTGTAAATCATATCTCACTACAATTTCGATAAGACGCGGTGTTGCAGCTATCATCCACTTTCAAGGTGCTATCATATTACGGAACATCTAGCGATGGTTTTCGGTCATCTTAATTTTTATCTTTCTTAGTTCGGTGACCGGACCGTAAATGGGGTATTAAATAAGAGCAGCATACTCCCCATTTGAATGTACGTGCCATTCCAGTGCCCATTATTTTCATATATGCCTTGTTGACATTTCAGGGCTAAACGCATCAGGTCATTTAACTAGCCTGTGGATCCGTCTCGGAACTTTCTAACCACAGTCCTCAATTTCAGTTAACATTATTGTCATTCCACAGTGACATGATCACGCAATTTCCATATGAGTGTTCCCGAATCAAGTCCTTTCGGTTCCTTGAATGGTTCCATGTTTCCGGTCCATACCGCAATTTATCGTTACCGTCTTACTATAAGGCACGAAGGATTTACCCAGGGAATTGATCGCCAGACATCCAAAACCAGGGCTGGTTCTTTGCTTGACCCAGAAAGCTAATGAAAGGCACTGCAAACGACGAGGTAGCGCGATGCTATCGACGTGGAGTGTGCATTTTCGATCGGCGCGTATAATGGAGCGAACCACATGCCCCACAGACGCTACTGCCGGTCGCAAACTCAGCCTGTCCCAAGCTCCACCAAACCATGTTCGCATGAATATATTGATTTATTGCGCTTGTGGTGTCGTCTCGAAGGTGTGATGAACTCATGACATGCCTTCGTTGTGGCGGGGCTGAATACGATAGCCCATACCCCCTCGTCACCCTTTGCTGTTACGGAAATCGTCTCTTCACCTCTCAAATTAACTTTTTAGGCAGATTGTGCAAATGTCATCTTAGCATGGCGCGCATCTTGCTATTAAATCCCTAAGTTACACCACCATGTGCTCCTGCAACGAGCATTCCACTTTTACTCAAAATGAGGCCAAGCGAGCTGGTAGTGGAGCTTGTAACTATCGCCAGCACAATTAGGTGACCCTCAAGGACATATGACAACTCTCACTAATCGTTCTTCAGTCCTAGCGCAGAGTACCAGACGCTACTGCGATGTGACAACGTCAATATGTTTCTCTGGGTGGACAGGCTCCAATGGCATCACCTTTGGGGTTGCTTTGCCTGGAGCAAAATCGGCGCCTTTTGATACCGTGCTACAAATAGTTTCGCCTATTAAGAATGGCTGGGTCGGTTTCTCTTGGGGAGGAACGATGCCCTACGTCCCGCTTACAATTGGATGGGTGAACAATGCAACAACTAGCTCAATTTACTCATCCAGAATGGCGTAGTAAGTATCTTGACGTTTGATGATGGTGCGCTTACTTTTCTCAGCGGGTTGAGCTTACCACAACCCTATGATGCGGCCGAGTATTCTTATATCAAAGGCACGGGATACAACGCTACACATTGGACGCTCAATGTACTGTGCAAAGGCTGCACACAATGGCATAATGTGGATGGGAATCTGGTGTCAATTAGCGCCACAGCCACCGCACAGAAATTTGCATACGGACTTGCAACCAGACCGCCGGCTCAGCCAGCGAATAACAAATCCACGTTCAACGTACATAGTACATTTGGAAGTTATAAACTTGATCTTACGAAGGGCCATAACGCGGATTTCGACCAATTGGTTGCAGCAAATCTCGTTGATGATACACCTCCAACATCAAGCAGCACCTTGCCGCTCAGTTCTACCATCAGTGCGCGACCAACGACTCTCAGCACAAGCATTTTTTCGTCAGCTGCACCAGAACCGACCCAAATAGGGATTCCCCTGTCATGTGACGATGTCCCAACAAGCCGATTTCATCTTAATACTGCCAAGGGCTGGAAAGTTACGAAAGTGGCGGGAGAACTGACTCAACCTCGAACCCTTCTCTTTGATGCAGGCGGCAATCTTTTAGTCATCCAAAATGGCCTTGGAATTACTGCATACAAGATAGGACCAGATGGCTGCTTCGCATCCTCCAAGACTGTCATCACCCAGCGAAATCTCAATCACGGAATTGTTCTCAGCAAGGACGGCAAAACGCTCTACGCAAGCTCAGCAACTTCAGTGTTCGCTTGGAACTACGATACGCTCACGATGAGTGTATCGGGAAATTTTACTACGGTTGTGTCCGGAATGGATACTCGAGGGCATGTCACCAGAACTTTGGTCATCCCGCCGAAGCATCCGGAACTCCTCCTAGTCTCTCATGGGTCAAATGATAATTTTGACTATGACGCAGCCGACATCCGTATAGGTCGATCATGCGTGAAGGTTTTCAATACCAATGCTACGCCGATTGGAGGATATGATTATGCAACTGGAGGCTATCAAATGGGCTATGGCCTGCGGAACGAGGTTGGCTTGGTGTTCGATGGAGATGGTATGTTGTGGGGGCTGGAAAACTCATCCGACGAGATCCATCGAACCATTGGTGGCGTATCCGTCGACATTCATACTGATAATCCTGCTGACGAGATCAATTACTTGGGGGACCCAAGTAAAGAGAACACCGACTGGTACGGCTACCCCACTTGCTACACTTGTGCCAAGCCGGACGGGATTTTAGACCGGACATTCGCTGTAGGCGAACAGTTCGTTCTCGAGCCAAACTCTACTTTTACGGACGATACGTGCAAGTCAAGGAGCATACCAGCCAGACTTACACTACCAGCGCATTCAGCGCCCCTAGGCGCAACGTTTGACAAGAACTTCACAAGCATGTACATCGCCATCCATGGGTCATGGAATCGCAATCCATCGACAGGGTACAAAGTTATTGATGTACCATTCGCAAAAGGGCCAACTGGGTTTGGCCCTGCGGTGCCCTTAAATAGTACAACAGGCTGGACAGATATTCTTTGGAATGATGATGTGGGGCTGTGCTCCACGACACAGTGCTTTCGGCCCGTGTCAATTACAATGGACAAATTTGGGCGGATGTACATCACGAGTGACAGCGGAGCGGAAGGCGAGCTCGTGATTTTGGGGAGGGGATAGATGGTAGACAGGTGACTGAGTGGTGAGGAAGTCGAAGTACTGCAATGAGGTTTAATCAGCTGAGAAGGTGGAGCGCTGATAGGAATATGGATGTGCTTCGTGACTTTCAATATATTTACGCCTTGGATTGTTAAGGTTACAGACATTCCTGGTTCAGACTGAGGCTTGCTCAGTACGCCATACTTGTTCAGACTATACCCAAAGAAGAACAAGCCGAGGCACAAATCGAGCACATTTGGGTGCTGACGTTGGCATTTAGTGAACGTGCATATGAGGCCAATGTAGTCGGAAGACGAAGAAGCCTGTGCATGTTGATATATATGTAGCACCGAAGACGACACCTCTGTATGCTTAAGCCTCTGGTCCCATTGATTTCCAGCCTCGTTTTCAAGTCATTTCCCGGCTGAGTAATCCGGGTACCTGAATTTCGAGTCCACCTCAGCAGGGAGGGAGTACGCCGCCACCGCCGCCGCAATGAATGGCCACTCGTCGAACCACTTTGACGTGCTGATAATTGGTGCTGGTCTCTCTGGCATCAATGCCGCGTACCGCATCCAGGAGTCGCTCCCCTCGTCCTCATTTGCCCTTCTCGAAGCACGCCACGAGCTTGGAGGAACATGGTCGCAATTCAAGTATCCCGGTGTGCGCTCCGACTCAGACCTACACACGCTGGGATTCGAGTTCAACCCTTGGAAAGCCAGCCATGCTATCGCGAGCGGTGACAGCATCATGCAGTACCTGAACGCCACCGCGGACAAGTTCGACATCAAGAAGCATATCCGGTGCAGGCACAAAGTCGTGGGCGCAGATTGGACCAGTGAGGCGCAGCGATGGAAACTGCATGTCGACATCGCCGGCAGCGACGGCGAGCAGCCACACAGAGTAGTCTACTGGACCAAGTGGCTGATTATGGGCACCGGCTACTATAGCTACGACGAGCCCATGAAGGCGCACTTGCCCGGCCTCGAGAACTTCAAAGGCAAGGCTGTGCATCCACAGTTTTGGCCCGAGAATCTGGACTACAAGGGCAAGAAGATGGTCATCATCGGCTCTGGCGCTACAGCTATCACTCTCCTACCGGCCTTGGTGGATACGGGCGTTGGGAGTGTGACACAGTTGCAGCGAAGCCCCAGCTATATCCTAAGTCTGCCCCAGAACGATCCTGCCTGGTGGGAGAAGTATGCACCACAGTGGTTTGTGTTGAAGTATAAGCGTGCGTTCTCCATGATTATACCCCTCTTATCGCCCACTACGTTTCGTCCATGTCTTTAAACAACTGCTGACGCGCCATGTCCAGGCTTCATGTTCACCCTCGTTCCCATCCTGCTCTACTACTTTTGCATGAAATTCCCCGCCCGCGCCTCAAATTTCCTCCGCAAAGAAGCCAAGCGTCAACTTCCAGCCGACGTTCCCCTCGATCCACATTTCAAACCCGGCTATAACCCTTGGCAACAGCGTCTATGCCTCTGCCCCGACGGCGACTACTTCAAGTGCTTTGCCTCAGGGCGTGCGCATGTCGTCACTGATACCATCAAGAATATCGTAAGCGATGGGATTGAACTGAACAATGGTACAAAACTGGATGCCGATATCATTGTCACAGCCACGGGGCTAAACTTGAGGTTTTTAGGGGGTGTCAATCTAACCGTTGATGGGAAGAAAGTTGATATCCCCTCTCAATATCTCTGGCGCTTCAGCATGCTTACTTCGCTTCCGAATCTCGGCAACATCATAGGATATTGGAACGCATCCTGGACTCTTGGCTCCGATACCGCGTCTCGTCTCTTCGTGCGCCTCATCAAGCACCAGAACGAGAATAACTACACATCCGTAGTACCTGTGATTAGCGACGAGGATAAGAAAGAAGAGGTTCTAGCCAGCCCGCTGAACAGTACGTATGTGAAAAATGCGTTGAGAAGCATGCCCAAGTGTGGAAGCAGGGGCCCGTGGAGGCCGAGGGATTATTATTTTGTGGATAGATGGAGGGCGGAGAAGGGGGATTTGAATGATGGATTGAAGTGGGAGAAGGTCAGCACATGAGATGCCAAGGCTGTCTGATTTGGACTCGGCAGAGGTGCTAGGCCTGACCTCGTCATGCCATCTCTAGTAGCTTCTTACTTTGCTAACGGAAATGGCTGTCCTGGATTGCATTTGCTTTATGGCCGGCTGCGGAAGGCTCGTGACGTGGTACTCGATTCAACGCCAGACATGGTTTCTAGCATCAAGTGGAGGCATCAGCATTGGTATGTTGTATACAGCCCACAAATGCATATACTTAGAGCTGTTCCTAAAGGGAGAACTATCGTATGCTGGAAATGTGCTGTTTACTATAGCTTGACTTGAGTTGAATGTTATTCTGAAAAGTGCCAAATATTCTCATGTTCTTTACCAGTTCGACGACAAAATGCCGTGATGCCGTTTCTTGTATCCAGTGTACGAGCTCTCCAGTCCTTCGGCACTTCCCACCGAACTCGACACCCCCTTCTTCGCCTTCTTTCTCAATTTTACTAACCGAATTTTATCTTCAACGGCTTCATGTACTGTCATGATTTCTGTGTCCACCGTCTTCGTAATTGTATTCGGTAAATCGCTTTCCATTGTAGTTTTCCACTTCCTCGGTTCTCTATGCACCAACGAAACAGCTACGCAACTTCCAGTCGTCAGTGTCGCGAATATGATATATACATTATATCTACTGCGGCGAGCTGACGGATTGTATGTAGGCTATGATGCAAAATAGGGCCCACTGGTTTGCCTCGTGCCCAACTAAGTCTTTTCGGTAGACCTGGTGGCAATACTCTATATCTGTTCCACGACTTCTTGAGCAACGAAACATTTGTCTTGCCTTACGAAAAGGGTGGCCGGGTATGAGGGACGACCTGTACACATCTACTCATGAAAAGAGAGCATGCTGAGTAGTACAGTATTGTGGGCGCGTGTAACCTTGACATCCGTTTTGAAGAATGAATCAGATATTGATCAAGTTCTAGAGCTGATACACCGCATTTGGATGAATTCACAGGTGCTGGAAGGTATTTTGGCTTTGAGTGGTAGCTGGAGATGTGAGTGGCTGGGGCCCATGGCACTCCCTTGCTGATCTGCTGGTGTTCACTGAAGATGTGTCGAATTACCCTACAACAAATTTTCAAAGCGCGCTCAGGAAAGGCATCTGAGAGTGAGGCTGAATTTGCTATTTACAGCGTGGACCAAGGATAACTCAGTGTCTCAAGCTTGTATTCGAGAATCAAGGGGTGCCTCGAGTACTAAATCACGTGACCAAAGAATCTGACCTCAACTCCGATCCCCTTCGCAACTATCTGTCGCGCTGCCGTGGCAATACTTTAGAAAAAAGAATATCGACAGATACTGAGGCAGGGTTCATTGGAACGTAAACGACAGGAGCTGTTCGCCACAATTGCGGCTCGCCAACTGACTACCCACGCATACTGACAACACCCCACGACCACAATGGCAAAAACCAAGCGGACAACGCCAAAAAGATGGACTCGCGGGGAATCGAACCCCGGACCACTCCCAAGTTGATTGCCACGGTTTAATACCGTGGTAATGCTAAGGGAGTATTATACCACTAAACCACAAGCCCATTTGGTGTTACATGATCTGTTTTCATATAATGATTTCAGAAATTAAATCATATAGATTGACATTGTTTTGATCACAATGTCAAGGTCGTGAAGTTTGAAGATGATAATCAATTTAGCTGCGAAAATTTTGATCAGAGAGGGGCAATTTAGTCTAGACCATGCACAGACCGTGATTGCTCAACCAACCCGTCAAACATTGTTTCTTCCTTGCTTATCACTATGTAGGATAAATTATGATCTCAAAATACACGGGGAGAACATAGAAACATGAAGGATGCAATGATGTGCAAAGATTGAGTATTGAACTGACACCGTTAACTGCCATTGCATTAGATGAAGTTGCACTCAGAAAACCGGCGGAAAACAAAATAATCCATATGATGCGCCAGTAAGTCTTAGCTGCTGTCGCACGATTTTACTTGCGTTACCATCTGTTGACAGGCCTTGATTCGTATTCTTGAGTTTTGATGAGATAGATGCTTTGTTGCGATCCTGCCAGAGGTCGGGTTGTTCGATTAAGTTGATTATTCTGACGCCTAAGTAAATGGGAAGATAGGTTGCAATCAAGTATGATTTAGGTAACGCATGACGGATTATGTTACAAGCTGCCTCTATGAGCCCCAACCACAATGCTACCTATCGATTATTGTGATACCCGTTTACTACAAGAACAGTTCAGAACTACTGTTTGAAGCGTTCTCAGTATCAACAATTGGAAGCAACTACTTTGACGCAATTGAGCTGACCAGCCCATTGAAGGTGACACTGGCTGTAATTGTAATCCAAGTCAGGTTTGGCGAAAATACTTTTCTACTGCTCCTTGGTCCATTGAAGAAGTTTCTTGAATCAATCACTTCGCTTTCTACACCGAACACAGTCAATTTGAATAAAGCAACGACCTCGACATAGGATCAGTTCAAAATAAAATCGAGCTTGCTACTATAAGCGATCAAATCAAGCTCAGTTGATAGCAAGTCTGCCAGTACAAGCGTAGAGGTCGCGTGTGTCAATACAGTATTGCTCGTCTCCAGATAAAAGGCCAAAGAATACAGCTAGGAAAGGTGTGAATGGAATGCAAGACAACGTCTTGAAATGTCGGATGCAATGCTCTAGAAAGAAGCGCTGAGATACAAATCGAAGAAAAGTTCCAAAGCGTTGTATCAGACTTCAATCTCGCTGAGGCAAATGTCAGTCAAGGGTTGAGGTGGTGCGGGTGCAATATCTGTCTCGAGACATCTGAAATCCGTGAACCTATTTCCCGAAAGCTAGCATTTATATGCTATCTAATTGATAAACTCTCTTTCTTCTATCCTGGAGAGCCCCTGGAAAGACTTTTGCCTTGCCCGCGAAGATCAGAGCTGCTCAACAAAGTAGCTCTCTACCGCATGCGAAGAAGGCAGAATGTGAAATACAGTTGCACGATGTATACAGGAGACCGTGGACGACGACTCGATCACGCTTGCCAATGGTGTGTCAAGAGATTAGCACTAAGGATTGCAAGGCCACTGTCGGGAGCACTTGTCGGGCGCACTTGTCGCACAGTAAGGCTAAAATGCCCGGAGACGAACCTTTTGCTTGGGCGCTGGCGCTCGGTGCTGGCCCTGAAATGTGGCTGCGTACGTGACATGACAGCTGAAGAACTACTCTTCCAGCACATGGCAAGCAATATGAACGGCAAAGCAGGGCAAGCGCGAGGCCTGGCGGCTAGTGTTTCATCCGAGCCTTTGGGTGGTGCCCGAGCGCGCCGGTGATGCCGAGGCTGCAAGAGCCTCAACACCACAACCAAGGGCATCACGCGACTTTTTCTAACATACAGTGCTGTGCATGCGTGCGAGAATGAGCACAGATGCGCAACCGCAGCGCGTTGTGCCTGCAAGTCGACGCAGAGACAAGCCCATCTTGTCCTGCACGCTATGTCGTCGTAGGAAGTGAGCGACATTGCATCTAGGTCATGCACCTGCCGCGACCGCGTACTGACAACGTAGATTGAAGTGCGACCGCAATCAGCCATGTAAGACATGCGTCGATCGAGGGCTATCGCTTTCGTGCACATACGTTCGGACTATGGCGGCGCCCCAAGCCCCAAAGGCCCCCAATAGTGTGCATGATCGGATTGACCAGCTGGAGAAGCTCGTCACGTCGTTGATGGGTGCGAAGGATGCAGATCAGACTAGTCCCGTCCCATCCAGTTTGTGCCTTTCTGAGCCGCAGAGCGACTCCAACAATACTGAGATTCCTGGAACCCCGGATCGTGTCATTCTCAGTGATGACACTACACGCTATACAAACAGCGGCCACTGGATGAGCATTCTGGACGGAGTGAGCTAATCCGCCATGGCTGCTGGTATACCTGCTAAACGACCTCAGATCTCCGAGCTAAGAGAGCACCTGGATTACATACCCACCTCGGCCCGCGCAGAAGACGACGACCAAAGCGACGTTCCCGGACCAGATTTACTGTTTGGCCTACAAAAGCATGCCAACAAGCAAGAGCTACTGGATGCTCTTCCTCCACGCCTCGAAGTAGATCAATTGATCGACACATACTTTGCGTCCATGGACACGGCCCCAAGTAAGCAATCTGTGCTTCTTCCAAGCACCTTTACTAACATACCTAGCGTTGTTACATAGACCAACCTTTCTGAGAGAGGTTAGTGTGTCTTGACCCATCAATTTCAGAGGCTGACATAATACACAGTACAACGACTTCTGGCTTCAGCCCTTCGAAACTTCTACAATGTGGCTAGGACTTCTCTATGCAATGCTCGCACTCGGTGTTCGTTTCCAGGCGACCTTCGAAGGTAACGGTCCTGCTGCTCAGGGCAACTCAACGTCGCCGCTGTACGCAGCTCGCATGGAATTGTACCGCGAAAAGGTAGTACAATGTCTTGTTCTCGCCAACTATACGAAATGTCCACCATATACTGTTGAAGCCTTCTTGCTTTATTTTGGTACCGAATATCTACGATCAGCAGATACTCAGTTCAGCATGTGGGTTCTTGTAGGTATGATCACGCGTGTTGCGTTCCGAATGGGTTACCATAAGGAGCCATCGCGATTCCCAAACATCTCGCCTTTCAGAGCGGAAATGCGGCGAAGGATATGGATGATCATCATGTCTCTTGATCTCATCTCGTCCTCATCAGTTGGCTTGCCGAGAATGATATATCCGCTCATGTATGACTGCCAGGAGCCTCGAAATCTGACCGATGATGATATCCACGAAAATATGGTGGAACTGCCTCCATCTCGGCCAGAGACGGAACTCACTCAATTACTCTACTCTATCCTGCTAACGAGAGTAAGAAACACACATGCCAAGGTCATGGACTTCATGAACACTACAGTGCAGCCGCCATATCGAGAAGTATTGGATCTTGATGAGGTACTGCGTCACGTCTATGACAAAATTCCGCATTCGACAAAGGCGATGCCCTCGGAGCATTTCGACACTGCTATAACACCAACCTCAATGCGGCGCTTGTACCTGGGTCTATCTTTTCTAAAAACAGAAATAATGCTACATCGACCCTACGTCATACTCGGCCGCACAGATTCTACGTATGAGTATTCTCGTAGAGTGTGCCTAAATGCTGCACTGGAGATGCTAGACTTTCAGCAGAGACTCGATGCTGAAGTTCGCCCAGGCGGTCAACTTTGGTCGCCTGGCTGGCAGATTTTCACCGTTAGTTGGTATATGTCTTCTATTGTAGCCCAGGATTTTCTTCTTGCAACTGCCGTTTTGATTCTTGATCTCGACGAAGATATCGTCTCACCTTTACCAGCCACAAGTGAGTTTGCCAGAATTGGGCACCGGCTGGATCGCGCGCCACCTACCAGAAAGGAGATCATCAATATTTTGCGAGACGCACATCGCATATGGTTTACAGCGAGTACAAGATCCCACGAGGCCCGAAAGGTTGCTGCAGCCGTTCGTCTCGTGCTCGGTAAAGTCGGCATTAGCGAAGAACATTTGTTGGACAACTTGCATAGTAAGTTGCTGCTACTTTCCAAGAATTTTAGCGCAAAAGAAGTCTAAAATGGTTACACAGCAAACGTTTCAGCCGACCAACCTAATCTGGTCTCGCCCTCGACTTCCTTCGATTTCAATGGCTTTGCTGCTGATCAGTCTAACTCGGAAGCGTTCGCGATGGGTAGTGATGGATTTTCGAATCCATTCGCGTGCGAAGGCGGAGCTATTAATTTGGGGGATTTTTCGGAAACATTCAATTGGGTATGTCTGAGATATGACTGTAATGAGACCTATGTGCTAACTCTTTCTTTGTTCCTTTAGACTGACATGCCCACTGAACTACAAGTGCAATCATATGGACAATTCCCTCCACGACCACTTTTCGAGTGACAAAATATTCACTTTTTCTCGAGTAGCTGATGGTAGATTTTGCGTATCTCGCTACTGCTTGTTACTCAGCTTCTTATATTCGACCCTTGCAAGGAATCAACACTCATCATATGCGAAAGCCTGTAATTGATACAATGCGTGCCGTCATGTAATTGTTTGTTTTCTGTTGCGCTTTCCCCCTTAAGGACGTCTTGTTGGCTAAATCGAGACTGAAAGGTGCTCAAGCCAAGATCTCGAATTTGACGCTGGCTCTGTTTCAGGCTTTGCTAACTCGAAGCAAGCTCCTTGGCGACATGGGATTTCAGCGAAAACGACAGTCTATCGACAGGGAGCGATTGGTAGGCTTTTGATTCTCCTACTCGACTGAAACTTGGGCAAGGCGTAGTCAGCTTTTCACACTTCTAGGTGACCTCATAGCAGTGAGCGTCTGGTGCAATGGAAAGTTTGTCATTCGGACTAGTGCGACGCCCTGAGCACTTGTGCGATCGTGTAATTGCTTCGCCTACAAAGCTAATGTCTATGTCTAGTGATTTAGCTCGTATGAGGCACGACCTAGTCAGCACACTCGGAAACAAAGTCGCCGGTCTATCATGCATAATGTCACTATATCAACCGCGAGCATCCATGTACCCTCAAAACTGACGAGTGCAACCCCCTCATTGATGGCCCCATGATGGGTGCATCACCCCTGCATGCAGACTTGTTAACCTTACTTACAATGCAATTTGCGCCATCCTCGGCCCACTAGCGGTGGACCATGATAAAGCCACAGGTTTCCTAGTCATGGCAACGATGAACGTCTGAATTGCTTTTCGCCCTGCTCGTTATCGCGAACTATAAGTCACCGACGCAATGGATGTAGTCGACAACCCCCTCTTCTTGGAGAAGATGTCGATCGAGCCAGATTTGGGAGATCAACGAAAGTCGATATTCAAAGCTTTGCCGGCACCACCGAAAACACCAAAACGAGTCATGATGAAGTACAGGTTCTCAGCGGTGTTTCCGTTTGTCATTGCTGTAGCGAGCTTTGTGCTCACGATAGTCGTGGTGTTGGCAGGGAAGGAGGATGGGAGATTTGAGGAGCAATACTTGATTGCTGTAAGCGTCGGGTTGAGGACTTTGCGCATGAACTTTGCTAACAGAAGGCTAGTTGAATACGTCAAAGGTTGGGCAGGATATGATACAATTCGAGCGCGCTACTGGGACCCCAGCCTATCCGTCTGCAGCTGCTGCGTCGGCAAAGAACCCGCCCATGCCACTAGAGTCTTTCTTTACGGACAGCTTACTCAACCCCGACAACCCAGACAGTCCATTTAGTGGTTTAGGTGATGTACTCGACCCACTCATGAGCAACTTGACGGATTTAGTCAATGGTGGACTGAGCAGTGTGGTGAATTCAGCCGTGGATGGCTTAGTCGCCAGGGCTGGCATTCCAGACGTTTACTATTTTTACTTACGAGCCATTTGCAAGGTCTCACTGCCAAATGGCCCGGACAGGGGCCCAGAGGGCAGCGTAATCGAGAGGTGCGAGAGCTGGAGTGAGGCTACTCATGGTAGGTCCTGAGACGCTCAGCAGGGTTTGCGCTCATGGGTACTGACTGAAGTGTGTTTGCTGTGTTTGCAGGTATAGCAGCCCTTACCAGTGGCATAAAGTCATCAGTCGTTATCGGTCAGACCAACGTGTCCAGTCCCTTTGTTGCCAAGCTTACGGCATCGCTTGACAGCATCTCGGGTAGTGTGGCCAGCTTCCGCAGAGGGCTCTTTGCGTTGTTGATCATGTCGCTCACCGGCTCGGGGCTCTCGGCGCTGTCGACATTTCCGGCCGTTGTTTTCCCACATTCACGACTGCTTGTTTACGTGAACGTGTTGTGGGCGGGGTCTGCCAGCGTGTTTGCTTTTCTCGCTGCAGTACTTACTAGTATGTTGAGTGTTGGCGTCTCTTCGATTGTGCAAGGAATTGCGGAGGCGATTGGCGTCGAGGTTCAGCAGGGCACAATGACGGTTCTATTTGTGTGGCTTGCATGGCTCCTTGTTTTGCTGCCAGGGCTGTATTGGGGCGCTATATGGTTTGTTGAGGTGAGGAGGTCGAGCGTCGTAAAGAGGGCACGCGACGAGGACGAGATTGGGAATTGGAGCGGCATTGGCAGCGAAGTGTGGAGAGACATGACAGGCCAGAACGGGCGGTAGATGACTGGCTTGTTCCTGGCGCTAGTCAGGCTGGTGGGTCCGGAGTGGCGCGATCGGCGCACCGGGCCAGCGATGCAGGGTCACCACTTTGCAGGCGACGCCCTTCTGTTCTATCACTCAATTGCCAATTGCTGATTGCCAATTGTGCAAACACACGACAGCCAGCATGCGGTCTTCAGTCTCGACGGCCACGGTGCCGCCGCGGAAGCCGGCCAGCAGAAGCCTCACCGTCACGGCGGACGGCAGCAACAACGACAATAAGGAGCACGACGACTTTTTCTGGACCTACACGGAAGAGCCGCACCGCACGCGGCGCATGGCCATTATCAAGGCACACCCAGAGGCATCTTCTCCTTCTCTTCTGCGCCGTGGGCTTCTTTATTGACGCCACCCCCAGGTCACCAAGCTCTGCGGCCCCGAGCCCCTCACCAAGTACGTCGTCGCCCTCGTCGTCGCCCTGCAGGTCCTCTGCGCCTGCCTCGTGCGCAACACGCCCGTCCTGTCGTGGCCCTTCTTCCTCACCGCCTACGTCGTCGGCGCCACGGCCAACCAGAACCTCTTTCTCGCCATCCACGAGATCTCGCACAACCTGGCCTTCCGCTCGCCCCTCGCAAACCGCGTCTTCGCCGTCTTCGCCAACCTGCCCATTGGCATCCCCTACAGCGCCTCCTTCAGGCCCTACCACCTCACCCACCACAAGTCGCTCGGCGTCAACGGGCTCGACACAGACTTGCCCACGGCCTTCGAGGCCGTCTTCCTCGACTCCATTGCAGGCAAGGCCTTCTTCTGCACCTGCCAGATCCTCTTCTACGCCCTCCGCCCCATGTTTATTTACAACCTGCCCCTCACCAAGATCCACCTCTTCAACATCGTCGTGCAACTGCTCTTTGACTATGCCCTCGTGCAGCTAGCCGGCGCAAACGCCCTAGCCTATCTGATCCTGAGCAGCTTCCTTGCCGGCTCGCTGCACCCCTGCGCTGGCCACTTCATCGCCGAGCACTATGTCTTCGAGAAGCCCAACAAAGACCCCGCCAACCCGGCAAACAACATTCCCCTCCCCGAGACCTACTCGTACTACGGGCCCCTCAACTTCTTCACATACAACGTCGGCCTGCACAACGAGCACCACGACTTCCCTGCCATTCCGTGGACCCGCCTCTCCAAGCTTAACCAGATTGCACACGAATTCTACGACGAGCTGCCGCAGCACAAGAGCTGGGTCTACGTCATGTGGCAGTTTGTCTGGGACAAGGATATCAGCCTATGGTGCAGAATCAAGCGGGAAGAAGGTGGAAGGAAGGTTGGCGCGGGGAGCGGGTGGAATGAGGAAGAGCTCGGCGCGAATGAAAAGCGAGGGCCTATTCCTGGCGTGCGGTAGCATTATCGCAAACTGTTTGCAATTGGTACTGGCCGCTTTTAACACGGCATTTTGGCATATAGAGAGGTATAGAATCAAGACAGACTAGGCCTTGTTTACATTTTCCTGCAGTTTGCTCATCTCCTGCAACGGCCCGTCAATCTGCCGGTCCGCCTTGAGCATTCCGGTGGCCATACCGCTAATTTTGGCGATGCTGGCATATCATGGTCTGATGCTGTTGCGTCGGCACGACTGCCGAGGCGGCGTCGTTTTCGCTGAAGCTCTGAGAGGGCGTGTGCATGGTGCTGGTGTTTTAGTGACTGGACGAAATTTGCGCCGAGGGGAAGAAGAAAACTTACTGACATGGGGCGGATGCGCACAAGCTCTCGCAGTGCCATATTTGGACTTGATTTAATATTCCTTTTCCCTTGCATCTTTGTCAATGCAACAACATAATACTTCATCACAACACACTAAGCTGCTGCAAGAACGTGCGCACTATGGTTACCGCACGCAGCTAACTTCCGCTCGGATCCCTTTCACGGATGCATTCGACAAGTCTGCCCTGTCCGACTAGTCATGCAGCATGGTATTGCTGTGCCGGCAGTTCCAGAGGCAGGTATCAGTGGCTCTTCGCGCCACTAATGCTGAAGACAATCGGATTGGAGCCGTCTCAATCGCTTTAGAGCGGACCCCCAAGTCTCAACAATGCATCAATCGTGTCGCGTGCTCCATCCAGGCACACCAAGGGTAGTCACGCAGGCGCGGAGTCAAGTAAGCGCTTCAAATTGCTGGGTTGCAGTCAAGTATGCACACGACGGATCGCTTTATGTGGAAAAGACTCCGAATCTCAACTCTAAATGTTTTAAGTTTTCGCTCAACCATGCCCCAGTGACCAGGCAGGGACGTAGTCCTTCCGACAGCTATCGACTATCTCCGGTTTTTCAGAATGCTATCAGTCAAATGGCAGACATTCTAGACTTTAGAACAACCGATGACAGTCAGAAAAGCCACGTCCACATGTCGTCAACAGTACTGGCTGTACTCTTAGAGTTCCCCATTGCGGTCCCCTTTGAAATGTTCGCATCAACATTTGACCTGCGGCTGCGGCCCATAGTCGCACAACAAGAGGGCATGATCTCCTTCAAGATAGGTGTGGTTTATATCTTCCGTAGAAATTAGCCACCGCAATATTTACAAGTCCACGTAGGTCGCAAGTTAGAAACCGATCCGTGTGAACAATGGCTTATCATTCTCTCCTTCTGGCATAGCCTTGAAGCACACAATCGTTTCCTTGAGTCGACAGATGCTTTGCGTATCAACGAGATATTGCCTAGCTTAGTTCGTGGCCCTTCTACCATGACGCGGTATCACCACGGTATGGGACCGCACCTTCTAGACTACATCCCTTATACCGACTTTCGCAAGTTCAAAGTTCCGCTACTACCAACCGAGACCGGTATGGCGCGCCCAAAACTTCACACATGGCTAATCAACACACAAGGCCTGAATATCTCAGCCGCGTGTCTGGATGTATGCTCCAATTTCCTAGGCTGCGGATTGTGTGGGCGCCGATGTACGCATGTAACCGAGGGGTTGGTTGCTGTCGCTCTCAATGGGCTGAGTCCTGAATCTGTTCGTAGCAGAAAGGTGCAGTCTGAGAAGGGTGTTGAATTGAGCGCGTCATTCACCGTGGAATGGTGTATTCCTTTGGGGCTGAGCGGCGTACGCTGGCGGGGTTCTCCGGTCAAGAAAGAGGCTCCGCATTATGGCCTCGTTCACGAGAAGATCTCCGAAAGTTCCAGATCTTTTTGGGATACAGTACTCTCTAGTTAATGTGGGAAGAGTCTGCCACCCACCACAACCCGTTGCCACCAGCCATGCGAGAGAAGCTCAAAAGGGCATTCATTTTTGAACAGTTGAAGACGTTGATGGAGTTTGAGGAGATAGAAAACCCACTTAACCCAGCCATCAGCGCAACTTGTTTAGGATGGCCTGCATTTTTCAACGGGGCCCTACACAATAGAGATACAGCTCGTGCGAAATGTCACGAAGAAGGAAAACTAACGACGAAACGGGCAAGACACCTGCTGCTAACGGCAGTATGACACAGTGGGCAATCATGGTTATGGCTGGGTTTGAGAGGAGGTGACTAAGGCAGCTACAAAAGTCAAGGCAGAGGATGGTATCCAGCGCAGGTCAAGCCAGAGGGAAGTTAAAATCATTCCGTATCCCGGTAAATTACGCTGTGGTTCCATCGGAAAGGCCGAGAAGCTTTATGAACTGATGAGTGGCGGTAGTGAGTCACATCGTACTATGCGATTTTTTGGCCAACAGTGTAGTGAATCCTTCAATCTCGAATTTACGCCATGAAACCAGGAAAACTATAGCACTCTCTAGCCCATCCAAAAGTAAGAACCAGAGCTCTATTTGTGCTCAGACGCAAACCAATGTTATCAACAAACTACGTTGTGCCTATGCCTACCCCTGCGAGATACAAAAGTTGAGTAAATGCTGTTTTTCTTTGCCATGCGTGCTGTCATGTAATATGAGCGCCATCCCCATCAGTTCTTTAGAAATCGATCCGTGACAGGTTCGACTTCTGGTTCCACAAGGCATAAGACGAGTTTAAAGGCGGCTAGATGAAGTCTGATAGCAAGCATTCTCCAGGAAACGGAAACAGTAGACCGTTCCTTTTTGTGCGGCCCACTGCGCAAATTCTCGGCATAACTTTCCTTTGAGTACAACTTTCAATGCCTCTAGGTCATCAACAAGGCTTTGTGGCTACGCTTGGAATGTCATGGCTAAGGACAAGAATCGTACGACCTAGTTTGAGTGGAAGCAAGAATGGTCGATTAGCCCCCATTATTCTCTAGCTATCTATCCTTCAGCATAGACGGGATCGGTGCTCAATTGAAACCCTCTATCCCAGAAGACTCAGTCTTGCGAAATTTTTCAGAACTGGCGCCGCTCTTGTTTTGCTTACTTCCTGCAGACTATCCCAAAGGGTTGCATCACCACCAGTCGGCCTTATTGCTTCTTCATTCGTGGGAACTGATGGCCCATTGATTCCATTGATTGCACCATCCGCAGCCGCAGCACCAGCTACTCCATTCGGTGACGAGTACATCTCCTCGACTGCTTCTTGACACTTTTCAATGACTTCATTTACCGCATTTGATACAGCATCTGCACGCTCTCTCATGCCGCGCTTAACTAGTCCTTCAATAAGGCGTTGAATCTCATCCTGCATGCTGTTGATGCGCTCGATAAGTCGTTCAATGGAATTGGTCAGGTACTCTTCCTCGTAGACTGTACCCTTCTTTCCACGCGCGCGCTTCCGCTCTTCTCTCCGCTTATTTTTGCTTGTCTTTCGAGTGGCTTGCGTGTTTACTGTCCCTGTTTGGTTCGTATAGCGCGTCATGAATGTACCTCCTGAAGTGGTATTTGTGGGTGCTAAAGAGACGTTGTCTGGTATATTCGCACCGCCATCGTCCATTCCTTCATAAAATGCGACTGGATCTTCTGCCTTCTTTGTGCGGAGTTCAGAGAGTCGAGGTACTTGAGCAAGGAGTTGACCTTTCATATCCGCAAGAAATTCGGTCATGTCCGCACTTCGTTCAACGAGCCCGGGATCGATAACGGTGGTAATGAGTTCTGGCTGGCGGCGGAGTGTAACGACACGCACTGCTTCGGCGAAGTAGCAACCTTTGCAAAGAAGCTGCGCAGCAGTAGGGAGATCAGATAAATAGTCCAGGGTGATAGTTGATGCAGAGAGGTAGTCTTTTGATTCGACTAGGGCTTCTGCAAGAGATGACGCGATGGACTCAAGTTCCTCAGCAGTTATGACTGCTAACATGGCGGAAGAAAGTGCTTCACGCCACAAATTCGCTGAACGATAGCATGGCCAGGCTGAGATATGATCATCTAGATATTCATACGCTAGTCCAGCTTCTTTGTGCTTGTTGTGCATGCTTAGAAAGTCTGCGTAAAGGCGCATGATCTCCTTTAGACGGATGGTGTCGTATTGGTACAAATTTAATGCTTCAGAATAGAGAGCATGTTTCTGTACATAACCCTGGACTTCGTCGAACGCCTGAAGGTCCTTGAGGTGTGTTAGTGCTTTTCCTCGACGGCCGAGCTGATCGTCAATCTGAAACATGCGACGAAGTGGTGGCATGTCCTGCAATGACTGGAGATGGGGGAGGTATTCTCGAGGATCCTAAGGTAACATTAGCGATGCGAAACCGTAAATATACCAACCATCATAACATACCTTCTGGGATTGCTGCGCGATGAGCAGAGCAAGATCCAAATCATACAGTCCTAGCGAGGTATCATACAACTGGTTGACATCGGCGAGGAAGCAGATATGCTCAGCCGCTTTATCCGTAAGAGGATCCTGGCTTGCTTGAGATCAATTAGTACAGAATGCAAGGTTTGGTCACGGGTGAATACCTTGAAGTCGGCCTATCATCGCGAGCCCATTCTCTAAAGCTGGCGGAACCTTGCTGACATGAGATGTGATGATGTTTTGCAAGTGGATATCCTTGAACTGAGATTGCTCAAGCACGACCAGAAACGCATCGCAAATGCGGTTGACCTTGCTATCCACTTGAGCTTGTGGAAGCCTTGATTTGATAGTCAAGTCGCCTGTCTTGAGTGTCTCCTTATACATAGTCTCCGCCACGTCATCATTCCTTGTGAAGTCAGCTAAGTGACAAATCTGGACACAAAAGTCACTTACCGAAATTGCGAGAGGAGCAGATCAAGGTGTTCCACTCTCTTAATCTGTTTGACAATCTTTTCAATGCTCGACATGAATCGGTCTGGATCATAATCATGCAGAATATTCATATCTACGCGCTGGTTGCGGCAGGTAAGGAACGCTTCGTCATAACGCCCCGCTTCAATGCTACGGCGAATAGCTGCAAGCACTAACGCTCGCGGGTATATAGTTTCTAGGTTGCCTCGGGGCATTTGCAATACCACTGAATATGTTGTTGGCATAACTGTAACAATTTTAGCACCCCTCTCAATGCTTCTGCAGCGCTCGTCTTTCTGCGGTTCATCTGCAGGAAGTTCAAGGTCTATAGAACATTAACAAGTCGATGCGAATCCTCCTTGGCAATCACACGTACCATCTACACCAGTGAGGTGTACAAATTTGAGGAGATGTTGAGTAGTCGTAAATATGAGATGAGCCGGTGTAAGCACAAACGATGTGCAATTCCGCACCAGTAATCGCTCGTTAGCGTACAGTACACCGGATTTGGTTAAACTGAAAGCCAATATCTATCACCGTTAATTGCGTGTAATGTAAGGATGTGAGTTATTAGTTTCCTTACTTGTCTTTCAATATCGATGATCTGGATCTCCGCCGAAAGAGTCGGAAATTTGTGTATGAGAGAAGTTCGATGTGACAAACCGACCGTATCTTCCTCAGTATTGATCTGATGGAGCGCCCCGTTATACTCTTGTGCATACAACGTTGAGCGGTCTACACTAGATACCAATAAAGAGATAATCGCGCCCTCTACAATCGGGCCATGAGGAATGAGCTCTTGTTTTTCACACCGCCAGAGATAACTCTCGTCCTCATCCCACTTATCCGTAATAATATAGATCTGATTATTGCCAAGGAACGTAACATGACGTGGGCAGTAGTCATTGATCGTATTGCTCCGCCAGAGAAGTTCAGGTTTTGGTATAGGTCTTTTGTTCATGTCTAGAGCATATACTGCGAGATCATGATCCGAGAGCACGGCGAGGCGCGTTCCTGACATCGACATGGCAACATCCACGGGCTTCTGCTCAAGGAGAAGGGTATGCAGTGACATAGGGGGAGGAACATTGGCAATTCTTAGGGGTGTAAGCTTCACATATACTGGAAAATGTCAGTGACTATCCGTATACTTGGTTATGTCGATCAACTTACGTCCATCAATAGATGCAACCATTCCAAAGTCGTTGGGTGGCGCGACCGAGCCAGCAGCCGTGATCGACGCATACTCGAGTACTTGGAGTGCATCTAAAATGCGGTTGGTCAGCGGGAGCACTTGGTGATGGGAGCGTGCTTACCCGGGGTTGACAGTGCCACGGCCAGCGGTCGCTCGGAATGCCAGCTGCATGTCACGGTACGAGTTGCAGGCACTGCGAAACCTAGCTCTTGTTTGAGATAGTAGTGATAGTTGCTCATAGTCCACAATTGCACCTTGTTGGGATATGAGACAGCCAGGACGTTGGAGTCGCTACTCCACGTGAGCGTCAAGGGTGTTATTAGGGCCGCGACTTCTTCAGACGTGAGTCGAATATCGAACTGACCATGACGAAGGCCATTCCGCTCAAAGAAGATGACTTCAATCTTATCACTGGAGCGACAGATGCCGGCTATCAGGTTGCCTGATGGTCGCCAACTGAGTGCTCCTTCGAGGCCATTAACAGGTTCGCTGACACTGTCCAGTCGACCTTCTCTTGAGTAAACCCGAAGCATGCGACGGCGCTCTTCTTCGATTTTGTTGACCGCAAAGTACGCCCCGTCGCCTCTCCAACTAATAGTGACAGAACGATCGTCAGCGAAGCTGAGCACTCCATCATCAATTGTCTCAGGCACAGTGGGATCTTGCAACGCTCTTGCTCGTTTGCCCTTGAACTGCGTTTCCTTTTTGCCCCAGCCTACGGAGACATGGTTTGACACGTTGATATCTTCAGCAGTGAGTGTTATACTGGCCACATTTTCGATATCACGACTCATCAACAAAAGCGTATCAGCTTGGGTTGTAATGGCCAGAAGCTCCTCATCTGGAGACCAGGCGGCGGCCGAGATACCAGCATCCACCGATCCCACAATTTCGACCAGCTCTTCTGTTGATAGCGGCTTCTCTCTGACTAAGATTATGTCTCCCCCGGCGAGCACCAGGCATGACGTTCCTGTATCCGAGAAGTGATGCAGGCTGAGTATCGAGTCATGATTAAGCGAGGGCAGTGGGCACGGCGCATCCCACGATGCAATGCTTTCGAGCCGTTCTTCTGCACCGTTGCGGGTGTAGTTTAGTCGTTTGAGTTCGATGACCGCACGTGATTCTGAAGGTCCGAAGGCGCATATTAGTGCATTTGATGCGACGTCCCAGACGGTAGCGACGAGGGGCAATGGGTCCTCCCCGGAAAATCGCTGGAGCGACCTTCCCACGATCTTGAGATTTCGCATCGCCGGGTAATCATGGATTTGGTGCGTGCGGAGATGCGAGCGATACCTGGCGAAATCAGGCGCTGTGAGTAGGCGTGAAATTTTGGTGCAGCTATATCCGCCGAGCTTTTGCCGAAGTTGCATGCGTCACATTCATGTTGAGGATTGTGATCTCTTTCTATCTCACGGATGAGGCCGTCTGCATACTATCCACGTCACGTTCCAAATTCCGAGGAGCAACTGCAGAATGAGTCGAAGCTATCCGGGCTTAGAGCAGCCTCTGAGCCATGACGAAGAAATGGCTGCCCGTCATTAACATCACAAGCCTGACAGGCGGAAAGATATAAATGAACACGGGCAATGGAATTTGATGCAGTGATGTCTAGTACAGTCGTTCGTGGGACCTCTCCTTATTCTACAAGTTCCCTCGTTCCCCAGTACGCGAAAACCATGCCAACGCCGTGGCTTATTTGTTCTTCTTCGTCTGCCAAACTGTGATAGTACCAGCGTTAGAAAGGAATACCGGGAAAATAGGCACGCAGTGCGGGTCTCACCAGCAAGGAGGAAGGGAAGGGCGAATCCGGTAGCTATGTGCGTTAGCGGCTGCCAGCCATTGAGGATGCTAGAAGCCTACCCATGAAGCCCCAGTACTTGAAGGCAAAGCCCTTCTTTAGCGGGTCGAAAGGCAAGTTGCTGCGAGGACCCTCGGGGTAATGGTATGGGCTGGCAAGCTGGGCGCGGGTCGACTGGAAGCCGCGGCGGGCGACGAGCGAGGGGGCCGAGGCGGCGCGGAAGGTAGCACGGGCGAGCATCTTCAGACGTCAGCAGACGAGTCAATTGGCGTGGCAGCGAGCGTACTCTGGCGGGGGAGTCGAGGGGAGAGGTTGTGGGAGGGCTGGCAGCGGGTGGTTCGATGTTGAAAGCAGCTTCGACCGGCAGGAACCAATTCTTGGCGGGGGCCCAAGCTCGGTCGCTCTTGACTTTTTCGTAGTTTGCGACTTCTCTCCACGCAAAACTTCTGGAGCGCACCTTCCCGGCGCACAACTGCTGACGGAAGCCACGCCGCGACACGCACTGGTCGAAGACGTGCCTGGCTACGGGTCGAAACCGCGCAGTCTGCCCACCATGGACGACATGTTCGACGTCTTCGAGGGCGGCCCTGCCACCGACGCCGAGCCCAAAAAGAGCAAGAAGCGCCAGGCGAACGGCGACGTGAAATCGCCCGTGGCGGATGCCCCCATGTTGGATGCGCCCGCAGAGGCAGATGAGCCTGCCCGCGACGACGCCACCGAGCAGCTGCTCAAGCGGCAGAAGCGCGATGCAGAGCCCGAGCCCGTTGTGACCGACGATTTCGAGACGGAGCAGTCGCGCGAGGTCGCCGCCGCCGCCGGATTGCAGGCGCAGCCCCAGCAAGACGGCCAGGCGGTGGTGCTCTCGCACCAGGTCCGCCATCAGGTTGCCCTCCCGCCCGACTACGACTATGTACCCATCTCCGAGCACAAAGCCCCCGCCGAGCCTGCGCGCACCTGGCCCTTCACACTCGACCCTTTCCAGCAGGTCTCAATCGCTTCCATACAGCGGAACGAGAGCGTTCTGGTTTCGGCACACACCTCGGCGGGGAAGACGGTCGTGGCTGAGTACGCCATTGCGCAGTGTCTGAAGAACAATCAGCGTGTCATCTATACCAGCCCCATCAAGGCATTGAGCAACCAAAAGTACCGCGAATTCATGGCTGATTTCGGCGACGTGGGCCTCATGACCGGGGATGTCACAATTAATCCGACGGCAACATGTCTAGTCATGACCACTGAGGTATGGCGCCTCTCCTGCTCCTGTGATTGCACCTAATGTGGATAGATTCTGCGCTCCATGTTGTATCGAGGCTCGGAGATCATGCGCGAAGTCGCCTGGGTCGTCTTCGATGAGGTGCACTATCTGCGAGACAAGTCAAGAGGCGTTGTCTGGGAGGAGACTATTATTCTACTCCCAGACAAGGTCCGCTACGTCTTCCTCTCCGCCACCATTCCCAACGCCATGCAGTTTGCGGAGTGGATCACCAAAACCCACAGCCAGCCGTGCCACGTCGTATATACGGACTTCCGCCCAACCCCTCTCCAACACTACTTCTTCCCTCAGGGTGCCGATGGCATACATCTGGTAGTCGACGAGAAGGGTGTGTTCCGAGAGGAGAACTTCCAGAAGGCCATGTCTTCGATTGCGGACAAGGCTGGGAGTGATCCGGCAGATTTCATGGCAAAACGCAAGGGCAAAGGCAAGGATAAAAAGACCAACAAGGGCGGCAACAAGGACAACTCGGACATATACAAGATTGTGAAGATGATCATGGTCAAGAGCTACAATCCAGTCATTGTTTTCAGTTTCAGCAAGCGAGAGTGCGAGAATTACGCCCTTTCCATGAGCCAGCTCTCGTTCAACGACGAGTCAGAAAAAGCTATGGTGTCCAAGGTCTTCAGTAGCGCCATTGAGATGTTGTCAGAGGAGGATCGCAGCCTTCCACAGATCCAGCATATTCTTCCTTTACTACGGAGGGGGATTGGCGTCCATCACTCTGGATTACTACCTATCCTGAAGGAGACTATCGAGATTCTGTTCCAGGAAGGCCTTATCAAAGTCTTGTTTGCGACTGAGACTTTCTCCATTGGACTAAACATGCCGGCAAAGACTGTCGTATTTACCAGTGTGCGTAAGTTTGACGGAGTATCGCAACGTTGGGTCACGCCTAGTGAATTTATTCAAATGTCTGGTCGAGCAGGTCGTCGTGGGCTGGATGACAGGGGCATTGTCATAATGATGATTGATCAGCAAATGGAGCCTGCCGTAGCAAAGGAGATTGTACGCGGCCAGCAAGACAACTTGAACTCCGCTTTCCATCTCGGGTATAACATGATCCTCAATCTTATGCGAGTCGAAGGCATCTCCCCCGAGTTTATGCTTGAGAGGTGTTTCTTCCAGTTCCAGAATACGGCTGGGGTTTCGACTTTAGAGAAGCGTAAGTTTGCGTCAGCACGAAATTTTAGCCCCACGCTCACAAATTTGGCAGAACTTCAAGAATTGGAGCATGAAAAGGCGACCACGACAATCACGGATGAAGCGACTGTGAAAGACTACTACAATCTTCGACAGCAGCTGGATACACATACAAACGATATGCGTGACGTCATTATGCACCCGAATTACTGCTTGCAATTCTTACAGAGCGGTCGCTTAGTCAAAGTCAAGTTCAAAGAGCACGATTTTGGCTGGGGGGCGATTGTGACCTTCATACCGCGAAAGGCGAACAAAGGCGAGATTTTACCGCCTCAGCAATCGTACATTGTGGACATTCTGCTACTGGTTGCGAGCGATACGAAGTTCATGCCCCAGGTGAATGATGGGCTACCACCCGGTGTGCGTCCACCTGCTCCTGGAGACAAAGGTAAGATGGAAGTTGTACCTGTGGTGCTAAATTGCATCGAATCGATAGGGCATCTTCGAGTGTTCCTTCCAAATGAGCTGAAGTCGACGGAGCAAAAGAATGCAGTTCGCAAGGCACTGGACGAGGTCAAGAAACGCTTCCCAGACGGTATCGCTATTCTAGATCCAATCGAAAATATGCAGATCAAAGATGAGGCCTTTAAGCGATTGCTTCGGGTAGGCGGATATTGTCTTTTACTTTATACTTGCGCACTAACACGCATGTGCAGAAAATCGAAGTGCTTGAGTCTCGTCTCTTATCGAATCCTCTCCACAACTCCCCCAGGTTACCTGAGCTGTATAGCCAATACGCGCACAAGATTTCGCTCGGCGATAAGATCAAAAATATCAAGAAGGACATTACGAGTGCCTTGTCGGTGATTCAGCTGGACGAACTGAAGAGCAGGAAACGTGTTTTGCGTCGACTAGGCTTCATTGACGATGCCGATGTCGTTCAGCTCAAGGCCCGTGTTGCTTGCGAGATTAGCACAGGCGATGAGCTGGTGCTCAGCGAGCTGCTCTTCAATCGCTTCTTCAACGAATTGACACCTCAGCAGTGTGCGGCATGCCTGAGTTGCTTCATCTTCGAAGAGAAGAGTAGCGAGGTCCCAGCGCTTAAGGAAGAGCTCGCTAAGCCGTACCGCGAGATTCAACAACAAGCCAGGGTGATTGCGAAGATGTCGCAGGAAAGCAAACTGACACTCAATGAAGACGAGTATCTGAAGTCGTTCAAGTACGAGCTGATGGAGGTCGTCTTTGCGTGGTCCAAGGGTGCTTCGTTTGCCGAAATTTGGTATGTTGAGGCAACCTCTTGCTGGCATTAGTGCAGTGCTAACGTTGTGCAGCAAAATGACTGATGTCTACGAGGGCAGCCTGATTCGGCTGTTCAGACGACTCGAGGAGCTGCTCCGGCAAATAGCTCAAGCCGCCAAAGTTATGGGTAGCGAGGAGCTCGAGCAGAAATTCACCGCAGCGCTGGACCTTGTCCGAAGGGATCTGGTGGCAGCCCAGTCGCTGTATCTCTGATTCAGGCAGTGACGCGGCGGCATGTATATCAAGTGTATTGGTGGGAGTCTTTCTGGCAGCATTTTCGACATTTATCAGGTAAGTGCGGCACTTGCACGGCGTTGGGGTGTGCGCCACCGGGCATAGCAGTGGCTCAAGCGCACGCAAGGAAGCATTGGCGCAGTGGCCTGCAAAAGGGGCCACGGCGCAGGTGTATCCTGGATAGAAATTGACTAGATCTGACGCTGTGGGCGTCCACGGCAGATGATCCCCCGGCAACAATGATGATGAAGGTGAATGTGCATTTATTTCTGGCGGGTGGTGACAAGCCAGGCTGCATGGCCGCGGGACAGCCTGGTAGTCGCACTTTGCTGTCAAGTCCAGGGCGATATGCTGGCGCAACCAGGTCGATGGGTGAAAGTGATAGTTTGTGACATGTGACGTGATTGGGCGAGCACCCGCAGCTGTGTCGGCTAGCATCTTCTTGGGGCCTTTCTAATGGGCTCTTGCGTTCTCCACTCCCTCCAGCAACAACACACAACACCCAACACCCAACACCCAACACCCAACACCCAACACCCGACAAGGGACACGGCCCACCGACACGGCGAGAGGCATTCCTTGCCTCACCTTCTCGGCACCCGATCGTCACCCGCCACCAGCTTGACTGTATTTCGCGGGCCGCCGCCAGCATGAATGCTATCCACTTCTCCACGCCGCCCCCCCATCTGCTAAGTCGACACTCGCCCACGAGGAACAGTAGGTGGCCGGCCCAGGACATGCACGCACATGCCGCCGCTGACAGCAGCCTTTATCCAGTTCTCTCGCCCTCGTCTGCCATGGCGGGCCGCAAGCGCAAGGCCGACGACGATGGCAGCAGCGGCGGCGACGACGAGCGCATGTCAGCCTCTCCTTCGGCCTCGCCCGCCCTGTCCTCACGACCCCCGCCACGGGGCATGAAGCGCATGCGAACAAACATGTCTGGCCGTCCTCTGCCCTTGCCCCGCCTGCTCGAGACGCTCAGTGCCGACGAGATGCGGATTCTGCTGCAGTCCATCTGCCAGCGCCATCCAGACATCGGCAACGAAGTCGTGTCCACGGCGCCGCGCCCCAGCATACAGTCGACCCTCGAGGTGCTGTCAAAGTACGAGGCAGCTTTCCAGGCCGCCTTCCCCTTTGGCGGCCGCTCGTCATCCGACTACGCATACAACCGGGTGCGGCAACAACTCATCGAGCTGCTCGACTCGCTCAAAGACTTCACCCCCCACTTCCTGCCGCCAAACGAGCAGCAGCCCGCCACGTCGCTCGCCTTCCTGGACGGAGCCACCGACATCATCCACCGCCTGCCCGACTGGGACACCTATCAGCACAACCGACACAAACAGGAGGCATATGAGGAAATGGCAAAGGCCTGGGCAATAGTGATCCGAGAAGCCGCCAAGAAGGCCGGCGGCATACAGCTACAATATGGCGGATGGGACCAAAAGATTGCAAAGCATAATGAAGTCTCGGGCGGAAAGATGCAGGAAGCCGTTAGCGAGTTGCGGGGAGGCTTAGGCTGGATGGGCGCTGACGCCCCAAACCCTGTCGCAGGCCCTCCTGCTGATGCCTTATCCATTCGGCAGCAGCTTTTGAGCGGAAACTATGGCATCGGCTCCCCTGCTAGCATTGGTGCATGGTAGAACGGACACATGTGAGGCCATTGAAACATGTGCCGACGCGAGAAGGCTACTTGGTTGCCAACCAAGACAGATCACCCTGCATTAAAGGCATTTGGCCATGCACATCTGCACATCCCAGTGCCATTCAGTATCCGTCTACCTTGGATCCGCACGTTACCCATAAGTGATCTACCATCACTTACGGCACCATCCACAAGAGCAAATGATACCATTGCATGGAGGCTCATTTCACGATAACGATTGCATAGCGTTCCTTCGAACTCATGTTTACACATCCACAAGAGCATTTGGGGGGGTCGGGCTTTCGGATGGGATAGGCGTATCGGGAGCAATTTTATTGGAACCTTTATCTTGATACTTGGACTTTGTCTTCGTCTTTCGGCGTAATGTTCTGTCATTATTATCACTCATAGGACTTGTCTCTGTTGCCGCGCGGGTGTTGCAGTCTCTTTAGACGTCCTGCACTTGACCCTGCAACACGAACGTTGTGGGCTCGTGTGGTTTGCATCATGATCCTTTGCCTCGCCTGAGATAAGAAGTGGACTCTCATTACGGGCGGCGCAGATCATCTAGTCATTCCCCGTCTTCATGGACTGTGTCACTTCGAGGATATTGCCACTTGGTAGCACTTAGCAAATAGATTATTTTACAGACAATCGCAATGCGCGAATTTTCACAGTCATTTTTCTCTAGGTTAGTCCACGTTCCTCATATGCATCAACACAAGTAACGTTGGCGTATAACACGTATTCTTGGATTTTAACACGGGCTCTCGCAGCCGCACATGAGGAAGCGAACTTGTACGCGTCTTACTGTTGAGAGAAATAGTTCCAGACTACCTCATATTTTCGTTGACTTTATTCTCACCACTATGCTGATGCTGGCCACTTAAAGGAGCAAGTAGCCTGCCTCGTTTACCCTAGTTTTCAAAGTTTGTGTCAGACTCGGGCAATGAAATCGACACTCTACGCTGCGCATAAGGAGATTGTGGAGTTAGGTACCGTTGATGGAAAAGGAAGTTGATGGTCATGGGCTTTGAAATCATCTCTCTTCATGTTAGAATCCTCACTATACGTACGCCTCACTACTGGACGTCGAGCGAACATAGATTAGTAAAGATTAAGCACTGTCAATTTATAACTAAGTTTGAGGGTAGAAGTAAAGTTCTAGACACTTTTCGCTGGAAGGTTACACGTTCTGGAAGAGAAATATCATTGACTATAAAGCAATACTTAGCACAATCTTATAGAATGGAATGTATGAAATTGCAACGCTTATAGCCTACAGATTTAGGCTCAATAAATAATACACTGGGTGTTGGTACTATTCCCGCCCACTCTCTTTCTCAATCCAGATTCTCCCACCCAAAGCCTCGTTGCAAATGTGCATGTTTGAGCGAGGATCCGGGCCCAGTCCATCATAAAAGGTGGGGTAGCGGCTCCTTTTTGACAGCTGCAAATAGTGCAATACCTTGTGAGGTAAGTGTGGCGTGTGGCTCATACCAACTATCTTTGTTCAACGGGATCGTAAACGCATTGGTGATATTCTCCGCCCACAACCACTCCGCGTTTCATGTTTCTGCCGTGCTGAAACCGCATGGGCCCACCTCTTCATTCTCAGTCTTCGAGTTCAACCTCTACCTTGCTAATGCAGGTATGATCTATTGTGCACTGCCTGAGTTCTTCCGGACTTAGAATCTGGAGGACGGTCAAGGAATCTTCATACCGGTGAAAAGTGCCGCGCAGGCGAGTCGGGAAGTCACTTCTTCAACTCGGTATTTGTTATACTAGGGGAAAAGCAGTGATTTCGAAAGGCATAGAATCGCCAAGCTGATTGAAACACATCTTTGAGACCACTTCTGTAGTGGCTTTCGATACCTGTAAATGCCAAGACCGGAGAATTTCCATATCTGTCCTTTTGAGACCAACTCTAGACAAAGACGCGGTTGAGGCTTTATGCCTTACCTTTCGCTTTCAATTTACGCCCTAGGGCATGCAGAGAAGCTAGGGAGTTGTCACTCGATCTCCGTGGGTGGCTTGAAGAGGCAATGTTTCAACATCTTCTTTGTCTGGTTGTATCGGGCCGTTGAGTATGCGACGTCTGAGCCTGAGGCAGATCGGTAGACAGGGTCGATCTCAGGCATGTATAAGAAGAATGATCTCCTAGAAAGAGTTTCTATATCATCATCGCAGGCATCGATCGATCGTCATATTATACATACATTCTCTCCAATTGTTTCCAGCTCACTACTATCTTTGTAGTTCGATACCTTTGAGATTCTCTTCTGCAAATCCAAACAATCAAAATGCGCCTGAACGCTATCGTTTCGTTCTTTGCACTCGCCGCTGGAGTCGTCTTGGCCGGTAGGTGGACTTCCCTTTCACATAGCAAACAATTTTTTATCTGTGCCTATGCCGCCTACTCAAGCCGTCCTTTAGCTTCATCGTAGGAGATACCTTTGTAAGATCGGCGCTTTGTATCCCGTTATTTCATTGCCTTAGAGTTTCATCACATATTTAGTATGGGTATGATCATTTCCTTCTGAGTCGTTATTGAGTTCATACATATCCCAAAGCATGACGCATTTTAATTTCCTAGACTCCACGCACACACTACATCAAAGACTGACTATTTCCCTTTCCAGCACCCGCACCCCAGCGCAGTTCCGGATTCAGCTCCTTTATAACTGGCGAAGGCCTCGAAGTCTTCGGTAATGTCGGCCTAGAATGCCAAGTTGGCAATGAAGTTGGCGAATGCGATCGCTTTGGTCGTTGCGCACAGTTCATTCCTCCGAACGAGAGCAGTATTTTAAACAGAGGGCGAGAAGTCGCCGCCTGTATTGCTGGAGGAGTTGTGGGAACTTTAGATGCGAATGGCGATGTGGTGCCATCGTAGGAAGCGCATAAATTAACAAAACGATTTCATAAAAAGCTTGCTTGGATCCACCCGCTTTGTGACTTTTCTCATTTCCTCTCAAAGTGATATAGCCAGTCTGACTGTATTAGCGGTATACCTTTAACGATATGCTACTAATGCCACTGCATAGCTCACGAGCAACAAAATCACCCCTGTGCTTTGTATAGCTTTCATTCTCGACCAAGAACAATACTGTCATGATAATATGCCAAAGGGATCATGTAAAGCCTAATTGTTTTCCCCAACTTGATCTCATTATTAAGTTCTGAAATTCCGTGCTAACTTATTCACTTGACCAAGAACATACACTGCAAAAGCTTAAGCTTTTAATTGTAGCTCTTTACGTTCTCGATTGACTCTTAAGTTGAATGCGATTTTTATAACACACAACTGAAGCGTTCATAGAAAATAAGACTTGTAGCTTCTGAAAGCTGTATTATGAGCGAGCTCGTCACTTCCAGGCTGAACTGTATTACCAGGTCCCTCTCGAAAGCGCGTTGATGATATTCAACACCTGGAGAATGCGATTTTGCAAATCTAGGCTGAAATTGAGTTAGGTACTATATTGTGTTTGTATTAAATTTGTCTTGATCTCCTCTGACATTAGCAAGCTGTTCCGACCAGCGTATGTTGCATTATTCTCTTCATGCTGTCGATTCTGCGGCTAATTTTGGGATTTTTGACCAGCACGCAATCGCCTGCAAGGGAATGGCGATAAAACTACACTTTAGAAGGAACAGCGCTTCGTCACGAGAGTTTGGACATATGCATTGTTGTAAACGGCTTCGAGACGTTCAGACTCAGCCATTTGAGCTTCGGCCAATGGCGAAACTCAGGAAATACTCTAAAGCCAAGCGACAAGAATTCACATCCTGGGCAGACCTAGCTCAAATGCTCGCAACCAGCGACGTCAGTAGCTTTTTTTCCTGAAGATGGTTCTGGGCAGAACATGTTTACAAGCAGCCAGGTACTCACCTTGTTGGACTTCCCCCCTTATCGAGCGGGATACATGTCGCTGTATCGCAAATATTCATCTTCGATATGTGTGTCAGGGTTATCATGCTCGGCTACATTTGAGTGGACAGTCCCTAATTTCTTAGCCGATTTACTCGATAACCATAAAAGAGGCATCACAATCTCGGAAAATTGTAATTGGAAGGGTGGATATATTCTGCGGATCGGTATGCATTCAATATAGGCTTAGTGGCTAGCCGGGGGGGGGGGGGCTTTGTAGATCTGTCTGACCTTTTGCTTCTAGGGTAAAGTCTAAGCGGGGATCACCCGCAAGAAGAGATGCTAACTTTGAGGAAGATGGTGTTCGGTACAGGGTTTGCTAAATGTTCGATCACGATGTACAAGTGCTGGAGTTATCAGCGCAACCAGTGACCCCTGCTGGCAGAAAAATGATATGCAGCGAAATATCCGAAAAGTGAATAGACCTCGATGCAACGTGATCTTTGTGTAGAATTTAGTGATGTTACAATGTTGCAATCATAAGGTTCATTAAAACCACTAGGCTAGCAAGTTGGTGATCGGTCTTCATCATGTCCATGGTACCTTAACTTGGCACCTATTACAAGGCTCCCATGTAAGCGCAGAGGAAATCACACATGCGAATAGTTTTAATAGAACCAAGTCTGCCTTGATTTGGCGAAAGTTGAGAGGTTCAATCAAGCATTAGGTGCTTGGATTATTCAAATATGTGCTAAATCAAGTCACCATAGATCTTTCCAGATCTAGCAAGGTGCAAATCACTGCATTGAATATCTTATACTTTTGAGAAAGTGCAATATCGACCTTTCATTGCAATCGTTTAAAAAATGCTTGGGTTTTCAAATAAAGATTTGCAGCCAGTCAACGGAGGATAACATTCAATGACCTCACTGCCTCCCAATGCTAGTAGTACGAAGCTTTGCTAAGAGATGCTCGTTATGGTTTTCTCTATCGCTTCAGATACGACTCAACGATCGGTATCGAAAGATCCCGTCGTCAAGTTAGGACTCTAGAGCACTATAATATCTCTAGCATAAGAAAAGAGATAAAATAGACAGAAATCATCACTCAGACGCCCGTAGGTACATTCTCAAGACTGGCCGTAAAAAATAGTTTTGGCGCCATTGCAACGATAGTTGCAAGATATTCCGCCGTTGTGACACTAATATGTTGAACTATTTGATCTTTTCTTCGCGCTACGTCCAGCTTGATGAGACCTCGCGTTTTATGAGGTGCATTAGTATTCAGGGCCAGTGTATGTATCTTCCTCATCTGATCCGGAAAAACATCATTCTGGGTCACACCAATGCAAGCTCTTTCGGCAAGGTTAGAGAAAACGAGGACTGTCTGAGTTGGTCAGTCAGGGAAACACAACATCGAATCATTCAGTCGGTGGAACAACCGAACTCTGCAACAATTAAGAACGTGAATAAAGGAGTCGCTCCAGGTCTTACTACTCATTTGCTGCGAATTTCGAATGGATCTTAATATTACTAAAAGTTTCTTGCTTCCGTGCGAGGATTTTGGTCAGTCGATCGGAAGCTCACTGTCATTGAGTGTCCACTATTTGGTATTTGTTTTAACCTGTAGGTCTATATTTCTAGGAAGTGCATATCCTCGCTGAGCAAAGATACATGACGGCATGGTAGATAAGCTTTGTACAGCTTTGCGCAATGGAGATTGCACTCTTGTATCTACTCAGGTGTCAATGATTAGGATCGAAAGACACCTTACATCCCCTGAAAACAATATTGCGTGAAGAGCTTCATTTCACAGTTGACACATATTTTTCACGTGTCTAGGCAATGACGATACCCCGAAGTCTTCTTTTGTGGCCCACAACCGTTTGAAATGCGACAATTCTGAACTCCTCTGATCATGCAACACGTGACTTCGTGATGTGATGCAAGGACCTTGTGTCATGAAACGTCGTCATTGTTGCTTGAATCGCAAACAATACAATAGTAGAGACAATATTGTCTTAATGTACATTAGAGATCGCAGCTTTTGACCTGATCTCTCTCATGTCTCTTGTCGTTCGCCTTAGCCGCGCCTGGATACCAAACAATGCGAGAACGATTAGTGCGTTGATGATCAGAATGAGCTGGAACCACTTGACAACGATCTTCACGCCAGTTAGAATATGAGTTTGCAACACGGTGAAGGACGTGTACTGACAGTCTCATTGCATGCCACTGTAGCATCTCCCCGTTCTCCAGCTTTGATAAACTTCGGTAAAAAATTGCAAGCTGCCATTTCTCGTGTGCAATACTGGTTCGTGTTCATACTGCCGGCCATCATGAGTGTTTCGGAAGTACAGCCATATGTATTGTCGCCTTTTTCGGTATAATGTAGAACGAGGGACGCAAGAGCCGTGGCGGCTCCACTAACGGTCATAACGACAACAGCGATGATCCAAAAGCGACGTTTGCCCTGAAACGGGATTAGTTCAGGTGCAACAGCTCTGGCTGGTGCGACATGTAACTTACGGCAGCGTACTGCGAATCCATACCTGGTTTCCGCAGCGTACTCCATGCAATTAGCGCCACCACAGCTGCCGTCAAATTTAGACAGCCAGAGGCAATGGTTACATCAGTATCCTTGCCCACATACCAAACGATAGTGGAGTCTGTCTTGTATTGTTGTAGCCGTTCGTCAAAGTCATTTGTAGGTACCTCTACCCCCCTTGACATGATCCAGTCGCCAATGATCCAGTAATGGGTCGTCAACGCCACCGATATCAGCGACAGCAGAAAGAACACGATCGAAGGAACGAGCGCGAGCTTGAGGATCTTGTCGTACTCCATTATATCCTTCACAATCTGGGGTGCGCAGCCGAAATCGATAAGGACATGCCAGATGGCAAGAGAGTAGCTGTAACATGGGCATCATCGAACTAATGTATATAGGGCTATTTTCCTGCTTGCTAACCGTTCTACTCGTGGACGAAGCATGGGAAGCTTATCCGGCTTAGGCGCAGCACGCGGCCCACCAGCTTCTTGTGACTTCTCTGCGAAGTAAGCGTCGCGCTACACCAGATCCTTTATAGTCAAGCCAGCAACGAGCGAATGGATACGATAAGAGGATTTTGTGGCGCAATTTTGGCTCGGTGTGTCTTGCGCCGTTTGCGTGCGGAGTCCGCCAGTGTAGTTGCATTATCTAGCGCCCGTCCGAGCCACGTTGACATGAGCACATGATCGCGCCCACATATCCACTTCGTCCGTGCAATGGAAGGAAGAAACCCCTTTTGATTGCAAAGCCTTGATTGAAGATGCTGCTGATCTTTGACTGGAGAAGTTTTGAGCGGCGGGACGTCTGTGTGGTAAGGGTTAAGTCATGAGACACGCCATCGTGAAGTCCCGAACCCCGCGGATCACGGCGGAAGGATTATTGCCAAGGATCAGCACTTCACCTTTCCTCCCATCGGGTCAACAACCAGTCTCTTCGGTTCCGACTCACGCCTGATATCCAAATGCAGGTACACAGACACGACAAAAGGAGCGTGGGAGGTGCTAGACATGAAGCCCCAAACGAAGCGCCTCCCCGAGCGGGTGGCGTCATGCCTGTCTCTTTTCATTTGGCAGCCACGTAAGAGACACCTTTCTGGAGGCTTTCCTGGATGCCGAACATCCTTGTAGCCGGGAATTGTCTCTATACAGGATAAGCTGATATTGCAACGTGCACCCAATTCCTTGCCATGTAGCCGTTAACAGGGATGCGAAAAGCACCCACTCAGTGCGGACTTGTCAAATAAGCAGTGCTTGCAGGGTTAAAAAAAAAGACGATTTCTAATTTTCATGCCCTCCTGCTCTCACATAAAGCGCTACGATCTGTCCTACAAACTCGATGTCGGGCCGGTCGCAGGCTCTTGCCATCCGTTCGCTAATAATGACCACTCTTTTCGAACCACACATGGAACACAGCCCGGCCAGTACCACTCCGGTGTTCGTCCGCTTACTGGATTGCGATACTGGAACCACATCCGCTGAATCTCAGGCCATTGAATGGCTTGACCGCTTCCGCCAGTGAAAGTACTTTCTCTCTCTCCTAGGTCAACAATGGAAATGTCAGGCGGGTACCTCGATGTCCATGCAGGAGGTTCGGTATTTGGCCGGCCGGGACTAGGTTGACTTGTGTTTCGCGGTATTGCCTTACTCCATCCGTCTCGCCAGGATGAGGATTGCCAGTAGAACTCGTCGATTGTTACGCTCCACAGCCGCCACTTGCCGTCCTCAAGGACAACTTGGTCATGATAAATTGCTGAATTAAAACTACCCGGCCTGTTGACGGACGTTGAAGGTTGAAATAGCCTCGTTCGAAGAGTTGCTGATCTGCCGTCCTTGGATACAAGAATGACAGGTTGTGGTCGCCAGTGGAATGAAATGCTTAATCGCAGCTCGGAGCGATTGGTGCCATAGGAGGCGATGTTGGCTTCGGTTATTCGTTGTGGTGTTTGGAAGAATCCTGCAAACGGCGATGCCTTATGACCCTTTCTCGCGAACAGGTCGCCCATCTTTCTTGCTTGTAGATCATCGAGGAAGTAACCGTATGCATGTGACTGGTTCTCTGTGCCATCAAAGGCTGCACTGCGTCGAAGTTGACGCTCCAAGTCGCCCAAGTCGGCCTTTTTGAGCTTGTTTGGCACCATCGCGCGCTCACTTGACGAGATCAGACCCGTTATGTCTAAGAATGGTGGAGTGTAGCGATTGAGTGGGTTCGTCCCGCCATTTCCCCAACCATTGAAATAATCTGCAACGATGACCGGGGTTATCTCGATGTCTTGGACCTTCCATGTGCTAGCTTCTTTCACAGTCCTGGCTCGGAAAACATTGAACTCCCAAGAAGCAGCACCCGTATTGGCGTTACCAATCATTCCCACCTCTGTTCCGCGAGCAAAGGCTTCTCTTCCATTCGAGCTGACCTGAACAACCATATCAAAAATCGGGTGGTCATTATTGATACCTTTTGTTAGCCCTTCAGGGCCCATTCGCTCAAGCACTTCTTTCACGCCGGCCTTTCCAGTGAGGTTGGTGCCATTGGAGAATGCCACGGTAGTGTTGTTGGTGTGCAAATCCAACACATCGGTCCACATCCTTCGGTCAATATAATATCCTCTAGCATGCATCAAGTTGCGAACATCGTCTTCGTCGTTGAGTCTCTGAATTCTCGCTTCCAGTTGTTCCATAGTCCCATTATACACTTGTAGCTCTTCCTCCGGGGGCGGAATGGGCACCCCAGAATTGTCGGATGAGAAGTGATATGGTATAATTGGAATTCCCGTCCCACCGATGTTGCGCCAGCCATCTTCGTATGTACCATTGTACATCGCATGGTAGTGCAGTAATGATATTCTCCATCTGCCATTTATGAGGATATACTCATTCTCGTATATGCCGCCCTGTATCCGTGTTCTTCTCTTCCCGTCTCCTTGGAAGCGAATACCATTCCAGCGTCCTTTGGCAGTCTTTCCATGAGCACTTAGACTAATGACGGGGTTCTCAGCGATAAGTGTGTCTAATGAGCCGGGGGAAATGCCGTTCATTTCTCCAGCATCGCTACGCAGCCATGCTTCAATAGAAGTTCGACCTTGAGCTGTATTGTTCCCCCATATGAGGGTGCTATTAGGGCTGAAAAGCCGGCCGATATGCCGCCATTGCCCGAATTGGGCGAGATGAGAAAACTGCTTCTGAACGTTCTTTATATGGCGGACCGATTCAACGCGCGACACGTCTCGGGCTAAAGTGTCGAGATTCGACGCGCCTTTGACACAGACTCCGCCAAACAAAGCAAAACTTTGCGCAACTGTTGATAATCGCATTGTGGACTGGGAGCGTCAACATCGAGAAGCGTGAATATTTCGTACATAGTAATCATGGGCGATGCCGTCTGGTTCATGTTTACCATGCCCCCACATGCACTTCCATGGCACTTCTGCATGTGGAGAGCCCAACTATCGCAGTTTCTAGACCAATGAGCAGTAATATTAGAGTGGGATGACATCGGGAGGAGTTCTCATGTGGCTCAGCTATGCCACCATGTACACTGTACGTGCTGAAGCAACTGCCGAAGGGCAAGAACGAAACACCTAGCAATATCGCAGTATATATGATATTGATCTTTTCCAGATTGGGCTCTTTGAGAATTCTTAATTAGGAAGAACAGAATTTCTAACTACGGTAATGTATCAACGCGGTGTGGGGCTTTCTAGGACTTGACAGAAGGAGCCATGCATATCATCTCGGCAGACCCACATTTCTAGCGACCAAGTTTGAACGAAACGATAATCTTGCGCTGGTGCATGGTCGAAACATTTCTACCGAGCGAGGAAAAACTTGAGCAAGAACTGGCTTAAGTATTATGTCTATGTAAGGAGTGATGGAGTTCTGCTACAACCCAAGGCAGGCTCTTTCGGTGCGCAGTGGCGCGAGAAAACTAGGGACGGCTCAGAATTGTTTGATGGCGGATGCCTGGCTACATTTCGATCCATTTTTTTTTGGCCTGCGGGAGTGATTTCTATGCAAATTTTCCTCAACATTCTGGGAGAAATCCATGCATTGTGTTCTCAATAGCCTTTATAAGGCTGCTACGTGGAGTTGTCTTTACTAAAGTTCGATTCTTCATTAAAAAAAGGTCTATCGTTTTGAGAATAAGAAGGGACTAAAATTAATGCAGTCCATTATAATTGCGCATACCTCGCTACTTCAAAAAGATTGCTTCATGCTAGAAATGTTCAGAACGCAGTGCTGTAGATCGTCATTCTTCAAGTATCACATCCGTCTTTCACTTCTCTCGTCAATCTAACCGTCTCACCTCGTCGTTCAATCTAGTTCAATATAATTATCCGACTATTGTTGGACGAAATCAACAACGAAAACACAGCTTGATGAACGAGTCGGTCGCAACTCTCCTCAAGCCTGAAATGTACCTAGGGTTCCTTATTGTGCCTAAGCGAGTTGAAATCTTCAGTACAGGAACTTCGTCAATTCATTCATCGTATTAAAGCACCCAACATTCATCCCTCCACTATCCGAATCAAACCTGCTCATGTCTCACCCAATTGATAAGCGTATAAGCACCACTGGCTACCCCGGAACCCAAAAGTGGACCGAGCCAGTAGATCCAATGGTATTTGGTGAATTTCGTGGCAACTGCAGGTCCGAAACTTCGTGCTGGATTTAGGCTGCCTCCAGTGAAGTAGACACTGCAAATCTCTGCAATAAAAAGGGATGCTCCAATGTACATTGGCTTGGATGGCCCGGCATCCAACATAAGGATAGTCAGAACCAGCTGTGAGGTGACAAAGGCTTCCAGAAAGAGCCCACGGGCTATGGAAATAGAGGGATCTAGAGTGGTAGCTATGATGAGAGGCCCTGGTAATAAGGCAGAAACGAAGCCTGCTGCTGCCATACCAGCGATGAGTTGTGCAATGATAGTTTGGACTGCGCGATGCCAGTGGATCTTGCCGGTTAACAATAACGCAGTGGTCACCTGAACAAAAGCAATTAGCAACAGCCACACAAAGACCCCACAGAGCCCAGCTTGGACACGTAGGTAGGAAGGTGTGAATGCGGGGTTCATGGGAGTACAAACTGGAGGGCAAAACTCACTGCCGGATTAAACTTTCCGCCGCTGACCTCGGCAAAGATAGCCACATTTATGGCAAGCGAAACACCGAAGGCGAAGGCAATGTAAAGAAGCTTGCCTACATCGGGCACTGGGTTATTGCTCGATATCAATTGCTGGCTTCCGGCTGCGTTCAAAGCAATTTGTGTGCCAGAGAAGGCGAGAGAAAGGAACATGAATGTCCCAATGAACTCTCCGAGGAACGCTGCAATCTCGGTACGCAGAGTGTGATGCCGTCTCGCATTCTCACCAGGAGATATAAGGGGGCGCTCATGAGAAGGCAAACCGAGCTCTGGCACCTTATCATGGGCGCCTTTGTCGGTCATGGTGAACCAAAGTAGGTCGCTGATGAGAACTCTGGGAGAGAATGGCTTTCCAGATCTCAAGAGACGTGAGCGTTGAGGGTTTTTGGGGCTTGGTAGAAATAGTACGTGTCTGGGGGAAGTTATTATATCTTGTCGCCTCCAGGAGAAGAATGTCAGCATGGGCCATCCTGTCTTGCTTTGTCCTACCTGACCAAGATATCGCCATGCAAGTTCAAGGACATCGTGCTTCCACTTCCTCGGCTTAGCAGCACCGTTCCAAACCAACTGGAATCGGACCTACAATAGAAGATCCATGCAAATTGCCCCAGTAAAACCGCTATTTTGTTGGAGGGGCGCGTGATCTGATAATTCGATTCTGGGGAGCGACAGTTTGGATTTGTGGTGTGGTAAATGCAGAACTCCAGAACGACCCACGGTCTTCTGGCCATGTGACCATCGTAGAGCCATTAATGATAGCTGTTATTCTGTCCCAATCATCACGATCGATCGCATACATTGCTCGTTTAGTCCGGGTTGGAATAATTGTGTCACAATGTTTGCGATTGCTAAGCCTAGCTCAGGCCATCAACGCAGTGTCACAGGGTAAGAGACAGGAGAATGCGGGGGGTGGTTTTACTGTTATGCCTCCGCTGCGAGTCGTAGATGCATGGATTGCGCTTACAACTGAAAAGCTACGAACCTTAATATTGAATGTCATTCCAATCATGTTTTTGACCGGTAGATTTGAAATATTGGTAGCTGCGAAGAAGATTTTCTCTGTTGTTTATTTCCGAACTTGAGTAAAAGTAAGCTAACCTTGGTGCAGTGTCTCCCGAACGATAATTGTCATCACAAGAAAGCTGATTTGGGTTCACAACCTGGAAGTGCGGTGAGACAAAACGAGGGTGTGACCGAGCGTCCGCATCAAACTGATGTTTGCTCAAAAGGACGGTCACGGTGCGTACCCTTGGGAATTATTATCCACATTCTGACTGACGCGTGGCAGGGCGACCCATTGTTCTGGAACTGTCTGGAGTATGAAGTGGCGCAAAGGTGATCAGTATAGTTTGAACATGATCATGCATCATTGGGTGTCCTCTGTCCAAGTCTGCCATATGCATACTCAGAATCGTCATACCGAACCAGCTCGCATTCACACAGTCGTACCGGCTTCGCCTCTTTGGCACACAGAAACTACCATGAAGATCTTCCGTGATTTAGGTTTAGTTAGTAGCAACCGAGGAGCCGTGGTTGGTTTTGTTCTGCATGGAACGAATACGAACATATAGATCCCAACGCTGTGGTCTAGTTGCTGTCTTTTAGGGAATGTGCGTATGGTTGAGGAGAACGGGGGTGCGTGATTGAGAACATTGGTACCCAAAGGTTGACCCGTGCACATAACCTTGCTTATTGCGCGGGTGCGCAAGGTATATTGGTATTGAAACTACACTGGTGAAGATAATAAAAATGTCACATTGACTTGATAATGCGTGGAGCTTTCAATGTCATGCCCAAATAGCTGGCTGGAATCGCTTTGTTGCAGCCCAAGGCGTCATCAACGGCGTCGGTTCAACATCCATTCATAATTCAAAACCTTTCCTACCGTGAGGCATGACTATGCTTTTATTAGGATCTTGTTCCCAAGTCTGTAGCACCTATCTAGCCGCCTGTTTTCATCGGACCCAGAAGATAGCCAACAATGTATGAGCCAATGAAACAGCTAAATAGTGTTGTTGTTCCCTACGCCAGCGTTGGCAATCTTCCAAAAGTAGGAAAAAGTCGGAGAGCTCTAGGTAGAACGTATGCACATTGAGCGAAAGATCGATGTTTTCCAAAGCGCTGGAATTGATTTACCCCGGCTGTTGTGTAATATGTGCGACGTTGAGGGCTGGGGAGGAGTGCGGAGATTGCCTGCAATGTTACTGTAAGGATTATGAAGGAATGTAGGTTACCTCCAGCAGTTTTAAGTACCGAGATGTAAGGGAACTTTTCTTGGTAACTTGGTTAAACTGATCTGTGTTTCACTCTTTTTCAGTGACTCAGTTTCTAGCCGATATCTGACAGTCCATGATTCTCCTCCTTGCTTGTGCTACTATCACGGATGTAGCTGCCATATCGGGCGGCTTTGGTTCTCCTTGCGTTACGAACAACGTTCACTGTTCAGGTGGATAAAACATGACTGAAGTTAAAAAGGAAGAAGTCCGTAGTGATCATGACGAACTACGTGTAGCCCCTTCTCTGGTAGCGTCCAAGAAATCGCCGGGATTGCTGGTGAGCGCGATGAGTCCTCTGTAGCATTTGGATTGAATGTAGAAGCTCTTGATTACTGGCAGCAGAAAAATATGAAAGAATAGCTACTTGGGCCTGTGTGGGTGGAACAAAGGATATATAACAGGCTTACAGTATCGAGCGTACAACAAGTAAAGTTTTGGAGTGAGGGAGAGCTAACTTTTTACTTGAAAACCGACAGTATTGGGCCCAGTCTTGCAGCATCAAAGGCCAAGCCTAGGCTCGTTGGCTCAGCTAAAATCAACCGAAAAGCAATGACTATAAAATAATTTGGCTTTAAAAGCCGTGGCTACCGCCACCAAAGGGACCTTTTGTTTCCTTGTTATCAATCAAGTCAGCCACAAATGGCGTTATCTCACGCCCGATCAATGTGGTTGCGGTGCCGATATTGTGCATAATGACTTAATTAATATCATTTCCTGGGAGTTATCAATAGAGAAAGATCTGTACTTGGATGCTAGCAGAAGGGCAAGGAAAGATTTTGTCGTACCTTCAAACCACCTGGTAGTGTTGTATCGTAGATTGCTGAAAGGAAGATTTCCACAATGCCGGGCTGAATATTACGTCAAATGACACTTCCAATAAACTGCACTACTAATTCGCATCTGCATAACTTACACCAGTGCACGAGCCCGCGGGTATAACCACCGGATCTGGGTTGTTAGGTCAAGCTTATCCAAGCTTTTCAGCAGAAACAAAGGTCCACAATGGATGCCTCCGGAAGGGCGAAACCCAATCAAGATCCATTTGCCACGTTCTAGGCTTAGGAACGTGGAGACTTAGTTCTGCCTAGAGAGCGGCTGGGATAGATTCAGTACGTAAAGTGGTTAAAACTAGTAGGAAGCGAATATGAGCGCGTGGGTTCTTGACCATCACCAATCAGCTCGACCGTGCTGAGCACGACTTTCAGCCTCACAATGAGGGAATGCCACCAAAGAACCAGCATATACAGCATTCGGAGAAGCAAGTACCTATACTCCACTATCAAATCATCATTTTGGCTTTAACTTTTGTTTTGTTAACCTGCCGGAGTTGTTTCCGTTGCACAAATCCTATAGAGCGAGATACCATATCGCCAGCCCCAAAAACGCCATTTCAGTCTTGAGCTGCATTGACACATCAACACAACTGGGTGCTCCACCAACGAGAACTTCTGTTCTCTCCATGTGAGGAGACTCAGTGTACCTAAATGCTGTCTATGGCGTGCTACCTTGGCATTCCTGTTCAGTTTTGACATCCAGACTGTCGTTTACAGCTCACAACAAAAGAGTGTGGCGTCATTCGATTCCCTTTTAACGACAGAGTGGGAGTTAGCATGTAAAGTTAGACAGATTCTACATTGAGCATGGCTGTGTTGAGTCTCGAACGGGCTCATCGGAGCCTTGGAAAATGGTATTTATAGCAGTGTGTTGCCCTGTGGAGCTCTTTAGCATTTCACTCAACTCTGCCATTTCGCAAAAGGGCACTTGCTACCATCGCACTTAGAGTAACAAAAAACCCATTTTTGATTTCAACCATGCGTTTCTCCAATATCGTCCTCCCTGTCCTTACTGGCTTCACTGCCGCTCAGAACCCGTGAGTTTAGCTAATCTCCTCCCCGGTAGAAGTCCGACCATTAACATAGCTTATAGCGTCCCCTCGATTCTCTCCTCGGCTGCCGCAGTCGCACCTTCAGTCGCTGCATCCCGCCTCTCCTCAGCTGTCGCCGCTGCGTCTTCAGCTGCTGGCGCTGCATCATCAGCGGCCGCTGTGGCCTCCTCCATTATCGCCTCTGCCTCTGCGCGTGCTTCTTCTGCCTCTGCCAGTGCCTCAATTCGCGCCTCATCTGCTGCTGCTGCGGCTTCGTCAGCTGCCGTTTCGGCTGCTTCACGCGCTGCAAGCGGGACATCTACAGTTGCCGCTTCAGCTAACCCTAGCCGCGCCGCAAGTGCAACGAGCTCACGCCCTGCTCAGTTCACTGGCGCATCTGATACTTTGTCTAGTGACGGCATGACTGGTGTCGTCATGGGTATGATTGGTATTGCTGCCTGGATATTGTAAACATCAATCGAGAACTTGAATAGATAATTACCGCAAGCGGAAGGTTTAAGGCGGTGTGAAATTCAATTCGAACAAAGAAATTAGACCTCAGGTATAACGAATAATGGAGTTTTATTGCCCTTGTTGAACAAGACCTCGCGAGATTTCAAGTGGTGTGACGAAACACCCCGCCCTCCCTCTCCCCTCCCAAAAAAAGTCCCCTGGCCTGTTATTGATAGCTCATTGGCCATTAATCTAAGCACAAGGCTAGAAAAATCCCAGGGACAACACTCGTAGCAAAAACTACATCACAGATACTACATCGAGGCGTGTTTCTGGAGTTAAGAAACGGATTGCCCTTCGAATGAGAAGGCGTTCATCTCTGCTTAATCATTTGGGTCCCAGTGGCACCATAGAATCCTATCAAAGAATTTCAGTTAACGATCATCCAAGGAATATGGAAAGCCGTTCAAGTATTTCACATGTCATAAGAGTCAATTAGGCGAAATGCTTAACAGTCTACGTTGAGCGTATAAAATAAAATAGTTTGAACTGCACCATTAGCACTTTCTATACAAAATCTGTTTACTGAAACTGGGTTTCCTCAGGGCTCTGTTCTCATATCCAAATTTTGAGAAAACAACGAGGACCTTGGGTCGAAGAAGTGACATTTCAAAATCAGACTCTCCTGGGAAGATCTGGAGGTCTAGACCATACATACGCCAGGTTGAAGGAAATTATTGAACATCAGCTAACCAGCCGTAGACTGAGGCTGTGCTAAGATAGACTACATATTCAACCTTGTTAGTCGCTGGACTACTGGCTAGGATATCTGCTAACATTCTGGTTAATTTCGGCACAGGCGAATCCATATGATCCATCTATAGCTTCTTCATAATGTCCCTCGTCTCATAGTAGAGAGCCATTGCGCAAAAATAGATGTATTGCTACAGAGTTTTGTATTGCTTCAAGGGCTTGTTCATTCGCTCACACATTGCGTTCAGACGAGTTTTGATGGCCATGTGTTAAGCAAGACCGAGAAAGCCCCGGAGATGGTTGATTGGAGACTGAAAGCACTACCTAGGTGCACATGTTCTCAATTTTTTCAGCCAAAGAATTGGAAAATGGGTAGTGAAACTGCGGTATGATTCTGGAAGGGATAGGACCGATTTTCGTTGTTCCATTGCTCTTGAATTCCTTTGTAAAGGGGAAGATCTTTCACTCTGAACAGAGTAGTCGTCATTTGACACTTTGTCGAGAGGCAGTAGTATGAGCTTTCCCAACAGGGGTGAACAAAACCATGTGAGGATATAACTTTACTTCGCTAACGTTTCCGCCGGAACCTCGTTAGCTTGACTTTGCACAAGCTTTTACAAGCTGCGCCACAGTCAGTGCTTGGTATATGACAAGGCATATGAACCCATTATTAGTGACGTGAAATGATTATTCTCTAGAAGGCAAATAAATGGTGATGTCAGCTCTGGGAAGGAGCATCTAGCTCCCCATCATCACTCCAAACTGTTAAGTAGTGTCATGGACAAACTATCGAATTCGGATTCCAACTTCCATCCTGGAGCAGTACGCGCAATCCCAACCAAATGTTACAAAAACCACGCAAATGGTGCATCGCCAGACATATGCAGATACGACGCGCCAGCCTCTATCAAGCTCTACGGAACCGCTTCCGCCAAGCTTCACCGGTGTCACCTAGCGCGACATCACTAGCCACATCGCCAGGCACAACCGCCGATACGACATACATGTGATATTGCAGAGCCACCGTGATTATGGTTTGTCCAATACATGTGACACAAATCGCTGTGGAGGCAGCGTGGCTTTAGGCTTGATTATAGTGGGGAGGATATGTCGCGCAGTTCTCAGGGGCTTGTGCCTGGAGTCATTCAGTACCTTTGAATACATAAAAGGCCAGTGAACCAGGTGTCGTGTTACCTTCCGCCGAACATCGCCACTTTTGTTCTCATCACTATATCGTCGTTAAACCATATTTGCCCGCCAAAGGAATAGATTCCCTGGCCGACGCCAATCCAAGTTTCGAACCCCAGACCCAACAACATGCATTTCACCACTATCATCCTCCCACCCTTGCTGGTATTGCTGTGGCTCAGACGTAAGTCTTACTTTTATTAACATTAACGGTGTGGCGTCCCAAACCCTTCCAATTTTGGCTAACACTGACCCATAGCTCATCCCATGCCTCGAACGCGGCGTCTGCTTCACACGCCGCCAGCTCCATGGCGGCTTCTCTTTCCCGCGTGGCTTCCTCTGCTGCGGCCTCGGCGACACACACTAGTGCTACAATGCCACTAATTACCGGAGAAGTTAGCGGTGTATTAGCCGCTATGTTGGGCGCCGCTGCCTGGGCCCTTTAGTTCTGCACTTCAAGCATACCAAGGGCAAGTATTTTGAGTTGGATGGGATGTAAGGAGTTTGAAGCAATGGAGGGATTGACTACAAAGTCGGAGAAATTAAATCTGAAAGAGTGTCAAGTAGAGTATATCATTGATTCATTACCGATGATTAAGCATCGTGCAAATGTATTCAAAAGCTACGCCAATCCATGCATACGTATTCACTGACCCCGATACTCATGCTACATTTACAAAATTGCAATTCTTCTGGTCTGCTGGATCTGTGCTTTGGGAACAGTGATCTTCAAGGTACCTTCTCTGAAGCTTGCGCTCACGTTTGCGGCGTCAATCCGCTCTGGAAACCGGAAATTGCGCTCGAATGAGCCATGGACGCGTTCTTGCTGCTGAGTCTGTTCTTGCTGAGATTGAGACGGCACCTCAGATGGCAGTCCTTGAGAAGCCGCAGCTTCGACAGAAGCGGATTCTTCGGTAGCCTTTTCCTTGCCCTTAGGCTCCTGAGCTTCCGTGACAGTAGATGATGCCGAAGAAGCTGATATCAGTGATGCAGCGTCACCACCAAGATCCTCGAAGTCGTCTTCGACGGTAGCCTGATAAGACTTGTGGGATTCCGTATCGCTATCTGGACCCACGGTAGCAGTCTCGGTCTCAGTAGTATGTTCTACGTCGGGTTCGTTCAGGGTAATGTCATCCATTGTATTCTCTTGTGTGGCTTCGGCCGGTTGCTCAATAGTGGACGATGCTTCCAAGCCAGAGGCCGTCTTCTCTGATTGCCAGTGGGTATTACCAGCAATCTTTAGTGTGTTTTCGTCTGTGATTTCAATAGTGACGTTTTCCTGGTTGAAGCCGTGCATATCCCCATCAACCTGCCACCCCTGCTCATTTTGGCTGACTGTGAACTGGGCACGTAGTGCACGTTTACGTTGCTGTCGCTGACGGTGGGCTTCGCGCTGTGCCTCAAGATGCGCCTCGTGCTGTGCTTGGCGTTGAGCTTCGCGATCGATCTCATTCAGCAACTCGTCGACTTGACTGAAAAACTGATTGAACGATGAATACTGAGGACGAAGGGGCTGCGGCTGAGTGACGCGGTAAGAGTATCTAGGCCGCGACACGGGGGCGCAGAAGCCAAAGGGCCCACACTGGGAAGCTTGATAGGCAGGTACAAATCGAGGGGTGAGGATGTAGGCCATTGTCGGTGGATTTGGCGGGGCTGGCGGGGGGTCGTTGAAGAGTAAACAGTGTAACTAAGGCAGGCAAGACTCAAGGGTGACGTCTAGGTGCGGAGGATCTGAAGATGTATTGTGGATCTTTGAGATTGAAAGTGGGCCCTTGAAGAGCCGCAAGCCAGCCTTTTATAGGCATTGTGAGGGTGATCAAGGCAGCAGCAGCTTGCGTGCTCGCTGATGAGAAATGCAGATTTCCTCAGGAGGGAGATGGTGGTGGAAAGCCATGGAGATTTCCTGATGTTTCCCGCTTTGTCAGGAAGATGCTATGAATTTCGCGTAAATGCTCGAAACTTCTACCTCATCCATTCCTGATATGGTTAGCGTGCTTTATCGATTATGTCTAAAGTCACGTGTATCCAGGTCGTTTTCACGCCAGAACAACAGGATTTGCTGTGTATTCCACTTGGCTCTACTCAGTCTGTTGGAAGAGTTGCATTTAGTATCTTTACCTGGAATCTACATTACTTTATAATCTTGACATCGAGTCATACTGGCGCGGCACTGATACTTAGGTTTCGCTTCATAAGTTGCTTGTGCCTTTGCGATAAGAGTAGGGTCTTACGGTGGCTAAAAATCCGAGATGAGTTGCAATCATCAATAAGCCAAATCAGTGACGTAGAGTCAAGTCATCGGATCACATGACTCGCTGGAATAGACTCCCTGTTAGGAAGCAGACATCGTTGAAGCGTTGATCAAGAGACAATCTCGTGAAAGATGTCTTTGGAAAGATCAAGCCACCGCATCTAAATTGGGCCTTGAATAGCAGTATGTCGATTGATGAAGCCGCTGGTGACCGAAACTGCAAATCGAACACGAATCCTGTCCCTTGTCACCGTCAATGTCATGGCTATGGCAAATCTGTTTCAGGGAACAATACTTGTCGTCCTCTTAGTCCCTCAGGTTGATATAAATCTCTCTGCATGTTGCAAGATTGGTCTGCATTCTCCTAGGGGATGTGCAGACGTGCAGAAAGCTCAGGTGCTGTGGCACGCCTCGACTTTTCAGTCCATTTCGTCCTCTTCAAGTTCGCTGCTGGGGTAAACTCCATTCGCTAGATTGAGCATAAACAAAGTCATAGTCCTCTTCATATTTTGCTGTTTTTATATTCTCTTGCTTCGTGTTGTCCAACCGTGAGGAGCCGCCTCGCGTGGGTGATTTTGACCGTCGTCTTTTGATTGATCGTAGGTATGAAAAAGCACCCTGTGCCTGAGGTACTTCTTGATGCAGATGGGGATCTTGAGCAGCGTCGCTTGACCGCGTTGTTGCGCATAGGTTCCAGTGTTCTCGATGCATCAGTTCTGTGCCCGTGTAACGTAGACTTCTCGGCTTGCGTGTAGTGCGAGCTATGGTATTTGGATGCATTATTCTGCTTTGACGGAGGCTCACAGTACCTCCGCCGAATTCGCTCGAAGATTTCCGTTTCATTCTTGCGATGCCCTTGTTGAGGTAGGTTAGCGGTTATGAGTGCCCATTGTCGGAGATGGGCAGCTGAGCCAGAAGCTCCGTTCGGCGCAATTTGGTCATCGGCACGGTGTAGTTTGTCCTCGCAGTTCTGCTTCCTCGATTAATTTTGTCTGCGGGCGCCTTGGTTCCGGCGCCGGTTTTTCTGATACGGGGGGGGGGTCATGGTGAGATGTTGGCCTTGTGGTTTTGCTAGATTGAGCGTTGATCTGCACCCCGTGTTACGGAGTCCATGCCGTCGCGATAGGTTGTCTTGGCAGGGTTGCGTCAATGTACCTTGTTCCAACGACAAGCCGTACTTATCGATGGTCTTCTCTCTTTCTTGACAAGTCACCCTCCCTCTCTCTGCGGCGTGGTTTGGCCTGTTAGTGCCGGGTTGCTTTCCACTTCTAGCAAGCCATGGCGGGTCGCTACTTCTTCGGTTAATCACAGCGGCGCACGGCAGGCGCGCCAGAAAGAACCACCCAGCCAGTCGACAATCCTTCCCCAGCATAGGCCCATTGTTGACTTATTGCATGCGGTGCGGATGGCTCAGCGGCACTTTGGGTCTGCGTGGGTAATTACTGTGGGAATATGGAGGACGGCGTCACGTCAATCGAGCGCATCAGCCATCGGCCTTGACATGTTCCCTAGCAGATAGCCCAAGCTGGTCGGTTCGCGCCGCGTCCACACGTGTAAAGCCTGCACGCCACGCCATGAATAGCGTCCGGTAGATTAGAACCGCGTGTTTCCCACCATGATCCGCCAGTTCCAGTCCCGCGTTGACATGATTGGCCATGTGCCCATCTTGTCGAGTCCCTAACCAACGCCCTGACGGTCATCTATGCTTGGAATCCCAGCGCATTGCATACCGTTCTTCCTTCAAATGCCGTCGAGCATAATTGAGGCTGACTTCTCGATCGCTCCACCCTCTTATTGCTTCTTCTTCTCCAACTGCAACAGACATGGCCTCCTCGACCGAAGTGCAGGATGCGAATGCCAATACCCATGAAGACTCTACAACAGATGCGGCTAGCAGCTCCGATCCGACCCTCGAAATCGACGTGCGTCCCCACCATTTGGCACCGTGTCTTCCACGACTGACAGCTGTCTGATAGAGCGACGATCGCGACTCTGCCCTCGGTGAGAATCACTCGTCGTGCGCTCCACCGTCTCTCGCTCCTCTGCGATATTGGCACTGACAGCTTCCAGATACACCATGTCAGCGACGTCGTCCGTCTTCAACTTCCGCTACGAGAACGGCAGGCGGTACCATGCTTATGCCGAGGGCAAGTACCCTGTGCCCAATGATGAGGTACTCACCGCGCCTCATGTCGTACAAACAAAGCCACTGCTGACACTCTTTACTATAGATTGAGGCGGATAGATTAGACCTTCAGCATCATGCTTTTCGCCTCACACTGGACGGCAAGCTCTACCGGGCACCAATTCCCAAAGACGTGCAGAACGTGCTCGATGTGGGCTGCGGCACTGGCATATGGTCCATCGAATTTGCCGATGAGCATCCTTCTGCTCGTATCCTGGGAACAGACCTAAGTCCTATCCAACCAGCTCAGGTCCCTCCTAACTGCGAGTTTCTCATCGACGATTGTGAAGAGGAATGGATCTTCCACAATCCGTTTGATTTCATCCACACACGTGCCATGGTGGCAGCGATCAAAGACTGGAGCCGTTTCTTCGGGCAAGCCTATGCCAACCTCAAACCAGGGGGGTACCTTGAATGTCAAGAGATCGCATTCCCTATCCGATGTATGGACCCGGGCGTCACTGCCGAGAATTCACCTCTTGTGCGTTGGTCAGAACTCTTCATCGAGGCTGCGGGCAAGGTGGGGCTGGACGGAACAGGGCCTCGGCGCTTTGCCCCGAAAATCCGCGATGCGGGCTTCGTCAACGTGAACGTTAAGACCTACAAGTGGCCAATTGGAAAGTGGGCCAAAGGCGCGAAGTTCAAGTTGCTGGGCCGCTTTGTGTATGAAGATACCATGGATTGGCTCCCGAGCAGTGCTCTTGGACTCTTCACAAGGGTATTAAAGTGGACAAGAGAGGTACGAACTATACATGCGAACAGCATATAAAACAGACACTGACTTCGTACCTTTATCTCTTTAGGAGGTAGAGGTTTTCCTGGCCGAGTGCAGAACAGAGGCGAAGAGAAAAGATCGCCATTACTACGGTGAGGTGTAAGTAGTTGTACACTGCAACCATCCCCGCGCTTACCCCATAGTTTCATCTATTACGCACAAAAACCGATGGACCAAAGCAGCTCAAGTCACAACCATGAGCCTGTTCAAGATGAAGAGGTATTAGAGTCGGATGAAGAAGATCAAGGCCAGGACGGTTCCGAAACTGCCTCCGGTACAGCTGAGCCCATATCAACAACAACTGATGCGACGCAAGCTTCGGTGGGCCTTGCTGCAGTATCTCTGAAAGACAACGACGCTCTTTCAACAGATTCAACAACTGGAGACCTCCCCAACAAAACCAGTCATGGTCAGGTCTAAACTTATTGTCTGGGAACTCTGCTATCAGGACCACTGGTAGCAGAAGCCTTCTTACCCTTCTCTCCTTTTCCATTTCTCTACCACCCACCATTTACGACCACCCAATGCCGAACATGATTCACAACGTACGTGTCAGATGATTCGTCATAAGCTCATCCTAAGGCATCTCTAACACTTCTCCCAAGCGTACTTGGAATGATTAGTAGAGCAAGATGCCTGTCTCATTTTGGCAGCGTAGTATTTTCTGAACAAAAGCCTACAATTGATTATACTTTCAATCATTATTGGCTAGTGTTCTATTTGGCTATATCGATCTCCTAACCGCCCCGGAAGCAACCCATCAAGGCCCCTACTCACGCTGCGTCTTCCGAATGCCATCAAACTCTACAGGCACTAAGGGCGTTTCCGCACCCCTGATGATCCATATTCCTCCTTGCTCCTGCTTCCACATCATCTTCTCCTGCCATCGTTCTGGCCAGTCCACCAACTCACCGTCATCAGGGAACAAGCGTCTCCATGCCGCTTTTGCACCTTCCTCTTCCTTGATCGCAACTTGGGCTGATAAAGAAATCTTGCTTTTGCTGCCCAAGTGAAGTGTATCGCCTTCAATGCAGAAGGACTCGGTGAGAGCACTCACCCGATCAGCATTCTCAAGGCAATGGCAGGACTCATTCACGTTGCTAGTACGTGAAAAGCCAATGATATGCAAGTCCGGACCGCGCTGGTGCGGACAGATATATCGTGGTGAGGTGTCGGTGGACCCATACAGGCCCCTGGCCGCACCCGCAGGACCGCGGCTGCGAGTGGAGTAACCATGATCGCCCGAACGATCAACTGGCCGCGGATGTTTATTGGGCTGTGATGTTGGAGCCGGAATCGTTGCAAGCACTGTTCTAGCTCCTGGATAGTCTTGACGCTTTCTGGATTTAGGCCCCTGTCGTGAGCCGCCGGTTCTGTGTCTCTTCTTTCGTGATGTTAAACCACCAGATTGTGGCTCACTGAGCTTTGTCGGCTTCCCCAAGCTGAATCTCAACCTGATAAAAAGACGGGTTTCCTTTTGGATCTCATCCCTGTTTTCTTTCTCATCCACCACCACCTTTTGAGGAGTACCTGCCGCAGAGAGCGTAACGTCACTATCGTATATAGTCTCTTGGTCATCCTCAAAATTTCCAACAGAATCATGGCGATTAGGATCCGAAACTGAATTGAAGTTTTCTCGATCAGCTTCTGTTGCGTCAATAAATTTTGTGAGTTTCTGATGCAAGATTCCATGTGATGGCCTCGTCGACAGCGATATGAGTGGTGGCATGATCCTTATTTTTGACGATTATATTATGCCGTTATCGTAGTATGGGCTTGGATGTGCTTAGGACTCTAGTTACGTATCTGAAATTGGCAAGCTATCAAACTCCACGAGCGTTGTTTTATAAACTTCCTATATGATGAGGTTTATTTTGCTGAGGCTGAACCAAGTCATATCCAATGCTTACCATGGTTCCGAGTGCATTTACTGGAAATTACGCGAATTTTTATTTTGAAGACTGAGAGAGGCCAGCGAAGTGAACAGTATTGCAAAAAAAAAAATAGATGTAAAAATGGAATAAATCATCTACCACGTATGAAATTATGCAAAATAAATGTAATTATAGCTCCGGGCTCTCTTCATCGATGCCTCATTCCATTAGACCTACGCCCACAACAGGAGGTTTACACTTTATCCGCCTTCATAATACCTTCACACCGGTGTCCTAACCTCATTTCGTGACTCTGCCGTAGTTAGAGCCACAACCCTCTGATGTTCTGTAGCTTCTTGCTCCTTGAACTTCAAGATCAAATCCATTGTGCTCCGCCTCACACTCACCAAGCTTGTGTCCTCTCCACCGCCTTCATCCTCATCCATGAACATGAAGCTTGGTTGTGCGCTGCCACAACTCTCGTTGGTGACATGACTCAATTGACTCGCCTTGCATGAATGCCTTGACTTTTGAGCAGAGAGGTTGCGAGAATTCAAGGATGGGCGATTATAGTCGAGTGGTGATCGTGTAAGCCCGCCAATGTCCTCAGTGGCAAACTCAGCGTCTGTGCTCTGGTGAGGAAAGGAGGGGACGCAATTTTCGTAGTAGATTGACCAGATGCGCGCAGTATCTTGGGTTGGCTCTGTGTCATTAATGCTGGCGTGAAGAGATATATCACAGAGATTTGGCGCAGATGAATTATGGTGTGGGCGAAGTGTAGCTGAAGAATCACCTCCTCGCAGCTTGGCCTTGCCATTTACACCACTGCTCCTATGCTGGTTGTGTGGCGTAGCATGCTCATCACTCCCATCCTGTCGTCTTATATGTCCCTTTTCATTTACACCAGCTGCCCAGACGCTGGGCAAGAGCTCTAGTTCTGGAAATTCCAGAACCCCACCTGACGTGATGGAGCTACGATGCCCTCGACCATGTCTCCGAAATTCCATACTCTGACTTTTGAAAAAGTTCGAATAATTTTTGAGCAATGTTTTGCCAAAGGTCATGGAATTGGTCTTCAACATACGGCCACTTCCAACCTTCTTTTTCCTCTTCTTTTCCCCGGGCATCAGATGCGGCGACGGTAAACGCTCAGTGGGATCGATCAAGTCATCATCATGAGTATCTTCTTTGGCGGCCGATGCAAATCTGACTGCTGCTTCAAGCGCAAAATCCCGAGTTTCCACACAATCCAATTTGCTAGCAGAGAAGGCCCGGTCTTGACGAGTGTGCGAAGGGTAGCGACCCCATGCACCGACAACTTCAGTACTATCGCCTTGCGTCTCAAATGCATTGGACAACTCTCCTCCAGGGCTAACATTGTCTCTACCTCTTAAGGCACTGCGCCTCATAATCAATACTCGAGAGTGATCCGAAACCTGCGAACCAGGAGACGGTGGACTCAGCGGCGGGGCCGATCTTCCAGGCATGCTTGCAACATGAATAGGAGGGTCAGATTGTATGACGCTTCCAACACTGGTCCGTATAGCGGAAGTACTTCCACTACGTTCACGAAATGGGCTGGCATGTACTGCCAGTTCTCTGTTCTTCGGGAGAATTAAAGACGCTTTTTCTTCCTGGTGAGCTTTCATTGCACGGTCCCAAACATGGTTGACTCTCGTATTTTTCCCATGGTCTTCTTTTTCTGCCTGCAAGCTCATCAGGGAACGTGACTGGTGACGTTCTCGCGCAGTGGGAAGGGCGAGAGCATCGGTAAGGCCATCCATGGTAACCTCCGGTAGGTCAGGCTGGACATTGGTCTCGCTTTGACTGCGTATACTGAGGCGTTTGGGGCTGAGGTATTTTATGATGGATGTTGAAGATGGTGGCACTGTTTTTGGCGGTGGTGGATTCAACTCTTCCCGGAATTTGGATGTCTTTGTGTCAGCAACGCTATATTTGCGTGCTAACGAAGTAGATTCTGAGAGCTGTGGGTTCTCTACAGTGAACTCTTGAGCCTTAACAGGATTTGTGACGCGGCACCGCTGCGTCAGTTTCGGTGTGCCTTCTTTGTCAGCCGGGAAGGAGTTTGAGCGTCTGGGCTGCTTGAAATCCATTGACGAGATACTACATGTATTTTTCCTAGTGCCGACCCTGGACAAGTTTATCATAGAGCTACCCAAGCTGTCTGGCGGACTCTGTGGCCTGCTAGAGTATATCGATGATGCGACATCAGTTCGCAGATTAAAATCCTTGGGTAGCACGCTGCCCCATCTGCTGGGCACTTTGGAGCTAGCAAAACCGGAGCTCGAAGTTTGCCGCTCGTGGCGGACAAGTTGCTGTTTCCCATAAGCTTGTTGACTTTGATTTGAAACGGTGCGTTCCGGAAAGGGGCGAGGCGTTGCTGGTATCTCCGGTGAGTCGGCAAGCTGGTCCCACGAGAGAAGCGAGCCAGAGCGTAGATGATGGGAAATGCGCATAGAATACAGATGCACAGATTGACGGGGATCAATTTCCTCATCTTCCTTCCATGCTTCTTCAAACTCGCTTCTATTGAGGGAAATCGCGTTTTCGCGGAAGACACGACCTGCAGAAGTAGATGCTCTGGGCGTCGTGATCGACGTTGATTGCTGGAGGCGGATCTCGATACCTTGAGTGGCGGGAGTGATGTGGTAACTGGAGGCTTGATTGGAGGTTGTCTTCTTAGCACTTTCCTGGCTGCGACGGTGATGCATGCTGCCATCTGACTTGTGAACAATGTCTAACGCTGTTTTAGATGTTTTTGGGCTGCTGTGCCGCAGTGAGACAGAAAACTGCGAAAGACGAAGACTTTCATGCATGACGTCAGACCAAGGCACTCCATCTTTGTCATGAGTTGTCAAACTAGGGAGTCTCAGTGGTGAAACTGGGGAAGGCTTTGGCAATGACATCGAGGATGTGGAGTGCGAACATCTCAATCTGCGACTCCGCTCGCCGGAGACATCCAATCGCAAATTCGGAGTGCTGAAGACTTGACTGAAGCGCGTTGAAAAGGACATTGTCTGGAGCTTTTGAATGTGGTATGGGTGAATTTCACGTTTGCACTCAGGGCTGTTGCGGTCCTTTCCAGACGACACTGGTGTTGGTCGGCTGCACGATGTTAGTTTGCGAATATGGGTTGAGAGCTGTTGTTAATCTACCTGCTTGTGGAAGGTGTCCATTCAATGCTATGAATGCTCGGCCGCTTGCCTGGAGATTTAGTACCAAAGTCCCTCGCAATGTCGTCTAGGATTTCGGCATCAGAATCGTATCCTCCTTCCTCTGGCTTTATGTTACTTAGGAGATCTTTCTGTACGTCATCTTTGGTGATGTTGATTAGCTTGTTTGGACCATCTCTTGGCTTTTTAATGACAGTAGCCGGCTCGACGCTGCTTGCCTTGCTCAAGAACTTGAAGCGTTTCAGCGGCATGGCCGGATCGTTGCTCGAGGGGTCTTTGGGAAGCTTTCGTCTGTGAATCGACCGCATGCTTATCATTTCGTGAAGGCTATGTAGGCTGTACATGGACTCGCGGCTGAATCGTGCACGAGTAGCCTGCGCTGGTGATGCTCTGTCATTCATGTGAGCTTGAGCATTGTGGAAGACGCTGTGCAGCTCTTGGAGGTCTTCAAGCCTAGCACCCGTGGAGCGAGTGGTTGGTGATGGCGACCGCTGCGGTAGAAGAGGCCGTTTCGCAGGCGTAGCTTGAGTAAGGCGAGTATTGGGGAGCTCTGGTGAGTCTGGTCGGCCATCGTGCTCTGCTGTACAGCATAGCTTCGAAGCCATATTGTGAAGTTGTGTAAGAATGGGACTGGAAAACCATTTATTGATATTTATTGGTCTGTTGACTGGCACTTCCATGGACATGGAGTGCTTGCCCAAGCCCTGATTTTTGGAAGGAGAAAGCCACTACAGTTGACTATCCGCAACAAGCGTGCAACAGCAGCAAAAGCGGTACAGAACGATTTCCATTCAGACAGGGGATGTATTTTGGCCAGTGAGTGAGTTTTACTCTACCGTCATGATGAATCGTGGTAACAACATCTTCTATCCAAGGACAGCCTCTGGCGACAACTGCTCATCCTGGAACTGAGCCTTCCTTACTTGCAAACTCCGCAGGGATCTCTACAGTAACACCTGAATTTGATATCCATGCTGGAGCGGTACCCACAACAACTAAATGCCGTCTGTAAAGTCACATCGAGGACTACACAAATGCCTTTGAGCTCACTCTCTCACATTCCGACGAGCAAGTCATCAGCTCATCATCTTCTTTCCACTCGCGTCCCCGCTGTAAAGTGCCTGGTCCTTAATCCACGCAGCGACACTTTCTGTGCACAGTTGATCCACCTCATCCCAATTGCCTTCCTTTGCGGCGCTTCTCACTCGGGTCGAACTTATGCCAACACCCTCGTCCGCCTGTGCCATCTCGATATTCTCGCCCCATGCTGGCTCGAAGCCCGCTTGTTCCTGCTGACCAGCCCTCAGATCTTCCAGGTACTTTTCCTGCCCCTCGACTGTACCAAACTCGTTGGATGATTTATCGTTCGGATCAGCTGGCCGTTGGGTGACGCGTAGCTTGTGACCGGATTCAAAGAAAGGCTGCAGAGCCGAGAGGGGTGGGTAATGCTTTGGGTAGTATTTTGGATTGCAGAAGCGGATCAGGGTATCATAACCGACGAGGTGGACATGTATGGGGTTCGAAGGGTAGAAGGGCGGTTTTGAGTTTGATATCGCTGCCGACTTGTCGCTGTAGTATGGTTCTTTGGTTAGACCAATGTCTATAGATATATTTGAAACGTCATCCCCTAGCGAAGAAGTCCGACTATTCAGGCTTCGTGAAAGGTCCTCAGCAAAAGCGGTCATCAGGGCGATGCGTTGCACGAAGCTTGCCGGACTTGGCGCCTTGTCCGCATTGTGGGTACTGAACAATAACAACAATCTGTATGGGCTGTGCTCTGAGGGTGCATGTTGCGTCAAGGCCGATGTAGCAAGTGCAAGGTGAGCAATTGACGGCGGATTAAATGAGGAATCGAGTACGTATAGTGTTCTCGGCTGCGTAGTGGTGGGGTTGACAGTTCGCACAACGCGGAACTTGGCGGGAGAAGAGGTAAACGAATGCAGTGCAGACTCAAAGTCAGGTAGAAGTGCTCTTAATGATGCCACCCGTGAAGCCATATCGGCCATCATGGCGAGTATGGCACGAAATTCACAGTTCCGGTATCGAAACTGCGAGGGCTGGCTCTGGCCGGCCACACACGTCATACGCACGGTCCGCCTCACTTACAGCACAGACACGACAACGCGTGCACCTCTCATCGACCATCATCTCGTCTCACCAATATATTTACTGAATAGATACCTGAAAAAATCTCACAATATCCCTGACTGCCTCCGGCGACTGGCGCCTGAGCCTGTGGTCTCCAACACTGAACAGAGAGCTTCTCCATGCAATTTGTGGATCTATTTGGCTGAGGTACAGGCCCACATGAGTAACGTATAAGCAACGAATGTAGAGAGGTGGCTGACACTCAGTACACCGAAAATCGTTATTAAAATTTGTCTCAGGGACCGAAGATCTCATGCTATACGTCGCAGAGCGAAAAAGCATGACGCTTTCCGAACCTGAATATGTTCTACTCTGATCTTATATACGTCACTGGAGATGGCCAAATAGTTTTGCATCCGTAAATTGCTTCTCGATGTCTCGATCTTCAGACTTCCAAGTGGCCTGACATGCAGTTCAAGGTCTATCAGCAAATCCTCCAAATTTAATGTCCTTCCGCCACTTACCGAACACGGTTGAGACTGTGATCGCCGTTTGACCAGGACATCACGCCTATCCAGAACTGCATGGAATGTCCAAGCACTTTTAGATATCTTTCCGATGAGACAACGTGTCATCTAGCCCATCTAAGCCTAGATGTGTTCGGCGGGTTACATCTCCATTGTCCATGATTGCTAACGAGAATGTGGCCCTGCGAATCTTGACTCATGTCTAGTACAGTGAGGGATTACGAATACGACTAGGAATACAAACACCAACCAGGCCCTATGAAGGCTTAGCCTCCGTCCCCTCTCACATCCGCGTGGACTATTTCCCGCTCTTTCTCTCTCATTTCGGACGGGCGCTCGCACCCTACTCAGCACTACAGATTTCCATGTCAGGCAGTGATGCCTTCTAATTGTTCGACAACATACTTATATTGCTACAAATCCATTCACAGCATTTCGGTATCGTCAATCGGATGTGTATTTAGGCTTGTGCATATGATTCGTTCTCACCTTTATCCTATGCGGTGCGCATGTCCCTCGTCTTTGATCTAGGTCATGGCCCTGGTATAAACCCAACAATATGTGTCTGAGCAACAGTGACAGGTTTCGTCATAATTACACATGTGATATTAATAAGTAGTAAAACACAGAAATTACCAAGGGTCTGGGTGTTCTACACTGGGCTCTGTCCAGTGAGTCCCGCAGATAGTCTTGCGTTCTTGTCGAGTCAAGGTCGAAGCCGATCGTGATGCCCTGTTTACCGTTTCTTCCCATTCTTAGCATCTTCATAAGTCTAATTCACAGTGCCGTCTCACTCCTGAGAGATACGAAAGATATTGTGGCGACAGGCGTCCTGAGCCACTGACAAAAGTCATCATGAAAAGGAGGCAGAATCGGGCGATGAATGTATTTTTTCTATTCAAGCGTCCCACTATGCATGTATTCTCACTTAAGGTGAGAAGGCCCAGTCCATCTAAACGCAGATAGCCGCATTGCTCAAGTGATCAAAATTATACCCACCGAATAACGCCCAAGCCAGCCTGAAGCCTCAATTTGCAATTGAACGTCGATGTTGAGATCGTTCATGCACTCCAGATTCCCATTCATTTTGACCCACCGAAACGACCCATGATGCAGGTTGAACTTTTGGGTATCATAAAAACGTCATTACACACATTACACGGCAGCATGTTGATATGCTACACGAAGCGACTTGCGTTGATGAAACACAGTCGTAATTGCCAAAAGGCAAAGAATTTAAGAGGAGTATTTCTCGCGGTAAAACTTGGCGGCATTGACAAGATTGGTCAACGCAGCCTTAGTCTCCTTCCACTGGCGGGTCTTCAAGCCGCAGTCGGGGTTCACCCAGAGCTGCTCGGGCTTGAGATACGTCAGCATCTCAGCAAGACGGTCCTTAATCTCCTGCTCAGAGGGGACGCGCGGCGAATGGATGTCGTAGACACCGGGACCGATATGGCGGGGGTAGGCCTTGTCCTCGAAGACCTTGAGAAGCTTGGCATCGCTCTTGCTGTTCTCGATAGAGAGAACATCAGCATCGAGGGCGGCGATAGCGTGGAAGAAGTCTTGGAACTCGGAGTAACAGAAGTGGGAGTGAATTTGTGTGGAGTCCTGGACACCAGCACAAGCGAGCTTGAACGAGTCGACGGCCCAGGAAAGGTACTTCTCACGCTCTGTGCCAGCACGGAGGGGGAGACCTTCACGAAGGGCAGGTTCGTCGACTTGGATGACATAGATGCCAGCAGCCTCGAGGTCAACGACCTCATCTCGGAGTGCGAGAGCAAGCTGTTGAGCTTGGACGGACTGGTGGACATCGTCACGAGGGAAGGACCATCGCAAGCAGGTGATGGGGCCAGTAAGCATTCCCTTCATGGGCTTCTTGGAGACTGAAGCGGCGTACTTGGACTCCTTAACAGTCATAGGAGCAGGACGGGAGATGTCACCGACAATGATCGGAGGTCGGACACAGCGAGAGCCGTAGGACTGGACCCAGCCCTTTGTAGTGAAGACATATCCGTCAAGGCGCTCACCGAAGTATTGCACCATGTCGTTGCGCTCAGGCTCACCGTGGACGTAAACATCGAGGTCAAGCTCATCCTGGATCTTGATGGTCTCCTCAATCTCCTTCTCGATGAATCTCTCATACTCCTCGGGGGTGATCTCACCCTTGGTGAACTTGTTACGTTGAATGCGGATCTCCTTGGTCTGCGGGAATGAACCAATGGTGGTAGTGGGGAAAGTGGGTAGCTTGAGGTGCTTCTTTTGCTGATCGTAGCGCTCAGGGAAGGCTGACTTGCGCTCATGTTGCTCAGGGGTGACGCTGGCCTGGCGATCCTTGACAGCTTTGTTGTTTGTGCGCTCAGAGGAGGCACGAGCCTGTGCTGACTTGGCGTTGGCCTCGAGAGCCTCGCGAACGGCAGCGGGGCCATCGGTGACAGCCTTGGCGATGACAACGACCTCAGATACCTTCTGAACAGCGAAGGAGAACCAATCCTTGACCTCCTCTGGCAACTTCTTCTCGCTATCGAGAGAGTGAGGAGTGTGAAGGAGGGAGCTGGAGGTCGCAACAATGACACGGTCCTTGCCGAGCTTCTGGATAGCAGTCTCGACAAGCTCAATAGCGTTCTTGAAGTTGGTCTTCCAGATGTTGCGGCCGTCGACAACACCAGCAGAGAGGACCTGATTGGTGCCAAGCTTGCTGATGACGCTCTCAAGCTGTTCAGGATTCCTTACGAGATCGACGTGGATGCCGAGAACGTTCTGAAGGCTAGGGAAGACGTCGAAGTTGTGGACGACGTCACCGAAATAGGTAGCGAGAATGATTTTGGGAAGATTGCTGCCAGTGAGCTTCTCATAAGCGGGCTTGAAGGCATCCTTGACCTTCTGTGGAAGATCGTAAACCAAGACGGGCTCATCAATCTGAACAGTCTCGGCACCAGCTGCCTTTAGCTTCTCCAGCAACTCAACGTATACGGGAAGGAGCTTGTCGAGAAGAGAGATAGGGTCGACGGATTGGTCGCGGTCGGCCTTACCGAGGGCAAGGAAGGAGACGGGACCAACGAGGACCGGGCGGGTGACGATACCTGCTTCTTTGGCCTCAAGGAACTCAGCGACGGGCTTGGGGTTCTCGGAGAGCTTGAAGGATTGCCCGTCCTGGAAGGTGGGCTTGACGTAGTGGTAGTTCGAGTCAAACCACTTAACCATTTCCTGTACGAAGGATGAGTTCTAGCACTGAAACTCAAAGGCGTTGCTCGACTTACCAGACTGGGAACGTCGACGCCATCCTTCTGGTGGCCACGGCCCATGGCAAAGTACTCATCGAGCTGGTGCAGATTGTTCTTGGAGTAGCGTTCTGGGATGACCTATTGAAGTTAGAATGCAGTCTGCTATTGGAAGAAGCTGAGAGCTTACGTTGAAGAGTTGGATATGGTCGAGAAGGTGGTCGTAGAAGGCAAAGTCATTGCTGGGGATGACGTCGACGCCAGCGTCCTTCTGGATCTTCCAGTGCTCCAATCGCAGACGCTTACCCTCCTTGAGCAGGTCATCCCGCGAGAGCTTGTCGGCCCAGTATGCCTCGTTCGCCTTCTTGAGCTCACGGTCCGCACCCATGCGGGGGAAACCGAGGACGGATGAGTGTACCATTATGATGTGGCGGTCCTGTACGGACAATTATGTGGAGGAGAAAAGGGAAAAGGCTTGAGAGATGATGGAAGCGGAAAACACGAAGAAGAGGAGGAGGTGAGAGAGGGAGAGAGAGAGGACAATATCAGCAAAGGCGGGAATGGTGTGCTTTTGAATCTTTTTCACTGGCTTTCGGCACGCGGGGTTTCGGCGTCAACGCTAGACCACTTTCGTCACCGCCTTCCCCAACTCTTTCTGGGGGCAGCTTTCATGCATAAATTTTCCTCTCAGATTCACAAGTATAAATTAGCAAGTTGAAATATATTAAGGTCCGCTAGCTTATAAGTTTTTTTTTTGGACGAGAGAGTTGCTCACAACAATTGTTGGTCTCTTGATTCGGAGTCCGAAGTCGGGCATAAATCAATTCTGCCTTTGTCCTTATCGATAGACCCCTCGAGTTCGACTTCGACGACCGTGGGCCTGTGCAGATTGCTTTGAGATTCGCGTCTTCCAATGTCCCTCAGCAAATGGCTTGCCTTTGCAAAAGATACTCTTCACTATAGTATGATCAGAGATGTTGGAACATTTTGCGCGCCCTTCGGCAGGGTCAAACACAATCTAGCGAGGTTCAACTGCCCGGATAACTTTGAACAAATTTGTAGCGCTAGGCGCTTGCAGCAGTCGTTTGAAAGAGTCTAGGCTACATGTACTAGAAGCATAAGTGGCAGTTGCAAGCTCTAGATTTGAGCGAGCCGCCTTCAAGTGCTGCTGCTGACGACATGAGCCCTGTCCATTGAGCTTTGAGCTCAATGCTCGGGGCAGTCACGCCTCTCCACCATCTCTGCCCTTATTGATGGCTCATGTAGCTCCGATGTGACAAGTCGGAAACGCTCCGATGTCCTTCACGACGCCGCGGCAGAATCGCCGGTCACACCTGCTCCATTTAGCTCCACAACAGCTCCCCCGCCATAACATTTAAAAGCTCGATGCGAGCCAGCCATGACTAGAACACACATTGCAGAGCAGCATTATTTGTGCCAGGCCTTGTTGTAAGTTCGCGGAAAATCTATCTTAGAAACAACATCATGGCCACAAGACCGTCACATGTGCGGACGGCTTCCACAAATCTAGGGGGTGGTTCCGGCCAGCGGCCCCTCGAGGGAAGAGTAGGTATTGTAACTGGTGCATCGAGGGGTATGGCTTCCTTACACATGTTCGTTCTCTCCTGGTGCTGACTTTTGCAGGCATTGGCGTCGAAATCGCTCGCACTCTGGCTAGCAAAGGCTGCAACGTCGTCATTAATTACACGTCCGACTCATCTACGCAAGCGGCAGAAGGCCTTGCTTCTGAACTCGAAGCCGAATATGGTGTCAAAGCGCTCAGTGTGCAAGCGAGCATGGGCTCGGAGAATGGACCAAAGCACCTTGTCGAGGTAGCCAGGAACAACTTTCAGCACCCCAAAACGGGCAAGTTCCAGCTGGATATCATCATCAACAATGCAGGCGTCGCAGGTAACAATCTGGTGGAAAATGTTGATGTCGAGGACTTTGCGAGGCAGTTCAACATCAATGTTCGAGGCCCGCTGCTGTTGGTCCAAGCAGCAATCCCGTATCTGCCCAACGACAGATCGGGCCGTATCGTCAACCTCTCATCGGTCAGCTCGTCGTTGGGATACAAGGGCCAGTCCATCTACGGCGGGACCAAGGCAGCGCTTGAGAGCATGACACGGACATGGTCTCGTGAGTTGGCTGAGCGGTGTACTGTCAATGCCATCAACCCAGGCCCAGTAGCGACAGACATGTACTGGAGCAATGACGAGGCATTTATAGCACAGAACAAACCCTTCATCGAGAACACTCCTCTAGCAACACCAAGGAAAGGCATCGATCCTGAGAAAATTTATGAGGCTTCCCAGAATGCGGGAGGAAGGCCAGCTTACAGTGAGGAGGTTGCAGGTGTTGTAGGAATGTTGTGCCTACCAGAGGCGGGGTGGACAACAGGCAGCGTCATTTGCGCAAACGGTGGTATGAAGTTCAGCTTCTAGACGGACGTGACATGTTGATGTAAATAACTGCCGAAAAGCCGAATGCCATGGGTAACAACGAGGGACGAGCATGCAGTCCGCCTGCTCACATGCCTTGAAGACACTGGTGTGCACAGAGGAGTTGGACTTGGTGCATTGGTACACTCATCCTCATGCCAAGTGTACGTGCTACTTAATTGTGAGAACCGAAGTCTGTGTGATTACACGGCAATCGACAATCTACGATAAGACCGAAATCGATCATAATTACGAATGAAAGCCTTTCTGCATGTCTGTGTTGAACACCAGCATCATGGTCCCTGGTCCAAGGGCTTGGCTCCCGAGCTCGTGCTGCAAATCGCGGCGACCCAGTCTCCCTACGGTGCCCAGGTCTAGGGTGTGCACTTCAAACATGCCGCCACAGTTCAGATTGCTGCTTCACATGTTCGATTGCAAGACGGCACGATTACTTCCGGACCGCTCGTCGCTAGTTCCAATCTTACATATGCTAGGCATCGCAAGCCACATGGGCCGTTGCCCCACGCGACCGTGTTTATCCTCTGGCATGGCCCCGCGCCGAGATTGTTTGGCTGCAGCGTTTCGGGCTAGGCGCAACGCAGGCCGCATTCCAGGGCATCATCTTCGCCATCGCCGGCCTGCATTGATTGGACATTCTTTGGCGTTTTGGCGGAGATGCAAGCGCCACGGTAGCCCGTTGCGCAATCAGGCGGGCTGGGGGCTGGTGGGCTGGGATGCAGCTTGGGCCTCTGTTTACTAGCCTCATAGCCAGCCATCTTTCACGGACCCGTGCATGAACTACAGATCTGCTATCCCTCAGCTCCCGCCCACGAGTGGATTGCTTGAGCATCATAGTCTGCTCTTTTGTGCCACGCCGTCCGCAATTCGTAGCTGCGTGGTTCATGGAGTGCTCCACCCAGCATTCGAGGTGAAAGGTCCGCCCAAGCATCAACGACAACGACATTATGCACCTGCTCTCCACACCGCTGGCGGTACGCTTGCTCGGGCTCGCACTCGTACTGTCCGTCACCATGGCCCAGATGCCGTACAATCCCACGCGAATCCTACGAAACGACAAACTCCTCTACGTCTTCCAGCCATCGTCGCAATCGAGCAGTCAGTTCCAGCTCAGCTCCATCGAACTATCGTCCAAAGTACAGGCCGCAAATCTCCCATACACCACCCTGTACCCAGCACTGCCCTTCCTCGACGACAATGCAGCTCGCGCCTTCACGCCAGTACTGGAGAATGGCGGGAATCTTACTGTTTACACTGGAGATTGTGGGTTGGGTGCCAGTGGAGGGGAGGTCTGGAGCTTTGTGCCGAATCCATCCAAGAAGAAGAGCAAAGGCACATGGAAGAAGCAAAGCGTGTCGGTTGGGGATAGCAAGCATGCATATAACATGGGTGCTAATTACCTCAACGGCGGTATCGCCTTCTCCTCCATTGTTGGCAGTGACGCTGCGAACACCGGAGCATACTTCTTCGGTGGCATGTGTCCATTCCAGAATGAAACCTTGGACGATTGGCAGTCTGCGGCGAATTACTCCAACCTCATGGTCACTCTGCAGCCTTCTGGCACTGGAAGCGAAACCATCAGCTATCAACTAGATATCTCGTCAAGTCGTGGACCACCAATACCAGAGGCTGGGTTCGCCATGACTGGCTTGTCACCCACCTTCTCGAATCGAAGCGATGGCACCCAAACCCAGCAGCAAAACTTCGTTCTTGTGGGTGGCCACACGAACGCTGCCTTCATCAACATGTCCCAGGTGGCACTATTCTCTCTTCCGGAACAGGGTTGGACCTTCATTGGAGTTGCACAGCCTGACACCTCCCGAACAGATCTAGCTATTCGATCGGATATTACTTCTGTAGATCCCCGCTCAGGACACACTGCCGTACTGACTCCAGATGGTCAACAGATCATAGTCATTGGCGGTTGGGTTGGGGACATCAACACTCCAGCAGAGCCCCAATACGCAATCCTAAACGTTGCCGACGGCTACGGCGGTAATGGTGACTGGCAGTGGACAGTGCCATCCACATCTGGCGCTGGCCTGCCCGATAACTCCGGACTTTACGGTCATGGCGCAATTATGCTCCCGGGAGGTGTCATGATGATCACAGGCGGCTATTCGATATCGCCCTCCCGCTCCAAACAGAAGAGGGCCACACGAACTACCAACACCAAAGCCTATTTTCTCAATGTTACATCCAATACGTGGACGACCGATTACTCCCCGCCACCCGAAGCATCACGTTCCGACCCTATAAAGAGCGGTCCTCTGTCCAGCCCAGGGCAGAAAGCAGGCTTGGGTGTGGGCATTGGCATTGGGTTTGCTGCTGTGTGCGGTCTATTTGCATTCTACATGTGGTACACAAGACGCATGAAGAGACAACGCGATGTCCGCGAAAAGCAATTACAAGATCTTGCCTTTGCCGCTCATCGGTACAATATCGAAAGTTATTCCCCAGGTTTCGATGGTCGCGGAGGTCGCTCAGATGCCTTGGAATATCTTGCTGGCCAAGGCGGCTCTTACTATTTTCCATCAGGAACCCAGGGGGGCCAAGGCTGGAGGGCATCCAACGGAGGAGACGCGGAAAGAACTGGTCTGCTCGTTGAAATACCAAGTCCGACACGCGGACTACGTCGCAGCCTGAGTAGCAGACCTGGTTACGCGGCGGGTAGAGTCCGTGGCCCGGGACATATCCATCCCATTGACGAGCTCGAGGAAGAGCAGGATGAAGAACAAGCGAACGATAGCAGTCCTCTGACAAAACACTCTGAGATGATTGAGAGGCGAGCAGACCAACGGCCGTCGATGGTCGAAAATACCCCTGTCGTGGATCCCTTTACTGACACTCATGGACGTAGTGGTGAGCAGCAAAGCATTCTCTGTTCCGCCGCGCCTGCCTCTTCTACAGGCAATGAGCCGAATGGACCTGAATATGTTCAATCGGATTGGCCATTGGGCACAAGTGCTGCTTCACAACGACGCAGTCCAAGCCCGACAGGAAGACTTTCGCCAGATAAATCGTCTTCAGATCGAACAAGTTCCAACCTTAGTGAGAGGAGTACTCGATCTAATCTCTCATGGACTTCGTCTAATGGAGGCGTTATTCGCAGTGCATCCATGCGCGCAGCTGCGATTCTGAACAGTGCCGCCCAGGCCAATCCTTTCAGGACACCTGATGCAAGTCCAACACACGACAGGATGAGGAGGGACAGCGAGAGCGGTAAACAGTCTCCAGTGGATCCTCGAACGCAGTCTTTGACTAGTATCCGCAGCAATGGCTATGCGGATAATGATGCTTTCCACACCGCTCACTCTTCATTTGCACATCTCCAAGCAGAGGGCGAGTCATTACTTGGCGGTAATCCCGAGCGACCAAGACCAGGCACGTCATCTTCAAACTCCAATACATATCGCGACACGGAGGGCAGCAATAGCCGGGCGGCAACGGCTACGCCAGCAACATCGTTCGCACTGGATTTGACAACCATGTCACGACCAGTAACCAGAGAGCGAAGAAAAAGTTGGCTAGGGAGTGTTCGAAGGGTATTAACCAGATCTGCCTCCAGTGCTGAACGCACCAGGTCACTAAGCACCACAATGTCTTTCCACGAACCGTACACTGACAACCCGGTCTCACCCGTGGAACGACTTGAGAACGACAACCGAAAATCCTTCCCCGCAGCAACGGCACCCCCGCGCCGTGCAGCATCGGATGCAAGCTTTTGGCGAAGTAGGAGAGGCCAACAAGACTGGCTTGATGATGAGACCGACCCCACTTGGCGACGAACCGCTGGAGATGACTGGGGTACACCAGAGGACATTGCTATGGCAGAAAGAGAACGACAACGCCAGGAATGGAGGGAACGGGGAAGCTTACTTGTGAACATCGTCTCAGATGACCCGTTGCCAACCCCCCGAACCCCGATTAGGCCGGATCAACTCGGCATACCTGCTTCAGAAGATCGACCATGTACACCAGCTAGCGAAGGAGATTGGGATGTTGAGGCTGCCGTTGAACGGCGAGTCGTGCAAGTCATGTTCACCGTGCCCAAATCGAAGTTGCGTGTTGTCAACGCAGATGTGGACCGTAGTAGTATCCTTTCACTACCCCGTGAGCACTCCGGAGAGGGAGATGAGTGGAATGGAGAGTCGAGTAGTCCACCTAGTCGCGTCAAAGACCTCGCTGGGAGGTTTGAGCAAATGTCGTCGCCCCGCATGGCACACCGTCCGTCACCGAGACCTTCGCCATCGCCATCTATCAAATCAATGAAAATCAGGTCAAAGGGAAGCTCTGCTTCATTAGGGAGGCAGAGCGTGAGGAGACACAACGGGACCGGCCCACTGGCAATGGACAAGGACAAGGTTGATAACGATAAGTTGATATGATCTTCTACATGTAACTCGTTGGAGTTTTTTAGTGCTTTTCTTTCCTCAGTTGAAGACTCACGGTCGCTTGAAATGTTGTTTAGCGTTTGGCGTTGGCAAGGCGTTCAGTCAGAGTTCGGATGTACCTGATTGCCACTCAGTTTTCGGGCACGATTGGTCTGCGCGTCTGGCCGTATTAGACAACAAGTCTTGTGTAGATAGATGGAATTGCACAATTCAATGCTGTTGTTGTTAACACTGTCGAATTGGCGTGGATGAGGCTTCTGCCATAGCCTCCACCAATGCAGGCAGGGATACAGTCTGGGAATGACAACGAGAAAGCTGTATTCAAATACAATGCATGTATGATGTTTCTGTGCACTTTTCACTCAGTGTATATACCCCAACATACTTGATACTCACTCCAATATTCGTATCGCCTCTTCAGCTTGGCCACCCGCGGTGTTGAGCCTGAGACGTTTCTACGTGTAATATCGGCAACGTTTGGTATCATATAGGTGTTATGCATTACAAGCAGAGATAAAGCAATAGCCCAGAGAGGTTCTGTTGACATTTGGAATGTAAAAGGTGTGTGAACGATAAACAAGTCTTATCTGGTATTACATATACACCACAAAGCTACCTAACAAAGTGCTTATAAGATGCGCTTCTAAATCATGTAGACCACGAGTAGCAAGATCATGCTCGACCATGCTTAAGAATCAAACACTGTTGGTCAGATACAACATCGAATGCCCGTATAACGCCATACCCAATACCAAACCATGTAACACCTTCAATGCTATGCCGTAACATACTCAATCAGTACTGGAACTCGATAATTCAACTCTTTCCTGAATAAGGTCGACCTGCTTAACAGGGTGCAACAAGACGCCAGGGAGACACATGCGTCCCTCACCAGTCAGTTCCTCCTCTTCACCACCATCATTATCAACTTTGTAACCGAGCCATCGCTTCCAAAGGTTGGGTGCGAAACCTGCATGGTAGTACCAAGTGGTGCCCAAGAAGTTGTGTTGTCGCTCATCTGAGAAAACAGACATTCTCGCACCGCCTGAAGCACCGTTTCTGCCGTTGTTGAATATGGCTGCCAAGTACTGCGTTGGCCATTTACGGTCGATGAAAACGGGGTGTGGGGCGTAGACGGCTTTAAGGCCGTGGTGGAGCGCGCAGGTGGCGGGCCACATTTCACTAAACATGGTGTGGCGGAAATGAGACTGCTCACGGTGCATAGTCTCTAGTAGTCTTCTACTGAGGCGGCCGGATGTGTTGATTGCGGTACGTCGAGGCGGCAACCCGTTCTTCTTGTCATAGCCGGTAACATCGTCAGCCAAAATCCAGTTCGTGTGGTCAGGGTCAAAGAGCGGGTTAAAGACAATGAGATCTGCTGGCTCGCCCACGCCCCATTCATATTTGTCTTCGCTCATGGTCTTGTTCGGTTTTACAGCGTCATCGATCTCGATGTCCGGGAAATCTTGTGGGAGTTCTGGGCCCCAAATGGGCTTCTCAGGCTTCTGAACTTCGGTCTCTGGGACGTGGGGATTTGGTGGTAAGTGCGAAGACCATCTGTTCGCATGGTTGTTAGTTCCGTGCTCAGTTTGCACGCGCACCATCTGTTTGAAGTCTTCCCAAGAACCGTGGACGGAAGGAACATAGAAGCGAGAGTTGCGTTCCCAAAGGCCCTTGCGAGGCTGTGCGTCTGTCCATCTGGAGATTTGTTCGAAAAGGTGGTAGTAGTGTCCCGTATATCGGACGTCCATCTCCCAGTGCCAAAAGAATTCAAACTCAGGATGCTGGTGCGCGAAGTACGTCACAGGCATGAACGTAGATCGGTAGGCACCATGAACGGGTAGGCCGCGATAGTTAGATTCTTCGACTCCACCGTAGATGAGCCCCATCTGACGTTCTGACCAGAGCGTGCCCATCCCAGCGAACTCTGCAGGCAATGACTGTTTCAGCACTTCTTGGTAGACCTTCTCATCAGCCCAGATTTGTTTGTTGTCGTCTTTGACATGGATGAGGAAGTGCACTTGATACTCGCCGCCAGATGCAATGCTGAGTTCAGATATAAGGGCGCGGAGGTACATGATATCCTCATCGTCGTATTGGTAGTCCCACCATGTCCGGATGAGGACGGCAGTTCGAGGCAGGAGTTTGTTGTGTGCTGCTTTGGGTTGCTCGCGAACAGTGCTATTGGCATAGCTGTTGCCAGCATTGCTAGCAGAGGGAGTTTTGGAAGACATATCTCGCTTCTGCATTGCCATTGTCTGGAAGGAAGGCTTGTTTGACTCTGGCTGTGTCTGGAATCGCCCCTTGTTCTTGTCCAAACATCGTTCCAGAGCCTCAGCCCATTGCACTTCTCGGAAGTCGACCTCAGGATGTGCTTCCCAGACCTTGTCGATGCCCTCGCGGTCTCCTTCCATGCCTGCACCGGTACCACCCCTCCTTTTGCTGTAGCCCATACCATATGGACCCAGTCGGCCAAAGCGTTCGAAGCAAACATCTTTTCTCAATCCGAGTAGTTCGTAGCTGCCCATGACATTGTCTGGCAGACCGTCTGTAACGCCCTTGTATGCCCTCAATCCTGGCACTCTTATCGTGTCATTCGCGTCCAGATAGCACGTTTCGACTGGCCCGTACTCGTCTACATACTTGATATTGTTATAATCTGGGTATGGGTTAAAAGGCACCGAGTCTGGAATGTGTGCGCCTTGTGACCTCCTCTCCATTGACGCGTCCTTGGGGTCTTTAGCTGGCATCTCAGGATCAATGTCCTGCTTCGTCGGGTACTCTGGCACATTCTTGTCTCTACTTATTAATGTCCTTATGCCGCCATGGTATCGCTTCAGGAATGGGAAGCTCTCCCACACGTTCGGTGGTGGCGGTTGCTTGTGCAGCCCCAGCTCAGCGCTTCGTATCGATTCCCAACTGCTGCTGAACAGGAACCATATGAAGAATAGCAGAGTGCTGGCTACCGCGAGTCCAAAGTATCGTGTGCATGCGCGTGGATTCTTGTAGCTGTATGCACTCACCGTCGGTCTCGATGGTGCCCTGCGATGTGATTTGTGCGAGTGCCGGTTCGGGGCGAGTGGTCTCGACTCGATATTATTGGGATTTGGGTCGTAGGCGCCGGAGGACTGGCGTGACGAGTATGAGCTGGACACTGGAGAAGAAAAACCACTTTCCTCCTCGCTGCCGTACTCCTTCTCTGTGTATGCACCATCTTCCACGTCCGGGTCATAGGCGGGCGCTTGATTGTACGCCTGTGGTTTCCGCTTCCCGACCGACAATGGACGGAAGCCTAGCATCTCTCCAATTTGCTCGTGTGACAGCTTTTATTGCATGCGTGGTGGTCTCCAAGTACGTGGGAATCGTAGGGTAGCGTCCCCAGGAAAAAAAAAGGCCTGAGGAATGCGGGCAAATATACAGGGATGACGTCGGTGTTGCGTGGGCTCAAAGAGAATGAAGCAAGGGGTATCTAGCTGTTAAAGAAACGTACGGAATTCGTAGCAATGCGTTAGGACAGGAGCGCAGTACAACGTGCTCGTTTTGAGGTTTTGGGTCCAAAGTTGTTCATGAACCAGGGTGCATCATCGGGCGGAAAGGATGCGACGCGCTAGTGCCAAACACTCGGTTGGCTAAGGAACCAGCAACCTCAACCCGCAACCTCACTCTCGACCATCAGTGCCTACACGCGTCAACAGTGATAACCTGGCAAGCCATGTCAGACATTTCCTGGTTGTGCAGTGATTTTGCTGATGTGGAAACCCCCTACGGCATATCAGCAGGGTCGGTTTCGTTTGCGATGCACGAGGCGGTACCACGGAGGCCCAACCTTCGATCAAGCATCAACACCCCTTGAGGACATGTACTCATATTCACCCATCTCTTGTAGCTTTGCCCTGTGTGAAGCTCAACAATGTCAAACCTCACTTTCCAAGTCATTTGCCAAGCATGTTCTCAGGCAGTTTGAATAAAAGTTGGCTGTAACTAATAACAGCAAGACTGCACACTAGTTGCAAGGGCCCTACCGAATAGTTGCCACCCAGCTATCGATATTACTGTGCAGGACTAGACGCCATCATCCTTCAGGCGATTCGCTGACGGCTCCATTTGCGGATCCCGCAAAGTTATCCTGCCATTCCTGCAGGAACAGCACAGAGCAGCATGGAAGGGAATACCTCGCCTGTTTCGCTCCTATGCAGCTGATATCTTAGCATCAATCCAACCCGTCATTCTTAAAACTCAACTCCATTCATTACTTCGCGATCAATCACCCTTGACTAATCTCAGAGACCACAATCCACAGTAATGTCGTCTCTGCCTCGCACTCTTCCAGCTTCGTGGTTTTGTAGCTCACCATTGTATCAGCTTGAGCGGCGAGCTGTGTTCCTGAAGGTGCCAACGGATACCCGCAAACTCGGAAAAGCTATGCTGACCCCTCACTAGTCTTGGTATCTGCTTGGGCCTCTTACCAGATTTCATGACACGAGCGAAGAGATAGTCTATGAAATAGCTCAGGTGACAGTAACGGCCCGGCGTATGTCTGAGAAATTTTACGATATCAAAGTGTTCAACAAAGAAACGGTAACTCATCATCTATAATCGGATATTGCTACAACCTGACCAAATACTAGGGTTTAGAAGTTAGATCGCACATCACTCACACTGGCTTAGTGTTTTCAACCATCGCAGATGATGCTCCATCTTTCGACGACTTCTTCTCTGACCTAAAGCCGTTGATCGATAAGGTTGATTTTACGAAACTTCCGCACAGGCGCAGCATCAGGTATGAGGGAAGATTCAACTGGAAAACCATGTAAGGAAAATTATTGTGGTAGATCGCAATTTTACTAATAAAGACCAGGGTTGATGGCTACCAGGAGTGCCTTCACTGCCAGTACACCCATCCGTCGTTCTCAGTCTACTACCCACCAACATTCTACACTGTGTACAACCATAAAAACTTCTCGCAGCACGTGGCTGACCCAAATAAGCCGGACGATGGCCTCTTCCTCTACTTCTTCCCCAACTGCACCTTGAATGTATATGGTGGGGGAATGTCTTCCTTCCGAGTTTGTCCGACTGAGAATCCTGGTGTCACCCGCATGGAGTTCGATTATTATCATATGGAAACCGGTTACAAGTTTGAAGAGTATTTCAAGTTTGTCAGACAAGTCGCCATGGAAGACTACGAGTTGTGTGAAAAAGCCCAGGGAAATCTGGAGAAGGGCATCTATTCCGAAGGGATACTGAACCCAGTCAAAGAATCTGGCGTAGCTTGTGAGTGAAGGTCGAAAGCCATGTGTCCCACTTCGCTGATCTTCACAGTCTACCAGCAACGTGTTCTAAACATGGTTCTTGCACAATACAATGACGAAGTCCTCGCTCATCCAGTAGAAACAAACGAACCTGTCCCAGACAAATTGACAACGACCACGCAGCTCGTGGATCCCGCACCATCGTAGGTGACTCACACGCGCCAATACCTTCGTTCAGGTCTAGAGAGTCACTTGGGGGGCTGAGGGGAAATGCGATTCGCTCGGAACTTCCTATCTCCATTTTGAATTGTCGCTGTTGTCGCTCCTTTTATATGTCGTTGGTTTTAGCCTGCATGCACACTCATTCACCGACCAATCAATCACTAAACGGGATCTGTTACCCCAATAAGGCAAGCCGCTTTCTCCACATCCGCAATCCACCTGTGCACTATGACTACAACCACCGTTTCAAGGTTCGCTATCAATAATGATTCGTAGCTGATTGTCATGATCTTGCTGACGTGGATCTAGCCTTGCTTCATGGACTTGTTGAGAGCTCCCCATTTGATCATGTATCTTGGTATCACATGCCTCTGGATGCGAACAACGAGCAGTCTCTGGCTTGGAAGTCATTGATAACGGCCGATTATATGTAATTCATCGCCAAACATTATAGTATATATACACCAACTTCTACCATACCGCCCTTCGACACTGGCTTTGGTTATCCACATATTAGCTTTGGTCTACATTAACCAGGTCTTCTAGTACAGAATGGTGCCTTTCAAGGAGGCTCCCTTACTATCTTTGCCCCTTGGCTCGTCTATGGAGGTCTCTAGTGAACCAGATCTCCTCAATGACTGGTGGACGTCAGAAGAAGTCTTCTCCCTCGAACGTCGAGCAATATTCAGCAAAGTGCATCTACCCTCACATTGCTGCTTGGTACCTAACGTGGCTAGACATGGATATGCATTGCTCACAGTAGCCGCTTTAACAAACCTGGCGACTACATCTCTCTGGATTTTGCCGGCTTCCCCATTCTCGTCATTTTGGGCAAGGACCGGATCATCCGAGCATTTCACAATGTGTGTCGTCATAGAGCATACACCATCACTAAAAAAACCTCGGGATCTTCACTTGTGCTCGGCTGCCGGTATCACGGTTGGTCGTACGACACCAAGGGGAGTCTCGTAAAGGCGCCTCAGTTCGACGGCATCGAAGGTTTTGAAAGGTCTGAAAATGGATTGTTTCGAGTGCACACCTGCACTGACAGAGCTGGCTTTATTCACATTAACATGACTGCTGGTCGCGTTGATCATGCACCTGCATATGAGGGCACGGGTGGCTTCGCTGTCGACCATGGCATCTCTGCGAGGAGCAAGTGGCTCACGGGATGGGAGCTGAATGGTGGATCATTCAACTGGAAGACTGTTGGTATGTGAGCGCCCAAGCGCCTAGGAAGCCGTGATTAAAGAAATATAGGAGCAAGTGACCGCACTGGAATCGGTACGCATACTCCACCTGCCACTACACTACACATTACGAAGCTTTTCATCTCCATGTTCAACCGGCCGGGTTCAGATGTCGAGGGGTGTCAAACGCTGGTAATCAATTCTGGGCTCATAATCTTCGCTTTTCCTGGCTCAGAAGTCTGGGTTACGATGATTAGTATACCCACTTCCGCCACCAGATGCACTGTTAAGTGCGACGTCTTCACAAAAAATAACGAGATAGACGCACTCATAGATTCTGATCGAGACTTCCTACAGAACCACTGCAACGATTTTATGAGGGCTCTTGAGCATGAATACGACACGTTTAAGGCTGAGAAAGTTGTGAAGCCGACTGATTTGGGAGCACTAAAGGAGCACTTGCGACTTGAGCGCCTTGCTGGCTGTAAAATTTATCCCGCCAGGACAGAAAACAAGAAAAGTGAAAGTTTCTGCAAGGCTGAGCAATGTAGGCACTCTTACAGGATACTGAGGATATTATACACTAACCATGTGAACAAGTGTGCAATGACCTCGACAAGAAGGCGAAGCTTGCCAGAGTTGATAGCTTGTTTGATGACTTGGAATGGTGAGTGTGGTACTTGAGGCAGCAGCGAGATTGCGTCATCAAGGGTGCAAGTATGAACTTGAGGTCTGTCACCCATGAATAGATTGATTTTATATGTTTGGATGAAATTTACTTGCCATGTGGTGACTCTCGCGTACAATGTTGAGAGAAGTCCGGGCATAGGGGCTATACATTGTTTAACAAGCCAGACATAGTTCACGCACAACCTCTACACTATTGACGCAAAACCATCCTTGATTCTCCCGAAAGCCCAAGTATAATTCTGTCAAAAGCTTCTCCTTACAACTTTCTACACACTTATTCCTTGACATTAAGCACAGTCAGAGTATTGCTTGACTCTACACTTCCACTCTGATTCTAAATCCCCATCTCCCCAATCCTCAAAGATTCGAAGCCAGTCTTGCATCCCTTTTCGAAAGAAAAAAAAAAGAAGATATGGACACTCATGTGTGCAGCGATAGGTCCATGGCCACTTCATCAAGCTCAGACTCAGCCTTGCTATCAGACTACTGGCCTGATCTCTTCGCTTCCAACAGGCAGCTTCCAACCGCCCAACCAGTACCTGCATCGGCCCACCCACAGTACACTGAGCCTCCCTCGTACCGCAGCGAGGAAGATGTCGTGCCAGAGGAGGAGAATCAGTGCGTGGATGAGATGGTTGAAGGTGATTCACACAACGATATGCCAATCTGTGCGGACGAGAATATGACCGACATGGACATTATGCAGGAATTCTTGAACTGTGAGAGTGAGCACATATCCTCCACCAGCGCTGCTGACGCACAGCAGAAGGAGCATGCTGATTCCCCAACCGACTCAGCGCTTGTAGATGACTGCTCGAGCAAGACGATGGAGCAGGATGCGCATACTCAAACGCTCGAGGCTGGTGACGTTGAATCGGGTGATGTTGAGAAGACACCAAGTAGTAGCTCTCCGCTGACTTTTGTGTCTAAAGTATCTGCCCTCGACCCAGATAGGATTGGTAAGTCGATGCTGGCTCCAAGGACATCTAGCGTAAGGGGAACAACGACGCCAACCAGGCGGTCTAAACGAATCAAAATGCAGGAGGCTTTTGCTACTCTGCAGCGCGAAGAAAATGATGAACATGAACGTGCTGTGAGGAGGAAGGAACACATCGATTGGTGGCTCAACAATGTTGAACCCCAGCCCTTACCAGGAGTCAATGACAGATAGCCATACGAATACAGCTGCTGGTGAAGACCAGGAATCACAATTCACCAAGCCGTGGAGAGCGATCGAATATGTTATAACTGTCCATCTAAATCATACATGGTCTCATACAAAATCAAATACATCCCCTTTATCCCCAATCATCTTGCCGACTCTCTTCGTGCCCACAATCCTTTCCAGTTCTAGCCTTTCCCATTTCGAGAAACAGACCCTGACATTCGCTTCTGCCCTACTGATCTCGGCCCTCTCTAATGTCTTGCCGATGTAGCCAACAATCTCTTCGTAAAACTTTGGATTCTCGGGAACACCATAGAATACCACTCTCTTCACGCCTCGAATGTTGTACCGATGGAAGTGGTGCGCACGGCCCGTATATAGCAGCAAGGAGTGTTTTCCGTTCATGAAATGCGAGCGTGCTTTGCGCACATCAGTCTGGTCTGTATATTCGCTGATTGAGGCGTAAGAAAAGTCCGAGTCGACGATCGAGTTGCGGACGCGCACAAAGTCGAGGTACGAGGGTATGAAGACCAGCACGCCCAAGCCACCTTCTGGAGGTCTTGGAAGGCGGATGATGGATGGTAAGATGGAAGAGTTGAAGTACTTGAACCGCGCGTCTGGGTCGGTCAGATGGGATGGCGAGTCGAAGCGGAGGAATGTCTGTTTTACACCGTAGGTCAAGGATTCGATCAGACCTGAGGTGTAGTCTGGCGTGTACTTCAAGCGCCCTGCAACATTGCGCATGTGTTTGTTGTACAGCGTGTTGATCTTTGGCGTAAGAAATGCTGAGAGAAGAATCGTCTGGCGAATATGCGGAGCATGACCATCAAGGTACCATGATCGGACGCGAGAAAAGTCGCAGCCATGTGCATCCTTTGGTTGGAGGTTCATGCGTTCAAAGACGAACTCGGCATGTTCCCAGTTCTGCATCAATGCTGCGTCGGCCTGCTCCATGATGACCATTTCAATGGACGACAGAAAGTCGTAGTCTCGCTTCTTGGGGTCGCCCGACTCGATAGCCCGTCGTAGGCCTAGCGTAGAAGCAAAGATGATGTCTGAGTTGTAGAAGGTGGAGTATAGTTTCAGGGTCTTTCGAGTGAGCTTCACGCCGACGCGGAACTCGTTCTCGTCGTTGCCTTCAAAGAGTTCTCGAAAGTCGGCCGGCTTGTCGTCTGCAAACTTGTCCTCGGGCTGGGAGAAGCTGTCGAGGAAGCGCTTTTTATTTTCTTGCTGCTCAAAGTCGAACAGTCTGGTGATGGAGTCCAATACGCGGACGCAAGCCTGTTTTGTTTCAAGCAAGAATAGTATCTTGGGTCGTGTGAAGCCTTGGTCACGGTACTCGACATCTTCATTCTCGGCCGCGGCTGCCAGCTTCGCATTGTTTTTCAGCACTCGGTCTCGCGTCATTAGGATGTGGTTGAGTGCGTGGAGGCATGCGATGTCTCGGAGACGGCTGGCATTTTGCACAGTTCTTGCGCCGAAAAGCAGGTCCTGATAGTCAAATATAGAAGGTGCAATGGCCTGTTCGAGGTGGTCGAAGTCCCCAATCACCTTCTGGGCATTTTCGACGAGTCGTGCCTTCAACTTGGCATCGCGAACGCTCGTCATCTTCCGCCTCGACAGCGCCTTTTCCTCTGCGCTCGGCACTTGGAGGACTCCTCTTCCGCCACTGTTGTCAAGCTTCGTCGACGCCCATTCATTGCTCGCAATTCGCCTCAGGCGGGCTGCCAGCTCATTCTCATCAGCGTTCGCGAAATGGACTTCGAAAGGAGGTGCAAGAGAGTCTTGTTCGGCCTCGCTGTCCTCGGCGCCTTCATCCACGCTATTCGCGTCGTCGGACTCGCCTGCATTGAGGTTGCTGCTCATGTCGGTGTCGGCTTGTTCGTCGACTGTCGTTCGTGGGGGCTCGTCTTGAAGCAGTCTCCGCTTCTTCTTGGGGCGCTCGTCGAGGCCATTGTGCTGGCTCGACACGCGCGACGAGAAGGACTGCAGTAAAGCAGCGTAGGCGTTTGGCGTGGACTGCGCAGCCTGTTCGTCGCCGTCGTCGTCATCCTCGTCTTCAGAGGCAGAGTGGTCCGAGGCCTCTGACGCGGTTTCCTCAGGGTGCGGGGATCCGTGTCGTATGCGGCTGTCAAATCAGCAGCCGTCCGTCTGGCTTTGGGCATGTGCCCGTACTCACGAATCTTCGACCTCGTCTCTTGTTCTCGCGGCAGCAAATGCGCCCCGGCTGCCGCCCCTCCCTCTTCCTCGTCCACCCCTTCCTCTGCCGCGGAACCCGCCCCGTCCGCCTCCACGTGCTCGCATTGGCGCCATGTCACCGCGGGTCGGGCGTCAGAAATGCGTAGAGGGCGGAGAAGAGTGTGCGGCCGTCCAGGCGAGGACATCAGAGTCCCCGCCAGAAAATAAATCTCGGTGGTCCGTGCTAGCGAACCGCACCTGCCCAGATTTCGAGAATAATATCAGACGTGCCCCACCACATTCACGCCCTCGACACCCCCCCGAACGCCTCTCGAGCCCGACGCCGCGGCGGAAAGCAGCCTCGACAACATGTCCGCAAACGACTCGTTCCTCCATCTGGCCCGCCCGCTCGGCCCAGCGCCCGTCGGCGCGCAGCCATCGACAGCCCCGCTGAACGTTGCCATCCAGCCCCAGGTATGCGCCCCCTCGAGGCACCCGCTGGCAGCCCTCCATGGCTAACGCACTGTGACCAGGCCGTCTTCTCCATACTCGACCACTCCCTCCGCCGCCCCGCCGACCAAGAGCGCGTCATCGGCACCCTCCTCGGCACCCGCAGCGAGGATGGCACCGAAATCGAGATCCGCAACTGCTACGCCGTCCCCCACACCGAGACGGCCGAGCAGGTCGAGGTCGACATGGACTACCAGAAGCAGATGCTGGCCCTGCACCTCCGCGCAAACCCCCGCGAAGTCCTCGTCGGCTGGTACGCCACCAGCAGCGACCTGAACACCTTCTCCGCCCTCATCCAAAACTTCTACAGCCAACAAGGCGACGGCACCTGGCCACACCCCGCCGTCCATCTGACCGTGTCCACGGTGCCCGGCCAGGAAATCGAGTCGCGGACATACATCTCGGCCCCAATTGGCGTCACCGCCGAGCGCGCCGCAGACTCGTGCTTGTTCATCCCCGTCCCCCACGAGATCAAGTACGGCGAGGCAGAGAAGTCGGGCTTGGAGCTCATCTCCTCGGCCAAGGACCGCGAGGACAGGTCACAGGAGGTTCTGACCGACCTCGACTCGCTGGAACGTGCCATTATCCACGTACTGGACATGCTCGAGCGCGTGTCAAATTACGTCAACAATGTCCTGGATGAGGAGGCCGAGCCGTCATCAGCACTAGGGCAGTTCTTGATGAACGCCCTTAGCTTAGCACCCAAGGTCGATCCTGGAGACATTGAGCGTGATTTGTACGTCCCACATTGCACCCCATATTCACCTCTAGCTTTTTCACTAACGCTCGGCAGCAACGCACACATCCAAGACGTCCTTGTAGTTTCTTACCTCGCCAACACCATCCGTACACAAATCGACCTTTCTAACCGCCTCGCCACTGCAGCCCTCACCCTCGGCGGCGGTGACGCTCTTGCAGGCGAGGGCCAGAAAGACGGCGGTGACAACAGGGGGAAAGGAGGCGATCGACGGGGCGGAGGCAAAGGCAGGGGCCAGCAGAGGCAGCAAGAGGCATGAGCACGGATTATGAGATATGGTTAGAAGAGTTTGGGATTGGCGTTTGACTAGTGCGCGTCTATAGATTCGCCAGACCATGTCTCGCATGACGACGTTGCGGGTGCTCAGAGAGCTCAACATCACGCTGAAGAATGGCGCAGTCCAGATGATCAGACAGTCACATGGGGAGGAGGAATGAGCCGATGGTGCTTGCCGAAGCACAGTGGGAGTTGTTTCGGAGGCTCTGTATGATCATCGCAGGCCTAGTTTGCAGCAAAGCATTAGATGGAGCAGTTCAAGAGGCTCTGACAATGAAATAAGTCGAATTCACAACTTTGAACTCGTAGTCAGTGCTGTCAAAACTTGCCACGGTAAGGATGTCACGTAGGAGACAGGAATGAAGTGGAAGTGAGATATCAATTCAGGGTATTGTAAACGCCAAACACAGACCATGCTAAACGCCAACTAATGCTTCCCCACGGTAAATAATCCTTAATAGCGTTGTATCATGACCATGCATGATTGAAAGAATCATCCACTACGCACTGTACTTGCATCATCCCCACCGCCATCCAGTCTAGCACTCTTATCCTTCTTCTTGCGTTTCTTCTTCGGCTCCCCATCCGCATCTGGGTCCACGACTTTCTTCGGGCGTCCCATTTTCGGCCGGTCCTCTCCATTCTCCTTCTGCGCGCCATCTGCATCAGCACCCGCCGCGCCCTTCTCCGCCATGACGGCGCCCTCATCCGTGTCAAAGGCCTTGCGCTTCCTCTTTAGCTCCTTGTCCGTTTCCAGCATCTCGCTCACGCGGCCCAATTTGCCCGTGTCCCTTCTGAGCATGAACTTGAAGTCGTCGAGCTTGATCTTTGCGCGCCGCGCGTGATGTGCGACCGACGCCGCTTCGTGGCAGGTCTCGATGATGTAGTCTGTGACGATTTCGTCGAGGATGCGCACCGTTTCCGGGAGCGGGTAGTCGTTGTCGCCGAAAGCGAGGAGGAAGGCTTCTACTGAAGAGGTGTCAGGGCTGTTTGGTGAAGGCGCGTATGTGAAGATGGAATCGGTCTACTTACAGTCCTGCGTCGGAAACTGCTGGCCCTTTTGGCGCAGCCTCATGCGCGGCTCCGTCATAATGACCGCTCTCTACTACTCCCCCTCTGCACTCTCGAACCGCGCCTTGGATCAGATATCCCAGTCCCCGAGACGCCGTCCCCCTCCTTGCCACGCGTTTCCAGCTTCCTGCAGTCGTAGGCGCGTCAGGATTCCAGAACAGTGCGGTCGCGGTTCCAGAATGCCAGACAGGCAAGTACACGTGGTCAAAGGGCGTACAAGAGCAGTCGAGGAGTGAGGTTGAATGAAAGCTGGCTACAGAATGCGCAATGACGATCCATCAAATGCGGGAAGTGCACAGATCACCCGTCTGCCTCGGGGTGAAAGATGTTCCCCGCCGAACCAGCTGCGCGACGACGACAATCTGTCCCGTTTGGACGTCAACAAGGCAGCGACGCAATTCTGCTTCCATTACTCCTCAGATACCGCAGCAACTCTCCCTGCGATTGCACTCCATTCATCGACGCCGCCACTTAGCCCCGTGCACCTCCACAACCTCCACAACCTTCACCATGGTACGCCCCCCCCCCCCCCAATCGGCCCATGTAACCATTCTAAAACTCACCATAACCTAGACTGCCCTCTTCAACTTCCAATCCCTGCTCCTCGTCATCCTGCTCACAATCTGCACATCGACATATGCCCACTATGTGTTCCCCGGCATAATCGACCGCAACAAGGACAACTACTTTGTCTCGCCATTCTGGAAGGCCGCGCGCGTGGGAGAGAGGCTGAGCCCATATGTGAGCATTGCTTGTGTGATTATGGCTGTAAGTGCATTTCTATTCCAGGGACAGGGTTTGATGAAACAAAACTTGGACTGACATGGGCAAAGGCACTTGAGTTTATGGGATGAGAAGGAATATTTTGAGATTTATCACAACAAGATGAAGCATGCAGTACACCCCCAAGACACCAGATGTGAATCGCATACATTAAGCGAGGCGTCACGGAGTTCAACAGGTATATGTTGGCGAACAAGCCCAGTACAGTACGTTTAACGATGGCAAGAAGCATCATCTGTACTCGCCAGGTGCGACGAGCACTCAGATTGAGTAGCGCCAGGCATCATGGCCACACAACAGTCTAGCAGTCATCAGATAGTTGGCACCATTGAAAAGCATATTCAGAAATGCAATGATTTTTGATAAACTTTCGGGTCTTCGTGAGATTAAAATATATACAGACAGCGAGCTATCACGCCCGCTGCATTTTGTGCGACCTCTCGGTCAAGTGTTGAATTAGTACACGAGCGCGTACCAGCACACCTCCCAAAAGTCCTCTAGTCCGTCTCACCGTATTCCGTTTCATACAAGAGATAATACACTGACGTTCCTGCGCCAACAGAACACCTGTTTGGCGCACGTGGGAGATGAGATTTCTGGCTGATTTTTGATGGTAACGAGAAAGACGAGAAGTGAGAAAAAGCGCTATCAGCAATCGTTTCAACCATTGCTGGCACCGTGTATATCCTTGAATCGCAAACGCAATAGCAAAAAAAAAGCCGAAAAAAAGGTAAGGAGGTCAAAAACTCTATGGGGTAAGTGGATTCGAGAAGGAACAAAGAAAGGGGCGGAAGAAAACAATCCACAGCACCATCTTTTCAGACAACGACAGCAGGAGCTTGATTCAACCCGCGCCAACTGCCTAGTGCTTGCGACTGCCCTCTCCTTTCTCGAAGCAGCCGTTAAGACCCTGTCGAGACCCTGTGCGCTCGTGCACGCCTTCCACATCGCTCGCATCCTCGACCACAACATCATCGTCGTCCATGATGAGGTCGTGTTGACTGTGGGCATCGTCTGCATCGTCGTCATCATCGTCATCGTGATCGCTTACTAGACCCGGGTTAGGCTCAACCGTGTTGGGGCTGAGGTCTACCGGCGAATCAAGCATGTGGAGATCACTTTCCGACTTGACCGGCGATGGGAACGAGAGCGGGATGCGAGCGTGACTGGAAGAGCTGCTCTTCTTGCTCCCTGGTCGTGCTGATGGAGCCTTGCTCGCGGAAGTTTGGTTGGGCCCGCCCACAGGTAGGCGCGCTAACTGTGGGGGTTTCGTCGAGACCGGTGTCGGAGCTGCACTAGTGTCCGCGAAGTCGTCATCGGAAGGCTCTACCACGTCAATGTCGACCTTTGAGCGCACAGTGTCCACGAGCCCTTTCAAGTCACCCTGAAAGCCGTGAGTCTGAAGTCGAGCCGCAAGATATGGGGTTGACGATGACTTGGTAAAGCTGGCTGGTGATGCAGAAACTGGCTCATCACGTGGCAATGCATGAGGGTCACGATGAACAGATTTGGCCTGTGGAGCGGGGCCGGGCTGCGAAGCGAGCGGGTGTACAATACCAGGAGTAGTCGGGACAGGGAAAGTCACCGCAGGCGTTGCGGCAGGAGTACTGACTGGTTCAGTGGCAGTGACAGGGTTTCCGACTTCGTTGACATCGACCGGAACGCCGCAAGCGATGGCTGCCTGGTCGTGGCTCTTGAACACTTGGTTATGCTTGATTCGACAGTGATTCAGGAAACCCTGGGTGTTTGAGAAGTTGCTGTGGCCACACTGAGCGCAGTAGAGTCGAACCCATTGGCCGTCGGTGGATCGCTTGTGCAGCAGAGGGTCGATCTTTGGCGCAGGTGCTGGAGTTTCACCAAGAGGCGTGAGCTTCAACATTCCAGTCGAAGTTCGTGACGTGCGGCCTCTGTTTGCGGACCCAAAGTCTGCAAAGCTGCCGCGCGTCGTTCTGCCCTCACCAATGCCGAAGTAGCCCTGAGCTTGCTGAGCGAGCGCACGTTCTGAAACGGGGTCAAACTTGACATCTGATATTAACCATTTGGCATAGTGACGAGTGTACGGGCCATCCGTGACTCCCCAAGGCGCGGCATACTGGGGTTCCGTGTAGCCGGAGGGAGTCTGGAGAGCAGGTCCGACACCAAGGCTAAGATTCTCGGAAAGACCTTCGGTACCCGGGAACGGGATCAGCGAGCAACGCCTCAGCTGCTCCAGCGAAACTTGACACTTGGCCAACTCTTGCTCAATCAAACGGAGTTCGTTGTGCTTCAGTAGAATCTCATAATTGATTTGCGCCTCGATAGCTTGTTGCACAGGGGTCAAACCTGATTCCATGACGCTCGCCGGCGCGGTGACAGAGTCTGGTTTGGCAGCTGGTTTTTGGATTTTCGATACCTTGCTCTTGCTTGCGCCTTCTTTTCTTGATGGTTGCGCCTTTGGCCGGTTGTCCAAAACTTCCGCAGAAGCGACTTTGGGCGCATCGGTAGGCTTTACAGGCTCAGTAATCACGCCACCCACAGAGCTGGCGATGCCAGTTGGCAGTACGGCTGGCTTCATCTCTCCGTGGGCAGTCTTCCACTTCTTCACTACATGCGCATGCTGCGCCGCTGCCGGTTCAGGGCTGTCGGTCCTCTTTCGCTTGATTTTGTTCATGAAATTTGGGATTTCAACAACCGGCATGGGTCTTGACTTGTGCAGCGTGGACTTTTCCATGATCTTGTCGCCAGGCGACTCCGTACTCCATGGGAGACGGAACATGGACTGCATTGTGAGAGAAGTGGAAGTCTAGAAGCAACGGCGCTCATCTGTCGTGGTGGAGCCTTTGCGCATCAAAGTCCAGGAGCTAGTGAGGCTGCAGAATGACGTCGCAGCAGTTGCAACACAACCGAGTTGCGCGAACTCGAAAACGGCGAGTGTGGAAAGAAGGGGATTATTACAAGACGGTAGTGGGTATCAAGAGTGTGCGAAAGAGTGCAAGAAGGAAAACAACAAGCAGTTAAGCCGTTGTGGTGGTGACGTGGAGGGGAGCTCTGCAAGGAGGCGCGAAGATCGGCCACTTGATAAGAGGGAAAGAGCCGCACCAGCGCGAGATCCTGAAAAATAAATCGTGAGTTCAAGGGAGACGTAAGGGCTACAGCCGTGCAGCGCTACAGAAGGCCGGTTATGGGCGTGGTGGAGGAGGAAGGTGGGTGAGATGTGCCAGGCGGCGATGGTGTTTGTGATGATGAGATGGCCGGATTTGAAGTTGGGGGGGGTTGAGTTCACTCTGAGAGTTCCATGGGTGGGTCCCGCTAAAGAGCGCTAGCAAGGGTCGCCTCGCCCCACTGCCCCCTGATTGGCTTCATGGATCTTTCTCATTCTCGAATTCCGGTGGAATCTGTGGGTGAAGCAATAAAAGTATGGTCGGCTTTTGCAACTTGGTTAATTGACTGCATCGTGACACAAGAGCTGATTGCCCCGTCGCAAAGCGCACGTCTCCTTGCGCTCTGCCCGAACTTAGTATACACAGAGTTTGGCCTTGGCGCACTTCTCCAGTGTCCGGGTCTTCTTAGCCAAGGGGCGCATCGCTAACCTGCTGGTCGCAAACGTTCAACGAGTCAAACCGTCACAGCGGCGTTATGTCATGTCTTGCCGGGCCCCCGCGGCCACATGCCTCGCGACACATCAGCCAGCCTGCCCCTCCATCAGCGCACACGTTTCACCGGATAGAGCAAATATTGTTGTTCTTGCCCTTTGCTGAGGGCCTTCTAGGCAACCGCAACCGGCATAACACGGAAACCCTAAACATGGCCAATAAACCCTCCCCGTGTCTGGCATGTGAGCATCCCTCCCAAGCTTCTACACCCTCACAGCTTGACTTGGGAAAAGCAAGCCAGCGCTCTCGTAGGAGGCCGCGTCGTCGCTGTGGAACATGGTACTCTCCTGCGCAACTTTGTCATGATTGGGATACGCATGCAGCCAAGCAGCCCACCACTGCCGCTACGCCCAAAGGCCGCACTGGGCCACATCCCCCGGTCCACTAAGATGCCACCCCATGCAGCCACGCCTGAAACATGTCTTTCAACACCATGATGCCATTTCCCCATGCTTTCTTCTCGCATACATAGGGGTCATGTGACTTTCTGCTTGCCAACATGAAACCAAGCATATTCATGCACTAGGCTGCCGGAATAAAATCTTTAACAGCTTACACGTAATGACAGATGACAGAAGCGATGCCGAAGAGGCGAAAGGCAGTCTGTTATTGCAAATCCTGGGATACGAGTACTAAGGCTTTGTTGCTGCGGAAATGCGCCCGCTTCCGATTCTTCCCTTCCCCTGTCCAAAAAAACAAGCCGCACCTCCGGTGCAAACTCCGGAAGGACCATGGGAAATAACAGAGCCATTATTTGCAACTTCCGCCAAAATGACGCAGTATTTAAATGCCCAGCTGATAGGCTGCTGCCAGTGTATTACATTACATTTCTTTTTCCTGCCGTGCGCTGCTGATTCGTCATTGCGTATCGTATCTCGCGGGAGCTGCAGCGCAACCATGTAAGAGATAAAATATCGCTATACAACATTTGCATATATTTAGTCATCTTGAGCTATTCGACTAGCATTTCCAAACTAATTCAAGGGCTTTCCGTTCTCCAAAATTTTGTATATAGCCTCGTAGCCCGGACATTCTTCTATCCAAGGTCCAAGAAAAGGTCTCCAAAAATAGCCATAATGCCCGTACAACATATGCCCGCACACAAGACAGAAAAATAAATCATAGGAAGTGGGCTTCCAAACCTTGTGTGCAATAGTGCTACACCAGTCGAGAACGACATGGTCATGCACTGCTACCTACGGCTCGTGGTATCGCACTATGGGCGAGCCCATCTGCCTTGGGCGAAGTAGGGCCGGGTAACGAAGGAGACGCATTTGCATGTCGGATAATTTCGGCTCCTGGAAGAAGAACTTTATCTTTCAACGGCTCCTCCAGACTCATCCTCTTCACACTGTTGTGAAGTGTGGCACTGGAATTTCCTGTCGACATAGCGAGGTTTTTGAATGGACATGAACCGGCAGCCAGGGCGGCATCTTCAATTTCGCTCTCGCTCTCGCTACCACTATGCAGTATCTTCTTGCCATGGAGGTAACCTTCTGGCTCGAGTTCCGGTACCAAACGCTCATCGGCAAATTCATCGCCGTCCCGGACGTACCACTTAGCGAAAAGGTCGTTCTGGATCCAGATGACCTTCGACAGTGCCTTGACAAGGCTGATTTTACGATCCATCTTCATCCGAGGGTGCGACAGAATGGCTTCGGTAAGAATGTCTTGTACGAAAGATAATGTGACACCAATATGCACGTACTCGACGTGAAGCGGGTGAGCACGCCCTTGGCCGACGTGCATCATGCCCACCTTGTCAAGGTATTCCCAGAACTCCATTGTGGAGGGATCACTACATAGTTTGGTGAGATAGCCTCGCAAAAACATCTTGCGATGTAGTATTTGCGGCGAGTTTTCGTTGAGGTTGAGGTCCACAGGGCCTTCGTAGGATGTGGAGCGCGTCTCAAAAGCCCGGGCTGTGATATCGTATTGGAGTAGCTTCTTGTAGACGATATTGACAACTGCGGGGATTAAAGCTTTGATATATTTTGCGCCAGTGATAAGGGCCTCGATGTCGCGTGAACTGAAATCAAGAAAGGAGTGAAGGTACTGTATCCGTGTCTCCAAGTTGGTATATAGATCTCGGCGATCGATATGTTGCATTGGACGGCGAGCGAGTGGCGCCATTTTTGGGTGCTTCAATGTTCCTTCACGATCTCTGGACTATCAATGTCGCAGTTGTTACAGCTGCAGTGTAATAGGAATGGTGTGAGAGGGTTGGTTATGGCAAAAAATGTTCCGGGGAATCGGTACACGTAGAGCCATTTATAATGGCCGCGTTTGCTCATCATTAAGGCATCCATGATACGTGGATTGTGTATGTCTCAAAGGTGGTGTGGTCTGTCGTAAGATGTGATGGCGTGACTTGTTTGAAGTCGAGGTCGAACCACCCGGAGGACGACGCTGCCAAGACACTATCATCACGTAGCTTTCGTATCCGTAGTACCACGGTCCATCCCCTTACGAAAGCACTTTCATGATTGCTCTTGATTCGATATGACCTTGACCAAGGTGCCCCCAACTACATCTTGATAGGTTGTCCTGATCCTACAATCCAAGCCATGCATGGATCTGGATCGACATTATCCATACGTCACGTCTTCAGATATTTGTGACTTTAATCGGCCCATAGTCCTTGAAGAAGTGTGTCGGTCCATTATTTGACAACTCCTTTGGCCCCGCGATAGCTATCTATACATGCTCCTAGAGGTGAGGTTGTTGTAGGTCTGTCCAGCTTCGGCAAGTTTTCTGCTATGGGCTCCCCAAATCCAATGGTATACCTCAAGACGTTATGCTACCAAAGGCAAAGCTTGAGGGCCACCGCTTTCAGCACCTGTGAAGTTGTTGATGCGTTGTAAAGACATATCAACTCTAGTTTCAAGTAGCCCTTTCTAGAGGGTAGAACGTCAATTCTCAGTATGGTGGTCAGGAGAAACTCCGTGTCTTGGCTCGTGATTAATTTCAGCGAAGCACATTAGGCGGCTGCCGGTGTCCATGTTGTTATACAGGTTTAATGATGAAATACCAGTAGCTTTGAAGCTCCGATTGACGGTTACGGTGCCAAATGCCTCGTATGAATCCAATCATTGGCGCCGAATTAGCGACGGCCGAAAAGGTCGATGTAACAGCCTCATGTTCAAGGTAACCTTTCCCGGAAATGGCCTCTTTCATACTAATTCTTCGAGTGTTTTGAACGACGTTGACGAAGGATAGTCTTTGGCGATGCTTCTTCGGGCTTCGGGTGTCTTTTCTAACCGGCGTCCCGCAAGAACACTGTCTATGGTATGCCTCTATCTGTCTGCTTCCAGGAGCTGGGCATGGACTACGCCGCGCTGAAGATTGTTTTGCAGCCTTAAATGGTCTGATTCTCATTCTTCTCCGGCAGCATCAAGGTCCTGGAATTTGAGTTATGCTCGTGCATCATGCGTCAATGGCAGGCAGCCATAGTCTATATCTTCAACAACATTTTGGTTATAGTACACCATGTGCCCAGAACTTTAAAGTGATACTACACAGCAATGACGCAAGAGAGTCTTGTCTGAAGGGCGGATGTATTCCGTTTAGCGAAGGGTCTAGCGCCCTCGGAGTTACCTCACAGACACGGACTACATCACTTGTAACTATCTACTCCGATATCGAATATTAAATGCCCCACTTCGAACACTCTGTTTAAGTGTATACGATAAGGAAGAGTCAGGCACGATATTCGACTACGCGAAACGACAATGGCCATTAGCAATGTTGCTCTGATAGGCGGAACTGGCACCTTAGGCGAGCCCGTTCTGAAGGCTCTCCAGACATCTGAATTCAACCTTTTCGTACTCAACCGCCAAACCTCCAAATCCGTCTATCCCAAGTTAAAGGTCATTACAGTCCCCGATGATCTAGACGTTGATGCAGTTGCACAAGCTCTTCGCGAGAATGAGATTGATGCATTGATAATCACCATTGCGGGAAGTCACGTTGAGTCGCAGAAGAAGCTTATCGATGCTGCCTTCAAGGGTGGAGTGAAGCGAGTCATGCCTGCTGATTTCGGCAGCTGCGACTCTGCGGACGCGAAGACGAATGAGGTTCTACCCTTGATGAAGGGCAAGAAGGGCGTCCGGGACTATCTGTTGTCGCTAGAGGACAAAGAGCGTGGAAACGGAGAACAGAGGTTAACCTGGACGAGCTTGATCACTGGACACTTTTTCGACTGGGGCCTGACCGGTGGGCTGCTGAAGTTCGATGTGAAGGGCCGGAAAGCGTACATCCTTGATGGAGGTAACATCAAGTTTTCTAATTCAAACCTCGGATTCATCGGGAAAGCAGTCGTCAAGATCTTGGAAAAGTCAGACGAAACAGCCAACAAGCTCTTATACGTGCATAGCATCCATGTCACTCAACTTGAACTTCTCGCCGCACTGGAGAAGGCCACAGGCGATAAGTTTGAGAGGATCGACCAAAACAGTGAAGAGGAGTTGAAGGTCGTCAGACCGAAAATGTTAGACGGAGACCATGATGCCAGAGAAGAAGTTGTCGCTATTTGGGGAGTAGTCGCTTCCGACTGGAAAGATAAGGAGGGTTTTGCGAATGAGTTGCTGGGATTGCAGGAAGAGGATTATGAGGAGACTGTACGGAAGGTTGTTGCGGAATTGTGAAGTAGACATGCGAATGTAATTCGGATGTCATTGGTGCTACATGAACGTTTCATCCAATCGCGTGCACATGAATCCCCAATTCCCATAATAAACAGGGCATATTACACAAGCTAAGAGCCTGGCCTTAATTATGTTAGTTCCCAATTCTCTTCCAATCAGCCAACGTGTGACTGTTTCTCAAAGGAAGTGTTAATCTGCAGAGGCATATGGTGATGCTGAAAGCGCATTCCAACTTAAGTAATTTCCTACAATGCTGAGCAAAGCATGTATGCTACGCTTAGAAGGCTTACAACAGCATTCAGGTTTGTAAAGGACGGCGCTCAGCCGAAGACCTCGGTCTGTCGAGTTATGGTTTGTCCTTTGTACGAAATAGCGCGGTTTTTGATTAGTGAACTCAGGAAGCATGACCACACTAGTCACGCCCCTGCAAGCACACTCCATCCCAGTTCGGTAGACTACATCAATAACATAGCTGCAAGGTTACGCTCGAGTTCTCTATATAATTATTCGACTGGTCGGCTGTTTGGAGCATACCAACCGTTGCCCAGCATGCCTCTCTGGATTATCTACCACCCACCCACAGCCTTTGAAAGCGAGGAACTCAAAACGAGCTTTGCGAAAGCGATCACAGATATCTACACTGCTGCCAAACTGCCCGCTTTCTATGTTAATGTTCTCTTTCAGCCTATTCAGCCAACCTCTTTCTTCATTGGCGGCGTCGCTAGACCTTCGCCTCATACGGAGGCAAATTTACCTGGACCCGATAGCTCAAAGCCTTTCATAAGAATCACTATTCAAAACATTGCTAGAAAGATGTAAGATTTGTTTTCTCCTTTTTTTAAACCCACTACATGCTTTGCCATCAGCTACTGACGCATCCGTAGCCCCAGCGAAGCGATCCGCGATCGTTTCCTCGGCCGTGTGGATGCCGCACTAAGACCCTTCATCGAAGAGGCTGGGTATGACTGGGAGTATAGTGTTGAAGAAACTAGCCGCGACTTGTGGAAGGTTCAGGGTCTCGTACCACCGATGCCGGGGTCGGAGGCGGAGCTAGAGTGGGTGAGTGCGAATCAGGCGCTGCCATTTGAGAGAGCGAAGGGAGGGCTACCTCCTGCGTGACTGCATGGCGGGAAGTTGTGATTAAGGGCTGTTGAAAAAGTTAGCGAGTGGAGGGCTTAGGAGAAATTTGCCGATCCCGCGGTGCCAGTAAGTGATTTGAACAGTGATTTGAGCCTCGACTTTCGAGTAAAGTATAATATATTCATACCAAAGCTATTTCTTCGCGCTCAGAAGATACGAAGCAGGCTAAATTTCTGTGAGTCGGGTATCATACTGTCGGAATCAGCACTATCTATCCGTTGTACCAGAGAAAGAATGTGAGGCACATCATGTGAACCTCCGGGTATCATCCATTCAAACCAACACCATATGTCTGCATACCAAAAAAGGGCTATGGCCATCGAAATTGTCGCTCATCGTTCAGAGTCTCGTCTCGTAAACCTTTCGTCGTTCTAGCTCTCTTCCTTGACATGGCGGTCCTTCACCTCTTTGTCCTTATCAGAGCGCTCCCTCCAAACTTTATGATCATCTTGACTCGCTTGATAAGGAATCGTGAGCACATTATGATCGTAGTAGCTCGTGGTGTATATGTTCATGTCTTTGCCGTGACGCATGTTTCCGAAGAAGCCCTGAACATCACGCTTGAAGGCAGGGTCATAAAAGAATACAGGATCCACGCGATTCCGTAGGGGAGAAGGCGGCTTACTTTGAATCTGAACTGGAGCAAAGAGAGCGATCTTAGGTGTCTTGGAAGGCAGAGAAAACGTTCTGCAGGATGGCGTAGGCGATGGAGAGGGGTCAAAGTCGAAAGGCGCCAATTGTATATTCTCGGTAAGATTGTTGGTGTTGGGCTGCATCTTTGAAATCAGAGCATGAGGTTCTTTGAAGGAAGTTGGCAAAGAAGCCGAGGTTTGGTGAGGAAGAGGTGGAGGTGGCATGTTATTGATTGAACAAACTAGGATAAGTCGGTCCAAATGGTCGGGATGAAGATGCTAGGACATCCTACCTTCACCTCGACAGTTCACCTTCATCTCGTGCAACAAGAATAGTACGCCTTGATGGCTGAATGCCACGTCCACCCTGCCCCTCACCAACTGTTCGCCTTGCTCGACCCAAGCAGAGATGTCCTGGGCGCGGGCTGCAGCGTACATAGCTCCTTCCAGAAAATCCTGGTAGAAATCCCAATCAGGACCAAGCTTGCTGCGGATGTCTTGGAGTAGTGGGTCGAGACTGGCAGGCTTCCTGTCTTTCAGTCTTGAGTAGATTCTCTTCATCTGGCGACCCAGCATTCTGGTAGATGTGATGCTGTCCGAAGCAGACATGAAAGAAAAGCCGACCTGAGAGGAAAAGAAAATATAGAGAGCAAGGGCAGAGATTTAACCGCATACTCACTCAAATAGACATTTTATCAACAATAGTAATTGTTGGTATTGTGAAGAGATCTATAATAGGAGGGTATCCGCCATCATTTTGAAAAATAAAAATGGTGAAAACAATGGCTAACGCAATGACAAGAGTTTTCAAGACGTAACCCAGAAGCCATATGATACATTAAAATGCCTGCAAAGGCTTCACCAATACCCAGAGGCCTCATATAGCGCGCGTTAGACCCCCTCAGCTTTTCCCAATCTTCCACGTCTTTGCAAACGGATCATGATCGGCGTCCGTCCAACGTACATACTCAGCACTATCAGCAAGCTCCTGCGCGATCTTCTCTCCGTAATTAATCGATACGAATGCATACGTAGCATCAATTCCTGCGCTGATACCGGACCCAGTAACAATATTGCCGTCGACCACCCATCTCGCTTCGCCTACCCAATTCACTCTCGGCCCAGTACTAGTCGCCCACTCATATGCGCGTTTGTTCGTTGTTGCGCGACGACCATCCAGAACACCAGCTCTTGCTAGAATAGTCGATCCTGTGCAGACAGACAGAACAGCTTTGAGGCTCGGATACATCCTCTTTACGAAATCAATCTCTGCACTCATGTCGTTTCTCGTTCCCACTCCCCCAGGTACGATAAGCACATCAATCGCGCCGGCCCTCTCCTCATCATTACCCGCCTCATTAATCTTCAGCTGCTCTTCGAAAGTTCGATCTACAATCATACTCTGAGACACATCAGTCTCAGGATGTGAGTACATCATGTTGCCAGCTCTTTGATGAGATGTCTCAACCGCATCCGAAGTTTTGGCGAGCATAGTCAGCTTCGTAGGAAAGTGATACAGCATGGCGAGCGAGTTGAAGACGTCGAGGGGACCGAAGACGTCGAGCGCTTGGAAGCCAGGGAACAAAAGGACTCCATAGTGGATGGTTGTTGTGCTATTGATCTCAAAAAATGGGGGCTTCACTGAAGATGGGTCTGTGATGCCGTTTGTGGTGCCGTTCGTTGACGGCGCTTCGTGTTGGGTTGTCATGGTTTATGCGGCGGGCAATGTTCGAATTTGACAATGTGGTTTGAAGTCCTTGAAGTTCATCGCGCGGGGCTGGTTTCCTAGATACAGAGTTAGCGATAGCGGGGCTAGGCTGTTTGTGAACAATCTGGCGAGTGTGGCTTTGGTCCATCAGCTGAGATGTCCTCGCCCTCAGCTGAAAGCCGAGCTCTGAAACTCGCAATTGGTGCAAGCGGCGCCTAGAATGTTCCGTGTTACATTAATAAGTGCGCAAATTCACGCGTCAGCCACTTTCAAGAACATTGAAAGATGCATGTAAGACTTCAAGTTGAATCAATTTACCTTATGTTTCGATGTTGAGCATCTGGGGTCACAAACATTAGCGCCAACGCTAAAGGAAGCCACCAGCTTCAACAAGAAGTTTCGGTAAGCAAGGAAACACTCAAGGCGAAAGTGTAGTCAGCTGTGAATATATTGAGCTCTAAAATCATTGATTATGCTAACTTCGTTGCGGCAGCAACACAATGACATGCTGTCAGAATAGCCAACTTGATCACTTCATCTTGTTCTAATCATTGTCCATTCTCACCGCCGATAGATAGAAAATTAATAAACTTCTACCCATTATGCTCATGCTGGCCGAATCTATCCCTTGTCGATGTCACTATCCGATCATGGCCCGTCCGAAGACTAGAACATCCTCCATCACAAGCTTTGCCGAAACAGCTGCAAGGTCGGGCACATGCACGAGATACCATAAGCTCGCCGTATGTTTCAAGGTAGATAGATTAAGCTAGAGTGAGAAACTTCTTGAGAGTCTTCGTGAGTGTAGCTTAGACAATACATGAGCTTGCCTGTGAAAAGAGAACAATTTTGCTGCCAAAGTGTATGTTCACTGGATTTAAGATAGGGAGCCTTTTCAAAAGGATTCATTAGAGCAAAAGCTACAAGAACAACCGTCGTCATTTAACCCACTGAGATGAAGATCAGCATTGATAATAATAGCAATAAGGCTTTACATATTCAATGAATGAAACTAAACTGCATACATCCTCACAGCTCTTCCAGTCTCTCGACCCGCCTCTCCTTGTCCAAGACTACCCGTATCATCTTTCCTTTCTCTTCGAAGAACCCTTGTCGCAGTTTATCCAGATATACCTCATAGCTTGGCATATAGCCGTCTACAAAGGCTCTGACCTGATCATCTGACATGCCTGAGCCTTTCGTCTCAATCATCTTATGCTCTTGCTGCAACCGCCAAGTGTACACGTTGTGCAAGTTGTCCGTATCAATGTGGATGAAGAAATCGAAATACTGGGGTCCCATAAAGGCATCACAGTAGCGTTTAAGATTTTCGTTGACTTCAAGAAGATGTGAAAGCTGGTGCTGGGCGGGTGTGTTTACAGGTAGCTTTCCGGCGAGTGCCAACGCATGCTTTTCTTCGACTTGTCCTGCGGCCAGTGGTTGGAAGCCGACGCACCAGCCTTCGAATACTACGACGTCTGGCTTTCTTGTCATTGTTGGCCACTCTGATTCCGGAGCTCGGTCTCCTTCTCCGTTGAATCTGCTTTTATCGAAGCTTGGAATCTTCAGCTCGCCATTCCCATTATACTCTTGCAGTTCTTTGAAGAACTTCCTTGCTAGTTGCTCATCATGCGTTCCTGGCTGTCCACGAGTCCGATAAAGTTTATTTTGGGGATCTTGGTACCTTTGCGATATGAGAGCATCATGGGTCTTGTAGAGATCGTCCAGAGAGATGGTAATAGTGTGAAGTTGATGTTCTGATGAGAGTATGTCAACGATCTTGGACGCCCATGTCGATTTGCCAGAGCCTTGAAGACCAGTGATGCCGAGGATTATGGGCTTCGAGGACTCTTGGCGGCGCTCTTTGATCTTTGGAAGAAGTTTGTCGAGCGCCCGCCGTATGCTTGATTCCAGGCTAGACATGGTTGACAGCTTACTCCAGGAGGTGATGTTAGATATATTAAACGCCCTTTGATAGCTCTGTATTGATGGACTGGAAATATATCGATATCAGTCAAGCAGTATGCCTCTGTAGACTTATACTTGGAAAGATTGTTCCGCCGGACAATGATTGTCCGAAGCAAGGCGTTGAACTAGTCGAATAAGAGCTCGGGCCGACGTGGGTTGGCGTCAACCCCGCGTCCGCATTTCAGCCTCTTTACCATATCGTGTCCTATCATGTCATCTGTACTAAAACGTGTTACAGGGAATTAAATTCCTAAATAAAAGTATCAGAACACAAGAGCATCATGAAAGCTCTACGGCGACCGTGCCAACCTGAGTATACGTTGTCTGGCATTGACAGGTTCTGGGACTGAGTGGGCGTCCTACCTTCCTTCTATTCCCCGTTGAGAACCACCATCCACAACCCATCCAAGACCGCTGCCTATTCCGGCAACTGGAACATTATGCAGGCTAGGTAACACTGCATTCCATTGTTGCATACCCATGCGCCAATCCTCACGTTGTCCTAAATGCCAATCGCTTATAGGTGAGAGATTCTGTCCCTGCTTACAGTGTCTCGATAACATTTTTCCCCAGAGCACCGAATGATGAGAAAAGTGAACTTGTAATGACTTTCCATAGGGATTAAACAGAGGTCAACGATATCGAAACATCCTAGGTTTTGATAATTGACCTCATTTTGATTATGATTTCCCGTGCTCTTAACAAGGTAAGACTCTGAATAAGCTCAGCCTGGGAAAGGGAAGACGAGGGTCCTTGACAAGAAGTCCGTGCATGGTCTGGAAGCAACCAACCACAAGGACTCGTTGCAGCTCAGATTTCTTACTAGAGGGTCTCCAATATGATATCAGACGTGCTGGCGATACATTGTGGAGGACATGGTGTGACTGCGCTAACATCAGAGGTGCAATGAATGGGTAGTTTGGAGAACTGCATCAGGTGCTTCTGGTATTCTGGCTACATGGCCGCTTTATTGGGCTCAATGAACACTCATCAAAGAACTTTGAGGGGTACTTAGACCCTACAAAAGAACGAATGTACAGATACCCCTATAATCTAAAGGGGTACATAAATGAAGACAGATTTACGACTGGATATCGAACTTTGCATTCCCAGAAAACTCCCACTGCGCCCTGCTTGCGATTTTGCGTCCATTTTACGTGGCGTACTTTTGCTCCGACAATTTGCCATCAGGCCCTTGCGAATTCCTCCATGATGGTAGTTCGTGTGGTGTTTCATTTGACAGCTCGTGTATTTGTTGAGAATGCATTTCGTAAACAATCTGTCCGTGCTTGTTGGTACGCCCAGAAGGACCGATTTCAGAAGCAGCGACGCCACTTTCCTTCTCATATCGGGATTTTGCAAAGTCATCGTCTACTTGGTGGATCTCTTGTGCCGATTCCGAACGGGTCTGTTTGCGGCGGCGAAGCAGGAAGAAAACTAGGCCGATAATGGCTGCTAATCCAAACACGGACCCAATCACAGCACCAGCAATGGCACCCGGGGATACACTGTTCGAGCTACTTGAAGTTGACCCAGAGCCCCCTGAACTTGCTGTGGAGGACTGGGCGTTTGAGCTTGAATTTGAGCTGGCAAGAGATGACGATACAGGCCCAGGGCAATTGAGCGAGGGGAAGCTGCTGGCAAATCCATCAATTGGATGCGCGAATGCTTGAGCAAGTGTATCGGTTGCAACCCATGGCTCGATATTTGTGTTACCTCCCGAATTGTATTTAAGGGCGGTCACTGTTTGCGATAAGGTAAAGTCGCTATAACAAGTGCCTCCATAGGCCGGGCGGTCTCTGATTTTTGGAGTGCTTGGCGAATGGAGCCTGAATCCTCTGCGATGTGTTAGCTCTTACCTCAAACGCATTGCTCGGCGTAGAACCGCTTACGATGGACAGCACGCAATATAGTTGTCGTCCCCAACCCAAGCGGTACAAAAATTTGAGGGACAGACCAGAGGGCTCATAACAGGGACAATGGAAGTGCCATCGATACCTGATGGAAGGGAGGTGTAGCTAGTGAGGAATTCCGGGGGATAACAATTTGTGACTGTTGTGCCATTGTACGGGACAGGCTCATTTGCCCAGATAAAATAGCCCGGAGGGGGTAGAATAGTGAGTTTGTTGGATGCACATGATGCGGCTGGAGTGAATGTTGTGGATAAGGCTAATGTGGTGGTTGGCTGGGCGTGAGTAGTGGTGCTTGAGCTGACGGTCTGCCGAGCTTGAAGCCTTCTTCCTGCCATTGTGCGCAAGGTCTTTGATGTCCTTTGTGTCTGTCGAGACCGATACTGCAGCCTATCGACGATGACCTGGAGAAATTCCCGTGTATTAAGGTGTATAGTCGATGGTGCGGTGGCAGCGTCGATGAGGAGAAGAAAGTCGTAAAAGTCCGAGCGGTGGGGAACCACTCGTTAATGCTCTCAGACCTTATCCTAATCCTGAATAATCCCGGTGCAGCGACCCTGCAGATACCCAAGGGTTCGGGCAAGCGTCCGTGGCTGTGGCATTATGATCTTTGCAGGAGCAGGAATGTGATGGGTAATGTCCTTGATGATGATTCGTGGAACTGCGCATTGTGGACCCATTTTTGGATCGAATTCCCCACCTTCGTATAGTAAATTAACAAGGAGGCTGGACCTGCGTTGTGATCCTTCACCGCGCTAACCACCTGCCGGTCCAAACCAGGCTTAACGTGAAACTCGTGCCATCTGGTGGAGCCATTTCCGCCTTGCACGCCTCAACCGCTGTCAGGGCCCGCTAAGATTTCTCATTTCGGCTTGCTCGCCTATGTGATCCATATGATCCCTTTCCCAGTCCGATAAAACGATTCAGGATCATCGCGGTACCATCGACTTGTCATTTTCACCGAAACGAAGTATCCTCAACATATCTGGCTCTGCAGTGTCATCCATCGGCTTGTCCACCGAACCCAGTCGTACCGATTTGCGTTGCAATGCGCTGCAAATCGATGCAAATTAAGCCCACGGCCATGGAGAAGGTATAGAGCAGAAGTATGCATGCATATATGTATCGATTTGTGGACGGAGTTCTTAATATAATTGGGCTGCTTGATATTACCAACATTGTTGTTTGACACTGCCTCGCTGTTGAAATAGAACCGCCACTCGTTTCGCAAAAGAGGGCCGAGTTTTGATGGTTCTAGCCGATGCGCAGCCAATATTGGCTTGGGGCCTTCATACTCGAAGGAGACATTTAGCCTTACACTACTCGGGGGTGCCCTGGATTGGCGCCGGCTCATTCCGCACCGTCCACCGATTCTGCAATGGTTAGATAAGCGCAAAAAAGGACCGCCTGGGGCACCTTCTGTGTTTTTTCTTGACTGGCTCAACTTTGGGTTCATGTACCCGTTAACAACCGCGAATAGCTTCACGTCAATGAACAGACTCCCCTACTACAATGCTTCCGTTTGACATGGAACGAAGCATTTCCAAATCTACAACCTTCCCCCGGAAACCGGCTGAGCCACCCGCCCCCACACTCTAATTCGCCATGGTTGGTGGCGGGGCCGTCTACATGGCTGTCACGTTCAATCGTGCCCCGTGTTGTCAGACGAAGACCATCGGCAGGGGCTTTCGTATAAGGTTTTCTTTTTCTAATCGCATACTGAGCAACCAGTATTTCAAACCTAATTATTGTAACCCCGCGACGCCTGAGACGGGTGATGATCTACATCGTTGCCGTTTGGCTGTAATCCTTCCAGCGCAAAGGATTGATGGCGTGGCAAAATGCTCCTTTTAGGGGAACATGCTTCCGATGACCCTATGGTTGTAACAGGTTCTTTACACATCACGGATGGATCCCTCTCTGTTCCGATGCTCTCCTCCGAACAGGATAATTCATGCAAGGTCAATCTTTCGAAACACATTGTTTCCGACAATTGTTCTAGCATGTCATCTGTACGACGACAGTATGCAAACATTTTGGAGACTGGTGTTGTATAATAAGTCGCTGATATTGCAGCTTCGTAAGTTCATCAATGCAGGTACCATTATGCTATCACCTGCACTCAGCAGTCAATCAAGCTTTCATCTTCGGCTATTGGGCCCCTTCAGCACCATTCGTTTTCACTCCGCCTAACGGTCCCGCGGCATAAAACTCCCTTCTATATACAGCCTCCATCTCCCTCCGGAACGCAACTGCCTGACTCGTCTCACTGTACTCAACATCCGCCCAAGACAGTCCTTGGTCCTTCCTCACGTTGCGTTTCAATATAATCCCATGCGCCAAGCCGATGGGTAGCCCTTCAATGTGAAGCGAGTCTTCAGCTGTTATCAGCTTGCCATACACCATGAAGCCACCTTCGCCGTCTAGCATCTCGCCTACTAAGAGATCTCGCTTCGCTGTCGCGATAACATCGCCGCGCCACGTCTTAGTTTGACCGGTGGGCTCACCGCGTACCATGATGCTGGCGACTGAGATACCAAGTTCGAGACCAATAAGGTGGTAGGGTTTGTATTGCACAGCGTATTTGCCCGTTGAATCCGTCTGCAGACCGTATTGCTTGAAGCATTCCTTTTGGTACTGGCCAGGTGCTTCGATGACAACATAGACTCCCCATCGCAGGTCGTTGTGTACCCATCGCCCATCCTTCTCCACACATGAAACAACTTCGACTGTTCCCTTCTTCTGCAGTTGGCCACCATCATCCTTTGGTTTGAGAACTTCTGGGAGATCGTGTCTGCCACATGGCGGGAATGCAAGACCATCCGACGGTGGAGACAAATCGCAGCCATTTGCAACGGCCGCCATCTCAAGGGCAGACTTTGTGCCATCCAAGAATGAATTGAACATTTGAGGATTAAAGTCACCGCTCGCGAGCTGCTCCTTTGTGAAGCCGTAATGGTTCCAGACAGTGTCAGGAGTCGAATAATGGTACTGTGGTAAATGTTTCGTGCCCTTGCCCGCACACACGACATCGAAACCTGTAGTTGTGGCCCAGTCTACAAGCTCTGCTATGAGAGCGGGCTGGTCTCCGTACGCCATTGAGTAAATTATACCAGCTTCCTTGGCTTTCCGGGTGAGCAGAGGTCCAGCCAGCACATCAGCCTCTACATTTATCATAACAATGTGCTTCTTGTGCTCGCAGCACATTAGTGCATGCCGCACCCCAGCTGCTGGATTACCAGTTACTTCTAAGATAACATCGATCCCTGGTGTGGCAATCATCGCAAGGGAATCGGTAGTAATGGCAGTCTTCCCCTGCAAGAGACCTTCCTCTAGTGACAACGATGCTGTGGTATCATACTTTTCCTGTGGGAATCCAGTCTTCTTCAAGGCGTTTAGAGCTCGTTCAGGAGCAAGATCCGCAATAGCTGCTAGTCGGATGCCTCTGGTGCGATGAGATTGCGAGATGCTACCGTTATCATCAACGAGCGTAAAGCGAGTTGGATATATCGTATACTGACTACATTGAACCAAATTTGCCTGCCCCTATGATACCAACCTGTATAGGTTTGCCTGCCTCTTCCAACGCGGCTAACTTAGTTGAGAGGCTCGTCATCTTGAATCTGAGTATTGATTGTGGCCTCGAATACCGTTGATCAACCTTTGTGTGAATATGATCACTACGTTCAAGTTGTCTATTCTATACATACTTATTTCCATACTATTTCCCTTCCGAAGGTTGTTGGTCTCATACCCCGCAGATGGGATTCTGCATCCTCAAGTGCCTCGTCTCGAGCTAAACATAGTCGTCGGATTACTCGCCGAGCCCCCGAGGACGCTTGAAGAGCAAACCTGGTGACGCACTTCTTCTAAATGTTGACGTCTGAGGTCGACTTTTCCGCCGGATGAGCTTTCCCAGGAAAAATGATCCGCAACGCTCGCAGTCTGACAAGCCAAATGTTCCGTGAGCAGTATGAAAGGCCGAACGGCGCATGTCAAGGAACACAATAGGCCAAGCACGCACCAATTTTCACACCTAATCATGGAATCCTACCCCCTTCATACGGCTATGTGGAGCTTCAGAGGCTTTCCATGAGACCATAAATGATGTCAGGCTGACAAAAGCCACAGGTTACCTGAGCCCGAGTGGAGCTATAATGCCGTTCCCTGTTTATCGTGTCATGTTCACCTCGCTACCACAGAAAAGCAACCTACACTGCAATGCCACGTCAAACCGCTTCTCCACAACTACACACCAATCGCCATGACTGCCACAACACCAGCATCCACGACCGCAGACTCGCTACCGCAGCTGCATCTCACCGCAATCCTATACTTACCGTGATAGGTATGTTGTGCAAGAAAGTGTGGATTGCGGCGCTTGATCCACGGTTCCGAGTGTCGCGGTCTACCCGCGCCCTCCCTGGGTGGAACCATGGTAGCGTGGAAACAAGGGATATGATTACGGTGGATGCGGCACGCGGTATTGGAGTTCGGTTGATTGCCCTTTGGGATCTTGGGATTTAATGGTTAGAGTTTGAGGAGCAAAGGGAATAAACAAAGGGCGATGGACGGATCATGACGCAAACCCCTCGTCTCAACCAAGGTTGGGCTATGATCCATGCTCATTTGTCTCTACATATGCATCTAGATAACAGCAACCTTTGGCGCGTCTTCGGCCTCCTTTTTTAGATTATTTAGTCGCTCGGGAGATATTTGGTATACCTCCGGAAGCCCTGTCGCATCCCATGGTTCGCCGCTCATAAGCTTCACAAGCCCAGGTGCGGCTGTAAAGATCCTTGCCATACCACTTTTCCAATGTCAGCAATGCATCTCATGGAGGGTTTTGCAACTTACTGTCCATGATGGCCGGCACATATCCACTGCCCTTGCTTTTCCGGCACCTCGCCCACGAACGGCACTCCATCAGCACTCAAACCTATGATGCCGCTCCAACTGTACTCAAATCCTTCTCCAGGTCCGAAACTAGCATCTTTCCACCCTTCGAATTCCTTATACACCAATTCTTTCACATATTTTGTCACGCCTTCCAAATTTGCAAAACCATCATTGATACAGTTCTCCGGGTTGTTCTCAACCCAGTCATCCAATGCTCGCTGTCCTGGATTTGAGCCGCCAAACATAATGTTTCCGTCTGTGGAACAGCGGGGGTTTATGCTGAAAAATGCTCCATTTGGGAGCAAGACGCCATACGAGTTCTGCAGACCTTGAGAGCCACTGTATGTACGAGGTGGAATGACCTTGTTGCATATATGTGGTTTTGGTGTGATGACACCTCTCAAAGACGGTTCCAAGGCAGCACTATATGCATTCGTGGCATGCACGACGGTGTCGCATGTGATAATCCCTCTTTCGGTGTGGACAGCCCACTTCTTTGTGCCTGTTTTGTCCGCTGTAATAGATTTCGCGAGCGTGTAGGTTTGCAAATTCGCTCCCAACTTCAAGTTATCGCGCATAATATGCGCTGTTAACTTCCAGGGCTGCAGCGTAGACGCCTGCCACGCGTAACATGCTCTTGCGCCTTTAATTCTAGATATACGATTTGCTTCAACAGGATCGTGTGTAACCTTGATGTGCTCAACTTTCCCTCCTGCGTCCTTGTATCGTTCAAAGACTTCCTTAGCTAACTTGGCAACTTCATCGTCGAGCGGCACATCTAGAGTATCTCCGACCCAGAGATCGCAATCTACATTGTGATCTTTGACGTATTCAACCAGAGCTCTCCAAGTCGTTGCTTCATTATCTATTATCTTGACAGCCTGCTCCCGTCCATAAGCTTTTTCAAACTTTCCATACCCTCGCCATTGGTCTGGCTTGCAGTGCCCAGCATTGCGGCCTGTTGCTCCCGAGCAGAACTCGCGGGCTTCAAGAATGACCACCTTGCTTGATGGCCAGGTCTCCAGAAGGTGTTTCGCTATCAGTGTTCCGCTGAGGCCTGATCCGATTACGACTGTATCTGCTTCATTTGGCAACGTCTTGGTCGTGCGATGGTCTAAGAGCGGATCACAGCGAACTTGTTGGAGCCAATATGAGAGTGACTGTCCACCTTGCTTCGGGAAACCTGTTCTTTCCCGGTTTGGAATGTGAGAGGCGTATTCTTCGACATTTAAAGTGGCCGAATTTTGTGGCAACGTGATGCTTGGAACACCGCCAAGCTTCGGACTGGTGGTGACTGGTACCCTCATCTTACTATGATTTAGATGAGAAGAATAATTACCGAAGGTCCTTATAATGCTGAGGAGTTAGTTGTGAAAGAGTCCGCGTCTGAGCCCTGGGTAGCTTATCAACAGCTCTAAATCATCATCAGTACTTTGTTCTTACGCTGTAGTTAATGAGAACTTTATCGTTAAGGAGTGCATTTTAGAAATGGCTGAACATTTGCGGAGTGGGGGAAAGAGTTTGATATGGGAAGTAAGACGTGCTCGGAGATAATCCCACGTCATTGTTCCCGGTCGTTCGAACTGAAAGAGCAACGCGTAAAGTTGCTACTCGACCTCCGTCAAACAAGCACCCGCCTGAAGTGCGGAATGACAAAGATAGAAAGCAATACATCTTGAACCCCATCCAGAATACGAACTTCTGCTATGGTGCGTCATTATTGTAGCAGAAGCATCCCGGAACACAAAAGTAACGACCCGTTTGGCAAGACAAGCGTATCATGAAATGCGAGGTACATACGATATCAAAAGCTTGCAAGCCACTCCATGCGGTAGGATTACTACCCGAACAGTGCGCACAAACGCCAGTGTCCGCTCCTCCAAGCCCTCTCGAGATATGAGAAGAAGCGCCGTGCATCGTTCAAGGTACATATCAGACGTGCGTACGACAGATGTGTTGGATACCATGTTAAAAGCGAATTTCCAGAGGTACCAAAGAGAGCTTGGGTATACTTTGTGGTAGTGCTTTGGCACCCACGCGATCAGATAGCTACGAGCAATGCCAGACGCTACGTGATTAGAGGGATTAGACGGGATGTGCAAAGGCTTGTTGAGAGCAGAACATATTGAATCACATCTGCAAATTGTGTGGGTGCCTTTGACGGCTTTGGCTGTACCGTTGTGATATCTCTTACATGATTTATACAGATCTGTACAGTTACATGCTCCGTCTAATGCATGACGACGTTCAGGCTGTCCGAAACGCCTCGTATGATATATAGTACAGTGCTCTTCTTCTCTATATTTGATACTTCAATTCATGAGGTAGCGGCAGCAGCCTCAGTGCTGCTGGCTGTGGCCAAGATCTCTACTGGCGCAAGCTCTGCCGTCGTCATAGGACCCTTGGGCCAGGGTTTGCCCAGGGCGTCTGAAACTCGGATGATCTGGTTTTTCGGGCCTGGTACACATCCTAAGTGATTTGTTAGAGACTTCTTATGCCTTCCCGAGTTACTGCACCAGCTTGATGGAACGTACCATTGACGACCACAATTCCATTCTTCTCATCGATCTGTAACACCTTCAAGTTCTTGACCGTCACACTCTCGTTGCCCATGTTTCCAGCCATGCGTTTACCTGGCAAGACGCGAGAGCCGGAACCTTGTGAACCACCCGCAGAACCCATGGCGCGATGTGTGAGCGAATTACCATGGGATGCGGGTTGACCGCCAAATCCGTGGCGTTTCATGCCCTAATTGATCAGTGAGCTTTGGTTTTCCTCTCTCTCTCAATGTCATTTAACTTACACCCGCAAATCCCATACCCCTGCTGATCGCCTTGACGTCCACCCACTGCCCTGGACTGAACCAGTTCGCGCCCACCGTCTGTCCAACCGCCACTTGCAGACCTGCTTCATCACGCACTTTGAATTCGGCTAGCCATCTCTTTGGGTGCACTCTTGCCCCCGCATAGTGCCCCAGCATGGGCTTGGTGACGTTCCGCGCCTCCTTCTGGCCAGCTCCAATCTGTACAGCCCAATATCCATTCTTCTCTCTTCTTTTGTGCGCGACGACTTCGTTACGGTCTAACTGTAGGACTGTGCATGCTGTCCGTTTGCCAGTTTCCGGGTCGTACATTGCTGTCATGCCCTTTTTATTCGCGAGAAGACCGGTGCGGAGCGGTGTAGAATGCGCTTTCCTTTCCAGGGCAGCGGTCGACGTGCTGTTTAGCGCTGGCTTTGAGGGGTGATGCGCAAAACGATCTCGTGTTGGCTTGAAGGTGGATTTGATGCCTCGAACTGATGTGTATGCAATCGCGGTTCTTGAGATTTGTGTCACATTTTGCTGTATTGACGGGACGAGAGACCGCGTCGACGAGGGCAGAAGAAATAACGGAGGCATTAGGGCCCAATTGAGGGGCGCCTTGGGCGGCATTGTCGGTACAGCGGCGCGAACGATGAGTTGCTACGCGACAATGTTCGTCTTGCAGACTGATGATTTTCGGAGAGCGCTTGGGCCGTTTGATCACGTGAGGTGGCGTATCTTACTCGGCACAACCCTGCATTTGTGAGAGAAACGATTATCTATTCTACTGTTCCGAAATGGGCAAAGTATGGTAAGATCTGCATATCTCTCGTGCCTGCTTGCGTCCTTCGGACGGTTGATCGCCCATTATCTGCCTGAGTGTCATAACCACATGTGCTACGGAGAGAACCTGCCCGTTGTATGATGAAATGCATGTAGCAAATAGTGTATTTGACGTGGTTAGGCCATCCCCTGGTGGCAATATACCGAAAGAGCAAAAAGTCTACAATAATGCAGAAATCTTCTTGCATGCGCTGTACGAAAACATAAAATAGAAATCAGGGTATCCTCCAAAACATTTAAACGCCGAAATACATCTGAGTACCACGCAGTGGTGCAAATCGAGATATAATAAGAACAACAGTGGTAACGACCCACGATAGAAATGGGTAGAGGTGTGTGCATGTGCAGGGTGATCACAACAGAACGCCCCCAGAAACTACAATGATCAGGCGAAAAAAAGACTGGCCAAGGATCTCCAAGAGCCGACCAGCGTGGATATTCAGTAGGAAGACTACTCAATTATCCAAAAGCTGGATTCCCATGAGCAATGCAATCGCGTGGTAGATCCTGATAATTGTTAGTCCATCTTATTGCCAAAACATTATCAACTACACTTACTCGGACCACGACAGAACCGGCACGAACAATAGCGCCGTCACCAATCTTCACACCAGCTTCTATGGTACAATTGTCGCTAATGTAGACATTTTCTCCTATCCAGACTTCTTGAGCGATCTCAGTACCATTGCTTCCCTTCAAAGTCTTGGTATCAGTGGGTGCCTTCAAGGTCGAAATCGTCACGCGAGCGCCGATCCTGGTATTTCGTCCGATACAGATCCTAGCGGAGTCAAGGAATTGGCAGTTGGAGCCAATTACAACATTATCGGCAATGGAGAGGTTGTAGCCGTACTCGCAGTGAAATGGTGTTGTAACATGGACGTTACCGCCAAGATGACCACCAACGTGGCGTTCTGTCGTGCGGGGCGGAATCCATCTCGCTGCTACTATTGTTTTGAAGGAGCGCCCACGCTCATCGCTCGCGATACTCACTGCCGCACTGCTCGTACTGTTGAAACGATATACAGCGCCAATACAATGTTGGCGTTCATCAGCGAGCTGTCTATCAAATGGTAGAAACGGTTGTCCAGCGAGCATCTTTTCTTTCTCGCTCTTGTGCAAAATCGGTTGCTGTGCATAATGGCTCGGCGCCGGTGCTGGCGGTGCAGCAGTCGGCGGGGCCATGGATGGTGGTGGAGGTCGAGAGTGCTGTGCCACCTGGTGACGTGCTACAGGCTCGCTTGGCGTTGAGGTCCTACGAAAGGAGTTAGCAAATAAGGCATATTCATCACGTTATGATGGTTTATGAGTGCCGCAACGATACTCAAGGGTATTCGGCTATGTTGTGAGGAGAGCACTTACGCTGAATTATTCTGCATTGGATATGCACTTGCCGTCGGGAGATTGGTCGCGACTTGGCTCATGCTTTGCGGAGTGTGGTGATATACGCGAGGGTTATGTTGACGCTGATGGGTTGAGTCTTGGCGTTGATGAGGCACAGCTTGGTGTTCGTGGGACGGTGGTCTCTCGTGATTTGGAGGGGGTGGTGCATACTGCGCAGGCGGCAGAGGCTCTTGTGGATAGGTAGCCCGTGGCGGTTGCGGTTGTTCGTTCCACGGACTGCCCCAGCTGCTCGGTGCTGGAGGTTTGCGCTCGTGCTCTTCAACATTGATAGGTCGACCACGAGCGCCATCAGTCCCGCTTGGTTGCTGATGACTCTCTGGATAGGAATTTTGGCGGGGAGGCTCGCAATGCGGGATGTGGATCTGGCTACAGACTTGACACCTAGCATAGACTGAGGCAACTTCGGCAGACATCCGCTCTTTAGCTTGCAATGGGGGCGGGGGTTTTGAAACGCCATTCTTCGGCCACGGAATCTTGTTTGCGTAGCCTTCGCAAATGAAGCCGCCGCGGGTGCAGTTGTTGCCTGTTAATATGTTAGACTTCTGTAGCGCAGGCGTTTGATCTTGAAGTGAACTCACATTCAGGTTTTGTTTCGTCGCACTTCTTCTTACGCCTTCTACAGGTTCCACAGCCAGTCTTGGTCCGGTTTGCAAATTGCTGTAACTAGTTAGCTTGGAGGTAAAGTTGGCAATACAGCACATACCCTCTTCCTCTTTTTCAGCTCCACCTGCACACCGGCGCGAGTCATTTCTGTGGGACTCGTTTCGTCGTGGCCATTTGAGTCGCTCATGGTACCCATGGATCCATGCGGCACAGGTGGTAAGCCGCTGTGTAGGGGTTCGGTGGGCCGCGGCTCCCGATGTTGCAGTTCTTGGAAGCCGTTCTGCGGTAGCTCACGGGACTCGGTGGCCCATCGCCTCTCGGCTTCAGGACGGTCGACCGGGGGGAGATTGCGTTGTTGAGGAGCCTCCATGCTCGGCCTTTGGTCCTGGGTGGTAGAATGGTATTCTGGTTGCTGCCTTGAAGTTGCAGTCGAGTCGTCCGGACTAGGCCGAATGTGATTGTTTTCTATTGAGTGGGATCGCCTCCGCTTGCTGTTGGGACTATCGGGAGAGATATCTCCGCTGGATATGGTGGGTGAGGCAGAGTCGCTAGAGGAACGGTATCCGTTCTCTGGCGGTCGCGACACAGGGCTCCAGGTTGCGGTTCCTCCCTGTATCGGCGGCTTTTGTTCGTTGGTCGGGCTTACAGACATGCGGCCATTTACAGAGGTGAATGCAGGGGCAAAAGACTCGGCGTTCTTCTCTTTTAGTCCATATGGAGCTGGGTTGAACGCTGGCATATGTAGCACAGTCGACATAGTCTATTTGCGGTTTGCAGCTGCAGAGTGTCTGCTGCGATGGTCCCAGGGGCTGGAGGACGTGGTAGTGGCCCTTGATCAACAAAATTGCAGAGCAAATCTGGTGGAGTGCAGTTCTATGCTCTACGTCGCCGCCAGACGGTTGATGGTTCGTCGAGTTGGCCCTGTTGACTGGCGTAGCTCGAGATTTGTTGTTCTTCTCACGTAATGTCGGGGCTTGATGTTGTTGTTGGGGGCGGGGGTGGGGAAGGAGGTTTGCAGAGCGGTGACACGACGAGCCGGTATATGTCTTCCTGTCCCACAATGCAGCAGGCGGCTTTCGCGCTTACAAGTAGTTGAGTTGAAGTGAGTGAAGCGGGAAGGAGCGAGTGCAGCGATCCGTTGCCGGCAAGGCAGCACGGAGGATGGGGAGCGAGTGCAGGCTCGAGGACGCTGTGCTGGTGGGGGGAGGGGCTACTGTAGGATGCACGGGCGTCTGGGTGTTGGAGGTATAGTCCAAGATTCAGTCGCAGGATGGCAATGGGAACGATTTGACGATGCCGCGCGAGCAGAGCCACCCGTCACGGCGAGGGCGCTGTATAAAGCACAGCGACGGTGCAGCAGGGCTCAACGTGGGAGGGGCGACCCGACGGCAGGCGCAGCTGCCAGCGGATGAGCAGCTAGATCACGGAGGGCGGCTGTTCGCTCCTTCTGCTGGCGCACAGATGGGCTTGCAGCAGGGCCCCGGTTGCCGCCGCCTCATTGGCCTGAGCCGGTGCCGCCCCTGCCTCCCCGCGTTTATTGTCCCACCCGAGCCCTCAGAGAACCTTCACCGAACTCCCCACAGAAGGGCTACAGACGCGGTTCCTTCGACCATGTACATGTGAACCCTGCTCAAAAGCCTCCTGCCACGTTTTTTCGCGAAAAAACCGCGTCTACAGCCCTAACGCTGTTTTCTGGGTGTAGAGGAGGGTGAATCGCTCGACAGTGCGGCCAGGGTCGCTCAGGCCACCCTGTACCTCCAGCGCTCCCGGCGTCACGGCATGCGAGGATGATCGGCCAGATGTCGTTAGGGAGCTGCAGCCAGCGCGGAACGCAGAACTCGCTTTCACGTCTTGGGCTTGCCCGCCTGCTGATTGGCCGGCTGAACCTTCGACGGCGATTCCGCTAGCGGCCCTTCCTATTTTTGCGTCAAACGCGCGACACAGGTAGGCGCGGTCCTGCTGCCTGGCCCATCCACCAACACTGTGCCGCGGACATCAACAAACTCGACGCGCTGCCCTCCATGGCAAGCTGCTGCCCTTCCAACAGCAAAAGGGCGTTGCATTCGAGGCACCACGCCCGCCTCATCACCATCTGGTTCCTGCGTATCGCCCGCGGTCCCGCGCGCTTCCGTGGAGGCGCCCCCGTGTGCACCAACCCTCGGCACTGCCTCCTCGTAACCGCCCAGTTGCATGCCTGTATGTTTCACCACCATGACCGAACAAGAAGGCACTCAGAGGGCCTCGCCCAGGTTTCATTTATCAGATCCACGCCACATCTCACCCTCGTGCCAAGCCCTGCTCAGGTCGGGCTTATGGCTTCTTCTGCTTGCCCGCCATTGCTGCTGGCTGACCTGCGCCGCTATTCCTCACCATTCTTCATCCCGGCCGGCCTGCCATCCGGCCTGCCATGGCTGACGCCTTCCTCGTCCGCTCTATCGGCTGTCGAGTGACAGCGCCCATGGTTGGCTGCTCGGCCCGTTTCTCACCTGCCATTGCTGCACGCGCCTTGTTCGCGCACGCAAGCATTGCGCCCCAGGAACCCGCGCCATCATGGCCCACCAATGCGCACCTCCAAGAGCCGCGACGGCTGTGCTCGGCTAAAGGGACCATTTGGCCAAACTTAGCCGTCATATAGCTATCGCTGTCGTGCCTTGTCTGATTCGTCACCCAGGCGTTTCTTGTCCAAAGGTCATGCGTAGGAGCATTCCTGCACACAAGCCAATCGAATGTTCCCCTGTTTTTGCCCGAGCACCCAAACACCTAGCTAACCGCGGCCATTTGCCGGGTGCATCCTTCTGAAGCGCTGTCTGCACCCTCTTATTAAATGTGGTTGCGTACTCCACCAGAAAATTCCAATCCTTCGTTTTTCTTGGGCTCCGGCGCGTGCCGTTCCCGTTAGCGATCAGACAAACAGCTGGGATTGCCCCGTACGGTCTCGCTGATTACCAGCGTGCTGGAGTCGTTCAAGGGCAACTTACCCCTTGCATACACTGCCCTTCCTATTGCGACGTCTTATCCTTCAATACTTGGCCTTTGCAACGGAGCCTCACTCGGCTTACAGGTTGCGTGTGCCAAGCCGTCGCCTAATCCTTCCGCCTCCGAGTCATGCCGCCAAACATGTGGCTCTCGTTGGCTGGCAAGCGCGGACCTACGCGCTTAGCTATAGCGTCTACGTCCGTCAGCTCTGTGGTCAGCCATGCAGTACATCATTGAATGCGCAAGAGTAGAAGACCATATACAATATCACAGACAATTACAGCAGAACAAGTATCATGATTCTTTGGGAGATCAAAACACCAACGCTGGCCCTACCTAGATTGGCTTGGAGCCAACGTTCGTGCACTCTACCGGCACTTTAACCCAGATTGCGCTGTGAGTGCCGCTCGACAAGAACTACCACACCTTCAATAGTTGTCATAGTGAAAATCGTCGTCCCCTATAGGATGCTTCGCTTTACACCAACACTAGTCCGACCACTCCGATCGTAGAAGCTGACCGGGCCACTTCGATGGCGTCAAGCCCCGTATGATATCTAGTATGCATCCTAAGCGCTTCTGAGGCGGCGTCAAGCGACGCTCAAACAACGCAACACCTATAATCTATTCGTTAGCCAACCGCACTCAAATGCTTGCTAGAGTAAGAAATTCGCAATCACGCGCCACAGGCATGCCCGTCACACGTGGTGCCCGTGGCCGGCGACAAGAGGCTGCTGACGCAGCCATCGCGTTCCCTACGTCTGCGGCGTTGGAAGGATTGGGCGTTTGCACCAACGATTACCACCAACTCAACTGTCCCTCCAATCTGTCTGAGCTGGGGTCACAATCACTATGGGGCTTGCAATGGGACAAATTCGTTCCATACCGGAAAATGAAGAACTTCTTTCCAACTTGAGTCGGCCCAGCGAATTGGTACCGACGGCTTGCTAAAGCGACATGGCTATGTATCTGGGATGACATATTCGCCATCGCCGTAGATCTTCCAAATCTAACTTCGAAGCGCCGATGGCTTTCCACATGTTGCCATGAGTGTTTTGATATGGAATAGACGCTTATGCAACACATAGGGTAACCGGGCGGCCGATGACTACGCGCATCCTAGTAGCCTTGTAGAACATCCAACCAGTCAACTTCACATTATACCGCCACATGAACTGTATGCAAGGAGTAAGAAGCATCCTTCGTTACCCGCCAAAGAGGCTTCTTGTAAATCAATTACTGCCGCACCCATGCCAGCAGTGACTCCTATGGGAAGCTTAGGTCTTCCGATCCTCGAGTGACGCCTGAGAAATTGCCTAACAATGCTTTAATCCACACAACTTGACGTTGAGATGATGATGAGAATTGAAACGTCACATGGTAACTGATTCTCCACTAGTACCGCAATTCAAATCTTTTGACACTCCCCGTACGCAGTAAACTAAGCGCTTGTCGAAGCGCTTAAGGTTACGAGTCTGGTATCACAAAGCTGGTAAACCTTGCTCAGGCTCGTTTGACCGGAATGCCCTGCCAGCCAACCAGAACACCATCAAGTCATTCATGACGATCACTGTATTCTTCTCCTTGTTATCAATATTGGTTCCACAACGCTCCCTAACAGACGGCCTATGGAGCCACTGTGGAGCACTGCATATATTCTCGACCACATTCATCGTTTCGGAATCGCTCCGCGGAAATAACCGAGCAGGAATGCTCTTGCAATTGAGGCACATTTCCCAGCTCGTGGAGTTGCATGCTCCATGCGTTCCGAGCATCGAGCGGCCTGGCCTGACCTAGACCTATGCAAGGGTATGAATATGATCAGTCACACAACAAATCGGGATTTGGATTCATGGAAGGAGCGGGTTCGCTTTGAAGTCCGTACTGAGGTGCACAGAGGAAATGAGGCGAATGGTAGACCGAGCTGCCCGTGTCAGGCGAACGGACTTTGGGTCCGCGGAGTAGAGGAGAATCGTGACACCTTAATCCGTTGTTCAGAAACCGGTGCGGGGTAATTCGTCTTAATGCTTGAGGGTTCTTTTTCTGAGGGCTAGAATGCAATATTTTACAACTTGATCGTCACTGCTTCGACCCAATCTATCGTTGCCTCCGTATATTTTGCTACAGTCTTGTGGAGACATGAACGGGGTACAAAGCTATAGACCGACTCATCTTGTGTATGATTTCTTACTGAACAAAGATTGTTTAATAGACAAGTAGTCTTATACTCCATTCATCGCGCTTATTACTTTCCCCTCCCACTACATAGATATCCTCCAGTCTCACACACGAGAAAGTTCCACGCGGCAATCTTACCCACCCATCCTATCCCCAACCCGTTGTCCGTACACACGAACTTATTTTCTCTAACAAATATGCGTCATCGGTGACATTACACATGCATATGCATATGCGGGGGAGAGCCCTGCTCTGCAAACGCTGCGGTGTACGTGGCTTTATAAATAGACACTGTGTAGTGGAGAAGCTGAAAACTCGATTCGCTGCACGGCTTCTTTCACGTGAAAGGGAAAAGATGGGGAAGGGGTGTTCAGGTGTTTATAACTGTGGACCTATGAGGAGGAGTGTTTTGAGTGCGGGGGAGGGGGGGCCGGAGAGAGAGAGAGAGAGAGGTCCAGACTTTGGACAGGAAATGCTGTGCAAGTGAGCAAGCAAGTCAACAAGGACAAATAGATCACATGTTAGAAATATAGCATCAGTGAAGAAAGTATCTTTACTATTTACTTTCTCTACTACACTACCCATCTATGCACCAAGCCTCCCCATTCCCCCTGTTCCCTAGTCCGTTCTCCCTGCTGGTAACCTTATTCCACCTGGCAAATCCCCGCTCATCCGTTTCCGATCAAAATGAATAAACAATCCCACAATTCAAATTTGGGTATCTGAAAAAAGCGTGCTCGTGCTTGCTAGGACAAAAATGGGTAGGTAAAATAATTCGTTGCTTTACAACATCTCGTTCTCTCTCTGTCTTTCTCAATGCGGGGCTTGCATGCTCATCAATTAAGATGGCTGCTCGTCCCGTCTTCCTTTACATTGCCATTCAAGGCCCTATTTTGTACTTTGACATCCTGTCAAGGCGGTTGTCTAGACCATACTCCAGTACTAGGAAGAATCTCCGTCCTCGCTCGAAGAACTACTTCAGTCGGTTTTCCAATGACTTGTTAACCGGCCGTCATCGTCAGCATTCGAGATCTTCAGCTCAATAGCATATAGCCCCATGGTGATGGCGAGGTTAATCCACCTCCAGGTATTCCCGCCGGCATCACCTCCTTGATTTGTCCACCACTCGCCAGTGACTGCACTTCCGTCTGTGCCGTTTCCGCTTGCGAAATGCTGCATCAGAAGACTTGTGTAGACTGCGATGATGATGCTGGGGCTGAACCAAGTTAGGAATCCGAGGATCTTCGATGTCTCGTCATCATCGTCTAGACTGGGTTCTTGGGATAGTGCTCGTGCACCGCTCTCTCTTATGGCTGGGATGATGCGTGCGGCAGCGTACATGACGAAGACGCGATAAGCAAGAGAGATGATGACAGAGGGTGTGATGGTCATCACGGCTCCGACCATCAGATTAAAGCCTGTGTGGGCGATTGAGGGAAGGGAGCCGAGGGCGTGAAGAAGCGTAGTGTAGGATGCCATGATGATGGGTGGAAGCGGGGGAAGCGCAGGCTCGGAGGAGGCATTCGCGGCAGCAGAGCCTGGGGAAGGCTGGTAGTCGGTAAAGATTTGGTATATGCAGAGTGTTACGTAGGCGAACTGTGATGGAGTTAGCAGGCAACCATGGCTGGGTAGGCCTCGAACATACCAATAATGAAGACTCGACTGGATTGCCTCGCGCACTGACGATTCCCCATCCACCAAGGAAAATGGCTGTTGTGATGGCTACACCGATGAGAATGGCATCTACGTTGCCAATCTCGGGGAAGGTGGTGATACGCCAGAGGAAGTAGACAGAAGTCGAGATGATGGATGCAGAAGTGACTAAAAGGCCAATCTGAAGCTGTTAGCCGCGGCAGTGCCTTGAGGAGTGAGGAGTACATACCATCCAGCTGTCACCTCGCTCCCTGTTTACGACCCATCGTGTGATTTGTCCAGCAGCCTGGATGACCAACAGACTGCAGAAGCCCTCGGCAATTTGGAAGACCGGGGTGCTGTACCTCAACGTCTTGTCCCATGCACCAATGGAGGCACTCTGCAGCAGGCCTTCGCTTCCAAAGATCCACTCCTGCACCGTCTTGAAGTCTGATCGGCGGCCGCCAAAGGTGCGCTCTACCCAGCCCGAGTTGTTGCTCGCATCAATGGAAAACTTGTTCAGGCTCCAGATCAGCAGTGTCGGTATGGCCAGCCATTGTGCCCATGCTATGAGGTTGCACAGCGCCCATCTGAATCTTGAGTTGTCTGGGGTTGCGAGCCGCAGGGCCGAGTAGAGGAAGTAGTAGACGCTCAGGGAGAGCGAAAAGGCCAGTCCACAGGTGCGGCCGCCAATGTCGAATGCTAAGGGGATGGTGAATATTATGGCGCCCAGGAAGGTGGTCGAGGAGAGGGCCCTAGTGAGCCACATCTGCAAAAGGCCGTCCTCGCCAAGCTCGTGCAGCAACGAGCTCGGCGTTTGACGTGCACTGCGGCTATACCAGCGGGTGTCGCGCGCGATGGACGCGCAGAATGCGCGACGGAGGAGGCAGGGAGGTCACTCGGGGCGTGTGGAGTGACGTCGAAGCAGCGGTGGCCGGAGTCGAGTTTCCCTGGGCTGGTGGGCCGTGGCCTCGCTTTCTCAAATCGTGGCTCTTGGCAGCGAGAGCTATCTTCACGTGCAAATGATGCGACGCTCGACAGAGGGCACGAGCACGCGAGGGGACGACGCTGGAAGAATCCCGGGCCGTGTCTGATGGGAGGAAGCAGATTCAATGCAGGCTGTCTGCAGGCTGCCACCGAGTTGCAGGGCGGCTGCGGCGAGTCGAATCTGCGGGACCAGGCACGATCGGTGGTTGCGTGCTGTCGCGTGGGGATGATAATCTCGACAAAGCCGCAGCGATGGACAAGACTCTGATGCTCGAACGCTGGCTAGGGCGCTCCGAACGGGCTGGCAACCCAATTCCAGCAACAGTAAAAGCAAGCCTGCGAGCGACGCGGCACAGGTCAAGCTGCAGTGCGGTGAAAGACGTCGTCGAATTAATTACCCAATATTGCGTAGCGCCCGCATTGTCGGATGCGACGTGATGTGCCAAGCCCAGCCTCGCCCGCGGACTGTCCCTCTCATGCACCCGCTACTGAGGGTTTTTGGAGGCTCCCACCACGCAGCAATTGATGTTCAAGCTCCGGTCTCTGTTTACGCCATCTACCAAATTCAGCTGCAGGGCTATCCATCGTACCACTGCATACTCTCCTACCCTTTTGAGACGCACAATGGCCACCGAGAACCCCGCCAAAAAGCTCAAGATGGATGCGCCGTTGATTGGGACGCACAAGTAAGACGTCTACCTGCACCAAATAGCAATTGGCTAACTGCCATGTCAGTGGCCACTTCCACGCTGATGAGTCTCTCGCTGTTGCCATGCTGCGCCTCCTGCCCTCCTACCTCGACTCGCAGCTCGTGCGCACCCGCGACCCCGCCGTGCTGTCCCAATGCCATACCGTCGTAGACGTCGGCGGCGAGTACGATGACGGCAACAAGCGCTACGACCACCACCAGCGCGGCTTCGACACAGTCTTCCCCGGCCACAACACCAAACTCTCCTCGGCCGGGCTTGTCTATCTACATTTTGGCAAGGACATCATCACTGCTGTGACCGGGCTGCAAGGTCAGGACCGCGACATCTTGTTCGAGAAGCTGTACACCGATTTCATTGAGGCCTTTGACGCTAACGACAACGGCATCAATGCCTTTGCGCCCAAGGACGTGGAAAAGGCGGGGCTGGAGAAGAAGTTTGAGGATCGTGGATTCAGCATCGCCAGCGTTGTCAATCGCTACAACTATGGCCCCCGCTCCGCAGCCGCTGACGAGACCAAAACCCCAGAGGCAAAGCAGGCTGAAGAGGACATGCGCTTCTCCAAGGCCTCTCAATTCGTCGGCGAGCAGTTCCTACTTGAGCTCACTGACCGTGCCAACTCGTGGCTTCCTGCGCGCCACCAAGTCAAGCAAGCATATGACAGCCGCCTCCAGTACGATCCACAAGGCCGTATACTAGTCCTTCCAGAAGGCATGCCCTGGTCCGACCACCTCTACAGTCTCGAGAAAGAAGTCCCGATTCCACAAGGCGTTGCCCCGCAAGTCCTGTATGTTTTGTTCCCAGAAGACAAGCCAGAGGGCAAGTGGCGTATTCGTGCTGTGAGCAAAGAGAACGGTGGCTTTGAGAACCGCAAAGATCTGCCAGACGCATGGAAGGGCGTGCGCGACGAGCAGCTGGACCAGGTATCCGGCATTCCAGGATGCGTCTTCGTCCACGCTGCTGGATTCATCGGAGGCAACAAGTCTTTCGATGGCGTCCTGGCTATGGCAAAGAAGGCGCTCGAGTTGTAGACAGAATTGGCATCTATAACGGTTTTGAGTACTCACGGGCCAAAGCTTCAAAGGCTACTTTGACACTTCGCATATGCATGTTCGGGCGTTCTGGCGCATCATACAAAAGTGATGATACCAATCATAAATACCTATGGTTAGACAATACGATGAAATTACGTGGTTTGGCCATCTATCGATGGTCTTTGTTTGATAGCGTGTGCTTTGATTGAGGTTGCTTCTCCTTTTTGCTTGTCAGCAGCTAATCAGCGTCTGCTCCTTTACGCGATGGCTGCCAGACGAACATGTGTGTGTGATTTAATTAAATGGCAAAGACAGTGCTGAAGCTCTTCACACGGGCGCGGACCCAAGACGCTTCATTGGGTGCCCCCATACATGCCGCGGACTTCACACCGAGCATCGTCATACGTCAAAAGTCGGCTCGCACGACACCCCCCAAACCCTGATCTTAGGTCGAGAATCAACACCGTGATCCAGAGCGCTCTCCACAGAAGCCTCGACAAAACCCCACAACAGCCTTTCGCACCTGCGTCAAGGCTCCCCGGTTGAACCAACGGGAATGCTGATTGTGCGGGTATAAGACGTCATACGGGCAGATTCGGGGCAAGACTGGCGAAACAGCGCTCGACGGTTCCTGCGAGGGCACAAGACCTGCGTCTAAGATCTGTCAACGCCTCGAACCTCGTTGGCGGAAACGCTATCTGTGAAGACAGTGGCTTGTCCGTGTGGCGAAGATTGGTAGATCAGAGGGGGAGGTTTCTCGGGTCGCTGAGAAGCTCTCGGGTCGCTATCAGGTCTTCAAAGCATATTATATGCACTCCGCATCTCCAATCTGCCCCTTACATTCATCAAGTACATTATTGGGGCAATATCGAGCCCTCTACAAAAATTTGCGGCATCGCTTTTGGTAGAGTGCAAGGCTTGTCCGGGGATTGATAAGCGTTGGGACTGTCCCGCACTTCCCCGATCGGCGGTTTATCGCGCACCGAGCCTCAGCTGGCCACTGCGCGCTTGCTTTTTGCCTTTACCGACATTTTCTACAAGCAATCCTCCCTTCACTTCTCCGACTCACCGCAATTCCTCTTATCCCTACACACGCGCCAGCGACACCCCATCTCGCTAAATCCATCCACACCGCCAACCCCAAATATTCCGTCGCGTTTATAAGAAGGAGAGCGAAGTCTCGGAGCGACACCGGGCCACCGGCACACGATCACACAATGAAGTACTTTCAGCAAACAGTTCACTTTGATTACTCGTGGGAGGAAGTCTCGACGAGCAATTGGCGCAAATATGGGCCTTGGAACGAGAAAACACCGCATGTCATCGCCGTCGACACGCTGAGCCGGACGGTGGACCCTGCAACAGGAATTGTGAGTGACTCTTTCACATGCCGACGCTGGCTTTCACTTTCATCAGTCAACAACCCCCACAACGCGTATTTCAAACCCATACCGCGGCATCTGCTAATAGTCACCAATAGCTTCGAACAGAGCGCCTTATCACTTGCAAACAAAGTACTCCAAAATGGGTCAACACCATCCTCGGCGGCGTTGACACGTCCATGGTTTACGAAACCTCCTACGTCGACCCCGTCGCCAAGAAACTCACCCTCTGCTCCATGAACATGACCTGGGCAGACCTTCTTAATGTCCGCGAAACATGCACATACCAACCCGCCGCCTCGTCCTCGTCGGCCAACCCCAGAACACAGTTTACCCAGAGAGCCGAGATCACGGCGCTGTGTGGCGGCTGGCAGAAGATCAAGAATAGCATCGAGCAGTTCACTGTCGAGCGCTTCCAGCAAAACGCAAAGTGTGGAAAAGAGGGCTTCGAGATGGTCCTCCAAAGGGCGAGACAAGTCTTCCAGGAGCAACGGGAGATTTTGCGGTTACAACAAGACAGCCAGATCCTCAGAGAAGCAAAGATATAAGATTTGCACGTCCGACATTTGCCCAGGCTCTACCCACTCGACTCTCTATCTACTTGACTGCCCGCAAGTGCTGCGCGGCTTCCATGGTCATCACAACTCATCAGCATCAGCCTCTACATCAGAGGTGCATCCTCCCCCGCATCCTGGATTATCGCGTATCTCAATTTATCACATTTCAGCGTTCACGCTTCATTAGATTCCAAAAAAGTCGATTTGGTACGGAGTTATAAAACCACAGGAGAGGCGTTTTGAAATACCCTTCTCCGCTCAGATATAGACATCGAGCACTAGATATGAAAGACACGGCTGCTGCGAAGAATCACTAGAGTAATTGTATAATGATATGCAATCACCAATCAATCAGATAACATTACGTTAAACCTTTGCTCTCTCTTAATCGTTTCCGATCATCGTTCTCTAACCTTTTCTCAAATCTATAAAGTCTACTATATTTATTGAGCCGTCTCAAGAATCCACTCCAACACACGGCCTTCCCCATTGTATATACACATGCATTGCCGACTCTTCAATCTTCGTTTGCATACACCCGCTGATCCCTCCCCACCCTGGTCTTCCTTCCCTCTCACGTCAACCCAGCTACCAATGTCGTGCTCAAACAAACCCATCCTAACCACCCTTCCCACCCCCCACCCACGTGCGCCAACACCAATAACGCCGCCTCCCCATGTCGTCACTAAGCCTTTATGGCTGCCGGAAGGCGCCTACCCAAGCCTCTTGGTTGCACTCTTGTGCACCCAAGGACCGCCGCTGGTGCTTGTTCCCTTGCTAAAGGAACCGGCGCGGTTGCCCGTTGTTGACGCCGCAGGAGCGCTATGCTTGCGCGATGCTGTGCTGTGGATTGCTGGCTGCTGAACTCGGTAGATGGGGGGGTATTTTTTTCTCTGGTGCCAGAAATGGAGTGGATTGGTAAGGGTATTCTCCGAGGGGGATGTTAGATCATTGGATCCTTGCTGCTTGGGTTATATAAACGGGGGGGTTTTTGGTCGAAGACTGGTCGTTGTGGTCTACCTGCTTATCCGTTTTTCTTTGCCCCTTCTTTGCTTGCCCTCGTTTGATTTTGCCGTCCGCGTTTTGTTGCGAGAGGTACTGCCGTCATGGCTACCACGACGTCTTCCTCCTTGGAGAAAGATATCCAGGTCGTTCGGCCCTCGCCTGCTGCTTCGTCGGATGGCTCATCACAGTTCGACGACACTTATGAAGCGTATAAGAATAACCAGGGCCTCGGCTTCGACCCGGCAGAGGCGAAGCAGACGTTGAGGAAGGTTGATTTCAGGATTGTTCCCATCCTGTTCTTCACCTACTTGCTGCAGTATTTGGATAAGAATGGGATCAATTATGCGAGTGCGTTTGGCTTCATCGAGGGGACGAAGCTAGGGAAAAATGGGTATCAGTGGCTAGGTGTGTAGTCTGTGAAAGCTGAACTAACAGGGGACTGATGAGGGTGTAGGCAGTATCTTTTACTTTGGATACCTCGTTGGACAGTGGCCGGCAGGATATTTTCTGCAACGCCTTCCCATGGCAAAGTTTCTAGGGTGCTGCACAGTTGGTAGGGATATCCTGTCAGAAGCCAACTTTTTGACTAACAGGAGCTTAGGCTGGGGTATCATTCTTATGACTACACCTGCATGCCACAATTTCGCCGGTACGGCAGCGAACCGATTTCTGCTTGGCCTCTTGGAATCCACAGTCAACCCAGGTTTTGTCCTGATCATGAGTATGTGGTATACTTCAGCCGAGCAACCACTTCGACTGGAAACCTACTACTGCACTAACGGCATTGCAACCATGTTTGGCGGCCTGATCGGATATGCCATTGGTCATATCACAACAGGACTGCCGCGGTGGATGTATGTCTTCCTAATCTTCGGGTCTGCCAGCACCCTCATGGGCATCGTTACACTCCTCTTCCTCCCGGACCTCCCCACGACGGCCAAATTCCTCACAGAACGCGAACGCATCATCGCCGTCGAGCGCGTAGCAGGCAATAGACAGGGAGTCAAGAACAAGCATTTCAAAAAGTACCAAGCATGGCAGACCGTCAAGGACCCCAAGACATGGATTCTATTCGTCATGGCTGTTGGTGCTCAGATTCCAAACTCGGCTTTGACGAGTTTCAGCTCCATCATTATAAAGTCGTTTGGCGTCGACACCCTCGGCACCCAGTATCTGCAGATCCCCGGAGGCGCAGTGCAATTCCTCTCCCTGCTCGCCGGCGGCTTCATCTGCACGCACTGGCCAAACAGCCGGTGCATTACCATGACGGTCACCAACCTTATTTGTATCATCGGCGCTGGGCTGCTGGTCGGGCTGCCTGCGTCAAATAAATGGGGACGGTTGGTGGCGCTATGGATGTGCTATTTCCAGGGCCTGGGGTTCAGCATGAGTCTCACGATTGTAAGCAGCAATATCGCCGGATACACGAAGAAGCAGCTCACAGGCGCGGTGCTGTTTACGGGATACTGCGTTGGGAATATCATTGGGCCGCAGACGTTCAAGGATAGTGAGAAGCCGGGGTATAAGTCTGCGTATATTGCGTAAGTGATACTGAGTATTCGCATTCCTCCAACGACCACTTGCTGATCATATTTGTAGCATGCTCATCGGCTACAGCATCAAGCTGACAGCCGTGCTTGTTCTGTTCGCCTACATGTGGAGTGTCAACAAGAAGAGGGACCGAGAGTCAGCGAGTGGGATACACTTGACGGATGAGGAAGAGAAAGCGGCGGTGGAAGCGGGTATGCACGATGTCACGGAGATTGATAACAAGGGATTCCGATACATCTTATAAGAGAATGCAATTTATTGGAAAGAGAGGCTGCTTGTCAAGGAAATTCTACATTGATACTTGGCAGACGCTGCCAGCCAAATAAATATTTATAGTAGGGAGCTAAGAATCCAGTTGGGAGACAGAACATGTCTTCAGTACGCTTGTCAAGATGTAGTGCAACATCTGCCACTGGTCTCCAGTCATTCTCATTCTGGGTGCGCTTATTGGGCTTATAGAAAGGCACTTCGTCCGATTCCTTGAGTATCAAGCAAGCGGACTAGTAGTCATCATCGTAGTCATCGTAAACATCGTCTTCAATATACCCAGCTTCACCATCATCCATGTAGTCATCACCATAATCAGCATCACTGTCTTCTTCACTCGAGGCCACATCACCCTCTCTTCTGGTACTAGGCATGTAGTCGCTGCTGGCCGAAATGTCATCTTCATCACTGAATCCGTCGTCGCTGCCACTTTGTGCGCCACGTGAGACAATATCTGAGTGGGAAGAATGGCGTCTCTCGCGTGCATGACCTTGGCGACCAGAGGGTATTGAGCAGATGTCCGAGCCAACACTCGATGGGCCACGCGAAACAATGTCAGAAGGTGATCTGCTTCGACGAGAAGCTACATCAGAGTCGCCCGTGTACCTGTCCTTGGCCTTATTGTCGGAAATGTGTCCTGAACTACCAATGGAGCTATCTCCAGCATACGGCCTGCTTTTTGACTTGCATGCATTGTGAGCATCAACCTCCCGATACTTGTCCAGGATGTCGTTTGCCACTTCGTAGTGCTCTTGCTTGTACGTCTTTAGGCCGTGTCCGCGCATAAAGTCATGCTTGTGGTCCCAGCCACCTTCCTTGATGAGTTGGTAGTCTGATTTTTCATACGAGCGATCATACTGGGGTTTGATGTTTGGTGGTGACCTAGTATAGCTAGCTGGCGACGAGAACGAGCTGGCTGACGAAATAGAGGATTCTTGGCGGTGTGCTTTGTAACTGGAGTCTGTGCTGGAGTAAGATGGCTCCTCATGAGAGCGCCGAGGGATGTAGTCGTCCCTGCGATCTATTGCTCGAGCGATGTAGTCTGAACTGCAGGACTGCGGTCCGTAGTTATGGGAAGTGAAGCTGGAGTGATAACGAGGCTGTGTTTCCTCGGAAATGTAGTCTGAATCAACGTATTTGGGCCGAGAGATGTAGTCTGACGAGTGGGAGGCGGACTGGTCGTACTCGGAATGCAGTCGATCATAGCTCGACAAGGATGCACGACTGCGGCTGTAGCCCTGATCATATCGATTATCGGAGTATTGTTGGTCCGCCATAGAATATTGGCTTTCCCTTGGCCTAGCTTGTATTCGAAACGATTGTAGTGAGGGTTGCAGCTAGACTCACTGACCGAAGAGATGAGTCCTGAGAATTATAAGCCTGCTCTTTTTACGAATCTTGCCTGCCGTTGAAGTTGTGGGAAAGCTGTATGCACAACCACGTGGATATGAACTAACCTGAAATGACAGTCGCGCTAGCCGCTGCTGCTCTTAGACCCGGCACAGGTTTCGGCCTCATCTTTCACTCTTCACGGCGCAGCCATCTTTACCAAGTACCAAGCCATTGACTTGAAACATCTTGGTGTAGCTGTCGACGGGTGGCTTTCTACCTTGAACATGGTGATGTGGGTGTGTCCAGCAGCAAGTTGTGAATGGCCCCGTCAACTTTTGCAGACATCGCTTTCTCTCAGCAGTGCAGGATGTGTGCGAGCTGCTTTAAACTTGAGTCCCGAAACTTTGAGTGAATACCGACTTAATCAAGGAATGTTTCCTTGGCACACGAATTGTCTTTTTGGTCGCCATGAAACTGCGAACTGCTCCAGTTATCAACGGGCTTCCAGCGCCAAGACCGCCCGCAACATTTGAATTTAATGATAGCCAAGCTTACCGCAGCTTGGGAGACGCGTTGCTCTAATCTTGTGTAAGATAAGCTCCTGACAGACGTTTCTAGCTAACCTGCCGTAGGTAAAGCCTCGTGGGGCTAGTGTCAGCCCTGTCATGTTGACATGAAACAACGGCACGGAAAAGCCGACGCCATACCATTTGCATGAGTAGAATCCGACTCCATACTGTTTGATAACAGCCCTATTCCAGACTAATGAATTGAGTTCTAGTCATTTACTGCCGAAAATCCGTGGCGTGTACCTCCCTGAGCTCGGCCCATCTACTCCAAATGGCGGTACCCGACTCCGTGGCTTTGTCGCTGAGCCTACGACGTAAGGCTACTATGCAAAACCCGGCTTCGGTAATGAGCGTAGATTAGGTACCTAGGTACCTACAGGGTTCTTCTGAAAAGAATGTTCCGCCTTTAACGCCATGGCGTGTGCACCAAACACTGACCAAGGCTCCTGACTACAAGTATCGAAACTACGCCACGGGATATTCTCGTTTCCAAGCCTCGTCTTGCCATTCTTTCAGTCTTTCGTTCCATCGTCAACTATCTTTCGTTCAAGCAAACTGGGTTTGCTGTCCATTCTTTTGAACTTTGATCTTCGAAACTTTTGAATATGAAGTACTCCGTTCTTGCCGCTGTTGTTGCGGCTTTTGCCTCCAGCGTTAACGCCGCTGATGCTGTTAAAGGCGCTGCTGAGGGTTTCGCAAAGGGTACGTTACCTATACGGTATCATATTACAACCAACCTAACCTGAGCGTAGGTGTGACTGGCGGTGGTAGCGCAACTCCCGTCTACCCGTCCACCACTACGGAACTCATCAACTATCTCAAGGACTCTTCGGCCCGCGTGATTGTCCTCACGAAGACGTTCGACTTCACTGGAACCGAGGGCACTGCTACCTCTTCCGGTTGCGCCCCCTGGGGCACTGGCTCTGCTTGCCAGGTTGCTATCAACAAGGACGGATGGTGTGACAACTACCAACCTAATGCAGCGAAGGTCAGCAACATCAAGTACGACAAGGCTGGTGTCTTGGGCATGACAGTTGGCTCCAACAAGAGCTTGATTGGTCAGGGCTCCAAGGGTGTTATTAAGGGCAAGGGTATCCGCATTGTGTCAAATGCGAAGAACATCATCATCCAGAATGTGCGCTTTACCGACATCAACCCAGAGTATGTTTGGGGTGGTGATGCTATCACTGTCAATGGCGGTATGTACCCTTGTTTCTCTTCCGTACTGCTATGATGCATATACTCATGACTTCCTAGGCGATCTTATCTGGATTGACCACGTTACCACTGACTTGATTGCCCGTCAACATATCGTCCTCGGCAACAGCGCCTCCGGCCGCGTCACAATCTCCAACTGCGAAATCAACGGTGCCACCGCCTGGTCTGCCACATGTGATGGACATCATTACTGGGGAATGTACTTCACCGGCTCCAGCGACCTCGTTACTCTCAAGGGCAACTACATCCACCACACCTCTGGCCGCTCGCCCAAGGTTGCTGGCAACACTCTCCTCCACGCCGTCAACAACTACTTCTACAGCAACACTGACCACGCCCTCGAGGCTGACTCTGGTGCCAAGGTTGTTGCTGAGGGCAATGTTTTCCAGAACGTCAAGTTGTCTATGCAGTCTGGGCTTAAAGGAAAGGTCTATGCCAGCGCGACCGCGTCGACGAACACTCAGTGCAAGCAGTATCTTGGCCACAACTGCGAACTGAACAGCTATGGCTCCTCTGGCGCCCTGACCGGCACTGATACCAGCATCCTGTCTGGTTTCAGCGGCAAGAACGTTGCCTCTGCTGGCACTGCTGCATCCGCAAAGAACGTTGTCAACACTGCTGGATACGGAAAGATCTAAGCTGATCATCAATGCTGTAGCATTTTCAGCACGGCAGTGGACAAAATCTCCACTGCTACAAAGTCGAAGTTCAACTTTGTGAACGGACTCATTCTTGTATATAAACTATTTACTTCTTCGCATATATCTTCGCTGTCAGGCAGTACAATACCAAGTGAATGTTCAATTTGTCTACGCTACTTTTTAGGTTTCCGTGAATCAGTCCACTTGCGGATGTGACATGGGGCTGTCAGTAACAAAGTGGGCCACGACATGACTCCAACTATTCCTTGTTTCGTGTGGATTGCTGCATGAAAGGCGACGAGCGCTGGCAGTAACAAAGCCTTCTCCGTAGAGCGCCCCAGAGCGCGTCCCGCACTGATCTGGCAGAGTACCTTGCACGTCGTGGCGGACCAGCAAGCCATGGCTGGCTGAATCTACGCACGCATCGCCCGAGTCAAAGGAGTCATCGGACATGACTCGGGAATCGATAAAAAGGGGGCCATGACTAGTAGCGTTCTGGGCGAGTGAGAACGAAAATCCAAATGCATCACACGTTTGCTGGCGAGTGGATGAGCAGAGGTTATGGAGACGGAGGGCCGAGACGGTGGAACTGGAGAATATATGTGTACCGGGGCACAAAGCAAAGGGATTCAATTGCCTGGACGCAACGAGAGAAGGAAAGAGAAAGACGTGGCCATATTTGGCATACGTCTAGAAGCGCAGTGAAGGGAAAGGAGGACAGATCTAACATGTCCTACGCAAACAATGCAACTAATGTTCGACGCTGAGTCGTGATCAATAACGCAATCGATGTACTGTGCAGAAACCATGCTTCTCCATCACATGCGGAACAGTAGGTATCTTACAATTACAGCTGGCACCACGTCCTACTTCGGCTCGCTGATGCCCAGTCCACTTCCATTCTTCGGTGGCGGGGACGCACCGCTCCCTCTCCGTGACGCGTCTTTACCCTCCGCGGCCTCGCGTTCGAGGAAGTCTTGCCAGAGTTCTGCCAACGACTCCTTGTTGCTTGAACTGCTCGCCATCAACATAGGGTCGCTGATGCTGTTGAGCGAGGGCGTTGAGGGAGTACGTCTGAAAGGCGATATTGGAAGTCGGAGACCAGAGGCAGTAGATGCTGTGCCTGGGCGGGCAAGGCCGGCTTGTTCGCGTTGCTCTGTGGAGGAAGTTAGCATGGACAGTGAATGGAAGCGGGATCAAGGGCGGTGTACCATCGGTCCAACCTAACAAGGCAGAAATGAGCTGAAGCGCTTCAAACTTCTTAGGATCCGAGCGGTCGATTGCCAGGAAGTGAAGGAAGTAATTAGTGATAATCTGCCGGTCCACATTATCTTCCGGTCGTCCCTTCTTCAATATCCGCAGGGCCTTCGTCAGATGTTCGTTCAGTGTGACAGCTTCATGCCGTAACTTGCCAATGAGTAGGTTTTTCTCTTTGACTTCTTTCTCGAATGGCAATGCTCGTTCAAGCTCTTTCTGCGTGGACTCGACCGTTGCTTTTGCAGATTTAGCCACCTCTTCCGCGGCTTGCACTTGTTTTCTTAGGTCATTGATCTGTGACTCGTAGGTCTCGACGGACTTCTTGAGTTCTGATTTGCGTACTGTACAAGGTTAGTGCGTGAGATTCCAGAGTCAATTTTGTGAAGAACTTACATGTCTGCACTTCCTGCAGGGCTTTCTGCAGACCTTCCACGGCTTGGCTGTTAGTATCTCGGTCTCTTGTCGCCTTTTCGTATTCTTCTTTCAGAGTCTCAAGCTGATCTCTCAGTTCCATGTCCTTTTCCGCTAGGTTTTCACGCAACGACCGTTCATTCATGGCAAGTACCTCCCAGTCTTGCATTGCCTGCTTCGCGTTCTCGAACTCCTCTCTTGCATATACTTCCCGTGAGATAAGTTCATCGCGCTCCTTAATCCAATTCTGCTGCGTCAGATTTGATCTACTACGCAAACTTTCGATTTCTGAGGCCTGAGCGGCCTTCTCTTCTCGTAGCTTTGTAAGCTCGGTCTTTAATGTGTTATTATTCTCTTGCAGGTCGCGATTCTGTTCTTCGAGGTCGGCGACCTGTGTTTGGTACTCCTCGATTCTAGCCTGTAATCTGTCAGTGTCATGGGTTGAAAGATGGTTCCTCTCTGGGGACTGATCGACAAGAATACAGGTCAGAAAGGGGCACCCACTGCATCCGCCTTCAAGCGGTCTCCCAAGCTCGTCTTGATCGTGTTAACCCTTCCCAGCAGGTTCTTATACTGCGTCTCGAAGTGCTCTTTGCCCTCATTGGCCTCTTCGAGCTCTTCCTTCAAACTTCTAATTTCCTCCTCGTGTTGTGCAGATGCATTGCCTGCAGCAGCAGCTTCATGTTTGCTCTGTATGCTCTCCAAGCTCTTCCTCAGTTCAGTGACTTCCTGTCGCAACGCATCTCGCTCCTTGGCTATCACATCGAGGCGTGCGGTTGTATCCGAGCTTGGTGGTGGAGAAGCCGATATTCCTTGTTGTGAGCGTGAGCGTGATAGACCCAGGGCGACTGCGGAGGCTATGCTGTGGTGGTGCGTACCATTTGTTTGCAAGGTTGTGGGAGAGAGCGGCCGTTCTTCGTCGTCAACATCGTCGGCTTCCGGATCGGTCGATTGTGCGGCAGGCTTCTACGTTGAATATTGTTAGTCTCCCGTGATCACTTGAAAGACCTGAATTCATGTCGTACAGTCTGCTCGTCATCGTCCTCTGCCTCTTCGTCGGGATCCTCTGCTTCCTGCTTTGCGTGGATTCCATTCACATGCTCCCCATCTTCCGCCTTGTTCGCACCGCCACCTTTCTTCTTATTCTTCTTCTTTTTCGATTTCGTAGTCGCTCCTGTGATTGTACGTCAGCCATGATGTTCGATCAATCCCCCACTGGGTCTGAACGATCTATGCGGAGTTTACTGGCACCTCCGGACGCTTCAAGCTCACCTACCACTAGGGTTTATTGGATCGGATGCTGTAGGCGCAGACATTATGTGAAGACTGCAGTTAGGAACGCAGAGCGATAGAGGATTCTAGAGTTGCATGAGAGAGAGCAGCGAGTGGGCTTGCAAGGGAGTCTTCGTAGATGTCTCGACTTGGCACTTCGTGTCCCGATGGAACGTTTGTTTCGACGCGGTCCGGTTGTGGCGCGACGTCACTAGCCTCTTTGGCCCGACGCTTATCCACCCACGATGCCAATTGAACGCTCTGTTTGAGTTTCAATCAATGGAATTTTGAACTTTGCGATGTGAAGAAAACTAGTTGCATTCCTGCACTGGTCTTGTTGGTGAGTATTGGCACTTTCAAGAATGCATCACGTAGATGTACGCGGGGTACACCATCGTTTGAGACATCTGCTTCGTGTCCTTAACTACCTAACGACTGATTCGCCCAAGAGGTTCGGATATCCATGTTCACATGATGAAATATTACAAGCCACTCTTGTACTCCGCTGCCGCCATCGTTTATGCGACGTTCGCCTTTCGCGTCTGTAGACTAGGTATTGTCTCGAGATCGATAAATCAGAAACGCAATGGACAAGCCTAGCAAAGCGACATTGCAGTCATTTTCGAGTCTCGACTCTTAAGCAAGTTTACAAGCGCAAGATTGTATCCCAGCACACCCGTTTCGACACCAACTTGTTTTGTTAGCATAGGAGCAAGGTGTATGAGGAGCGCCGGACCTGTACAAAGCAATGGCAGCTACCGTCTGTTGATAAGCTGAACAGTAGAGCTCATGTTCCGCTTCGTTTTGTTAGTAAAAGGGGAGATATAGCGCTTGGGATAGTGGAGGTAAAGATGTGTACAGAAAGACGTACGAACCATCAATACAGCGACCAAATGGGCTTCAAGACTGCCTAATTTTCATTTGGAAATCTTGTTACGTGCTGAAAGGGATTGATATACACTATTTCCATGTTGATTCACTTCTTGTTGTACATTCCCATTATACATAGACAGCCAACGCCCGAACCATGCTCCTCTACGCAACACATCTGTGCAAATCCTTTAAACATGTGCCATGCATTTTGTCGGCTTTGTTCCTGTAATTACATCACCGCTTCCAACCGGTGTGCTTTAAGATCTGCTCCTCCTTCTCTTTTCTCGGGTCCGGTTCCACAGTGCGTTTCCTTAGGGTTTCCTCGCGCTTTTCTCGTGCCATTTGCTTGGCTTGCTTATCAGTTGGTCGGCGAATGGACCAGTTGATCTGGCCGAATATGTTGGTTTTGATTGCTGTCACTACCGTCAGCATCTACTCCATTGCGCACTGCCAATCTGCCAATCTTGACCAAACTTACCGTCCACGCAATATGGACACAGAATGTGCAGCCGCTTGACTCTTCCACATGCTGAGCACCTATTCAGCGATGTGATGTCCTTCAATCCCTTGCCGGCCATGAACCGTTGGCGCTTCTTTCGGTATGAAGTCTTCTTCTTCGGCACCGCATTGAGTATGCCATCCCAGATATCGGCCAATGAGGGTATTGAAAGCGACGGTATTGCGAGCGCGCCAAATGGTGTGGACAGTGCTCCGAAAGGTTGTGAAAGGCGCTGGAGGAATGGCAGGTTCAGGACAGGCCGGACGGGTCCATTGAGGGCGGGGACGAGCGTCTGCCATAGCGGAGGCAGTGGCCGGGCAAGCGCCATGGTGTGGAGAGACGAATCGACAGCGAGATGGGCGGGCAGAGCTTCGTGACGTCCTCGAGCATCTGGTGATGGTGTTGCAGACAAAATCCACCAGACCCCGGTCAGAGCTCGGCTTGCGCTTGCCCTCATGGCGACTAGCGTGATTTCGCTTCGCGGCTGCCCCTTTCGCGCCTGCAACTCCGCGAGAAAGTCGCCAGCGCAGCGTCCCTGGCTATTTACTCTCCGACAACATCCACTGTCTCCGCCCTCCCCCATAGCCCCAATTTCCTCACCCGCAGCACTTTTAGCTCGCACATCTGCCTTCGAGGGTCACATCGCCCACAATGGCTGCCGCATACCAAAACCCTGCACAGGCCATCTACCCGGAGAGCTATGTCGGTTTCGACAGCATCACCAAGCAGATTGAGAGGAAGTCGGTGAAGCGGGGCTTCCAGTTCAATGTTATTTGCGTCGGTAAGCTTCAACTGCTGTCTAAATGGACGTCCAGCAACTGATGTCGCATGTCCATTCCAGGCCAGACAGGTCTCGGCAAGTCGACCCTGATCAACACCATCTTCGCCTCGCACCTTATGGAGAGCAAGGGCCGCTTTCAGCCTGACGAGGAGGTCCGCTCCACTACCACAATCCATCCTGTCTCACACATCATCGAGGAAAACGGTGTGCGTCTGCGCCTCAACATTGTCGACACGCCCGGCTACGGCGATCTGATCAACAATGAGCGCTGCTGGGACCCTATTGTCAAATACATCAAGGATCAGCACAGCGCCTACCTCCGCAAGGAGCTGACCGCCCAGCGTGAGCGCTACCTCCAGGACACCCGCATCCACTGCTGCCTGTTTTTCATCCAGCCATCTGGCCACGCCCTCAAGCCAATTGACATCGTCGTGCTCAAGAAATTGAGCGAGTTTGTCAACGTCGTGCCCGTCATTGCCAAGAGCGACAGCCTGACCCTGGAGGAGCGTGCCGAGTTCAAGCACAGGATAAAGGAGGAATTCCAGTTCCACAACCTGCGCATGTATCCTTATGACAACGAGGAGGATGACAATGAGGAGGTTGCACTGAAGACCTCGATCAAGGTGGGCATTCTAAATCTAGGCATCGAATTTTCAATTGCTGACATGCAACAGGAACTCATGCCCTTCGCCGTTGTTGGCTCTGAGAAGACCGTCGTTGTCAACGGCAGGAATGTTCGCGGCCGCCAGAACAAATGGGGCATCATCAATGGCAAGTCAACACTTGGCTTTTGTTTCTAGCACCGACTAACATCTCACAGTTGAGGACGAGAACCACTGCGAGTTCGTCTACCTCCGCAACTTCCTTACCCGCACCCACCTACAAGACCTCATCGAAACCACCGCGCAAATCCACTACGAGTCATTCCGTGCCAAGCAGCTCCTTGCCCTCAAGGAAAGCTCCGCTGTCGGTGGTCATTCTTCTCGTCCGATCTCACCATCCGCCGATCGTGAGCTCAGCAGGAACAGCCAGCGGATGACTATGAACGGCTACTAGGAGTTGCCGAATCATAATCGTGTTGATAGCATCGGGGCTAAGCCGAGCGGGCCCCCATCGCGCATGGAGCGACCGGTGCCGATGATCGATGCTGTGTGAGTGTGGATTGTTTGCACAAGTGCCATGTCCCAGGGTGTGAGGGAAAATTGCGACATGTTTGATACCAGTGCATTGCTTAGCACGAAAATTCGAGGCGAGCTGCGGGCTACACTTCACTTCACACCCTGTTTCTCAATATCCTTTTAGTTTCGATGAGCCCCTTCAAATTCTTGATCTCTTATGTCATAGTTCAGTGCAGTGGTTGGGCGTAGCCTAGGTGTACTGGTAATACCCTGGCTCTTTCTAGGATAGCGTAGTAATTCAACTCGGATGGCTTCCAATGTTCTCACCCTTCTCGGCGCCGATGAATCATTCGTGCCATGTCCACAATACGAGAGTCGCTCCTTCCTTACCTCGACTAACATTAGATGATGAACTAAGTCTTGTGTGTTGCCTTCTCGCTGGACAGACATAACCTAAGCGTGACAACGCTCCTCGTCTGCACTAGCCACTGTCATGTTCTCTCCACCGATTGCTACCTCTCATACGATCATTGACCATAACACCTGTCTAATCGAGGCGTGACTTGTCTCAGCGCAGCAACCGCGACCCAGCAAAATCCTCAATACTGTCATCTCCTCTCTTCTCCTTCTTTCCTTCCCCAACAACACGGACAGGCCCGCCCTTCCCTCTCGCTGGCGAGCCATCCGGCGACTTCGACGTAGACGCAGCGTCATTCTCGCCAACAATGCGCTCAACCACCTTAGCCTTTGCTCCCGCACGCTTGAACCTGTCATCAAAGTCTGCAACCGCCTCCTCGGTATTGTCGGTGCTGAACGTGAGCGGGTCTGTCAGGGAATGCAGAAGTGTGATATTGTTCTGCAGACGACTGTTGGAAGGCAGCATTGGTAACGTCTTCGATGTCTGAATCCTAGTTTCCTCCTCCTTTTCCACCTCGCTCTTCTGTGCAAGTGAGGGTAGTCGCCCACCCCATACTACGCTCCGTCCATGCAACTCGCCAAGCGCGGCGAACTTTTCAAACCCTTTCTCCAGCCCAAAGACTCGGCCTTCTATTCGGCCGGCTCGCGCGCCGTCTGCGACACCCTGAGAGTGGGCTGTGGTGTAGAGAGAGTCTTCCAACGTGAGGAGGGTGTCGAAGGGGTCTTCTTGGTTGGCGGATTGAGAGTGAGCCATCTTGTGAGTTGTAGCTTTGGTCTAATAATTATGAATGGAGGTAGTGGCAAATGAGTATAGTTTATTTTAAATTTAGACTTGATACAGGCTTTTGTAGCTTCTTTCCTGTAATCCAGATAAAGAGTGTTGTATATTCAGCTTGTAGATAGTTGCTTTATATTGTGAGTCAACCTTCTCGTTCAAAATCTGTAAGCCAAGTGTCATGATGAGCTTTATATAGATCATACCCACAATCAGCTAGTGATATTCGCGATCGATCCAAAGAGTACCTATACGCCTATAAATTTTTCGTAGGTCTTACGATGCTATATGGGAACTCAAATGCAGGGACCAGGATTTCGTGTGGCGCAAAAAGTGGCTGAAGCGCGACTGGTGGGGTAGCGGTCGGTTTGGAGGGGCAGCTCACAGCATGGGTGTTCGAAGTTGAGTCACTTGAACCACACAAGGCCGAAGCTATTCATAAGCCATTGAGCGCCAGTGAAGCCTCAGAATATTTGAAAGACTCCTCTAAAGTCCCTATAGATTCGATCACACAGGTAAGTCTGGAGGCCTTCGTGACATCGACACGTTTCTTCACGGTCAGCACGCAAGCTAACACGACTTGTACGCCAGACTCCGATGACTGAGAACAAGAAAATAATACTCCCCATAGAGGGCGAGCGCAATGTGCTCATTACAAGCGCGTTGCCATACGTCAACAACGTACCACACCTTGGCAACATCATCGGCAGCGTCCTCTCCGCCGACGTCTTCGCCCGATACTCACGCGCACGCGGTTACAACACACTGTATATCTGCGGAACGGACGAATACGGCACCGCCACCGAGACGAAAGCAATCGAAGAGAAGGTCACGCCACAGCAGCTTTGCGACAAGTACTACGCATTACATTCGGAAGTTTACAAGTGGTTCAACATATCGTTCGACCACTTTGGCCGGACACCGACAAAGCAGCAGACAGACATAGCCCAGGATATCTTTACTAAGCTATACAAGAACGGATTCCTGGAGGAGCAGATCACAACACAGCCGTACTGCGAGACACATAAAAGCTTTCTCGCAGACCGTTTCGTTGAGGGGACATGCCCACTTTGCGGTTATGATGACGCTCGAGGCGATCAATGCGACAAATGTGGGCATTTGTTGGATCCTCTTGAGCTAAAGAACCCGCGCTGCAAGCTAGATGGAGCAACCCCAGTTCCTCGCGAAACGAAGCACATATACCTCTGCTTGGACAAGCTACAACCCAAGGAAGAAGAGTGGTTCAAGAAAGCAAGCCAGGAAGGTCTGTGGAGCTCCAATGGCGTTCAGATCACTGCATCATGGCTGAAAGAAGGTCTACGGCCGCGAGGCATCACCCGTGATCTCAAATGGGGTACTGCAGTTCCGATAGAGGTAAGTGTTGTAGTTGCTAAACTCACATCATTTCACGGTACTGACAACTACCGGCTATAGGGCTACGAGGACAAAGTCATGTATGTATGGTTTGACGCGTGTATCGGCTACCCTTCCATTACTGCAACATATACCGACGAGTGGGAGAAGTGGTGGCGCAACCCCGAGAATGTCAAGCTCTACCAATTCATGGGCAAAGACAACGTGCCTTTCCACACGGTCGTTTTCCCGTGCTCGCAAATCGGTACTGGAGACAAGTGGACCATGCTGAATACCATTTCAACGACCGAGTATCTCAATTACGAGAAGGGCAAGTTCTCCAAATCAAGAAATATTGGTGTATTCGGCAATAATGCGAAGGAGACTGGCATCCCACCAGACGTCTGGCGTTACTACCTCCTTTCACATCGCCCAGAAACCGGAGACACCGAATTTGAATGGGATGGTTTCATTGCAGCAAATAACAATGAGCTACTAAAGAACTTGGGCAATTTTGTGAACCGCGTCATCAAGTTCGTCAATTCAAAGGTCTACGACTCTGTAGTACCCGATTACACCAAGTTCGATGATCCATACTTCACAGAGCACAAGAAAAAGGTCAACGAGCTATTGACGAGATACATTGAGGAGTCCGAGGAAGTCAAGATCCGCGCCGCTCTGAGTACTGCACTACATGTGTCGAGTCAGGGCAATCAATTACTACAGGACAATAGACTCGACAACAAGCTCGCCACCGAGCAGCCAGATCGCTGCGCTGCTGTTGTTGGTCTGGCTTTGAGCCATATCCACCTTCTCGCCAGCTTGATTGAGCCGTACATGTAAGTTCGTCTCCTTGTACGACATCTGCGCAACAACTATGGTGGCTCGTTACGCAGCCGAGATGATGTTTCTGTACATCGGGCACAAGTTGCGTATCTTACCACCATAGCTGGTGGACAATGCCTTACCCATGTGAATTAGGAGCTTTCTGCTAACATCTAGTGTTCAGGCCTGATACCACAGCATCTATCCTTAATCAACTCAACGCCGAATTTCTCATCATTCCCGATACTTGGGAAGCTCGGTCCCTTCCTGTGGGCCACAAAATCGGTACAGCCGGGTACCTCTTTAGTCAAATCAAGCCAGAGAAGGAGCAAGAGTGGCGTGAGCAATTTGGAGGAGAGGAAGCACGCAAAGCAAAGGAAGAGAAGGCGCAGAAAGCAGCTGCCAAGAAGGCCGAGAAGGAGAGGAAGAAGGCGAAGAAAGCAGCTGGAGGTGCGAGCAAAAGCGTTGAATCTGCGGAAAAGGGCAAAGAAGGGCCAGCCGATAAAACTGCTGAGGAGGAAGTCTCAAGAGGGGTTGAACAGGTCAGCCTGCAGACTTCATAGTGTAGTTGCTTGCGCCGATTTAAGCGTCTATACTTATGATGTCGAGATAGAAAGTGTTGGGTCAGGAGCCGGATTGATACACACTTTCGGCGACACGTGAGGTCTCAACGACACAGAGTATGATAGAAATGGAATTCGTGTTACCAGAGTTCAACCTCACTTCTTAGCTGCGCGACATTCGACGTTTTGGGCTTGACTCGGCCTCTAAGCCAGCCAAGCACGTCTCGTTTATATAGCACAAAGGTGTTTAATCAGATCGAGTCCTTGCCTCTAGGAAATTTATCCTGGTGAAGTAAGATCTGATAGCACTGGTTCGACAGACTACTTCCTATTACGGAATGCTGTGCGATTTACTGTCCCAGCCCGACTTCGCTCTGTCGACGGTTTGTACATTCCCTCCATGTCGTGCCTCCTTCTGTTCGAACACAACAATTGCGTGTGACTGGAAACCACCGCCCCTCCACCGCTCTTTCAGTCAGAAGATCTCACTAATAACACCCCTTTGGGAAGTTACAACACCTGCGCCAATTTCAAAAGTGCACCTTGCATGCCGAACTGTCTTTACCACGCGTTAAATTCATGGGCTGACAGCTGAAAAGATCACCTTTCACATAACCAGGCGTACAGAATTTACACTGTAGGATCTTCCACCGAACACTAGATACCTTGACGAAGCATTGACCTTCGCTAAACTTCAGTTTTTTATCGTGATATAAGACTTACTCATTTGAACCAGATCTACTCGGTCCTACTGAATTTCACACCTGAACGTCAACTCGACCCAAAACACACTGTCAACAGCGTTAACCCATCTTAGGATGGCGATAGACGATGGGCAAGAGTCCGAAAAGGTGGCGGAAATGCGAGCGACAGAATCTGAGCTCAACTCGAACTCCTTTCTGAGCAACGAGAAAGCTAGAGATGTCTCATTCTCAACTCGACAAGAAGACGCAACGCCTTGGGAACTCGGCAATATTGAGAGCGTCGACTCGGATCAGCCTGCTGGACTCATGAGAATGGAGGCTATCACTATGGTCTGGACGAAGAATTGGCTTATCACTGCCTATGCTCTGTACGTCGCCAGCCGACATGAATTCTGTGACATATATTTCTCACTCTCTGAATCAAAACCTGACCCGAAACTATAGCATCTGGGTCATATCCTTCGTGCTCTCCCTGCAGCAATTATCCAATTGGTCGTGGACACCCTACGTTACGAGCGAGTTCTTCCTCCACGGTCTTACTGGAATTACGACGATTGTAGCAAATATCGTTGGTGGCGTGTCAAGACTGCCGCTAGCGAAATTTATCGACCTTGTAGGCCGACCCCAGGGATTCTTAGTGTGCCTGGTTTGCGTCACGTTGGGTATGTCTCCAGGGGAAGAGAACTGCCGTAGAGCACCGAGCACTTGACAGCTTGCTGACTGGACTGGGTAGCACTTATGCTAATGGCCATCTGCAAAAACGTTCAAACCTACGCTGCAGCACAAGTCTTTTACTGGAGTGGTATGAATGGGATCGATTACATATTCAGCGTCTTCATCGCTGATACCTCGCTCCTACAAAACCGCATGATCTGGATGGCTTTTCAAGGCACACCTTATATCTGCAACACTTTTGCAGGGCCATCCTTGGGCCAAAGGTTCCTGGACGATAGCACATGGCGCTGGGGTTACGGGGCGTTCACGATCATTACGCCAGTAGTTGGGCTGCTATTTTGGGCTATCTTCTGGTGGATGGAGAGAAGGGCGGAACATGCAGGCGTAATCATGAAGCAGGAGAAGAGCAATAGGACATTCACACAGAATATTTGGCATTGGTTTGTTGAATTTGACGGTACGTTGACCTGTTTTGAGACATCTTCGTAGGATGCTAATAAGCTCTAGTTATCGGTCTTGTGCTTGTCTGCGGCGGCTTCTCCATCTTCCTCCTGCCTTTCAGCCTGGCAGCCTTGCAGACCAAGGGCTGGGCATCACCTTTGATCATTTGTATGATCATCTTTGGCCTTGTACTCGTTGCACTCTTTGCGATGTGGGAGCGCTTCTTTGCACCCAAGTCGTTCTTCCCATTCCACCTCATGAAAGATCGATCAGTTGTTGCAGCATGCTTCCTTGGTGCCAACTCGTGGATCGCGTTCTAGTGAGTGTGCAAATTATACCGCTGCCCAGTCACCCTGAGTGGGTAGCAACGTGGGAGAGTCAATACTGACCAGTTATATGTTAGCTCATACAAAAGTTACTATGGGTCCTACCTGCAAGTCGTCTTCGGGCTCTCTGTAGCAAGAGCTGGCTACATAACTAATATTTTCAACATTGTGTCTTGTACATGGGCAGTCGCCATCAGCTTCGCCTTCAAATACACAGACACCTACAAATGGGGCGCCGTCATCGCTATGCCAATCCAATTGCTGATGACTGGTCTCTTGATAAAATTTCGCGAGCCCGGTACTGCTATTGGGCTGTTGGTCATGGTGGAAGTCTTCGCAGCTATGTGCGGCGCAATTCTCGTCCAGATCGAAAACGTCGCTGTTATGGCTGCGGTACCACACGAACATATGGCGACGGGCCTAGCGTTGCTTGCTATGATTACCTCCGTTGGCGGGTCAATCGGGCAGACGATGTCGAGCGCTATATGGACACAGACTGTGCCAAAGAAGATTCTCGAGTATCTGCCCGCCGCGGCCAAAGATCAAGCACAAATCCTTGGTGCCAGCCTACCCGCAGTTTTACTCCTACCGCGGGATAGTCTCGAGCATCAAGCAGTAGTCAAGGCGTATGGCGATGCGCAGAAACTTATGGTCATTGTTGGCACTTGTGTTCTTGTTCCGTGCTTTTTGTGGGTGGCTATGCTGAAGAATTATCGTATGAGTGAGCATGTGGCTCGGAAAGGACTGCAGGCGTGAGTATTGTGGACAATTTCATTGACAGATCTTTGTGGGTGTGCAGTCAGAATTAGAAGAGAAACTGGGACATGAAGAGAGCATAAGGAATAAGCTATAGTATAGATAATGCAGAATATATTTATGATGAACTGCAGACTCAGGTCTATCCGCTGGATGTCTACACCAAAGTCTTTCGCACTCCTCATATGTTACCAGCCTACCAACCCTTCACCACTAGTCTCAAGGCTTGGTGGCATCATAGGCATACCTTTCTTCAAAGCTCCAACGAGTGGATCACGGCTCAGTAAAGTTTCAATCTTGTCCGGTGTGCTGACATCTGATGTGACGCGGGCATATGCCATGCGACTTGGTTTGTCGACCACTTGCGCGAACTTCTGCCGTCGTGCTTCCGACCAAGATGCCAACAACGTCGCCTCATCCACTGCCCCGTTATTAAGGATGTGAGCAAGTACTTCGGCGAGCGAGGAAGCATCCGCCATTCCAGACGCGAGACCCAGCCCAGCATATGGATTTGTCAAATGCGCTGCGTCTCCTACCAACCCTACTCTACCCTTCCAGAGTGTCGCTGCACAACGTTGTTGTGCTTTATATGGGGCTACTCTGACAACTTCATAAGTCTTCTTCCCATCTTTACCTTTCCCTGAGTTGGGTAGCATTTCTTCTAACTTCTCATCTATACCTGCCCTAATCGCTTCTTCGCTCATTTCTCCAGGTACGCCGTAACTCACTCTCCACAGCGTTGGTTGGGTCTTGGTAGCGTTGCTGATGCGCCCTATCAATCCATAGTTGACGGGGTCGATGATAAAGTTCGCATCCAAGAAGCCGTGGGCGTGGAAGTCAAAATGGATGTCTGTAGCCACGAGTTGCACGTCTAGCGTGTCGCCTTCGAAGGGGATAGAGAGGCATTTACGGATTGCCGAGTGTGCTCCGTCTGCACCAACGAGGTAGGCCGCCTCGATAGCTGGAACTTTTCCCGTGCCATCTTGCACGTGAACAGTGACGGAGTCGGTAGATTGGGAGAACCCGTCGACTTTTGAACCTAGCCTGACTTCGACCTTTTCAGGGAGTGAATAGAGATCTTGGAGAAGTATCTCCTGGAACTTTCCCTGTGGCAGTAAAAGTTGTCCCTTTCCCTTCATCCCCTCTCCACCTGCATTATCGAACGTCTTCGCTGCAATTACCTTACTTCCATTCGCAGTACTCGTGCGGAAGCACAAACCCCCACTTAAACTTCCCTCCTTAACCAATTTTGGCAATAGCCCTGGTACTTTCGACAAAATAGGATAGGTTGGTGGTTGATGTGCCATTGCACGGGTTGATGCTGAGTCGGGATGCTCAGGCTCGATGACGATGATCTTGTTGGGTACAGGCGGAGTTGAGGTTGAGAGGAGAAGTGCAAGGAAGAGGCCGACGCAGCCGCCGCCTGCTATTACTATGGGAAGGGACTGTGAGGATGAACCATTTGTGCTGGAGGTAACGTTGGTGTGCCCGTTCATCTTGCTGTTGGTAACTGTTATCTTCTTATACTCTATTATTTCGGTAAGAAATCTAGGCAATCCTGATTATTTGGTCTCTGTGTTGATCTCAATGGCCTAGCCAAAAGTCGCGAAACTGCCACATCGACAAATTATGGTAGCAGATTTATGTTGTCGTTTCTATCGGAATACAGACTTTGTGTAAATGTCATGCGTTGCTTTTACTGCTCCTGATTGGCACCATTTCAATGTTTTTCGTAGTTGTGTTACGGTCATGCATGTGCGCTGGTTCCGAAGCGGGATGTGGGGAACCGATTGAATCTCCATGTCAGCCGAAGCGGTACGCAAATAGCGGATGTGCGGCGACAGAAGCAAATATTTCGATAAAAGGAAACCTGCTGTGCGTCAGAGAAATCGTGACAACGTATTTTGATGTAGCCGAAAGGTAGGTCTTAACAAAGCAAGCTGAGATAGACGTAGCGTAGGAATGAGTGCTTGTTCTTCGGAAGATGTGAGAGGGACTCCAGGACACCTGGAAACAAATTGCCGGTATAACTTGGAGGGCTCCCGAGGGTTTTACAAGAAGCCTTGTGAAGATGTGTTGTTTTTACGCATAAGGCGGTGTAGACGATTCCGAAGGAGGCCGTTTTAGGGATGTGTACGGTCGCAAAGCTACGGTCGATGAGCGATGCGTTGAAGTGGACGAGGAGGAATAGGGACGTGGGGGCCCTCGTGGGACTTCGTGCAATCAAAAGAGGATAATGCAAGGGGACGCAGAGGACTTGGGCGAATTGCGCAATCCCCTAAGCCTGAGTCTTTGCGTTGTGGTTCACTGTGCCGATCTTGCTCAGGTACGCCGCCCAATCCCCAGCCATCTGCCACCTCGAGTTTGGTACAATTATCTCCTTGAAAGAGATGCGCTGAATATCTGCTACTGCCTCAAAACGGTGGTTGATCGTCGACTCGTGGTGAACTGGGACACCCTCGTACAAGTGCGGGCGGAGGTTGGTAGGCTGGGGGAGCCAGAACAGAGGGTGCGGCTGGACTGTGGAAGGAGGAGGGTTTGGATGCAGAGCGAAAGCTATCCGTGGTGTTGGTGGTACTAATTTGCATTGGACGGTGTTGGTAGGTAGTGACGATATTGTTGTTTGGAGAGAGCTTGAGAGGCAGAAATTTGCAACACAAAAGTGACATAATGGTGCGCTGCTGCCCCATCATAACATACCAAAGGAGCTCACATATGTGCGATAACGCTGTTTGAAACCCACGTCCACCTTGCGGCTTTGCAAAGCTTGAATGCGCAAAGAGTGAATGTGCAGTGACAAATATATTGCTTGATTATCTGTCTATCTACAGCAGGACGCATCAGCAAAGAGAATATTCGTGAAACCTTCCACAACACGGGGCAAGGGGGTTGGTTCTATTTGAAAAAGATCCTACTCACAGTTCATCTATCTCAGAGATCTTTTGGCTTGACTGCATGATATCCATGATACCGCGAGATAGCAGTGTCAATATGGAGTTGCATGCTGAGTTAGTAAATAGGCTTGTTACTTTTGGGCAGTTTTACTGCCATCAACCCGAAGCAGTATCAAAAGAATCGGAACAGTGGGGTTTTGGTGGTGGAAAACGATATAGGGCGAAATACTCTCATGCTAGTCAGTTAGGAGCTGAGTTTGATGCAGACTGTGAAAAACATAGGCCTTGCATTGTGACTGGTGCTGAGTTGGAGGACCGCAAAAAAGAGCCAAAAAAAGAAGTTCAATGAAGTCAGACCTGATAGCACAGTGGGAGGATATTAGTGTATTAGAAAGTATTTACTTACAGTCAGTAAGACCGACCTCAACCACCGAGGCTGGGAGACCTGCGAAGAAGTTAGCGAATGTTCATACAGAAAGAGGGGAAGGGAAAGGGAAGGGGGAATGCTGCTGCTGCCCGTCGCCTGTTTGTGATTGACTATAACACGATATTAGCGGGACTCGAACTAGCGTAGTTTCGGTGCGGAGGAGTGGGTAGGAACCACTGCACTATCATGCCTGACTTCATTGATGATAGGATACTTACTCGCAGTGTATATATAGCGCGTGGTAGTTGTATTTTATCTTCTCCTTGATTTTGAGTGCTGTTTTCGAGGCATAAAGCGCAGGCAGTGGTTGCGCAAAGATTGAGTAGCAGAGACAGTGTTGTGAAGGTCGGGAAGCATGTTTACTCCTCATTGTGGGTCTCAAAGAGAATCGTGCTCACCACAGAGGCGACAAGACGCAATGCCAGCAACAAAACGTCGATCTCTCGTAGCAGAGCTCCCGTGGCAAGGCCTGATAAGTCGCCGATGAGGTAGTACAAGCGATAGCCGTTCTTTTGCTCACAAGGCTTGAGCATACAATTCTCATGTGGGTGAGAAACGAAGAACAAGCCAAAGCGTCATCTAAGTCCAGGGGCTACAACTGCCAGCTGTTAGGATTTGTACGTGCCTACACCGTATCAAAAACTTGCAGCAAATGCTAAAGGACTTGGAACTTGGTAATATGGAGATACCGCAAGGGCAAAGGGCATGCACCTATGGCGGCATGTGCTATCTGCTTCTTGTCAGTCGAGCCTGACCACAAGCTGAGCAGGATAGCCTTACAAGAAGATAGGAGAAACTGACTTGATGGAAGGAAATTATGAAAGAAATATTCGAAACGACTTTAGCCTGACATGTCGGGTACGCGCTGAAGAGGACTAAATTCAACCAGGGAGCCGTTGGACGCTGTGCACAGCGACGGAGTGATGAGATTCATCAGCACTCAAACAGGCCAAAGCATCCAGAAAGTAGCTCATTCAGGTGAGGTGCCTTTATATCTTGCCATAGTTCTTTTCTGAATGGAAGTTCTTGACCATGGGAAGAAACGCAGACTTGCTGACGCGAAAAAGAGATAAAAGAACAAAAGCTCAGAAGGCGCGTAGATCGTCCTTCTTTCAGCAATCTATTGATAAAAATGGAATAGGAATGAGAAGGAACACAAAGGCCATCTGCTTTGGATTTGATGTGTTGGGGAAATGGAAGTTGCACATCGCCAGTGTCCCCTATGAAGCAAGCGTCATGCCCACGATCAATAATTGCGACACGAAGCTTGACACGTCCATGTGGAGGCCAGAGTCTTAGCTGTGATCAATACGATCTATGAGAGCATAAGAGCTGCATATTGTAATGCTTTAAAGGGGTGTACATGGCCCGTAATGTCGAAGGATGTCGTTGAATCATGGGAGTTTTGATTTTCCGACGTTTGACATGGCACCAACCATGTCTGGCACCACGCGCGGGGGAACTCCTGGTTCGCGTGTAAGCTCCGCTCGTTTCTTTCAAACCACCACCAACATCGCCTTGATGACGATGGCTCCGTCGAGGGGCATTGGCTCGTCTCATGTTCGGCTTGTCTTCGCAGGATTTGATTGCACACTTAACAATGCAGTTGTAGGTCGTCGAACCGCCCCGGCGGCTCCAAGGAGGATAAGCCCTTCCACAAGTGCGAACGGTCTGCATCGTGTCTTTTACAGCTTCCGAAGACGCCATACCACACATAAACGTGCGTTTGATGGTTGCAGAAGCTTCTCATCCTTCACAGAAAAGCTCTCGGATCCCGCAAACAAGCTGCAAAGCTATGTGTCCAGCAGCAACGACCCGTGGCTGAATCTCAGCATTGAGGACCATATCCTACGAAAGAGCCCTGCGGACAGCACCATCCTCTTCCTATACGTCAATCGACCCTGCGTAGTCATTGGCCGTAATCAGAACCCATGGACCGAAGTCAACCTGGCCATCTTGAACGCCGCTAGCCACACTCGCAGCCTTGAGACAGAGCCTCCAGCAATCGGCTCTGTAGACCTTGTTCGGCGCCGCTCCGGAGGTGGTACAGTCTTCCATGATGAGGGCAACCTCAATTGGAGCATAACATGCCCGCGCGGGGACTTCACACGAGATAAACATGCTGAAATGACTGTTCGTGCATTGCGCAAGCTGGGCATCGACCGGGCAAAGGTCAACGACCGCCACGACATCGTACTCGACCAGGGGCACGATAAGCACAATTCTGACCCCGAAGACACGCATCGCACCCCGTATACTCTCGACCATGGCGAACTGCCACGGCCGCTGAAGGTCTCCGGGTCGGCATACAAGCTCACGCGACAGCGAGCCCTACACCACGCGACTACCCTGCTAAGTTCGCCGAACCTGCACATCATACCACAATATCTGCGATCGCCCGCAAAGAAACTCATACAAGCCAAAGGCGTCGAGAGCGTCAGTTCGCCCGTTGGAAACATCGGTCTTGACGTGAAGACATTCCAGCGGTGTCTGCAGGAAGAGTTTGCATACATGTACGCAAACCTCGGAACACCAAGCATCGTGGAGATCGTTGGCGACGAGTACCTCAACATTCCAGACATCCGGAAGGGATATGATGAGCTCCGAGTTCGTGCACAGAATCCTCTCAGATGAGACTTTTGCTGACTCTAGTAGACTGAAGATTGGATGTGGTCACAGACCCCGCAATTTGACCTTCTGCTCGATCCCAAGGACGACATCGGTATCGACATGAACGTGCATCATGGTATCATCAAGAACTTAGGCTTCAAGGATTCCCGCTTCTCGATCGAAGTTCAAGAAGACCTGTGTAATGTGCTCGTCGGCCAGAAGGTGCAGGATATCCACGACTGGACATCGTTCCTGCAGGACCGCCTTGTAACATGGGACCGCCAGACTGCGGCCGTTGCAGAGCGTTTAGATACCCTCATTCCCATCCCAGAACTACCAAAGCCATAGGTGTGTGCGCGCAGAAAGTGTTTCTTCCAAGTCAGTACACCCACTGTCCTGCAAGAATTGGAAAGGCTTTGGTGGATACTGTAAGATACGAGGACGCGGTCAGTGCATTAACCCAGGCTTTCTGCCAACAGATCATGGCTGCTCACAAACTATGTACCGCGACGTACCGCGAAAGGAGATGCGAAACATAAATTGTAATCCCCGATTCTCAAGTACTCCAAGTAAGCGATAAGATGAACGAATGGCAAGCACGCAGTTGGTAGCTGCTCGATGTCGGTCGCCTCGCTGTGAAAAGCTTTGGGCTGAGCTGCACGCATTGCATGATAGCTGGCATCAAAAATTCTTGATCTGTCTTGAGAGGTAAGCTGCTGCCTGTATGAACAAGTAAACTCCTTGACCACCGAGGTCAAGGATCCGCGTTTCCACGACGAACTCAGCAAATCGACAGCAGTATGGTGAATAGCTTAATCTTTTCGACAATAAAACAGCATCCCTGCTCAGCAGCGACTAAAAGACATTATTGGCCAGGGATCCCACGCCACCAAAAGTCCCCTGATAAGGAGCTTGGGATGGTTTGCCAGGCTGTGCCATAAGAACCAACTGTCCAGCGTCGATTGAGACGGAACATAGACCAAGACTCTTGAACAACAGTGTCTTGTCAGTACTTGCGGCAATTTGCCTCTATGTGAACTTTTAATACCTTTAGGTACTTAACGTGTCCTAATTGGAGCGAAAAAGCATCCTTCGAGGACCGCAGCGTCGAAATAAGCATTCGAAGATGTAAGTGTGTTACTTTCCGTAACGTATCAGGACGGGTCCGTGCCATCTCAGGCTCCGAATCTCTTCCAACTCTTTCCGGAAGATTGTTCTCCGACGCCTGTTCGTCAGATATAACGTCTGGCGGCAAGCTGGGGGATGCTCAGTTGTGTCCCAGCCATGCTTCAGTTGCCTTTGATTTGCCTGGAAGATATGCAATTTTCATTCCTGAGGAGCCAATCTTGTTCAAATGCAACCCAATCTGCACAGATCCGAGTCTACAGTCTCTTCGACTGCCCTGCGTTTATACTGGACGTGATCACACGTACTGTACTAGGAGGGTTGGTAGACTCGGTTTTTTCGTCAACCTGGACAGTCACCGAGCCTCAATGTGGTTGAGTTAATACATTCGTATTAATTGAGTAGCTCGAGTGCGCTCAAGCTCTGTTTAAGTTCGGAACGTTCGTTGACACTACCAATTCGTTCGGCGTGACGAACTAACACCCGACCATGATGCATCCGGAATTGAACCAGCACTCGAGTAGCCGAAGTTTTTTATGCCGATGTGTTCTACAGCAATTGTATCCTCTCATTATTCTCGTCTGGATCAGGCCAAGCTCCCTTTCCATGATGCAGGATAGGTGGTCGTGGGCTCGCATTCTGGTAGAACTCACTCTGGGAAGGCTCAGTCTCTTTCAGTCCAACGATGTCTTACCTTGGTCATTGCGTGGTAGGTGTGATCGAGTGCAGTAGCACATGGTGTCTTGAAAGAGGAGGATATTCGTTCTGGGTCTAGGAGGCCCACTCATAACACAGTGAATTGTGTATGGCGAAAACTCTCCTGTCTCATAAAGTAGACTGCCTACTTCATGCGTGAAGATGAGGCAATGCATGGTTACGGAAACTTGTCTGTCGCATTCTGCGGCACCGACTCTTGACTCGATAATTGGCCTCGATCCGCGCGCCATTATTGGAATACTTCGCTGCACCACGGTATAAAGGGTTTGTTGTCTCGTCTCGATACATCTTCCGCCGATGGCCAACCGTCGCGGCGGGTCAAAGCCAGCACTGCTCCGAGAATCTGGCAATCGCATTCAAATTCGGGATCTCCGACCTGAATTTCTCGCTTTTGCGTTACCTGACGAGTTTCTCTTGTTCGTGTCTGGTCTTACTCAGCCTAGCTGTCATCTCAGCTTGCGAGATAAGGGCCCCAAGGAATAGTTGTACGATTTGGGAGACCATATCGAATTGCCCCAGACTTAGGCAATCCCCGGAAATCTCCAGTTGCCTGTCGGAGATGGCAATTGTCTCTAGACAGGGTCACGATTATCTACGCTCTTTGCGCACGTAGGGTGTGTTGTGGCGGCTGGGGAGCTTCGAATAGAACAGACACTGAGTCCGCTCAACGAAGTCGAGTCGAAGTCGCAAAGGGAGCCTATACTCTTCGGAAAGCCCGAACCTACATCCTTTGGAGTCATTGTAGCTGCAATCGCAGTCTCTCATGTCGTGCCAGAGTTTTCGCCCCGAGCGAGTGGACTGCCGCGTAGAGGTTTGTGATTGGAAATAAGGAAAGAAGGATGGAGAGTACCATGACTTCCAGGTTATTACCTTGCCCTGGCTCATTGAGTGGATGAGTCTGAATGGGAGAACGAGGGGGCCAAGTGGGTTGTTGTGGTCATCAGGTGGGGGCGAATTGGCTGAGGATGGTGTTGCACGGGGCACATCGCAAGTCCGAGCATTCTCTCTTACAGCACAATCTTTCTTGGCCGCCCTCAACTATCTGTACACACTCATGCACTTATCCGACAGACCTGCATACAGTTCCAGCCTTATCTATAATCGGCCCCATCTCCGCAATGAATATCCCCGAAACGGCCCCCAATTCGCTAGCAAGAGAGCCTGTCAGCAGTTTTCGATGCACCGCCCTCCACGCATAAATACAATCAGCCCCCTACTACCAGCGGCCATAGCTGCAACCTCTTTATCAGACTACTCTTCCGCAGAATTCTCAATGGCAACTATATCGAAAGCACGGTGCAACTTCGCGCTCGCCGCACTTGACGAAGGTGCTCTGACAACGGCCCCTGCCTTTCAACAGATGCGTTTAGAATTATACCCGGAGTTGAAGAAGCCGGCGCTTATAGTAGCTGTGCAGATGGTCACAGTGAGATGAGATCGAAGAAAGAGAATACATTCTGGGCCAGCAGAGAAAAAATAGGAAAGGGAAGTTTTTGCGAGGGTCTTACGCTGCTCGCGTAGAGGTAGCCGGAGACTGGCTGGATCTGGGTCCCAGTGAAAACACCCATACTCCATAGTTAACAGGAGTTGAGTAGGTCTGCGTGAAGCCGCGCAAGGCCCCAAAATTGATTACATTCACTAAGCAAAGGATGCAAATGCGTATAGGATGGGTAGGACGTCAAGTCACCTTGCAGCTGGCCATTCGTTCCGCTGTCGACTGATTCCCATAGTATCCAAGAATATCATCGCGACCTCCGGACCAACACATTTCAACAATATGGACAATTACTTTTGAATAATCAACTTCAACCGGGGCTATTCTCACCCCGCATTTCAACTGCAAATTCTTCCGCGAACCGAGGGATCCTTTGCAACGTCGTCGATCCGAAATTTGAGCCGATTTCCGTGATGACGTGCTCCCTCACTTCTTGTTCAACGAAAATGGTTTTGCCGCACGCCAAGTCATTGGATCTGACTTTCGGCAAGTCTTCATTCAGTACACACCTCTGCTTTTGCCCACAATGAGGGAACTTGATCGGGTCAGCTTTCATTTACTTCGAGCGCGGAGTATAATGGATGAGCAGTCTCAGCAGGCGGATTGCCTGGTTCTGCAGAAAAGATGGCATGCACGTTAAGGGGAAGATCAAGGACACCTAAATCTGGAGGATTAGAGCATGACTAAGGAGGGTGTTTGGACAAGGCTGAGAGGTTTTTGTACAATCTGTGACGATATTTTGAATCAAGTTTTATAATTTTGGATACTATGGGTTACACATCATGTAGTCTTTCCACGGATTTGAAGGGTAGATCATGTCGAAAGCGTCGCCTAGGACGACAAGAAGGAACCATCACGTGATGGCCACTTTCTGCTTTAGTCTTTGACAGGCTCCACGGTAGGGGATATTTTTACGTGAATGAGGACTTTCCCGAAATAATCACAATAATGCGCGTTGCGCAACTCGCTGCGCAACCCGCGTAATGTAATCCGTTGCTAACGTCATCCTCGTCCCTTGGCGAACGGTTGCCTTTATCGCGCATTCCGTCGCAGCCCTATCGCCGATCACCAATCGCCATCTCATCGCCCCTTTCCATCGTGAAACGAACGGTTTGCATAATGCATGGAAACGCAAAAATGTTTCTGTACATCCGCAGCGCGTTGCGAGCCACTAGAAACATGGCCACAGCCTCGGTGCCTGGCAATTTGAAACAAACACTGCCATCAAACGAATGCCCCCCCGGCACGCGCCTCGTTTCAGGTGAACCTGCACGCTGACCACTCCACTAATCCACTTCCAGGGCCTCACCCCTGAGGCTGAACATTTTTCAAGTGTTTATATGCGTGGCAAAGTACGTGCTCATCATTTGATAGTTGGGGAGAGGCAGAGATCGCGTTTTACTCTGTGTTGCGTGTTCCGGACCTTTAATTTTCGCTTTCCGTTGTTGTTTTATTACTTTAATTGCATTATGGACGGTTACCAGTATCCTAGCGCCGGCTCGCTATATCCTGTCAACTACGCTGTAGATCCGAGTATCGATTTCGAGATGGATCAGCCTATGTATCCCAACGAACAGCATTTGCATGGTGCACAGCACCAATCAACAACAAGCGATTATAGCCCTACGGGTAGGTTACCGCCACCGCTAATATGAGACTATCTCAAAGTAAAGCAACCTGTTAATTGACAGCAAATGCAGACTATCAAAACCAATACCCGGGTCAATGGTCTACGGCGAGCACAAGACACCATCAGATTACCCATCAACAACACCTATCCAATCTTAGCTTTTCATCGGGAGCTCCAAGCTTTCGATCATCGAATAACAGTATCTTCTCGCAAGCTCCAACGAGAGATTCATGGCTATCCTCCACCTCAGTATCGCCTCAAACTTCAGGATATTCCAGGGATGACTTCATTTTGCAAACTGAATACGCTTTGACCCATAATTCCACGATTCACTCATCCTTCGACCCGAGCCCGGTTGAGAGCCCCATTTCGCCAACTCCAAGGAAGCGATCATCCCAGCGGCAGGCCGCGCAGGGTAAGGATTATTTCAAGACTTGTGTTTCAGGCAACAAGCAACGGAGATCCTGTAACAATGTGCCCAAGTATTTTTGCACCGCCTGCATGAAGGAGTTTGTACACAAATCGGACTGGAAGCGGCACGAAGAGACGTACCAGGAACGACCAGAAATGTTTCAATGCCATCTGTGTACCGCAGTCTACTTCCTAGGCAAAGATTTTGTCACACACCACGAAAACTCCCACCGCTGTACCAGATGCGCTGAGTTGCGCCACGTCGAGCTGGCGAGAAAGCAACGCAGGACTCGAACCGGCTGGGGATGTGGGTTTTGCCACCATTTCAGCGATAATTGGACAGACAGATGCAACCACATTGCAATGCATATCGAGAACGAGGGCAAAACCAAATACGATTGGCGTCACAGCTATGTTATTTACTCCCTCATCCAGCGACCTGCTATTTGGGTCGAATGGAACAAGCTACTACAAACCAAGCGACGACAGACAATAGGCTGGAATCAGCATTCAACCGGACGGGTCGAAGGTTTTCCAGAGAGCAATCCGACCGAACAATTACAGGACGCGCTCGAATACTACACGCCCGAGGGAGATGCAGCAGCGCTGGCGCAGCTTGCGTACAACAAGGCCGTCAAAGAAAGTGCTCAACCTGAAATGGTTGAGCCGTCACCAGTGCCACCACCAGTGCCACCCAAAGATTACCGAACCAACCGTATCTACCATACACATTCGTTTGCACCCTTGACGATAGATACCGATTCCTGGTCATTGCTTACGACCTCGATTCCTGAGGATGGCATACTTCCGACCGGAGGCTGCCATCTCGGGAGATGGCCAGATGAATGATGCTGCCATCTTAGGGCTCGACGTTTTTCGTCAGAGCCCTTGTACAACACGATGCCCCTTTCGAATTGACGATACGCATGCGAACAATGAAAGCGCGCCGGGAGCGCCTAATTACGAATATTTAATACTAATGTCTGGTACATTTATTACTTTAGTGTCATGTTCTTGGGTGGAAGTCAGTGTATTTTTGGTGGACATTCCTCGCAAGGGGCTGGTTAGTTGACCATTAAAATCAAAAACCTTTCCTACGCGGCTTCGAGCGCAGGAAATATTGACAAACAACTACACGAATCCTACGTCAGCTCTTTAATTTCTTGCTTCCATCATCTTCGGTGCAAAGAGTTCATGATTGTCCAAGATCACGCTAACCTCGAGAAGTTCGTTCACCGGTCGACGCCAAGCCCAATCAGGTGGCCAGCTCACCCCACAAAATGCACGCGTGCTTCACCTGAAACACATGGCGACTGCCCCCAGACATTAAACCTATGTTGCGTATCTCATCGCGTTCTCAACACATTCGCCACCCAGCCATGTATGCGCTATTAATGGCCTACCACTTCTTCACCTGAGGCAACGAGCTTGCTTATTTGGTTATACAGTAATTCGCCATGAGTGCGCTGTTACAGGCGAAGTTCTGAAGCTATCGTGGCAATTAAGGCAGCAAAGGATGGGTGTGGTGGCGGAGAGGACTAAGTGTATATGAGGGGGTGGCCACTTCGAGTCTTAGACGGTCCTTCAAGATCCGCAAGCCAGACCTCTCAAAGGTGGGAAGACTCGCACATACTTGACCTTCATTCATTCTACCCATACAAGCCTATCTGTGCACATCTCTGAATAACAAGCAAGTCGCCGCCCTTGACACAAATCTGACACTATGACGGCCATTGAGGTATATCCCTCGCTCGCTTTCGTAGAATCCGGACTTTCACTGATGTAGCTAGAATCACACAACATCATCGGATACACATATGACCATAGTTATCAAACTCGATACAACACCAATAAAGCCCGCGTTGCCTACGCCATGCGCCTCTACTGTATCCAACAATGCGGAAGGGCGGAAAGAAACGCTGAAGAATCGTCAATTGAGGTTGGTTCGATGGCTCGATGAGAAGTATGATCAGGGGTCTTGGAATGCTTTGATGGACGCGAGGATGGGGTAATTGGGCTGTTGAGGGTAGTATTGGGTGTAAAAATGATGAATGGTCTGATGATGTGCGGAGTATGGTTTATGCTAGCGATCATTTTGTGCTATTATGGGTTAATAAGCACCATGTTTATCAAATTAGATAACAACATATGGCAATTTCCCATTCCATTTTTATTGATTCAATGGCATTCCCCTAAAACCTGGCTTTCTCAAATCCGTTGTTGGCCTTATAGCGTTCTACATCACACTTTGTGCCTAAAGGTATCCTCACACTTTCATCATCCACCGATTTCAGGCTAGAGTGAAGCAAGAACTCTTGCGCAGAGAATCTAAAGCCCTCTTCGTGATGTCAAGATACCCATGAGATAAAATCTGAGGATATTTTAGGATTGCAGCAGACCAAGTAAAATGTGGAGGGCGCCTCTCGAATTCCAAGGTTGACCAAGAGTCCCAAATTCAGAGCTTTGAAACAAATCCCACAGGCTTCTCCATCTGCTCTTTTGTCTTTGGTTCGACCTCCTCAATCCATCTTGAATCGATAGTGGCTTTCTGGACCCTGCTCTGAGAGTTCCAATATTGTGAAAAGGCATCTGTCTCCTTTTTGTATCGCGCAAGCTCTAGCCCAAGAAACTCCGAAGCTGCTTTTGCGCTTTGTTGCACTTGCTGCATTGCCATCAGGTGGCCACAATCCAAGACTTTTTGTTGCACTCTTCCCGCTGCACGGCCTCCACTGCCGCCAACGCCCACCCCTGTACTTCGCATCTTTGCCTCTCTTTCATGCGGGGGAGAAAATTCAGATGTTTCACCGAATACATAGAGCGTGCTAGGACGTAACTCCGGAAGCAAATCAAAGACTTTTGCGGGTTCGCTCCGGTAGAATTGGTATTCAGGGTGTTCAGTTTGCAAGGCAGGGTCAAAGTCCACAAAGCGCTCGTTTGGTTCATTTCGATACAATGGACGAATGAAGGTAAAGAGCTCCTGATGCTTTGTTGTAGTCAGTGTCACACGGGTATCAGAGGCATCTTTGACGGGAAATAGCTCAGTTGGAACCTCTCTAAGCCCATACTCAATCCAAGAATCGAGCACTCGAGGGTCCCAGGATTGAAAGAATGGAGAAGCCCTCATCTTATCTGCTGCGGCCTGCCTAGACGGCCATATCTCTCGACGGCGAGTCGAAAGCGTCGCGGGCAAGATGCCTCCATTTCGATGTTGGATCACGGGATCTAGAAGCACAAGTGATCGGAAGAGTCGAGGATGCGAAAGCGCAAGATGAGTACTGTTACTCGTTAGTCAGCATCCTAGGTATTAGGGTATATTGATAGGTACAGTTGCGTCCCACCAACGCTGTGGCCAATGCCGACAAGGGGATGAGGCATTTCGTTTTGTTTCTCGTTTATAAGTGCCATCAAGTCTCGGGAGTGGTCGAACCAGCTAGCTGCATAGATGTCAGTTGCAGGCACCAGTAGTGTCCCATCTCAAGATGGCACTGACGATCGTTGCCTAATATATTTTCATTCATTACGCCTGATTGACCTTGGTTCCATATATCTGCAATCCATATACTTCTGATTTTGAACCCATTTTTCTCTGCTTCATGGTGGATATCATCCCAAAGCGGCTCATATAGCTCCTAAGGTTGCCCACGTTAGATTGTTGAGGTATCGAAGCAAGATTGTAGAGGTTTAAACCTTTGGAAAGCCATTTGCATGAGCTGCGATGATCGTCACATCCCCTACTTGCGGTTGGGGATTGTCAAGAGGGAGGTATTGCTTGACAGCAAGCTTGGGGCGGTCATTGTCTCCATTTGTGGTTGCAGCCGGGTACTCCCGTGTATGAGCACAATTTACGACGTGTTCGACAACGCGGAAGCGGGTTGACATGAGTCGCAAAGATTGCTGCTTGAAATTGCAATTTCGTCGTCGTGCATCTATCTTTACGGACCTTAACGAAAAAGGCAATAAGAATCGATGCGACCAATATACAGGAAGTTGGCAAGGGAAAGCGGCCATTGTGCAGTTACTGAGCGATGGAGTGACATGGTGATTGAAGAGGAACTTTCCCAGTCGAGCTTCGCCAAGTACTTAACCTATCTAGCCATCCTATTCCCGGAGTTAGTTCTTGGCTAGGGTCGTTAACCCCGTGACTTTGCTTAGCCTATGCTGCCCGTGGACTCGACAAGCACGCCTACTCAAGGCCGCTTGAAGGGTTATACCTGCAATACTAACTCGACTCAATCCTGTTCAATTCATGAGCTGTATGAACCCGCGCACTTCCAATTCATGAGATTAGCAGAATCGTGCATTGACACCTTCACAACGGCTAATAACAAGTCTTGAAGTGTATATATAGTACTTCATGAATATCTAGAGCATGGTTCATGGGCGTAGGTGATCTAAGTTACAGTTCTGAAGATACGGCAATATACTTTCAATTTTGGGGGTGTTAACGCCGTATTTCAGTTATATTTTGACAGCTGTCAAAGACGTCCCTCCAGGACTCTGACGTGTACTTAATGGCTACAAATAAAACCAGAAGATTTTTTGCAATGTGCCCCTAAGATTTCAGGTTAATTCCGCTGATTATAGGTAGGCTTTACAGGGTGCAGCTTTCGTGAACGCAGCTCATCACAAAGGGAATGACGCTAGCCCTGAAAATGGGCGCTAGCTGACACGCTAAAGTTGAGACTTTCTTTCCTCGAGGTCTGCATCACCTTCCATCAATCCATCATCGACGTCGATACGAAATCATCGAATCCTTAATCATATGCATACCACCGAAGTCCCAAATCAGTGTGCCCTGACACGTTGAGCCTAATGAGATTCCAGTGGCGAGCACAACGCGTCCCAAGCGTGTGTCGGAAGCGCGACAACTCTCATAGTTTGTTTATCTCTAATATCAGTTCTAGGTTCAACGATGAACCGCGATTTATCGCCTGAAAGGTCCGAATACCCATGAGTTCAGGCTGCTCTATAGTACACTGGACATGCTAGAGATACGATTCGTTGTTGCTCGAACTAGGCATGGCTCTCTGGAAGGGTCCAACCAACGACCTGTGACTCGCAGCAACCACCTGTTTGTGATGCAAGACTTTGTATTAACATCGTCTAGACCGCAGATCCACATTGGGAAATGTGCCAAGGTGGCCTGCTTTTGTACAAGGGCGTAACGCATTCGTCGTCTTTAGGCTTCGTTTGTGGGTTCAGCATCCGGGACTCGTCCCAATATCTTCTGATAGATGACTGCTGGACAAAGGCAATGCCCAAGATCAACGTTTCTCGTACTCGACCAGCACAAGCTACTCCGCAGCTGTGGCTCGTCGATAGTAAAGAGACTTCGAGCCTTTATGGCGTCTTTGCCTTGTCGCTGCGCCCTCTGTGTTACCTGTTATTTTAACAGGTTGAGCATCGATGGGCGGGCCGCACCATGTGGAATTGGCGTTCGTTTCGGTTCATACATACTTTCTGACATCCGGCGGCATTGTGTCTTTCTCATATGTTGAACAGAGCTTGCTGATACACATTGTACTCTATGCTAGAACACAATCCATGTACAAGTTGGTTTAAACGATACCCACCTAGTTGTTGTTGACCTAAAAGTGGTGTAACGTCATTCGCCACCCGGTTCCGCGTGCGGAGCTCTAGGCAGCAAACATATTGAAAACCCTCTACGCTACCCATCGTACTCGCAATTTTATCAGCTTGTCTTTCAAAATGGCTCCTTATTGTATTACACGCAAAGACTTTCTGAGGGATTACATTTTCCCAGACAACCCAGTGCACGATTTCGAGCTTGACGGACAATCAGCTCAATATGCCTCAGGGCACCCGAAGGAGTGGGGGCGAGACCCGGGATCTCTTGACTTTGGTGTTGACATCAAGGAAGATGGTGAGAGCACATATCTGAGCTATCATAGTGCTATTAGTCCCGATAAGAAGCTATTGGCTATCAGCTGCTCCACGGAGCGTATCTTAGTTTATGACATCGCGTCAAAAGAATTGCGTCAGGTCCTTGAGGGAACAGGTCGTCTCGCATTCAGACCCATGGCGAATAGAAAGGAAATCACCGAAGATACCATCAAAGACGCAGATAAGCTGTACGGAAAGCCTGCCTACACCATTATCAGCAGTATATCGGACGAAGCGTTCCGTCGCGGAAATGAAGACAACAAGCTCATACTATGGGATCTAGACCAAAATGGTCGTCTTTTGGATGAGGAAGAGCCAATTGATCCTGCTGCTTTTGCATCGAAAGCCATCGAGGCGATAGTACCTGAACTTACAACAAATCACGAGTGGAGAAAGGAATTCATTGATGCTTCTACTCTACATGCGGATTTTGCTAAGGCACTGGGTCAGGTAGCGGCAGATCACCGCAGAAGACACAACACAGTCCTCAACAATGCTTCACTTGGGAACTTCAAGTCAACCGTGTTCAGCAGTGAAGGGAAGTGGCTCCTCTATCATTCGACGAACAAGATAATTCAAAATGGACAACATGAACCTGAAACCTATCCACAAGTAGTCATATACGATATAGATACTTGCAAGGAGGTCCACCGTCTCTCCGGGCATACTGATACCATCATGTGGTTAGCGATAAGCCCTGATAACCGATATACTGCCTCTGTATCCTTGGACGGGACTTTGCGCATGTATTCAACCTCCACAGGCGATATCGTATGGGCTACAGAGCACTCAGGAGGTCAAAGCTGGGCGGGGTCGTTCTCTCCGGACTCCAAGTTCATCATATGGAGCTCGAAAAATGGTCACAAGATCCAGGTGCATGAAGTTGTTGATGGACGGAAGGTCTCAACGTTCCAGGAGGCACTAACCAACTGGTGCCGCAGCTTCGAGTGGCACCCTGATCGGTACGAGGTTGCCTTTTGTGCCGGCATGGATGCTTATGTCTGGAACGTGGTCGGTGGTCTTCAGGGGATTGGAACAGTCACCCAGCATTTCAGCATGGGCAATGACACGATTGGCCTTTCTATGACTGGAATTGACAATATCGGATGGATGGATGAAGGACGACTGTTGTATCTCGAAAGTTCAGATGGCACAAAACTAGTATATAATATGCAGACCAATGCCAAAGAGCTGTTCAGGCGGCCCAAGGGTGAGGGGAGTACTGCTTGGGTAGATGCCGGATTTTATGGCCTTTTACAAGAGGATGGAGGAGAAGACTACTATCTCAGTGTGGATGGGGATGGAAAAGCAAGGTACTGGCGAAACAGTGTCGCTGCTTACCCGTCATGGTGGGAGAAAGAGACGCCTATTGTTGTTCCTGAGAAGAAGCCTTTTCCGGAGACAGGTAAGTATGTCAAGATCACGAAGGAAGCGATCAAGGAATCCCCCAAGCATGAGCCTGGCAGGGATGCTTGGGCTGAGAAGGGAGCTAAACTTTGGACTGCCGGGTGAGCATGGGCCTTGCAGACTTCGACTTTCTCAGTAATTACATCCGCGTCGCTATTACGTCGTTCACACCGCTTTGCCACACATTCTGACAACTGCTTTTTTTTTGCTTTCATTCGATTAGAGTGATCCAATACTTTGGATGGGCCAATCACCGCACCTGCGGCGACGTTGCGGCGTCGCGCACTACCCAACACTTTCTTCAAGGCTGCAGCAAGTTGCATGCCCAGACTTCATCATTCGGGTACCGAGTCTTGGTCACTTTACATTTCTCCGGCAAGGTCTGCCCATACTTCGGACTTCGGCAACAGCTGACCTCGTGTTCTCCTACTCTCTCGGGGTGGGCTACGGACACCATGATCATGTGTTGCGGTGCAGGCGACAGACTCGATCCCATGCCACCGGCAAACATCTCCCCCTAGCACATGATGAAGATCCAACTTAGTTTTTGTGCATCTTCGAATATGGAGATGCGTTTTTGCGTTATTATTGCTGATCTTTTCAACCACACGATTTGCCTCGCGGCTGGCTAAAGGCGTTACGGACCGGATAACCGCCTCCGCGCTTACAACGTTCCTTTTCAGGCTGAACCCCACACCGCTACTCGCTTAGCCCCACGCGGTGCGGGTTATTGTACTTCGAACCTTATATGAACCGTCACCGACAGCTGACTGTTCCCCGAAAATCCTTCGCTGTTCCGTTTCTGCTCTGCACATCGGCGGGTCTTTCATTTCTGAGTTTGTTCTGAGCTTGCTCCATTTTGCATATCCTCAACAGAACTATCAACAACTCTCATTTGTCTCAATTGACATTCTCAGTCATCATTCCGCTTCGAGGCTTGTCCTTGCATGGAAGACTAGGACGGCGGAAAAATTAGACTTTCCTCCTCTCAAATTCGCTTCCCGCGTGCCAGTTTCCTTCTGTTGTGTCACTAAACTCAGTAAGCTTAGCCTCCTCAGCCATGTCGGCCCTTACGTCTCTGTATAACCAACCAGCCTTTTTGTGGTATAAAGAGCCACCGTGGGCACTATAGAATCTTTCAATGTACCTACGACCCAATATGATCCAACCAACAGAGAACGGCGAGCGATATGAGCTCACAAGTCCAACCGCAATGTCTAAAGCGGGCGCATTTCTTTGGAATCAGCGTATGATGATTCAAGTAACCTGCCGTGGCTTCGCAACTGCACAATTCATGCAACCAGAGCCAGCGAAGTATGCCTACGCACCAAACCTCGAGGCGAAGACTTTCATGCAGCCGGAGCAGAATTACTATGCGCATCATCCGGGCCGGTTCGTGTATGTCAAAGACGAGGAAACGAACGAGCTTTTCTCTGCGCCCTATGAACCTGTGAGAGCTAAGCTGGACCGATTTACCTTCTCTGTTGGCAAGAGTGACATCAAGTGGGTGGTAGAGAAACTCGACGTTCGCGTTGAAATGACCTTCCTGTTGCCAACAGATGATGTAGCGGAGCTGTGGAGCATCAAGGTCACCAATCTGTCCGATCGTAGACGCAATCTAAGCATATACCCTTATTTCCCTTTCGGATATATGTCGTGGATGAACCAGGAGGCGGAGTGGAACGAAGATGTGGGCGGCATCGTTGGCAGTAGCAAAACTCCGTATCAGAAGGCGGAAGACTACCCAAAGACAAAATTCCTCAAGGACAAGACGTATCTAATCTGCGAAACGACCCCAGTAGCATGGGAAGCAAAACAAGAAGCCTTTGAAGGCGAGGGAGGATTGCAGGCTCCGTCAGCATTAAAAGAGCAGCAGTTAAGCAACAGCGATGCCCGTTATGAAACACCAACAGCAGTCGTTCAGTACTGGGCTGACTTGAAGGCGAATGAGAGCAGAGAATATCGATTTCTCTTCGGTCCTGCGTTTGATGAGCTAGAGATACTTGACATGCGGAAGAAGTATCTTAGTAAAGCTGCTTTCGCACAGGCAGCCAAAGACTACGAGAGCTATATTCAGCGAGGCAACGGCTGCCTACGTCTTGAGACGCCAGACAAGGACCTTGACAATTTCGTCAACAATTGGCTTCCACGCCAACTGTACTATCACGGCGACGTAAATCGCCTCACAACTGATCCGCAAACAAGGAACTATCTACAAGACAATATGGGCATGAGTTTTATTAGACCAGAAGTCTGCCGCAAAGCAATCATCACTGCAGTCGGCCAACAGGAGAAGAACGGGTCGATGCCGGATGGTATCCTGCTAGCCAAAGGCGCGGTGTTGAAATACATCAATCAAATTCCGCACACGGACCATTGTGTTTGGCTTCCGATTGCACTAGAGATTTATCTCAGCGAGACGGGTGACTATGCTTTGCTCGATGAGAAGGTTACAAGTATGTACGGAGACACTTACACCGTGTTCGAACGCCTAAGCCGTGCGATGGACTGGCTCCTGTCATCAAATGCGCGTGACGATCGTGGCCTGTCGTACATTGCACAAGGCGACTGGTGCGATCCAATGAACATGGTTGGCCCAAAGGGTGTCGGTGTATCGGGCTGGCTCACCGTTGCTACAGCGTACGCTGTGAACCTTTGGGCGTCCGTGTGTGAACGAGTCAACAAGCCCGAAGTCGCCGCCAAATACCGCTCCGGTGCAGAAGACGCCAACGAATCAGCCAATGAACATCTTTGGGATGGCGACTGGTACGCTCGAGGTATTACCGACGATAACGTTACTTTTGGTATCAAGGATGATAAAGAAGGACGAATCTGGCTGAACCCGCAAGCCTGGTCGATGCTCGGAGGCGCTGCGTCACCCGAGCAAATCTCAAAAATTTTGCCACAAATTGATGAGCATCTCAACACGCCATACGGTGTGGTCATGTTTGGTCCTCCATACACCGGCATGCGTGAAGACGTTGGTCGCGTTACACAAAAATATCCTGGCCAGGGCGAGAACGGTAGTGTATACAACCACGCAGCTGCTTTCTACGCTTGGGCGCTGTATGGTATCGGCGAGGTAGATCGTGCATACTCTGCCCTACGCAAAATGATACCAGGTCCTGATGAAGATGATCTCATTCGGCGTGGCCAGTTACCAATATTCATCCCGAATTATTACCGCGGCGGTCATGGCATCAAGAAGCTAGATCGCACAGCCGGAAGGAGCTCGCAACTGTTCAATACAGGAACAGTTTCTTGGGTGTACAGGTGTTTTATAGAAGGCCTTTGTGGATTGAGTGGTGTCAGGGAAGGCTTGAAGGTTGACCCTAAGCTCCCGAGCCACTGGAACGAGATGAAAGCGACAAGGCAATTCAGAGATGCGACGTTTGAAGTACACATCAAGCGCGCAGGCACGCAAAAGGTGGATGTTGTAGTAGATGGAAAGCAATTGGATGGTAATATCATCAAAAATGTGGAGGCAGGAAAGACTTACAAAGTAGAAGTCTCCTTGCCCAAGTCTTCTGAGAAGGTCTTGGCTGTGAGGAAGTAGATGGATAAAAATGCATTAGATTCTGGCTCGCCTGCATTAGTAGTACAGTGCTCAATAAATTGGAGTTTTACGCAAAAATTATTCCTACTCAAGGTGGAATTCGTGTCAAGGTCCCGCAATCTCAGCACATACGTAGATTTTTTATAATGCGGTAGGTCAGCCTCCTCAATCTTTGACTGCTTTGATCACCCCTGTTCTTTACTCATGGAACTGTTCCCAATAACATATCCCATCTTTTACCGTCACAACACTCTCAGTGCTTCTCGCTACTCACTTGCTTCAATCACGAAGCTCCTATCAACGACTAGGTGTGTCCTTATAGGAGAATATTAGCCAAAAAGTCAAATTTGGTAATAAAAGCAACCACAATGAAAGGAGTGAGATTGAGCAAGTCAAGCCAAAGGAACGTATATAGGCAAGACTAAATCTGGCTCGGAATTACGTAACGGAATTTCATATCCTAAGTTTGCATTCGCACTCATCAAAGCATGTATCGGACATCTCAACTGAACGGAGTCCGATCTTGGCCCTCTTGAAGGATGTTTTACCACGTATTGAGTCGAGCAACGCAAAAATTTGATCTCTCTATGCGTCACCAGTTTTGCCTTATTCCGCCCTGGCGGGCTAGTGGTGGTGTGCGGAATGCGTTCGATCCAGTAAACAGCGACGAATTTCGCCCCCACGTAGCCTTGCCGCTGCACCTTGGACAACATCATAATCCTAACTTCAGGCCTGAGGCATGAGGCATGAGTAAGCTGGCTATAAAATGGACGCTGGTCAAAGTAAGCCAACACCTTGCAATGTTAGAATTTGTTGATTTACAGAGCTGATCACAGCCAAGTTCCTCGCGCGCGTGATGCAGAAGACACCCCAACAATCTTGATATCGGACTGCGCTGAAAACGATGCCGTTGATGGGGAACCCTCTCATGAACATGTGTCTCAGAAACTAGGCTCTTTCGATGACAAGGTCCAGTTGTTGAACACGCTTAGAAATGGGAACCCGACCGACGAAACGCCTGAGGATATCTTTCGGGAGTTTGAAGACAGGTACTCAGCACAGCCTGTCTCCCAGGCCGAGTTTTTTCTCCCAGATTGGCTGCATTCATCAGGGAACGATTCACGCCCGAAGGTTAATCCTACTGATGACGATGACGTCCCATTGGACCCTGGAGTGCCTCGAATAGTCATCATTGGGCCAGAAGCGGGCGATACGGACGCACCTTTTGAGCTACCATCAGGCCTTAAGAAGGCCGTTCCACTAGTTGGAAAGACCCAATTATTGAATGAGTCGAGTGGAGACCCCAAACACCGGCCAAAGCCTCGTGAACGAAGGCATAGTACTATCAGCTTGGTACCTGAGCGGAAGAAGGATAATGATCCTGCTTCGGCTGGCATTTCGAAAGGAATTAAACAGAAAACTCCAACACCGCGGCCGTGGACCGCCAGTGAAACACATCCGAAAGGTGGATGGCGAATGAGGTCAAGATGCTCCGCTGTCACCGACACTGGACCCATCGTCGATATTGTCATGGTCTACATATACCATTCCGCTTCATACGACAAATCTCGTGATCGCGATGCCGATTTGGACATATTTCGATATTTCGCCGAGTCGGATGTAACAATCTCTGACTCTGCCCCAGTAAAGAAGATTCGGCGAGCCCGAACGGATATAGGAAAACAGCCACGCGAAGGATTACCCTCCATATTTTCTCACATCTCTCATGAATCAAATGCTGCACAGCCATGGATGGAGTTGCGACAACATCGAGAGAGGCCAGTAAACTGGCTGCAAGACCATGACATGCTCCGAAAACACATTCCAGGTTCTAGAATCATTACCGTGGGCTTTGATATCGGGCCTGTTTTGTCAGTGGATCCCGATTTCGAGGCCGCAGCAGGGCAGCTAAATGACTACCTTCAAGAGATGCGTAAACAACACCAAGCACCGATGATATTTCTTGGCCACACTCTTGGTGGGCTGATAATTCTTCATTCCCTAGCACTAGCTTCCTTAAAGGCCTTTTCTGCCCAAAACCTTCTCTCTCATACTGCTGGAGTATTCTTATTTGCGACTTCTGTCAAAAGATCTGAAAGCCGTGCCCATGTATTGGCTGACCTGTACGGGGCGAAAGCAAGCGACAAAATATTTAATGACTTGTCCACCAGTCCGACCATGGAGCGACTGAGAAAAATGGCAAGAACAAGGTTTGCTTCTCAGTCACGAACCCGCACCAATACTGTAAGCCCGTCACACAAGACGCAAGTTCAACCAAGCCCCAAACGAATAGCCATCGAATTCCCCATCACACAATTTTTTGCACGAGGCGAAAATCAGAATTCCCCTCTTGATTCATTGAGCACATTTCTGGGTGCGACGGTTCGAACAGTTACAATGGGCAAGGAATTGGCGCATGCATTGCAGTTCTCGAGTTCTCAGGATGCAGACTTTTTAAGAATCGTGATGTTGATACGGTCGGCTTTGCAGACTTGTCGCTTGCTCCACGCGGCTGTCGCAGGGGATCTCAAAGAAATTGAAGCACTGATTCAAGACGGGGTCAATCCTAACCTCAGGGATCGAAGGTGCGTATTTTTCCTAACACATGGCCCTACTGCACTTATTTTATTCGTTTCGACTGTCCGTATGCATCGATTGCAATTCAGCTGCACACCAGGATATCAGAAAATTGCTTGAGAATCCAAGTCTTGTATAAGGATTGTTTTCAACCCACTGTATCTTATTCACCCGAAACTCGATTTGATACTGACAAAAAATATGTAGTAGTCAAACAGCACTGCAAATAGCTGTTCGCCTCAGCGATGAAGACATAGTTCATACCCTTCTTCGCGCCGATGGGATTGAGCCAAATGTTCGCGACAAAAAATCAAATACACCACTTCATCATGCTGTCAGGAGTGGTAATGAGACCATCATTCGCGCTCTCCTTTACCACGGCGCAGACATTAGTCTTGAGAACTCGCGGAAAAGGACACCTAGGGATCTTGCAGAAAAGCACAAATCTCGTATGCACATCGCAAAGATGCTTAAAAGCCGGCTTGTCAGTGGGCCAGACCAGAGCTTACGCGCGAAACGAATTGGAACCGGTAGTCTACCAGAATCCAAGGAGGGACAATTAGCCTGCAAGAACTTCCAAATCTCAGTAACAGAAATATATGCTTCCAAAGCCAGTGACAAGCATTGGAGCGTCAACATTTCAATCGAATCCCTTATATACGGAGCGGCCACTTTGGGCAACATACTACAGCAAGTCCGACCAAAAGAGGTGAAAACCAAAGCGCCCGTTTGTGTATGGATACATGTCCCCGAAAATAATGTATGGAATATGGATGATTTCTCATTTACATTACAACTAACAAAAGCTAGATGATCTGGGTTGAAGTAATCCAAATTTTGTCAACTTCCATGCCCGCACTAACGGCAAACAGGACTTGTTTGCAAAATTGGGCCTCCACTCAACGATCTGGCAGGATACAAGACGGTCTGTTACAGATTCTCTGCGAAATGTTTGTAGTTCCTACCCGCATGTCATTATTCACTAAAAGATTCAGCGCGCTATCACTCCTCACGTCGGCAGAAGCGAATATCTCTCTGTGTTTGTACGTTGATACAAAGAATAAAGCAATACGATTATCTCTGATATTCTTAGATTCCTTATCTTAGTTACGAAGCCAACTTTCGTCAGGCAAAGCGAACAGAGTACATCCAGGCTGTGAACGAAGAAAACGAACGCCAGAAGTCTGCTAACGCAGACATACCTCAAGATATCATCAAAGTAGTGACAGCAAGGAAGTCGCGGGATTTTCAGGGGGAAGGACTCAGTTTGCTTCAGGTTCCTGGTATTGCAGACCTCGAGACATACCAATACCTTGAGGATGATTCCGATTCCGATTTTTCGGACGATCCTGATGCTGGCAGCCCTGACGATTTGGAAGAGGAAGAGAAGGCCCTCATAAAATCTTATCTACATAGTCCGCCTGCTCTTCACGTTCGTCGGTAAGTCTGGAAAAAGTATCTGATTGATACCAACTGACGAGGTAGCACATTGGATCAATACTACTACCATATGCTCGAAGACACGAAAGAACGTGACATTGATCAAGTGGTATCGCGCTGGGCGCAGAACGTCAAATCGGAAGACAGACATAATATCCTTATGGTCGACCAGCTTTGGCTTTGGACAACTTGCCAGAAACCTCCAACACGCGATATTGCTGATGCCACTAAAGTCTCGACTAGCCAAGATGATAAAAGCCACCAGGGCGCCCGAAGAAAATCAGGTGACGAACACCGGGACTGCTTTGTCATATCATGTTTTCCTAGCCGCACTGGAACAGGCCATCTTTTTAATCAGACTCTAGATGACCTCAGATTACTAGTTCTCGATTCCAACCGGCGGAAACGAGATCCAATCCGTAAACCTGAAGATCTTATCTCTCGCATTCTGGAAACTTGTTGTAGCGTATTTGATAGACTGCAAGACGTTGATATGCTTCATTTCTTCCAGATGTTCGAGGACTCGATTGGATCAATTGTGAGTGAGGATGCGTATCTCGTTGCTGTGAACGCTAACCTTCTTCAGGATGATAAAGAAAGTCAACTTTTCCGAGAGTTTCAACGTGGGTCTACTCGTCTTCTAGAGCTAAATCCCGCGAATAAATATCACAACGTTAAGAAGAACGCATTGCTCGTCGAACTGCTTGACATACGGGAGGAGATCAAACTACTGGTCGAGGTCAAGGACATTCGAGATGAAATCAATATCATACTCTCAGTGTTGAATATTCAACGAACGATTCTCGAGCAAATGAGCCAGCAGGAGCCAAAAGGGTCTGTGCTTCTACAGAATTCAGCTGCTGAGAATATTGTCAAATCGGATATTGATGATTTTACTAAACTAGACAGGCAGACACGGACAATTCAAGACAAGGTGATTTGAACCCATGCAGTTTTATATATCATTCTGACATATAATAGCTTAATACCCTGATGGATCTTAAACAGAAGGCTGCAAACGCTTGGGAGGCAAGAGAAGCCCGCGAGACTACTGTAGCAGCTAGCAAGCAAGGCAATGTATGCTCTCCTCTCTCTTTTCAAGTGTCAACATCAGAAACTCACAGCGTGTAGACGGTCCTTGTCTTTACAGTAGTCACGATCGTCTTCCTTCCACTATCTTTTATGTCATCATTCTTTACTATCAGTATAGCTGCGTTTCCGAAAGACCCTAACAGCAGCGAAACCAACTGGCCGCTCGGCACAGTGACAGGTTTGCTTTGTAAGATTCCTTCCATGTACAAAAAAGCCTTGTCACTAATGCAACATCGCAGTTGGCATTTCGCTCTGCGTTTCAATCCCACTGATATTGTTCGCGCTCAATATGGAGTATTTCACTACCGTCTACCGAGAACTGCGCCACAACTATTTGGCACATATTGGCATAAAGTCGATTGCATATCTGCCGCCTCTTGCCCCGAACGAGGAATCTGGCTCCTATCGGACACGGTGGACTGAGACATTATATAGGACCCGTCTCGAATACATGAAGGATGATGACGGAGCACTTGGCCTCGATGAGATTATAACATCTAAGAAACCCCACCGGACTGCGAATCATGGACTTTCATTTCCGTCCACTGCTTCATCGCACACCCTTATCGGAACAAGTCAAGATGATATTCATACGCCACACCAGAATGGAACATTTCGGCGACTTGGCATGCGAAAGAAGAAAGTAGATGCCGAGAGCCTTGCTGAAGCTCCTTGACATATGGTTTTCAAGGTGTTAGCCTGCGTCAACTTTCTCTTTCAATCTATTGGCTTAATTTAAGGAAATTTCCTTATTTGCGAGCGTAGCTTGCGGTTATTCTGTTGGACTGTTTCGTAGAGTCGATGGTCTTTACTCACAAGTTGGGTATAAACACTACTGTTACTTGGATGAGATTTAAATTCGCAAATCAGACCCCGTTGGCTTGGACAGTTATACAACGCCGCTTACCCTCGTTCAATATTTCTTTTCAACGCGAGCCAGACTCTGGGCTGGCATGTAGAAGGTCTCCATAATAAAGGCTATCATTAGGACCGAACATATATTTGCCAAACGTTGGGCAATATTACTTCGTGCTCAAGGAATGTTGCTCTCCCAAATGCTGTAGTTATCCACATGTCTATACATCTACTTTGTGCAGTCGCACAAACGTACAGCAACCATCAAATTCAACCACAAGTTATGTAACGTTTGAATTGAATAGCATGCTTGTCAAATCTAACCTCATGGGTTGCAATTTTAAGACTCCAATGTTGTCAAGTCGCAGACTGAGATTAGCGAGGAGAGCTTTGAAGGCGGAGTTCGAGACTTCTTCGGAGAGCGACCAAAGCCAAGAGATGTGATTATTGAGAAGTGGTGAGGATGTATGGGCAACGAAGAAAAGCATGGCTATTAGGATTGTAAATATATTGTCGCGTGAGTATACATGAATATGCGAGAGTAGTTCTCATGGTCTGAATATGAACGAAAAAATCGTTGGTCGCTGTTTTGACTTGTGTACTTCTGCCGTGTCTTGGCCCTTCCTTTCACTAATTGTGTATGGCTGAAAGCCTGTCTCGCCTCCATCATAAACAAGGCTCCGTTGATACCTTTGATTCTCATTCGTCTGTCTCTTGTACACATATATTACGGTGTTATCCTGAACAAAACTCTGATTCTAGCCCGGAATCGGAACCATCTCATGAACTCCATAATAACGCCCGGTGCTTAGTTGAGTCTCATTCCATGCTCTCTGCAACATTTGGGGAGGCCAGATCACTGTCACTACGCTCCACAATACTTGCCGATGTATCGCTGGCGCGGGAAGCACTCGCTATCTCAGCACCAACGGAATTCTCTTCCACCCAGGCGCTGATCTCCCCCAAAGCCTTGTGTGGGTCCCCGCGGCAACCTTGCAGAAAGTTCTGCACTTGAGCTGGGGTAAAGGTATTTGATGGGACCTTGTCCGCAAACTCAGCGGCATATTGCTCAATTTGCGCCATTGTGAACTCGGCGTCATGAGCAAGGGCTGACCGACCAATCAAGCGCTTGAAGATACTCTTCCCTGCGGATTTATTCATGTTTCCAAAATATACCTTCTTATCAATACGCCCAGGACGGGTGAGAGCGGTGTCCAAGGCATCAGGATTGTTCGAAGTCATGATGAGTAGTCGTCCTTCTTGGGAAGCGTTCCCATCGATAGCGTTAAGCAAACCACTGAGCGTAATCATATTACGTGGGCGTTCCTCCTTCGTCCTGGTTCTATGTAATTTTCCTGCTACGGACTGCAGTTCAGGTTGCCAGGATGAATCTGGGGGTGGTGGCAATGTGGATGGCGCTTGCTCACGACCGATACCGGCAGAGTCAATATCTTCCTATTTTAGCAATGCGATTAGCGATGTTGCGCGAGCTTGAAGGTTTTCAATGGTATTTGGATCCCGAATAATTGATATACAGTTACTTACAATGACGACAATGCACTTTCTAGGCAGACCCAAGAAGAGGCGGTGCAATCTGCCATCAGTGATATCGCCAGAAGCCAGATTGATATGATAAATATCGCAACCTAGGTGGCCAGCCAACGCAGCACTGAATGAGCTTTTGCCAGTTCCAGGTGGCCCATAGAAGAGATAGCCTCTACGATATGGAATACCGCAATCTGCGAAGAATTGTCGCCTAGCGAAAGTCAGACTGTCAGTATAGCAGCTGAAACGCATTCGAACTTCTTGTGCGTGTGATTGACAATTGGACTACTCTCTGAAGGTAGACTTACGATTGCTCGCTATAGTAATATTCTGCGTCTCGAATGATATCGGATTTAATGCTCTCGTCCATATCAATTGTATCAAGCTTGCGAATAGCCTTGGATACCGATTGCCTGTGGTGAAAAGGTCAGTTATTGTACATGTATTTGTACATGGAACATTTACCATCCATCTCCGTAAGGGTCCCCATGCGCGCCGCCAGCAAAATACACGGTGGTGGTACCTGTGAGATTATCGAGCTTGAACTGATGACAAAGATCGGTGAAGGCCTGTAGTGGCTTTAAACTCCATCCTAGCGTCATTAATGTTAAGGAATTCTGCAGCTGACCACGGTCGTCAACAAGATTGCCGGACATGACACTGTTATTCCGATAGCTCTGACCACCTCGACGAGAGAAAATAAATGGACGAAAACCGACCCTATATCCCCGTCAGTTGAGATTTATGGGATTCAAATTGCTTCTTGAGCGAATATGAAGGTCCATGACATACCAAAATAGCCGTGTCCCAATCGGCGGGAGGCATAACACTTCGTCGTTCGCTCGATCACTACCCATGGCAGGACCTCGAGCCAACATCATGCGACGATGAAAATCATCATTGGGATCTTGAAGCCCTCCAGTCACCAGCATTGCGTTCCTCGTACGACTTTTCAGAATGACCTCCGAACCCATCCACGCGAGGACTTCCTTAGCAACCGGATCATTCTCCGGGATGGTGATCCGGACGGTGAATGCCCATATACAAAACTCCTTTAAGTGGTTGTATACCGGCCTGACAGCCTGATATAAACCAATAAGTGCCAGGAGCTTCTCCAGATCACCTCCATTGGCACTGGAACGTAGTCGATACAGTAGCCGCTGGACGACTTCAAGGATGGGAAAGGAAGCTGTTGCTGATCGTTTCATATGACGTGGGATGTATCCGGGAGTGTCTAGAGGCTCCGGCCATAGCTGTCTCTCATTCCCTACAGGGGCTTGCGGGACTGTCAGATCTGTCGATGGCGCTGGAAGTTCTCCCATGTTTCCTTGACTCTGGTTGATGATTTGGAGTTCACGGATTTCTCGAAATAGGCCCATTGAGGAATTCCAGAGTTCAATTCAGATGGGTTGGGTTGGCCTCTAAACGTGTTGCTGCGTCAACTATAGATCCCAGTGTTCGCGCGTTTCCACGAATCTGGCAAGGTGTCGGTAGGCAGCCGCGCCGGTCAGCAGGCGGCCACACAGGCAGCCTGGTGACCTGGACGGGTTAGGGGAGATAGGCGATCAAAAAGGGATAAAAAGAAAAGCGCTAGTTGAATTAACTCGCCTACTCTAAACACCAAAACTGGGGACGCTGCAACCGTCTGATGTAGGAAGATGGAGACTAGTAGGACTGAGCGTGGAGGCTGAGAAGCCTGGGACCCAGCCAGATGAGGAAGGTACGCTTGACCATATACAGGCAGAGCGACCAGAACTATTTAGGCTAAGCGGCCCAGTCAAAGCGGTACGTCATAGGCCAAAACAATTATCTCCTACGCCATCGTGATTTTTGTGGTGTCTATATGAATGAACTCGCATTTTCAGACATTTTATCGAGCAATTAACATTCTCAGAGACCCACAGAAATACAGCTCAAAATTCCGCGTTTTTCAACAACAATGGCCAACACTAATGACCTTCGTGTGGAGCGACTTTTCTCAGTAAAAGACTATGTTTGTGTAGTAACCGGTACGTATAGAGTGAGCAATGTGTGTACAATACATACACTAACATAGGTGCCTCGGACTCTAGGCGGCGGTTCTGGTATCGGTTTGATGGCGACACAAGCACTCGCGGCGAATGGAGCAAAAGTATACATCACAGGACGACGTAAAGAGGTTCTCGAGAAAGCTGCAAAGACACACAACCCCTCCCAGGGTGGACAGATTATCCCGTGCGTCCCCGACGCATAAAACGTTGCTGATGAATCATATCACTAACCAATGTTCAGTCTCGGACCATGTGATGTCACTAAGAAGGACGACCTGGAGCGTATGTACCAAGAGCTCTCATCAAAAGAAAAATACATCAATCTCCTTGTCGCTTCAGCTGGAATCTCGGGTGAAAAAGCTGTGCCTGACGCTGAAAAAGCTACCGATCTGAAGAAGAAGCTTTGGGACAACGAGACATTCGAAGGCTGGGCAGAGACATACAACACCGATGTCACGGCTGTGTACTTCACCACTATTGCCCTTCTCCCGCTTCTGCAGGCGGGCACTGAGTCACATGGCCATCTCTCCGCGTCTGTGATTGTCATCAGTTCAATGTCCGGCATCATGAGGGAATCGCAAGGGCACTTCAGCTATAATGCGGCCAAGGGAGGGACAGTTCACTTGACAAAGTTGATGTCGGGAGAGTTTCAGAAGCTCCGTATTCGGGTCAATTCGATAGCGCCAGGATATTTCCCGTCAGAGATGACAGCGAAAGAGAGCGATGAGAAGCAAAAAAGCCACGTGCCAGACGAGAAGATCCAAGAGAAGGGACACGTCCCTATGCAGCGGGCGGGAAGCGACGAGGAGATGGCACAGGCTGTCCTCTTCTTGACGAAGAACTCGTACGTGAATGGCGAGATCATTGCGGTTGACGGAGGTGTACTGAATGTGGTTGCGGGCCGATAAAATCTTGGATTAGTACGAGGTACTTTATCTCTTTGCCGTCACCTAGTTGCAGTGCGGGGTTTTGGCGAACACATAGATGTAGACATGATGAAGAGCATGAAGACATGATGGAGAACACGTTCCTGCTCGTTGTTACAGTCCAGGCATTCCGAACACCAAGCGTTTTGACACGCTTGGTCGGTTGGCCCGACCATGCCAATGGATAATATCGCGTGCCTTTCCCCACATTCCCCGCATCAGTGCGATCCAGGGCGTGTTCCGAATGGCATTTGAATGTGACAGGTCTTGCATGCAGGCTGACAGTTCCCATGCGTGAATGGATGCTGCCCCAAACTTTGGTATTGACGTGCAGGCGGTGGATGGGCTAGTCCACGTGCTCTCGCGCAGGACTGAGTCGTGACCGCAAAACGGCTGGGCATAATAACGCGGTGCCGTCCGGAACGCGTCGCTGTAGAATTCTGAGCTCGAAGCTTTACCAATCGACCGCATCGATGATCCTGGGGCGTGAGCATGGAAGACGATGGATGCTCGTGGGGAGAGAGCCAAGCAAGGCGTGCAACGGTCGCTGAACGTCGGAAGCTCCTGCGCATCTCTCGAGTAACACCAGTTCACCACCCGCTCGCCCAAGCCCCGGCCAAAAGCACACATCGCAGCCGTACCCCGCATGTGTGAAGGCACTCCGCAATCGAGCGCGACGAGGATTGAACCTGCGACTGTCTCAGCGACGCGGTACCGGTTGGTGGGATTCGTTGGGCAATTTGGAGGCCCGTTTCGCGGCCGGGATCCCTACGATATATTTGCTATACCACGGCCAGGGCGCAAGACGAACCCCGCCACCGCCGCCTAAACGAGTCGCGCATGTGCAAACAACAATACAAACACCATTGACGGTGATTTGGCCCAACTATCACGGCCTGAGGATATGCGCACCGAACTGGGCCGCTCACCGCCCCGATCGCCCAACCCACCGTCCACCCCAACGCTCGTCTGGAGGAGCGCGCTAGGAACATAAGAGACAGGCGCTGACAGCAGCCGGCCTCGGGCCAGAGGACAAAAGCAAAAATGGTCTCACATCCACCAAAAGCGTCGCACTCGGCCTCGAACTCGCGCTCCTCGCAAGCATCCAACTCCAGCTCCAACACACCCGGCCACGCGAAGAAGGTCTCGTCTTCGTCAAGCCACAATGGCCAGCCCCGCGAGCGCGAACAGCGGCCGAGCAGAGAAGGAGCTGCGCAGCGGGCAGCACAAGATGTAGCTGGCCTCAAGGACTACCAGCTGGGCGACTGCTTGGGCAAGGGCGCTTTTGGCAGTGTGTACAGGGCGCTGAACTGGGGCACGGGCGAGGCAGTAGCCATCAAGCAGGTCCGCCTGGAGAATCTGGGCGCCGCAGACCTGAAGAACATGGAGATGGAGATTGACCTGCTCAAGAACCTAAACCACCCCAACATTGTCAAGTACAATGGCTTTGTTAGGAGCTCCGAGAGCCTGTATATTATTCTCGAGTAAGTCACTTGTGATTTTCCATGTTATGATGCCCGCCAAACCACGCTGTTCCAGAGCGCAAGGGACTAACATGTTCAGGTATTGCGAGAACGGGTCGTTGCACAGCATCTGCAAGAACTTCGGCAAGTTCCCGGAAAACCTCGTTGCTTTGTACATGTCCCAGGTCCTCCACGGTCTCCTCTACCTCCACGAGCAGGGTGTCATACACAGGGACATCAAGGGTGCCAATATCCTGACTACCAAGGAGGGCCTGGTCAAACTGGCAGACTTTGGCGTTGCTACGAAGCAGTCCGGCCTGGACCAGTCGAGTGTGGTTGGAACGCCGTATTGGATGGCTCCAGAGGTCATTGAGCTCTCTGGTGCTACTACATCGTCGGATATATGGAGTCTGGGCTGTACTGTCATTGAGCTGATTGAGGGAAAGCCACCATACCACAAGTTGCAGCCTATGCAGGCATTGTTTAGGATTGTCAATGACGAGCATCCACCCATACCTGGCAGTGCTTCTCCAGTTAGTAGTACCCCTCAATCAGTATTGGCCTTTTGCTAAAATGTCCTAGCTCCTCCGAGAATTCCTGATGGAATGCTTTCAAAAGAACCCCACTCTCCGTATTTCCGCGAAAAGACTGCTCAAGCACCCATGGATCCTTAGCGCCAAGCGAACGGTACCCGCAGTACCCACCAAACCCACCGAATACCAAGAGGCTGTCAAGTCTGTGCAAGAATGGAACGAAGCCCTCAAGTCTCCTAATTCACTGCGGCGAAGCACTCGTCTCGCACCGAGTGTGCAGAAACCAGCTTCGACCCCAGCAAATGGCGCCACGGCAGCTTCTCGGAAGGGCCCGGTGAATGTTAATCTTAATATTCCAAAGCACAGACCCACCGCTGAATCATTCCGTTCACCGGAACTAGACCACGACGATAATTGGGATGACGATTTCGCCGAAAGCATTTCGCCGCGCGCCCTTCAAATGCCACACCTCAAACCTCAAGACAACTTTGGTGGCATGTTCTCGGGCGATAGGCTTAAAGCATTTGCCAGTTTCGAGGCAGTCACTGAGATATCTGAGTTTGGAGACGGCGAGGCTACTGTGAAAAGCCCGTTCAATCTGCAGCAGTTTCGGGGTTTCCCGCAAGCCCCTGGGTCCAGAAATACTGATAGCGCCAAGGCCAATGATGCTAAGGCAAGAACAGCTACGCCAACTTCAAGATCGACGTCTACTGCCACAGAAAACGATGACAGGCACGATGGTCAGCCGAAGACTGCATTTTTGCGTGGGTTTCCTAAGGCCTCACAGCTACCAAAGACCAAGGTAGCTGTTCTAGCACGGCCGAGCCAGTCGTTCCGAGAAAACTCTGTCGAGGACTACTCGGACCTGACTCCAGCAGATGAAAGTGCTTTTGAGAGGAAGCTGGCTGCTATGCAGTACGCTCAACCGCCAGTCATGCTGCCCCAACAGATAGTCGTAGCAAACTCGAGCTCACCGGCCGAGTCCTTTTCGCCACGTCTCTTCCATCCCAGTGACCTGAAAGGGGCGCCCAACTCAGTGCGAAATGCAAAAACAAACGGCAATGTGCGGCAGCGATCCGGCAGCTCGACATCTACGCGCAAGCTTCAGCGGACACAGTCGGAAATCGAAATTCAAAAGTATGCCGAGGATGAGGGAGAGGACTTCTCTGACGTCTTTGGTGACATTCAAGGCCACCCAAACACTAATCCAAGTCGAGCAGAAAGTGACAGCGGTAGTGAGCATAGCAGTCTCGCTGTAATTACGTCAAAGATGGCGAGCTCCTTCACCATCGCCGATGAAGATGACTTGGATCCTTTCGCCAACCTCGAAGAGGGCTTGGACAATCTGAATCTGGAGAACAACGTTGCTCGAGATCGGGACGATCGGTTAACAAAAATGACGGAAAGTCTCGTGGGATGTCTGAAAACGAGCCAGTCGGATGATGTACTCCTTGAAGTCGCAGATCAACTTTTGCAAGTACTATACGAGTCGCCGGACAAACGATCAATAATACTGCGTAGTCACGGTCTACTACCTATATTAGAGATCCTAGGGACAATACCCCACAATGAGGTTGTGCTTCCGTTGCTCAAGATCATCAATCTAATCATCCTCGAGGATTCTGAAGCTCAGGAAAGCTTGTCTTTTCTCGGCGGTATCCCGACCATATGTCATTTCGCCTACAAGAAATATCCAAGCGAGATTCGAAAGGAAGCCGCTGCCTTTGTCCGGCAAATGTATCAAACGAGCACCTTGACGCTGCAAATGTTCATCGGTTGCGGAGGCATCAATGTTCTCGTGGAATTTCTCGAAGAAGACATTGACGCTGAGCGAGATCTGGTACTCATTGGTGTCAATGGTGTTCATGGTGTGTTCGAGTTGCAAGGGCCGACGCCAAAGAATGACTTCTGTCGCATATTCTCAAGAAGCAGCGTCTTGTATCCGCTATCACTTGTCCTCAACAGGATGGTTGAGGAAGATGGAGAGGTTGCCAGGCTCATTGTTGGCAGAATCGTGCATATCTTCCTGATCTTCTCTCAAGCAGAGAGCCATGTGAAAGATCTTGTGGCGGATCGAATGATCTTGAAACGTAAGTGCTTTTCCTCTACTGACTGGTCCTACCGCCCGATTGAAGTTGTCGTGCGCACTTGACAGTGCCTCAATATGGTTTTATCTTCAGAATCTGAGCATGGCTAATGACGAGCAGGTGTTCTGAAAGACCTTCGGAAGATGTCTCCTCCGCATCAAATCACTATGCTCAAGTTTATCAAGAACCTCAGCTCCCTCTCCTCAACCCACGAAGCGTTACAAAACTCAAACGCGATCGACATCCTAATCGAACTACTCAAATCAACTCGTCAGAAGGACGCATTAACTCGCAACCAACATCGATCTGCCTCTGATCCCACACGTTTACCGCCCTTCCACCGCGAGATCTCGAATCAAATCCTCAATACAATGTACAACTTGTGTCGACACAACAAGAGCCGACAGGAAGAGGCGGCCCTATCAGACATCATTCCGCTCCTCAAGGAAGTTGTGCGCGAGGGTGGTCCACTCAAGGAATTTGCCTTGCCGGTGTTGCTCGAGATGGTCAACTCAGGTAAGGTTGCGCGCAAGATGCTGTGGGATGCGAAGGGCCTTGCATTTTACGTGTCGCTGCTAGGCGACCGCAACTGGGCGGTCACGGCGTTGGACGCCATCTTCGTATGGTATGTATTCTTCCACGACCGCAGTCCTTGCTCTCTGACGCTAACATTGCCTGCAGGCTCCAGGAAGAGACAGCCCGTGTCGAACAATACCTCCTGTCCTCGCACGCGAATTTCACACCCGCGATCATCTCCGCGTACACCTCTGCAGATCTGTCGCATTCCACCTTCGAGAACATGCTCGAGCCGCTGCAGAAACTTGTCCGCCTTTCTCCACCGATTGCTGCGTCCCTCGCCGTCCCTGAGATCTTCAACAGGACTGAACAAAAGCTAGGGCATAAGGATGCAGTAACTCGTCTCAATCTTCTCCGTATTTTGCGAACAATATGCGATGCGAAGGATGAAGGCTGCTGGCTCATTCGTGCTTTCGGTTGCTATGAGCGCATTACATGGCTTATGGAGCAAGACCCCGCCGTTCTGGTACGTCAGATGGCAGAAGAGCTTGTTCGTGCTTGTGATCAAGTTGAGATATCTGGCATCGTCACTGGTTCGAATGGAAAGCGGAGTCTGTCTCGCGCTTCAGGTATTGGCATAAATTTACGACGACCTGCTTCTTCGGCTGGGCGACGCGACGGCTCAGGTTCAAGTTCCGGCAGCACATTGGTGAGTAGCGGCATGGGTCTGACACCACCTACACCAACAAGTCTCAAGAGTACGTTCATGCTCCCACCCATGACGAATACACCTACATTAGGTGGCAGCGGTCGAGACCGCATCACTCGATCGCAATCAACAGCCGCCATGTGGGACCTAGTAGAAGACCCATCAGCAGCGCCGCCTTCGTCGGGTGGTCGAAAGCCAGCTCCTCTGACTCGGGCCACCACTTCCTTCGCCGCTCTCCAATCCACAAGTACTCCTACTTCCTCACGGACACAAACCTCTCGACCCCCATCTCGAGACGCAGCATCCAGCCTTGCACGCATCGAAGCGAATAACAAGTCCTCTTCGCGCCTTCCTAAAGCCCGACAAGGCCGCCTAAGTGAAGCTGTGAATCGACGGAGGCAAAGCAATGTTGGTGGCGAGAACGACACACCCAAATCTAGAGATGGAAGTGGAGGGCCGGCTAGTCCAGCGCTACCCCGGCTACACATCGTAAGACGCAGGAGGGAGACTAGCGGTGGAGAGATGAGCACCAATGGAGCGAAGATCAGAAATGCTGGTGCAGGTGTGGATTAGAAGTCTGCATCGTTCGAAGACACTGCGAGTGAGAGTGGCTATCTTACACAAGTCCGCCGACGAAGAGGATGGACGGGTGTATAATCACCTTCTCCCCTGCGCCCCTTCTCACACTTTCCTTTTGTTCCATTAATATTATCGATAAGACCCTCCATCACGATGCAGGGCCTGTCAGGGTTGTCACAAGAGGGCGTTGTCTGTTTGTCAATTTGTTCTTCATGCTTTTCCTTTCTCTCGTCCTAGCACAAGCACAGCATCGGTAGAGGGGTATATTTTGCATAGCAAAGGCGCTTTTTGGGATCGGGAATAGCTCTTTGCATTGACTTGTCCTGGAGACGCTGAGGCACACAGCTCCCCCGCCTGGGGTTATTAGCGGGTTTGTCGCTATTGCATAGGTATACATGGAAGACGCCCCTTTTTCTGGTTCTTTTATTCCTCAAACAGAGTATTGTAAACGTATATGACGTTGCACTTCTTCTTGAATTTGTGATGTCTAGCATATATATTGAGTTTTCGGCAAACGATTTGTGGAATATACCCCCAGTCTCAGCTATTCACCTTTTGCCCTTTGCAGTGTTTCGCCTTCTTGATGCGGTCTTTCCACGTGAGTCCGACTCTCATCGTCATCGTGATTGCGCAGTGCGAGGTCCTGGGTCCATGAAAGCCATTTAAACAAATTTGTCAACAAACTTGCGCGCCCCTCGTTGCATGGAGCTACAAAGGTAGGTTCTCCGCTAGTTTTGTAGAGTCCTTCACGCATTCGCAAGAGTTTTTTTTTTTAGATTTTGTTTTAATCGGACTAAAATATCTGTGTTGAAGGGGATATGCATGAATCGCGATCAGCGTGTACAACCATGATAGCATCATATTGATCCAGAGTAATTGATCGTGCTTGCCGTCGACCCAGAGCGTGCTTATGATTGTGAGCTGTGCTCACTATAGATACATGTTTGATTCCATCCTCTATTATACGGTTTATGCACTAGAAATTTAGGTGGTAGTAACAAAGGTAGAGCAGGCTGTTTAGTTGGTGGAAATACATTTACGTGGTAGAAAGTAATCTGACTTTGCTTTGAGCTCGGTGGTTCAAAGAGTCAGTAAATCCTACTAAGCAAAAGCTAACCCCACCAAACAACAGATAACTCCACCAAGTCAAAGGCAAACCCACCAAGTCAAAGGTAAACCCTCCAAGTCAAAGGTAAACCCTCCAAGTCAAAGGTAAACCCTCCAAGTTAAAGGTAAACCCTCCAAGTCAAAGGTAAACCCTCCAAGTTAAAGCGAAATCTACCAAAAAGGTAATTCCACCAAGTAAAAGATAACTGTGCCAAAAGAGGTACTTCTTCTAAAAAATAGGCAAATCCAACAGATGAAAAAATATTCTCCTAAAAAGGGCAACCCTGCTAAACAAAAGGTAGCTCCACTAAGTAAAACGTAACCCCACCAAGTAAAAGGTAACCCCACCAAGTAAAATCTGGAGTATATTGATGTGTCTGTATGGTAGCAGCCTTATGATTTCTCTGTTTTCGCCGACCAATTCTCACATTTTCTCTAGCGCAGGTATGAGATTTCGCAATTAAGTACTTTGGTCATTAATCAAGTAGTAGGGTTCGGTTGTGTATTCAGTGGAGGTAACCCGACCATGGTTTGACCTCGGTTGACCACACTGTAGGTAACTCTACCACGCAGGAGACAATCCCACCACGCGAAAAGTTGTTGATACAGTTAACCCCACCACTCTAAACGCTTAGCCTACCAGAAAAAGATCTGCAGTGGTCAAAGTGTGTTGGTAGTGTTACCATTTAACTAAGTTATTTACTTCTTAGTTGTTGTGTTTATCTGTATTAACTTCCAAGTAAGCTACAACTTCTCTTTGCCTATTCTCGCGAACCTATGAAAAGTATGAGTGACACCAGTAGTGATATATCTGATAGAGGTATGGAACATTATAGAGAAGGTGGGTTTTGGGTGGTGGGGTTAGCAACGCATTGGTGGGCTGAGCCTTTTAATGGTCGGCCAAGTGTTTGAAGTGGTGGGGTTAACTACAACCACCCGAAAGCTGAATAGCAATAAAAAAGTTGATCCTACAATAAAAATATGCCGTAATTTCACAATAATATGCCGTGGCTTAGGGTGCAGACTCAATGGAGAAACTACCCAGCCAATATGCATATTCACCGCTAGATGACTTTACAAACGGACCTGGGCCAATATGAAACTGCTTGGCCAGCTGAGATCACAGCATGATGCGGTCACCTTAGGTGCATGTAAAATGGAAAGCAGAATCCGTTGGGTTGTCAACTTCTGTGTTCTCGTGTGGTCGGATTATCTGTAACCGTGCCTCCAACGACTGGGCGGTAAGATCTTTGATTTTCGATAAAAAAAACTAGCAAATGACATGCGCAACGCATCCAGTCAAGATGCAAGCGATCTTGTATATTCGGAGATGGTCTATATCGAAGGAAGTATTCTGACGATATCGGGCAGGATATGGAAATCGAAATCGACGTCGACCGGGAATATTCCTATCTTAAACAAAGTTGATCCTCTTTCAAGAGTTGCTCGAAGATTATGCACCAGCGACCCCATGTTCTGGCAAACCGAAAAGGTTGGAATCATCCCATTTCATATCGCTTGGTCTCAGAGCGTATTTGATAGCATCAAATTTCCCATTCTCTCTAGCTCTTGCTTGTAAAGCACAGGGATTCAATTCGCCGTGCTCAGTGATTCAACCTTTCCTAACATAGATTTGCATCCCTATCTCTGCGCCCACGGATGAATAAGGTGGCACTGAGCCTGTTGTTGGCAACACGAAACACAATGGCGCAACTTGGTGGCTACCTATGTCGACAGCGCAGAAGCGACTGTGACCACGCGCAATCACGTGCGGTGTAATCTAGGCTTGCTAGAGAGCATTAAATTTACCATTAGGATCTAAAATGAGTTCAAAGTCTTTACAGTTGCTCTTGAATTGTTCCGCTACTCGTGCGTGTTGAAGGTCATTCTTCTCTCTGGTAACTCTACAGGCCCAGGGTTCGGTTGCGACCACTGCTGACCTGGTGCGGGATATTGTATTTGTCCGATAGGCACTGGTGACGATGTGACAGGTTGTTGGGGAGGTTGGTAATACTGCTGCTGAGGCTGCAGTGGCTGGGGCTGAGCATACCCTTCCTGTGAAGTGATGTACCCTGACGGAGGTGAAGGTCCTTGGCCCGGCACAGAGTATGGACCTGGCGTATGACTTGCCGGCATCTCAATCGTGTTGCCTCCCTTCGTAGGCATCTCATGCCCAATGTACTGCGCGTTCTGGGAAAGCTCAGCTGGTCCATCTTGCGGAGCAAAATAAGGCTTTACATCCGACTGCTGCATCTGCGGCACACCTCCATGCTGCTCCGTCATTTGAGGATAACCAGCAAAGACAGGTTGCTGTGCATTTGCTGAAACACCAGTAACCTTGCTCTGTCTGGACTTGCGTCCACACCAAAATGCCAGGAGTATCGCTCCCACGATTGAAAGAACTCCAATAGGAACACCCAAGCCGATCCCGACTTTAGCTTGAGTCGAGAGACCACCAGCTCCGCCTCCTTCTCCACGACTATTGTCAGGGCCTGCTACAGAACTAGCGGTACTTGATGATGATGATGCAACATTGTTCGCTGATTGCGTAGGCTGAATTGTTGCTGTATTAGTAGGTAGGAATGGCGAAAATGACGCGTCGATCTGTCGTTCTTCGATGCGAAGATTATTACGCAATTCTAATTGGAGTTGCTCCGACGTCGGTACCGAGTTGCCGTCTGAAGATTGTAGGCCATGCAGTGGAGCGCCGACGGCGTTGCACAGAGACGAAAGATACCAAGTCGCGTCGTGAGTCTCGCCCTCATCGCACGATCGCTCGATGCAATTTGTGAGCTTGGTGATGTATTTGGTGTCTGAGCATGCGCAGGCGTAATCTGTAGGTTTGCATCTCGTTTTCGTCTTGCCAACGCATATTTGCTCAAATAGCTATCAGCATATGTCATTGTTTCATTAGGCCAAAAGACTTAGCATACCGCACATGGAGATAGCGACTGCGCCGCTACAAACTCAGTCGCGACAAGCAGCCAAAGCGACGAGCGCTTATCGAACCTCATAATGATCACACGTGAGGTCGAATCCCAAAATCTTGTGAGCCAAATCTCAATTACAAGTCCTCCAAAATCGCGATAGGACTTGCGAAGGGATCCGAGGTGGCATCACTGGGCTGAGCAGGTCTTATTACATGCTGGGAGTCCAGTCTCCTATTACTTTTAACTATAGACACGGGCTGCAAGCCTCAAGTCGTCGATCAATGCCAATGATCACATCGCGCGATGCCTCATTCGAGGCCTAAACGCGGGACACGGGATGAAGAGAGTTTGAAGCCAAGAAAGTGGCGTTCACAAGCTCCTCACATTTGGGGGCTTTTGAGATTGACGCGGCTGATTGGTGGCTGTCATACAACACACAAAGAGCCCTCTGAGGAATTGCGTGGAAGTCCATTATGCAAGGTCTGTTGCAGTTTGAGAGTAACTATACGGTGACGTCGATGGTATGGAGGTCAATGAATGATATGCTGGTGCGAAGACACGTGGTTTCTTGTTCGGCTGCTGACGAACATGCTCTTTCTCTAGTGCTACCCCCTTTCAGCCATTTCAAAGGCCAATCGCGAACATCAGCGCTCAGCTTGTGCATTGAGACATCTTGATTCATTCTGTTCTCTCGTGTTCCGGCTAGCTTTGCTGTTGTTTGCTTGACCGGTGCTGGTCCCCACTTTGAGCTGGGCACAACGTTCTTGTGCGCTGTAGCTATCCTCGTTGAATGAATCTTGATGGTCCCCAGGTTACTCAAATACCACAAATGCTATTTCTCGACATCCATTTTGACTACTCATTCGCGAGTTAAGTGTCAGATTTCTGCACAGCCAAGTGCGATGGGGCGAAGTAGAGTCACAGGATCCTGTGCAACGGTACATTGGAATGCGTGATGACTTGGACTCGGTTTCTGCCTACCGCAACCTTTATTTGATACGCTCGAATGTTTATTCTGGTGGTATATTTATGCAAGGGCTGGTAATATGGGTGAGCCTGGATCTGCGAAACAAACAGGTGTGCATAACCAAATGTAGTCCAACCACGACGGATAGATCCATTCGTCATACATATCGGCAAGAGCATAGCCGTCATTCCTCCCCACAATGCTTTGAGTACAAACTGTGCCTCAATTCATGTTCCCTGAATGAATTAGGCTGGAAAATCTGGTTTCATACATTAGCATACGCTCACAGTATGTTAATCTGTCCGTCGTTCTTGTCTACTACTTTTCAAATCCCAAAGAAGTCCTTGCACAGCGATATTTCAAAGCTGCAAGGGCCTTTTCAAATTCATGTCTGACAAAACTTCCCCCACTGATGCTTTCTTGAGCAACATTGATTCCAGCCACATTGAAATGGAACCTATCAATATGAACAACCTCGACCTGAGTCCAATCGAGCTAGCACAACCTGATCCCTATGCCCCTGGAGCTATACCTCTGGGCTATGGAAATCATGTTTATATCAACAGAAAGCATTCGACTCAGGACTCCACTCAGAATACCATAAAGCTCAAAGCTGCAACAACTCCTGATATGCAAAGCCTGGAACGCGGGTGCCACAGAACAACCTCTAATAGCAGTTATAGCGAATCAAAACTTGAACTAAGTGTGAACAAAAAGGATACCAGTGTAAGCCACTTCAGACGAGTCGGGCGATTCCTCTGGTGGTGGGAAGTGTTAGCTGCGCTGATTGGGGTTATCTCGACTGTTCTTATTGTGGCTATACTTTTTTCCATGAACGGGAAGCCACTATATAAATGGAGGACATCAGTGATTCAGCCAAATTCGCTCGTCGCAATCTTCTCCACAATCGCCCGATCTTCGCTTTTGGTACCTCTAGCGGAATGTCTAGGCCAGCTCAAGTGGGCATACTTCGAAAGGAAGACACGCCTGGATCACTTCCAGTCTTTCGACTCAGCAAGTCGAGGTCCATGGGGGGCGTTCCATTTTCTATGGAAGATCAGGGGCAAGGCAATACTGGGTACTGTTGGAGCAATCGCCACCATTCTCATGCTTGCTTTTGAGCCTTTCGCTCAGCAGGTTACCCAATACAAAACTAGGCTTAGTCAGATACCATATCATAACGGTTCAGTTGGGGTCGCCTATGCATGGTCAGACTTGCGAACACAAAACACTAGTGGTGAAGGATGGGCTTCAGCTGGGGAGAAGTGTGAGTACCCATCTCGATCAGAGATCATGTTCCTATCTAATCATATCAAGTGTACGATCCTCTAGTAATGGGCATCACTAGTGCTCTCCTTGACCAGCCATTCGATACAATTACGAGTGGACACTGCCCAACCGCAGACTGCCGGCTGCCAGATTTCGCATCACTCGCCGTTTGCTCATACTGCGATACATACCAGGTCACAAGTAATGATTTTGATTATTGCACGTATGAGCTGTTTGAGGTTCCTAAATCAGAGCAACCTGCGGAACAGGAAATTGAATTTCAATCAGGGGAAGATGCCATTATCGAAGAAGACCAGTCTATCGAAGAACCACCACCCGCAGAGACTTTCATGAAAAGGCAAGAGGGAAACACCTTCACGGACCGCACAGCATTCATCCGTTTTTTCAGGCACAAACTTTTGAATACAAGTATTGAAGCCCAAATTCAGGTGAGTTGCACAAAACGATTCGACGATGGCCCCACTCTGTCGCTATTTACATTCGCACAACCCGGAAAAGCAGAATATGGCTCGATCTCTACTGACACCTCCCACTTGCTCGCCTATGGGACCGGAGTTTCGGATGTAGATATAGATCAGGAGAGTTATGATCCTAAGAGCTTCCGATTCTGCTTGTATGATGCGTGGAACAACGCTGAGCAGTCATTATTACAACGACGAGCTTATCACGAGACTGACCCAAAAGCGTTTATGAACCTAACGAAAGCGACTTGCTTCACGTCAAGCACCAATATAAATCTGCTTCAGAATCTAGAAAACACTGGTGAGATTAACGGTACGATCTCGCGGTGTCATCTCAGCCTTTGTGCACAGCGGTATACAGGATTCTCGGTCAACAATGGCCGCGCATCAGCACAAGCAACCGAGCAAATACCCCTCATCGTGGATACGTCTAAATCCCCATTTGACAATGACCCAAATTACGCTTTCACTGCAACTGGCATTTCTAACCAAATATTCACAATCGGCAACCAATCTCGGGGGTCCTTGGTCCACATGTTCCACAGCATCGCCGTCCGAACCGACCAGGGAGTCTACGATTTCAATCATCAAGTGCGCCCCAAGGATTGGCCCGAATTATTTAAGCGCTTCGCTGCCGCGCTCACAACAATATTACAGAGTCCTCTCAACCCCCATGCAGAAAATGTGTCTACAATAGCGTATGGCCCGGAGACATACGTCCATGTGAGGTGGTGGTGGATGACGATGCCGTTGACGCTAGCTACTCTTTCTGTCCTTTTCCTCATCCTCACGATATTCGAAAATCGAAGAAAGGATTATCTGTTCAAGACTTCGGTACTGGCGGTATTGTATAGTGCTGGTGGTGAGTGGAGTGAAGCTGCTTCGACGGTGGACATCGACGATGGGAAGGTTACGCATCGTGCGTTGGAGAAACAAGCGAAAACAGTTCGAGCTGTCTTTGCAAGGAATGATGAGGGGAGGTTGAGGCTGGAAAAAGAGTGACCATGGAGATCGAGACGTGTCAAAGTATGCTCACATCGCTGCTGTCGTCAGCGGACTACTGAACAGTCAATCTGTCAAGTTAGGGATCATTGTAAGGGATCATAGTAAGGGAATGTTCTAAAAGGCAAGGATCATTGATATGCTATCCGGTTAATTATAGATACCAGATATGACATCCGATTTCGAAGATGCGGGCCGATTGGTAGAAAATCCTGGACGCGGAGAATATAGATCTGTTACCGATAGTATGGTAGGGGACAATGGTAGATGATACCATTTTCATTGGCCAGTCTGATGTCACGCAAGGATACCAAGTTGCCAGGAGGACGAAAACCTCCATTGTACGTAAAAGGTCGTAGGCATTGTTGCTATGTGCTGCTTGCCCCGCCCGGAGGCTTTTGAAAATGAAGTATATACATACAAGATGAATAAAATAGTACGATAGAAGAGAACTCTCCAAAAACACCCCCTCAACTCAAAACTATCTCGAACCAGTCTTTCCATGGTTACATAGATATTTTAACGCACAAGTGCGGCACCAGTGGCAGTAGGCCTGACCCTTGTCTCAAGCGTGCAAGGGGTGCTCTTCGCTGCACCCTTGACTAGACCCCAGTCATATTTTTCAGGCTGGAAACCCGCAAAAGGCCGTGGTCCAGCTCCAGTTGGTCGTGGAGCGCCACGGCTAGGCCAGAATCCAGAGGGGCGAGGACGACCCCAGCCGTAACCGGGTCGACCATTTCCGTGGCCTGGGCGGCCCTTACCTGGGCGACCAGTACCAGTTGGGAGAACGGAAACAGCAGGAGAGCCGGTTCCAGTTGGGTAGGGAGGAAGTTCGGTGGGGAGAGCGGTGCCGGTTGGGAGTTCAGCATCAAGAGGTGTACCCGTTGCCTCAGGTTCGTCCTCGGGGCAAGGGATGTCCTCTTCGGGCTGAGGAGCGGGTGTCTCAACCGGGGCAGGAGTAGTCGCAGGAGCTTCAGGGGTGGCCTCTCCATTAGATGGCACCTTATCAGAAACGGTCTCGCTTGGCGAGTAAGGTGTTGAAGCTGCTGGGACCTCTGGGACCTCAGGGACCTCGGGCGCAGCAGTTGGCTCAACCTCAGATGAGGAAGGTGTGCTGGAGTACACAGGAGCAGCGGAACCTTCAGGAACATCTGTGCTGAAAGCAGGAGCATCGGTAGCGTCGAATGACTCAGAGGCTGGGATTGGAACAGATTCGTAGGGTGCAGGCACATCATCATCTACGGAAGTTGAGGTAGGAGCGGGCGCAGGAGCAGGCGTGGTAGGAGGATCGATAGTGGCGCCGGAGGTCACAATCTCGAACGTAGGGAGCGCGGAGTCGGCAGGGGCTGCCGGGGCAGGAGTGGGTGCAGCCGCCGCACTGGTGTCGGCGACAGGTGCGCCAGTAGATTGAGCGACTCCCTCAACGGGGCCGGGCTGTTCGGCGGCAGCAGAGGATTGAGCAGGCGCAGCGGAGCTAGCGGCAGGAGCAGAGGAAGCAGGAGGGGCAGAGGATTCACCACCGCCATTTAGGCCCATGCATGCAAAGCTGATGGCCTTGACACTTGCGGGGTTACGGACCGGTCCATCAAGCGTCCAGTCCATATCAACGTATGGCCAGCAAACGCGTCCGTCGCTCATGGTGACCATGTCACCGGCAACAAAGACGTCCATGGACTTAACAGGAGTTCCGACCTTCTTGCCGTTGTTGACGAGCTGGAAATACGAACCAGTGAAAGCACCCTTGCAACCCATGGCAATAAATTCACATTTGGGGTTGGCAATCTCTTCCCAGGTAACAAGAGCATTGGTGCGATCGAAAGCTGCGACGTGAGCGTTCTGGCAATCAGCAGAGCCGGTAGTAATCCAGTTAACCTGCTTGTCTCCATCACCACCGAGCACAGAAGTAGCTTCTTCACCGACGATTGTCTTCTTGTCTGAGAAGGTAGCGATAGCGACATTGCGGTTGACTGTGCGGTTAACGGATTTCGTGTAGCCGGCGCCCATCCAGTCATTGACGGATAAGTCTTTCGCGCCACGCGATACCCAGGAGAAGATGTATGAATCGCTGTCGATGAAACGCGCAAGGCTGCTGTAGGATCCCGACATGCCACCCATAGCCTCGTTACCGGCGCCATTCTGCACGTTCTCGTTGGAAACCTTGACACCAGCGTTAGACATGCCAGTATCCCCGGTATTCAGCCAAATAGCGCCTTGATCTTCGGAGCAGAGACTAGCGAAGGGAGCAGAGTCGGCAGCCTCAAACGCAATACCAGTGTTGTGTGAGCAACCCCAGCTAGAGCTGGCACCAGCGATCTTCTCGACCTTTCCAGCTTTATTGACGTACTGGATGGCATCACCGAAGTGACCTGAAGCCCAGCCAGAGTAAGCAGTAACGACGAAATAAGCACCATACAAGCCAGCCGCCTCAGAATAAGCGAGATCGCCATTCATATCCGGGGATGCATTTGAGTCATTGTCGGGACCGCCGAGCCACGTCTTGAAGGTCTGCTTGCCGCCAGTGTAACGGTAGAGAACAGCAACTGGAGTGTTGCCAGGCGGCGCATTAGTAGTACCGGAGGGCATGGCCTCATTTGTGAGCAGAGCGAAGCCGTCATTGTGGGCCACTAGGCCGCCCGCCTCCTTTCCTCCTGTGATCGTCACAGCGGTGCCTACGGCAGCGAAGGTCGAAGGGTCGACTTGCTGAACATGGACGCCTGTCTCAGAAGCATCGAGGTATGCAAGATATGCCGACTTGCCGTCGGGCGAGACAGCGAAAGGTGTACGACGATGGTGAGGTAATCCAGTCCAGTAGGACTCCTTGATAGGATTGAATGATGCGGAGAGCGCAAGGCTTCCGATATGGGTCTTCAGGTTGCTCTCGGCAAGCTGAGCAACCGCAGCACCCGCAAACAGGGATAGAACGAATGATAACTGCACCATATTGCAGATAGGTCAGATATACAAAAGAGTGACTGTAGAAACGAACGACCAGCGAACCAAAAACTCAAGTCAAAAGAGTGACAAAGAACGAACGAATCTTCCAAAGATCGTGAACGATGAGACTCATGATATCGCCGGAATCTCCTGCGTATATAAACAAGATCTGCCATGAAACGTGCCATTTACGCCAGGACCGCGAGCCTAGACTAAGCAAACGGCACGCTCGGTAGCCATCTCGGAAACTTTTCATGCATGGAAATGCGGGGAGTTGACGGGTCCACATCGGAGGCACAGTTGATGTTGCGAGTGGTGGAATTGGGAGGTGCGGGCCGCGATAATAACTAGCGATATTGCAGATGTTTCATTATGTTTCGTCCCATGCCGGCGCTAACGGGAAATCACCACGGGCTCACGTGATGCACCCCAACAATAATTGGTCTAGAACGCTGAGTGGTGATTACATGGAGTTATACGATGATCACTTCCTTCTCTATTGCCTTTTGGAAGATTTCTGATCCCGCTGCAAATGTGCCTACTCTTTCCCAAGCTTCAAGGTTCAGGTCTGTGGCTCCGAGTACAAGGCCCGCGATAAAATTATCGTATCTTGCAACGCTCAAGCAAAGCACGGGCGCTTTAAAATTGCGTAAATGATTGGCTGACTGTGCTCGTCGGACAGTTTTTTGCTGTGCCCCCTCTTCCGTCTTGAAATTTACGTCAACGAGGCCGCAATCTTGGCTGATGCGGATTGTACTCGTGCCCTTGATAAAAAGGGTGTACTCCCACTTGCCAAGATTTTTTTCGGCCGACAGTGTGGCAGGTATTGTAGGACCGTGAATTGTTAGGGAGCCTTCCGAGATAGTACCCAGGGGGTTAAGACCACTAGGCAATATTCGTGACGCCGAAAGGGTCACCGTAGGCGTGAAACTGTCACGCTCTTCGTCGTCCAGCACAGTGTAAGTGATTGCAGCGTCGAGGCTAGCCCAGGAGAAGGACGGTGCTCGCCATGTGTCCAATGCGAAATTTTCTGCAACAGCTGATGTTGGAGTAGAAGCATGCCAAAGAAGATCCGAGGCTAAGTTGCCTTTCCATAATCCTGCAAGGTAGTCTGAATGTGTCGCCTTCCTGATCTTGCTTGCGATGCCTGATATCGCAGGCAGCTTGTCCCCTGGCACTGTGAGGCCTCGTATTGAATACTGTTCAACTATACGCTGCCATGCCTGCCATACAGCATCGACCTTCTTGCTGGCGACAGCTTTCGGGATGAGGGATGGAGTGGTTGGGTAAGCCTTTCGCTCTGGCATGCATTCGCACCGGTAAGATGTCTTGCATTCGAATAACAATTCGGTCGCTGTGTAGTGTAGTACTCTTGTACTAAGAACATGTTCTTGTAGTGCCCATGCGCGGAAGGTGAGTGGGCCAACTGGCCTAGCTGGTCCTCCGCTGGGGTCGGATGTTGGATGGTGATCAAGGATCTTCCTCGCCCGTAAAGCAAATTCCCTTTTGGTAGTGTTCTCGTAGGGGATCTTTACAGGCTTTCGCCTCTCAGACAAACACTTGGCGCTGCCATCTCCAGAGTTTGTGGCGCTGATCGTGATGTAGCTATTCTGATATATACTGCCCATTTTGGAAGACTCTGTTTCCCAATCTCGTAAAGAATCCTGGATAATGCACAAAGAGTCTATCCATATGTACCGCAAGCCCAACTGGCGTGTGATGATGATTGCATCCTGGAATAAGGGGGGTAGTGTGTTGAAGGAGATATTAACGGCCAGCTTCGACCAGTTGGACTTTGTGGCGCGAAGCTGCGTAGCAGAGCCCCAGCAGTGGGATAGTGCAACGTACTGGAAAGATCTACCTTGTGTGTCAATGAGTCGGATGGGTGTGGAGGCTCGGCCAACATCGAGGAGACGCTTTGGGGCTGATATAGAAGACTTGGAAGAGAACCTGCAAGCTGTGTGCTTGGGATTTGCGATGCAGCCCTGTATGCAGCGACGTATGAAGTCAAATGTCTCATCTGAGCCAGAGTTGACTGGAATGTGATGCGCAGTACCAAGGGTGGGCCACGGAGATCGCGATGCTGGAGTGTGTCAGGGAATGGCTAAGTTGTATATGTTTATTGTAACATCTGGATGCTGCTCTCAGAACCAGAGAACAAAGAATTTTGTTTGGAACACACGAATCCTTGATCAACATGCAGTTACGTGTGAGTTAAAGAAGAAAGCGCTTCGCCTACCGGAGCCAGCATAAATTTCGACAACTTCATTCTTCCATCGTTCGCCATCAATGCTCACCTTAATTGGCGCCTTCTCTTTCAGTTCGACATTCACTCTAACTCTAGCGCCTCTCCAGTTCTCGAGGAAGGTATCCAATACCACAACCACCACATTGCAAAACCTACATCCACCTCTTGCAACATCTTTTGTCTTGGATAGACTTAACGCATCAAGAACGAGGCTCAAGCCGGCCTTAGGCTCTTTTGCAGCGTCGTTGAGGCATATGGAGCTTGCATGCCCCCGAGGATCAAGATTGTTACATGTGGGACATTTCTTTCTCTGTGTCTGACCTGTCGAAGAGGACGAAGACGTGCGACGTACAGGCCGCCGAAGCGACTTCGGTAATGGCATTGACCAATCCGGGGCAACGTCAAGTAACGCTACGGGGAAGGCAATGCATGTCGGCTGTAGTAAAGCGGGCGATCGGATAAGGCTGAAATTGTGAAGAGTGGAGGTCGGCCATCAGGCAACGAGCTCTCTCTCAATTTCCCTTTTGCCAAGGCGGTAGGTGCCTTTTTGGATTAGTGCTGATGCTAATTTTGAAACGTCGTGGCGCTCGGGGGCTGAAAACGTCGGCACCAATCGATCCTCCTCATCTCGATTTCATTTCCAGAGCCAGCATCATGATGCTTGCTCTGGTCCCGATATCACGGGAGTTGCCGGGGTATACGGTGGTAAAGGCGTGGTTGATGCTGTCGCAATACGATGGAGAGGCTGTGCAAGAAATGCTAAACTTCGTATGCTCTTCGCTGGGAGATCTTCTCCTACCACTTTCTTTCATCCCTCTCACCAGCTAACGATCAATCCTTGTGTGGACAAAATGAAGCTTCCCTGGTCTCCTCATAGCCAAACCGCCTGCTTCTAAAAATGAGTTCTATTTCTCCACATCTGCAGGAACACCCAACGCCCAGATTACCGGCCTCCACCTACTTTATTGCATTGCCTCAGCCGCAAAAGGCAACGATTGGGTCCGCATTATCGTGCCGTGGAAAGCGTCCATAGTCCCAACGCTGACTGGTAAGAAAAGCGATGTACGAGTTCGCTTCCCCTCGCTGTCCGATGATCGTCGTCGTGGTAAGGACAGAGCTGTAGGCGATACGGGACGTCGCTCAGCCGATTGGCTACTTTGACATTATGTTTGTTACACGGACAGGGAATACCGTCTGTTGAAAACACGTCTGGCTGCGCCTGTCTGAATCAGTGGAGGCTGAAGTTTAGAGCGAAGAGGAATTACTAAGTAGGCAACAAGATGAAGACATATATACCTACCCCCTCGTTTTGTCTCAGCGGCTCACCTTCATTACAAGTCCCATTCTGTCTCATCTGTCTCCATTTCATCCATTCAGCCGTGTAATCAAGGCGCCGTCCTTCGTTCATGAACTTTCGCTTACTCGCAAGACACACCTGACTATCCAAAGCCCACATCAAACACGACTATGTATACCTCACTTCTCACCATTCTCTACCTCTCCACCTCGGTCTTAGCTATCGAGGCAGTCACAAATGCAGACACTTTTGGCGCCATGCTAAGGCGTGGGGACGCCATTGCAAAGCGTCAAGGTTACTATCCGGATACCGAAAATTGTGGACGTGGTGATACATGTGAGGAGGCATGCGGTGCCAATCAGGTGGAATGTCCTTCAAACTCCCTGACAACTCTGTATTGCCATTCTTCGGTCGATGGTTCTCATTGTTGCACTGATGGATCTGGAAGTAAGTAGTCCGCCCAATTTTCAACCCCTACATCAACATCTTTCGCGTGATCGAGAAACTCAGCTAATTGATTATGCAGAATCCTGCCGTGCAGGCTTCTACTGCACCTCTGATGGCGCTAGGAATACCTATTGTTGCCCAGATGGCATTGATACAGCCGAATGTGCTCGCCAGTACTCGCTTACTGTCTCTCTCATTCGCGAGTCTCCCACCGCTGCGCTTCCTTCTGCCACCGGCCCCAGCGATCTCCCTGCTGAGACCCCTGCCATTTCGTCCACGCCGATTCATGTATCTATCTTGCCCACCGCTTATACATCCCCTAATCTGCCAACAACAAGGCCCAATGCTACATACAGTGGTCCATCGCCGCCAGAATTCACTGGCGGCGCGGGGAAGATAGTGGGTGCTGGATTTGCTGTGCTCGCTGGTGCTGCTGGATTAATTCTCCTGTAAGCTTCCCAAAGAGCAATGGAGTAGCACGTATCTTCTATCGAATTCAAGATGAACACGATGTAATAGTCTTCAAATGTATGGCAGTGGTCACTATAAACATTTGGCTTACCTTTCATTCCTCATTTCAAATCGAAGCTGTTGACTTAAAGTCCCTTTTTTAAGCTTCGACCTCAGCAAAGACTAGATTATACATGATGAACTGTCGCGGGTATCAACCCCAAGGCTATTTCCCTTCCCGCTTCGACCACATTGTGACCGAAAGTTAGTTTCTATGCCCGAATCTCAAATTCGCTTGATACGGGCACTGTATGACCTTCCATCCAACCGTCTTATGAGCGTATGGCAATCAACTGTTGACGGTGAAAGCATGTGTTTCTCGCACAGCGGAACCCCAACAACTGATCCATTGCTAAGGATGTTACATAAAGGATATGTAGATGCATAATAACGCCGCCAGGATATTTTCTCTTGCCTCTCTTTTGGTTATTATATCATAGCATAGGCGCAACGGCCTCTCTCCAGACATATCTCAATAGCTCAGGATACAATCAAGATACGCATTGAAGTTAATTCTCCTTAATTTAATGACAATATGTACAATTCCAGCTGAGAGCGATATCTGACTGTGCTTGAGCTCACTCAGGCAGCCCAGATGCGGCGTGTGAGCCGTTTCATCTGGTTTCACATTTGTCCAGTGCCGGTGATGTATTCTATAGCTGACACCTAAGACAGTGGATGAAGGAAAAAGCAACACTTTCGTTCTATACCTCGCATATCAAGTTTAAACTCCAACACCGCTGATGGCCCATGACTATATTCTCAGTCCTCAACTTTGACGGCGTATTGAGGCCATTGAGATTGTAATAGACAAGTTTATTGCCAATCCGGAAGTGTTCCTTGCTCGATGTTGAAGATTGATGGCGCGAACGCACTGGCGTTTGGTCGACATCAACCGAAGTAGATGCCCTGAGCCGTGAGATACGGGTCAACGCAGTTCTCGGAAAATGGCATTAAGTATTGTCGCTTCTTTTGGAATTTTATGTACCGATAATTGGTGCGAGCATCACGCCGATAGCCAACACAAACATGGGGAAATTCGATGTTCCTCGAGCTGCTGCAGCGACAGAGGTTGCATTCAAATCATCCTCTCTTGAACTTTCATTACTTTGTGATGGCTTTGCGTCTTGTTGTTTAGTCTCCGATTCTTTACTTTCGATTGGAATAATAGCTGTTCTAGAAGAGGTCACAATCATGATGCCTTGAGAGACAAGCGAAATTGTGGTTCCAGAGAGTATAGCAGCGGCCCCAGACATTGACAAGGTCAGATTAGCACCCAAGATCAGCTCACCATTGGCAATAACGTATGTAGCAGAGCCAATGGTGATAAGCCGACCGGCATTTGCGACATCAGGGACTGGAATTGTTGAAGATCCCTTTGAGTCGACCAAGACGACGCCGAATGGACCAACGCTGATCAAAGTACCGTCCATCGTCACGGGCGGGGCCCCGGGTTTCAGTGTCAACCCAGGTTCGATTACTATCCCGCCCGATGGATCAATCGAGAACACAGAAGGTCCAATCGTGATGAAGTTTTCATGACTATCGCCAACGACCGGCACGGGAACCGTGGATGTACCGGTAGCATCTGTTATGACAATTCCAGAAGGCCCTAGACTAACTTCTGTGCCATCTACAATCACTGGTGGATCTCCATTTCTTAAAGTCATCCCTGGACGAAGAACCAATCCACCGCTTGAGTCGATCGGTATGATGGAAGGCCCAATTGTAATGACAGGCCTTGACGCAATCACAGACTCATTTGGCTTTGGAAAAATTGTTCTGGCGGGCGTGTTACCAGCTGGTGTTTGTGGACGGGGTGATGACGGATTATGAATACCATCAATGTCATCTCGTGGTGGCTGGTTCTCAGGCGGTGACAGATCCTCAGGTCTCGGAGTCGGGACGGCGGTAGCATCGCCACCAGATTGGCCAGGCATAGGTGGAGTATTTATTGGCTCAACAGGTTTGATTGATGTTGGCTGCGCATTTACTGTGGAAAACATGTTTCCTCGCGTACGAAGCGCTATTGGAGGATCAAACGCCGCATACTTATCGTAAAGGCAGCTCCTCCAATTCGGATCAAGATCTCTTATTTGTGGCGGCATCAACATGTATGGAAAATATTCGCCTGGCTTCACTATCGTGCAAGACGAAGTATCCAAGCCCGGTTGAGCGCATTCTCTTTGTCCGGCATACGCTGAAAATGGTGTTGGAGGATTGAAGTCGTCAAAATTGACTGGCCAAGGTACAAGGTCCCATGTTACCGGAAACGGGGCCAGAGCGTGAGGAAATTTGCGGAGGCTATGCAGGTCTCCGGAGGCTATTGTAAGAACATTGTGGCCAGGGGATTGCCTTGTAACTTCTCGTCCACAGTTGTCTCGAACACGCGGTTCTTGATAAGATAGGTAAATATTCCCTTCATACATGGTTATACCATCAACCGCTTCGTATGGACCGGTCGTTGTAGGGACATATGCTGGGATGTATTAGCAGTCTTTAAATCTTGTCGTGTTGCTTGACTTACTATGGTTGACATCAGGCACATACGCGGTGTTGGGACCTCCAATAGGTTCTGAAGCACAATAATCCCTAGTGACGGATGTTGTTGCAGGCCAATAGTACAGACTCATACCAAACATTCCCAAAAAGGTGCATGCCGTAGACACACAGGCAGAGCATGCTGGTGGTGGGGGTTCAATATTATAGACTTGATATTCCAACGGCATCGAGCTGTACGAAGTTATTGCCGAAGACCAGCTGCTCTGAATGCTCAAACAATCATCAAATCCAATTGTACAATTTGGTCGCGGCACCTCGTATGTTGGGTTTGCGCCAAACGTTCTTGTCTCGACCCAGGAAATGCGCGTTGTTGAAATGATCGTCGTAATAGGGCCAGCATAGCATATACTACCACATTTTTGAGTACAGTCGAAAATCTCGGTGGATGAAAGCGTAGAAGGGTAATCGTAGGTTTGTGTTCCGGTCCATTCGAGCTGGGTTGTAGGTATCCACCACCACCAGTCAGTCGTCCATGAGTCGAACGCTGCTTGGCAAGCATTTGTTGTGCCATTCGCATTGCGTGTCTGGTTCAAAGTAAGTGCATTCGTTGGTAAGGGTGGCAAGCTGGTAATTGTAGAGTTGGTGATCGAAGTCGCGTTGGTCAATGTGGAAAGTGTTGAAGAATCTACAAATCTCAGCTTTGAAAAGTTACCCTTCGCAGCGCGGAGACAGCTTACTCGTGAAGACTTGCGCCTTACAGGAAGATAAAAGCAGCGCGATGGCGCCTGAATAATTAGAGAGCATCATTAAAGAATGAGGAAATACATTAAAAGAAATACACCAAAGCAAATGTGTAGTTGGAAAAGCTAAAGGTCGTGAAGGTCATTAGGAGACTTTCTAGAAGGATTCCTCCCATGCGGCAATCCTCCAGGCTGCAATCCTTATGTTTTGGTTCCTCCTTCTCGCCAATAAATTAAATGATCTTTACCGGAAATGCGCATTGGTTCTGAAGGTAGCTCTCAAGCAGCGATTGGCGGCTCAACGTGAGCACAGACGCCAAAAGAAGGATAAAGTATGGGTGGAGTGCAGGGTTGCAAATTGATCCGCCTTATGGTTATGGCTTGTGCTTCCCATTCGAGAAGAACATTGGGGTCCAAAAATGTCACGAGCTATGATCACCTAGTCGATAATAAGTCAGCAGGGTATATTTGAATATCTCTTGTTCCGTTACATGGTTTTCCCGAAACAGCGGGTGGCATAGTAGAAGGAGTGAGTATAATGTCGGAGGTACGTTGTCTTAGTTCCATTAAAGTTTCAAACTTCAAATGTAGCTAGAGAACTTTACGGGGAAAAGCAAAGGAGATGTGAATCGGTTTGAAGCGCATCGTGAGATAACTCGACACATTTTGCCAATTTGAAGCTAGTTAGCTCAGCCCAACGCCTCGAAAAGTGCACGCCTCATCAACCTCCTAGGCTACCGATCGAATAATTGAATCTCAATACTCAATACCATTGGTGACCTCGAATCATATCCTCCATATAGCAATTCTCGATACATATTAGCTGTAGGAGTTTTCCACGCTTTCTCATCTCCTTGCTTTGGCTACTGCATGACATTACCGTGACCCAAGGCCTTTGCAAACGCACAAGAGGCGTTATTATTCTTATAGAGGTGATATCGGTAGTGAAAAGACAGGCTGGTAGTGAATTGAATGACGTCAGGTAATAACTAGTAGCAGGGTGTCTCGTAGAGAAGATCTCAGTCATTCAATGGGTTCCAAATACGAGAAGATTTGCATCAGTGACTCGCATGCTAGAGTTTCAAATCGAAATAAGTCAGATTTTGTGAGCAACAGGTATGAAAATGAATTGATAATTCTCCACTATTAAAGCTAATGCTTTCTTTGGAGTCTGTCGAGATATAATGTGACGCACTAGCTAGTTCCTGACCATGATCCCAACATACATTTGCTTTCATTTTTTTTATTTGCATGCTCCATTTGAAAGTTCTAGATATTTTTACGCATATTCAAAATATCGCTTGAATAGTTTTCCGTGCCCAGCAACGTTTAGCTCCCCCCCCCCCCCCCCCCCCCCCCCCGCCAGTTGACTCCCGACCACGAATACCATTAAAAGGTGAATCATTTGTGATAGATTTCTCTCGTAAGCTACGTAACCTAAAGCTGTCATTCAGTCCATTAGGTTACGCGAAAGGCTTATGCATTGGATATGAGGATCCGCGGCTTGAACGCTTTAGTACCAGTTAAAGGTACGTGATCCTCCACAGGGCTTAAGGAGAATGATTTGGACAATAATTGGGACCAGTGAATAAATATAGGCATCAGCCTCGGTTGCAAGTTTTACGTACAGCAGAAGTCTGATACGCCATCACGCTAGCGCACGCAGAGCAAAGAAGTCATGCAGGCTGCACTAACACTCACTCTCGACATTAGGGAGGATAGGCCCCGGACGATACTCGAAACGGAGAACAAAAAGGCTGGTGAGCAACGAGAAGGCAGGACTCGATGCAAACAATCTGAAAAGCAGGTTCTTGCAAACGCGAGTAATTATGCGTTTTCACCACTCGCGCTAATTGATGTTATTTAGGTGAGCCACGAGATTCGAACTCCAATAAGCGGAATTAGTGGCCTAAGTGAGCACCTTGCAGATTGCGGTCTCGTTGGGGAGCAGATGGAATTTTCCAACAGCATCCAAGAGAGCGCCAAATTCTTATTGACGCTAATCAACGACGTTCTGGATTTCAGCAAGATCGAGCCTGGCCATATGGACGTCAAGTCGATTCCATTCTCACCATGCAAGCTAATATACGATGCTTTAGCTCCACTGAGGATCCAGGCCATGGAGAAGACTCTCACACTGAATTTGAGCTGTGATCTCCAACCTGAAGTCGTGTTCCCCGGCGATCCATGGAGATTACGTCAAATTCTTACCAACCTAATAAGAAACAGTCTAAAATTCACACAGCGGGGACACGTTGACCTTTATGTATCCACTGTGGAATCGGATGCTATCGATCCTGTCATGATACAGTTTGTCGTGCAAGACGGTGGAGTGGGTGTCGATGAAGAAACAATGTAGGCTATCTTCAGGCCATTAATTCAAGCTGATAGATCTATCGCGCGGTTACATGGAGGCACCGGCCTTGGGCTCGTAATCTGCCGGCAGCCTGGGAAGTTCGTGGGCGGAAATATCAAGCTGCAGTCTGGGGTTGGAAAGTAGACTACTGCGACCTGCAACGTTCCGTTTCAGCTCCACCATGGGCCTTTTCAGTATCGAGAAATAGCGCAAGCACCGAACGTTGCTGGAGCAGTCGGTGGCGCATTTCGATCAATGATCTCCACCAGGCACAATGAGTAATCACACTTCTCATCCCCATAGTTTGAGACAACACGTACTGTTCTCTTCAGAACGCTGTGACCTAAGTACATGTTGAGCGCACTATAATGGACCCATTTCAGATCGAATCCTTAGCATGAAAGACAGATTTCAATGACAGATACTGATAACTCAAGCAAATCGTCAATGTACGAAACGTGTAGGGTATCGGTTGTCATCGATTATTATGACGAAGGAAATTCACCGATGAGGCATCGCACAGCTCGTACCACCGTCCTGGAGACTCGATTCAATGAATGTACGAGAATATTATGAGCATCTGATCACCGATATTTGGAGTTGCTGGCGCTTACATTACCACTAGAGAAGGCTTTCACCATGCCTGTATCTTTGAGGAAGCTATTGCTTTGGTCATCTTCCAACCTGAGACAACCGCGGCAGGATTACAGGCATCCTTCATAAGAAAAACTAACAAAGGCGAACTAGTCGGCAGACTAGGGTTCGAATTAACCTGCGAGGCTTGTCTCAAGGTGGCGCCATGAGTGGAGTCAGGGGTGTTGCCGAGGTGTTGCGTGTAAACAAGCTAGCAAAGTCGTTCAGGAGGCTTGTAGAGAAGCCTAAAAAGCTTCTCTGCATTTCAATGTTGTAGTCAATGGACAGCCAATGTCATACCGCATGACTTATGACGTATGAAAGGGAGTTTTGGTTTGCTCGACGTCCTCTGAGCAAATTCCAACGAAGACTATGAAGAAGGGTTTACTTGACGTCCAAACTCTGTGACATGATTCACGTGATGATAGTTTTTAGTTCGACAAGGACAGGTTTTCCAGATCGTTTAAGGTTCTCAAAGAAGACTTCGCCTGTTTTATGATCAGCCAAGCAGATAAACAAGGCTGTTCAGTTGACCCCCACATTCCCAAGGTTCGGAAGCGGCCTTGGCACACTACACCCAAAGAATCTTAGTCAGGAAGCAGGGGTCCATGAACTTTCACCAGTGGCTACGCTGGCACCACCTTTGGCACTCGTTCCCTCTTGCGCTCTTCCAACCTCAACAATGTCATGATGAGCGAAAATCAGAAGCTCCTGCATGAGCACCCATCCGACAGCGACTCTGAGCCCGAACCCGAACCCAAGCGTAGCCCGCGCCACCTGTCCCCATCTCCGTCATCTTCAAGAGCTGCCTCGTCGTCGCCGGCATTCCCTGGATCACGCTCTAATGGCAACATAAAGCGGCAGTCGTCTTTTGCCCAGCCTCGTCCAGATGGCGGGCCCAGAACCCCGAACCGAGTGCGGTTTGAGGAGCCGCGAAGGAGCATGAATGGGAATGGCGGCGGCGGTGACTGGATAGAGCTGGACGGGGAGGACTACATGGATACCAGTGGGAATGACGGGAGAGAAAGAGTGCAGAGACTGCCACTCCTCACGGGCATTGAGGCCCCGAGTGTGACGGTCGCTGAAGAGGCTTTCAACCCTGAAGACCACTTGGAGAGCGCAAGACCACGTAGCGGGATGCGGAGCGCTTTCATGAACATGGCAAACAGCATAATGTGAGGCAGGCTCGGGTAGGGGAGAGAGGAATGGGATGCTAACGTGCAACAGAGGTGCCGGCATTATCGGCCAACCCTACGCTTTCCGCAATGCCGGCCTCATTACAGGCACCGCCCTCCTTATCGGACTCACGATCATCGTGGACTGGACAATTCGGCTGATTGTTATAAATTCGAAACTTAGCGGCACCGACTCCTTCCAGGCAACTGTGCAACACTGTTTCGGGAAGTCGGGGTTAGTGGCCATATCGCTGGCGCAATGGCTGTTGTATGTTTCCTGCTCGAAAAGCAGGAAGAGACAGGCTGACATGGTGCAGTGCATTTGGCGGCATGGTAGCCTTCTGCGTTATAGTCGGCGACACAATACCAAGAGTCTTGGACTCTCTTTTTCCTTCATTGGCCGACATGTCTTTCCTCTGGCTTCTTACAAACAGGCGGGCCATCATGATACTTTTCATTCTTGGCATCTCGTACCCACTCTCGCTATATCGAGACATTGCAAAGGCAAACATGCCCCATAGCCCAATGCAACAACACAGCTAACACCTCTCAGCTCGCCAAAGCCAGCGGTTTTGCCCTTATAAGCATGATCATTATCATCGTGACTGTCATCACGCAGTCTTTCCGCGTCCCCGCCGAGAGCAAAGGACAATTGCGCGGCTCCATCATCATTCACAGTGGTGTCTTTGAGGCAATAGGTGTGATATCATTCGCTTTTGTATGCCACCATAACAGCCTCCTTATCTACGGCTCCCTGCGAAAGCCGACCATCGATCGCTTCTCCCGCGTCACACACTACAGTACAACCATCTCATTGATTGCCTGTCTCGTAATGGCGCTCTCCGGATATCTAACATTCGGGGACAAAACACTGGGCAATGTGCTGAACAACTTCCCGAACGACAACTTGATGGTCAACATTGCCCGTCTTTTCTTTGGTCTAAACATGCTTACCACGCTACCCCTCGAAGCTTTCGTCTGTCGAGAAGTAATGAACAACTACTGGTTTCCTGACGAGCCATATCATCCAAACCGACACATAATATTCACCACTACGCTCGTCGTATCGGCCCTGACGCTTTCTCTTATGACCTGTGATTTGGGCATTGTTTTCGAGCTCTTTGGTGCAACATCGGCTTGTGCGCTCGCCTTTATCCTTCCGCCATTGTGCTACATCAAGTTATCGAAGAAGAGCCCAAAGACGTATCTTGCCATGGCTGTTGTGGCGTTTGGATGTTCTGTCATGGTCATCTCCATTATAAAGACTACGACAAAAATGACCATGGGTACCGAAGAACAGGCGAAATGTAGTTGATAGTTGTACAAATAGCGCTGCATCGGGAGGCGTTTGGTCATACATTGGATACAGCGCGGGAGCGCTTGCATTGCTGGATGTTGTGCGTATATTAGCCAGCTTGGACGAATAAAGTCCCATCGAAGCACACAAATGATATATTGATCGTGCATGCTGGGACATCCTTGAGCCCTGTTTAGTAAACCCCGTTGAATACGCTGAGCCTCCACAGGGGCAGCCTGACGACTTACTCTGCGAACCTATCGCAAGCTCGCAAACGATCCGTCAGATCCGTGAGGATCATCACGCCTAGGTTATTCGGATATACCGGCACCTAATTGCACTGTCTTGTTGAATGCGAAGTTGGATTAAGCTCACTAGCATGATGGCGAAGCCGGTACCCTAGGTAATACTAGCAGCGAAGACCCACCCATAGAAGATCCAATTAACTAGTCATATATCAAACCTTCGACATTCTCCATTGTCCATTCTTTGGATCGCATTATTTTATTTTTGAGATGCGATGACGATGCGGCTGATGCACGTTGTGAAGGGGACAGGGCTGACGTAACCGTGTTTGGCTCTTTGACGTCATGTGCAAAGGCAGGATACCTGCTTCGCGAGACAGCACACCTCCTATGTCATTCTTCATTTCGGGCAAACATATAAACTACAGCTTTGTACCTGACAATTTTGGCCCCACCAGCCATTGTCTCCAAGTCTTCAATACATTCAAACTCCAAATCTCAATTTCAGTTGCACTTTTGTGATCATCTCAATTACAATCCAAGAGCCAATATGCCTCTCTTCGGGTCCCGCCGTGAGGTCACACCTCCCCCAACCACCACTGCACCAGCCCGGAAACCCTCTCTCTTTCACCGCCGCCGCTCTTCCTCACCCTCTCTGCACGACCATCGCCATTCAACAAGTACCCACCGCACCACCCACTCCACCTCACCTAAACGCACCTCCGGACTCTTCAACCGCTCTTCAGGGGACCCATCGATCCATGCCGCAAAGCAATCGCTTATGCAAGCCGAGGCGGCGGAGCGGGAGGCCGACAGGGCGCTATTAGCAGCGAAGACCGCTGTGAGGGAGGCGAGGGACCATGTCCATCGGATCGAGAGGGAGGCTACTGAGGAGTAAGTGTTACTTTGTCGAAACATGGAATTCGCGTACTGATCAAACATTTAGGGCACGGCTGGCGAAGATCAAGCAAGGCGAAGCGAAGGCGCTGGGCAAGAAGGGCCGCGCTCTTGGAAGGCACGATCATATTTAAGTTCTTTGCAAATACAACTTTCACAGATCGATTTCGCAAATCGGTTAGAGGGCGGTGGAGTCTTCTTCTTCGTCTTTTCAATTTTAGAGACGATTGTTTATCATCAAGCGTGGAGTTTTTGCGTTCAGTTACAACAGATCTTGTTCGAATACCCTCTCCATACTCTGAGCAGTCAATTTTATTTGATGCATATTGATTCGCTTCAACTCTTGCTCGTGCATCGAACATATGGTACGCTGAATGCCTCGGTGCATAGGCAACTCCACCTCAATGACGGTACCCCTGGGCATTGCTGTCTATATCTTGTTTTGTTCTGTCCACTCCCTTAGTCTATTCCAATCTCTACACTGCCGCACCTGGCCGTCGCCGAATATCTTGCCATCGTCAGTGTACAAGAGGTCATCGTCAGCGTGGCACATGACCTCCTGCCTGAGCGAGTCCAAGCAGTGCAGAGTGTGCGCGAGAGGAACGGTTTGAGTAACGTTTTCAGAGAAGTGGTAGAGCGCTGCGCGAATCACCGTCTTTTATCGCTTGATCATTAGCCGTGTAATTCGCCAACAACAGCTTATCATGTGAGCGAGGGAGAGAGAGGGTGTGCCTACCAAACAATGAATCTGATGATACGCAGCAACGAAATACACACTCTCAGTCGTATTATCGTCATGTTTCACACTCGCGGGCAATCTCCTCGCCATCACCTCGCCATTGGGAAGCGCGATGAGTCCCTGTCCAGCTGTTCCACATGTCGTCAGCCTCATGTCATGCCTTCAGGCGGGAGCAAGGCGGCTTACTAGGGAACAAGTCTTTCCAGAGCTTATTCGTAGCGGTTTTGTTGTCGCTCGAATATGGTGTATCCCAATGAAGAGACTTGAGCATTGTCGGCATTTCATGCTCAAGGTTAGGACGCAGCGCGAGCCATGTCCAGATACCGTTCGATATCAACAGTGCAAATACGAGTAAGAGGATCAATATGAGGTTGATAATTGTGTTCTCTGTGCTTGCTGATTGTGGTTTTCCATGGTGATGATAGAGAAATCGCAGTTCATCGTCGATTTCGGTGCTATCTTGCGATGTGGAATCGGTGGATAGACGTGAGTAGTCCTTTGTTGCCATAGTAAATGAAAATAGGGGGCGTTGAAAATGTTTTTGTTAGATTTATTGCAGTTTTGGACGCTGCCTATCTGTACATGTCATAGAATGCATAGGCTCGAAATCTTTCAACTTTTGGGTGTTCGGTTCAACTTTCCTTGGGTGTAAATTCAGTCCCTCAGCGACTGGATCCATATTCGCGCAGGTTAATCTGTAAGACGCTTTCGACCGGTCAAGGGAAGAGACCCTGGCATGAATATGTGATCTGGGGTCTCTGGCACAAATTCTAAAGATATGTCGGCGAGTACAAAACATTATGACCGCGGGAATTAATACAGAGTACTTTACGGTAGTTACCGTGCAACTAGTAGATAAGAGTAAGACAATAGATACGGCTGAAAAATTCCCTGCATCCGCATTGGTTTCCAGCTCATGTAGGCTAAGTAGAAATGACTACTTGTACATTCTAGCCTCCAGAATCTGCCTTGTCTACATTTCTGATGATCCAGATATTCATACCAATCTTAGTCCCCGACTTCACCGGTAGGCCTGCGTGGAGAGTCCCCCTGTCCCCCTTCCCAGTAACATCCATGTTCATCCAAAATACTCCACTGCCTGCTTTTGGTACTACAGCGACGCCGTTGTTGTCCCCCAAGGTACGAACTTGGCCTGCATTGAATGTCTGGGAGACAGTGACATTCGGAAACCAGGTCTCACCCCCAGTACAACTTGCGTCGAGGTAGATGAAGAAACTCGCTAGGCGATTGTACGACTTGCCCGATTTCGTGCTCACAGGAAGTTTACCTTGATGCCAGTCGTAGTGCAGATCGACCTTCTGATTCTCAATATATCGCACAAGTTGTACAGCCTCAATTCCATCAAAATGCACACCGCCTAAGAATGTCGCTGCGCGTTGCTTGAGCCGTGCTACTGTTGTGTCGTTCCCGGGCAAAAAGCACGAGTCTGACGTGCGGCGCGACGAGACCTTGCCATCTGTAATCATAGAGCGCTGGAAAAGCGGTGTGCCGAGAGTGATGAGGTGTTGCGTTTCTGCTGGGTCCAGGAACTCATCAATGTAAATGAGTAGTGGATGCGTTGATAAGAGTCGCGTTGAGGGCGCATGTTCTAGTTGGTTCGTTATTTGTGCATTGCCCCAGGTGAAGGAGCGAATCAAAGTAGAGAAACAGAGTTGTTGGGAAGTTTGGTACACCGCCAAAGCCAAGATTGCGGTACTCAAAGTGAAGAGAGAAGTCACGCGACCCATGACTCAAACAGGAAGTAGTGATGATGTAAACTTCGTCCTGCCAAACTTGCAAGCAATCCTAGATCATCATTCACACATCTTTTATGCGCGCAGGAGAAAGCTCCGATTGTGGCCCACTATAATCTCGGGTAGTACAAAGCGATGCCTGCAACAACAAGGGCTTGGATCGACGTTCATGCATGTGAAATGATACGTGCGGCTGCGAAGCTGGATATCCCACAAAGATTACTTCGATAAATGAGACATTAACTGCGAAGTCACATCGCGCACTCTGCTCGGGGAGTACAAGGCTTTCGTTGCCTAGGTCTCGAAGACGTTTGTAGCACACGCACAAGTAAGTCATTGGCGTGACTGCCTACATTGAAATATGTGTAACACTTCTAGATCGTCAGCCCGCAATATATTGAAGCAAGCTCTAGATTGGCCAAGGCAACGATCCGTGCCGCAATCGAACACGAGCTTATCTGCTCCAAGCTTTCCACGCTCACTATAAGCCTCGCCTAGCAAACGCCTCAAAGCATCTGTCTCGCAATCTACACCACAACACCAAGTACGTAGCCACTCACGCCAAGAAAAGCATGCCTTTCAAACTCGAAGAGGTGACATCTGCGGCGGACTTCGACGCCATCTGGCCGGTCCATTTCCTAGCCTTTCACAACCCTTATAACGCATTATCCAAATTCTTCAATCCTGTGCATACTACTCTCGATGCAGCAATCGAAACATCTAAAGCCCGGCATGTTAGAATGTGGGAGGCAAGCTCGGCATGCCATTGGATCAAGGTGACCGAAGCAAATACCGGTCAAGTTGTGGGTGCTGCTTGGTGGGATATCACAGAGAAAGGGTATGCTGAGGGTGATGCAACAAGATTCAGGGAGGCTTTCAAGGCCAGTCAGCACATTGAGGGCTCCGAAGCGAAGTTGTGGGCAGAGAAGCTTATTGGTGGGCTGAGGGGTGTTGTAATGGAAAATGTCCGAGAAGGACATGTCGGTAAGTTTCAAGAAATTGCTTTGTAATCACAAGCTGAAGATATATAGAGCTGAAGCAGATGATTGTGCATCCGGACTATCGTGGCCAAGGTGTGGCCAAGATGCTGACAACATGGGGCACTGACATCGCCGACCGGCGCGGCGTGCAATCAGTGGTTGTTGCTGTTCCATTCGCGCGGCCGGTCTATGAGAAGCTCGGATTTGAGGTCAAGCAAAAAATCGACACTGACTTTTCTGTTCCCGAACCGAGTGACAAGTGGAGAGAATGGCAAGCAGAGAACATGACAACATTCTTCATGGTGCGAGCTCCGCTGAAGACCGATACCTCGATTCATCAGCAAGAATGATGGTGCTGGAACAGCTTCTGAAAACACTGTATATGCAATAAACAAGATTGATGGGAACTCGAGTCTGGATTACAAATCATATCAAGTTATACAATCTTCATTTGAGATTACGAAGCCTGATATCCATGACCCTTAACACGTGAGAATCTTCGCATTCCAGACACATCACTTGGCCTGTTATGCTAAATCTTAAGCGTCTTCGTATCTTTGCCATCCCAGTCAATGGTAGCCTTTCCAGAATTCCATAAAACCACTTACCCGAAGGGGCAAAGCACCTGAACGCTCTCTGCTCCACTAACCTCTCGCTTCTGCGATTGGCATTCAACCAAGGCTTTACTTTCACAACGTCAACATCAACTATAGAGATTGTTTCAGTACTTACGCAGCACTTTCATCAATGTCTGGGATTGCGACGGCGATGGCGCCACTGAGGTAGGCGAGTACGGTGATGAGGACGACGTTTTTGAACTGCATTTCGGACACCGTGCGAACAGTTGTAACTAGTCTGAAGAGAATTTTGATAGTAGACGATTTCAAAAACTCAATGCAGATTTGTTCAAACCAAATTCTTCAAGGCCTTTATAGAAAGAAGCTTATCTTCCGTCGCAACATGCCCATGACCTTGAACCTTTCAGACCGGTACCAATACCAAGACTTACACATCCATCACGGATCGCACAAGACTTATGAAGTCCGGCGCGATAGTGCTTCTCAAAACTTTTTGGTGCTTTCCTTCATCTGCATGTTTGATAATAGAGATCCTTGTGCGTTGCGAGATACGAAAAGACCGCTTCGGTTATGCATGGTTGTGTACTCCCCGGCCCGCAGCGGGACTATGCGTAGGCTCGTGTTAGATATTGCATTCTTTAGAATCTCAATCACATAACCGGTTCATTCACCGGTTTGGACACCGACTCTCTGGTGTGACGGTTAGGGAGCAATGCAAGAGCCATCCATGCAAGGGACCCGAACTTTCTTCACAGCTGAATGGGTTGACTTTGCAATGCTTCGAGCACTCAACAACTTGAGTTTGGAAATATCATATTATTCCTTTTGGTGGTTATCTATTGATCTGACTACCGCTTATCTGCAGTCTAGTTGAGCATTTGGGGTGCCATGGGTGATGATTACTCTGCCCTTGCGCAGAACTCTAAACGAAAATCAATCGTCATAGTCCTGCTTTCATTCAGCACAGCTATACTCACAATATTGCTTTATGTATTTCGTGGCCCAGTGCAACGAGGGTCTTCATTCAGTAAGTATAAAAATTGACGCTAATCTTAAAAACATGCATGTGTATCAGATTTAACTTCTCAGTAGATGCATTGCGACCTTATGATGAAGTACTAAAGCCACTAAACCTACTGAGCTCCTATGTGAGCTCCAACTCTACCATCCGTGATAGTCACTGGAATGCCTTCAACCCCGATCGCGGCTGGGTCTCATTGCCACATTCATGGGCTCATCAACATGACATTTCTCCCGGGCTGAATCTTCCCGACGACGATACTAAAGGCCTTTTCATACTTGATGCATACCACCAAATGCATTGTCTGGTAAATACTACTTCTTTCCTCACGAAATATACAAGTACTGATATTTGAAAGATGGTGATCCGCACCGCTCTGTACGCAGCACTAGAAGGTGAAGACCTACAATCAAGAGAATTGCATTTGAGGCATTGTCTGGACTTTCTGAGACAAACAATTGAATGTAGAGCTGACGCAACGCCACTATCGACGAAACACATGGATGGGAGTATGAGGTTGTGTCGGAGCTGGGCTAAGATGAATGAATGGGCTACAGACCACGAAAGCTGTTGGAAGATGGACCGTGATGCTTGGGTTAAAAAGAAGCGTTGTTCGTGATTTATTTAATAAGGCTCAAACAACTTTTAAATAGAAAATTTGAACCGATCCAGGGTTTTGCCGCGTATTCATCCTGTTTCGTGTTGCAAGCCCAAAGGCTTGACATATCTAATTGGAAGTCTAGTGTTCAGTGGTTCAGAGAGAATGATGAAGTTGATTTTTCGTAAGAATACAGTGTGCACTGCTATTAGTGATGGCCATGGCTAGGAACACCATTTTGCATGATAAGACATAGAATGCCAAGGTAGGAAAGGGAAAAGAGCCTCATGCACGCAATACGTCAAAAGCCGACCGTTCACCAACCCGTTTACGTCCATCTTCAACCAGCATACCACAGCATCATGTCTCCACTATTGGGCCCTTGTAATATTTCCTTCCATGGACCATATAGTATCCGATTCCAAAAAGAAACCAAAATCCAGTCATGAGCGAGCTGTAGTTCATTGACTGCGGCTTCACGTTGACCTTTCCAGGCCAGAAACTGAAGAAGAAGGCTAGTACAATCCAGCCCAGTCCAAAAGCATTGATGCATGTCCCCAGTGGCTCAGGTACACGCCATGGGCCCCAGACAAGTGGTTTTTCCGGGTCGACGTGTACATCATCCGAGGTGTAACTCGCGGATTTGATACGTCCCGTTGTGCGACTCCAAAGCAGCAGGGCTATCGGGATAGATGCAGCAGCTTCCCATGAGCTCACTGTAAACGAAAGAATATTTTCCAGAGCTTTTTGAGATCCAATATTGATGAGACTGAGTAGTAGCGAAATTAAGCATGTCGCCCAAACCGCGTTCATCGGAAGGAATGACTTGGGGTTGACCTTAGAAGAGTAAGTATAACGTTACCGATCTCTGTCACAAATATTCCAGGAACCTGTACAACTCACAAGAAGCAATTTATTAGACATTGGAGGTCCCTTGTCTCGTGCAAAGGCCCAAAGCTGACGCGAGGCGCCCGCGAACTGTCCGAAACACGCCGCGTAAGATAGGATTAACGGGAGACAGACCATTAAAGTAGTGCCGTCGTACGACTTTGTCGAGTCAAAAAATATTTGAATAAATGGGTAATGAGTCGGAGTGCTCAGGGCTGCTTTGAGATCTCCCATGCAATAAAGAGCCGTGAGTAACATTCCTAGACCAAGACATCCGTTCACAATCACTGCTATCATCATGTTCCATGGAACGATAATGGAGGCATTGTGAATCTCTTCAGCCATATGGACAGCTCCATCAGCTCCTGTAACGATGCCGACGTTAATGCTGGTTCTCACTCTGAAAGTTTTGTAGGAACCTACCAATAAAGGGTCCGATGTTTGTGATCATTCCTACCAAAAAGCTAAGCCCAATCGAAGGCCACCCGCCACCATTATTCCATTTAGTAAAGACCTCTTCAGCAGTGACCCTTTTGGCTGTATAGAGCATTGGAATGATGATGCCAAAAAAGCCAAGGAGGTGAAGATACAGAATAAACCCTTCAATCTTCGGAAGCCAACGACCAAGAATAGAATTCACGAAGAACGCCATAATGACGGCGGACCATACCAGGAGTGTTCCGTGCCAGCCTTGAGGGTGGTATTTCTCGGGATGGTTGAGTACAAGAAGTCCTTGGATTAATGTTGCACATAAGCAGCCTGACATCTGAACCATCGCCTGCCAGACGGCAATGGATAGCCAGCCTTAAAAGATTTGTCAGATTTTGCTCTTGGAATAAGGAAGTTGAACAAACCAGTCAGATAGCTCAAAAGTTTCCTGACGGAAGGAGGAGACAACATGTAGACCCAGTGATATTGACCAGAGGACGTCGGAGCAATAGATGCCAACTCAGCCATGGAGGTCATCACAGCCAGAAAACCAACCCAGGACAAGAAAAAAGATGTTATCAATCCAGCGCCTCCTCCATTGGTCAGACCAGATCCGAAATAACTGGCAGCATCAGTATATGCCATTCCGACTCGAAGAAGTTGACCAACACGAGGATACCTTCCCATGTCAACATTAGCGTTGTTGACATGCCCAGCATAGAAACCATGCCAAATCTTCTCTTTAGGACCTCTAAAATGATCAGCGTGTAATCATAGAGTGTAATTAGGCAACGCACGTTTCTTTCCCAATCTCGAAAGATGGCTTTCGTCACGCTTCGAGAGCTCTTGCGCATTCATAAGACCAGTAAGTTTCATGTTCTTCCAGTCTCCAGCCTTGGCCTCTGACGCAATGGAAGGCATATTAGCATTTTTGTCGATCGCGTTCTTCATACTGATTTTGCGTCAAAATTCTCAAATTGAGGAATGATGTACACAAAACCCAGAGTTGCGACTTAGAGATGATAACGAGAATATGAAAGAACCTTTGGGTACTTCGGCCATATTCCCAAATTGGGCTTTGAGGAATGCCTGCTGGCTGATCTGCGCTGTGTGATCGCAGCCGGGTTACCAGAGACTCGGTTCACGGATGTGCAACATAAGCAATCAAAAGCGGGGAGTTTGCCAACCAACGATGTGTTCACCGAATATGCCGACAAACGCAGCGCTGTTGGACAATGTATCACAATACGAGCTGCATGCCAGCTGAAAGCAATACGTGTATAGCGCAATGTAGGGCACGAAGATCACTGTTCATTCCTGCGGTTGTATGGCTTTTGCTCGTCTCGACTTGCTTCGTCCTTGCCCACATAGTGATTTCCACATAATTCTTGAATTTGCCTCCCACACTTCACACCTAGACCTCATCAGTATTTTGTCAGTAGTAGCTTTTTGAACCTTCTTTTTACTAGGGCTACATAGCAGGATGGAGCTTTTCGAACGCGCCAACCTCATCACCTCAACGACTGAGTCTACAGGTGTCAATATTGCAACATGGTTCCTGGCTACTACTTTTCTTGTCATGTTCAGCTCGAGGCAGATTGTGAAATTTGTGATGCTTCGTAAAATTCAGCTCGATGACGTTCTTATGACCGCAGCCATGGTATGTTCTTGCTCCACAAATCCTTTTTCCCACTGACGTGTACACTAGCTCTTGGGACTCGGCCTTTCACTTGCATACTCCTGCGCAGCTGATAATGGATTGGGGAACGAGATTATAAGCAAAAGTGCTTTTCGAAAGATACAAAAGGTCGACAAATCCTAACTTGTAGCGTTCCTCTGCTGACCCTGTCCAGGCTTACTACACAGCAGATCTCCTCTTTATCACCGCAGTGTGTTGCGTGAAGATAGCACTTGTTGTTTTCTTCAACAATATTGCTGTAGATGAGTCTCAGAAGCGATTAATTATGTTATTGGGTGCGACATGCAGCACATCAGCTGTATGTATGTTGTTAGCTGCAGCATTTCAATGTGGCGCTTCCCGGGCGTGGGAAGTTATGACGCTGCATTGTTTCGACCAAGTAAGTGGTCTTATTTGGCGCCTCTATGGAAACTTTAGGCTGAATTTTTGCTAGACCGCCTTCTGGATAGCTTTTGGTGTCATCGATATGCTGACCGATATTGGCTTGATCCTTGTCTCCGTTATGTTGGTATGGGATCTTCGAATCCCGGTCTCAAGGAAGACCGTTGTCGTTGGGTGTTTCGCACCACGCATCTTGTAAGTTTTGGTCCATCAGAGAAACATATCTAAGATATGAATATGGCTGACAGTTGAGCAGGGTCGTTGTTGCTGCTGCGGCTCGGATTGCGTATCTGTCACAAATTACCCCTCTTGAGAATCCTGGTTTCTGAGTTTGGAAATCTGTTGTATGTACCGAACTACAGGTCTGCCTAAGCATCTCAACTGCGTGTATTCCTTGCATTAAACCATTCTTTGAGGGTGTCGAGGTATGCAATTCTCGTACTTGCAAATAGTACCACTTACTAATGATGAGTAGGCTGGGGTCTGGCAAGCGGACCAGCTTCGAAGGCAAGGTTTCTCAATCAACGATCTCTTCAGTAAAGGCTATGCAAAAGCGAGTGAAGACTGGGAGTCTTCCCAAAGAACGGGATCTATTGTTCAAGCTCGCCCCGACATTAAAGTCGCGGTACAAATTGATACTGGGGAGCAGCTGAGTAATACTGGATCTATCAGGCCTTTGCCAACCTTTGTGGGAGGACAGTGGCAAGGAAGTATTTAGAAACTGCAAGTTGCGATGATTTACAGTTTATGGTTTGGAACAGAGTCATTACATCATATGATTGACATGATATGAGTGAGTTTCAGAGCACAGAAGACGCACTCTACTATCAGATATATCCAAATTGGTCCCTTGGCTTTTAGATCTCTGCAGGATGCACAGTTTTGGAGATGATTCTTTCCTTTACGGGAATGTAAATATGATAAAATCCTTCTCTTTACGCGAAAACAACTGGCTCGGGTAAGTAACGCCAAGAGGTGTATTAGGAATAGCAAGACAAAGGTCAAAGAGGTGTAGTCCAGTTTGACCTTCAAGAGTTGTGAATGTCTCCGCGTCCGTGAAAAACCAATTTTTTTGTGTCCAACAACATTTTGTATATTGGAAAGTTTTTTTTTGGATATCAGCCAGACCGTAATTCTCCTTTCTGAAATGTCGTCCTCAACTACCTGTCCTAGACTTCTTCGTAGGCGATGATAACTGCGCTTTTATGGTGCTCTGAGACATCAAAAAGGTTTGAAAGATTAAAGTATGGTAATGTGAATGTGTTTGTATCATTGCGGACGTCATATATATCTTTGATGTCACCAAAGCACAATGTGTAAATGCCTTTGGTTGCTTTGGAATCCTCTCATTGGTCAACCCATTTTAAGTGGGTAAAGTGGAGGTCGAGGGAAGACGACAGAGAATGGTAGCTTAAATTAGGGAACATAATAGTGCTTCCACGCCCGACACCGAAATCGTTGACGACAGAATCTGTTTCAACAGGTGACGAGTGCGACGCGAGTTTTGTCTTGCATCATGTCGAAACAGTTGAGACAAACCAATTGTCGATGGGGCGGTACGAAGGTCAACTCAGGGAACGCGGTAGCTTGATGGGTAAATATGAAGAGGGAATCACCGCCGAAAGCAAAGAGCTTTGCCAAAAGCTTCTGAGAGCGTCGCAGTCGCCACTAGAACATACGTTGTTCGATGATGATCTGTTCGAAGACGCTTTAGAATTGATCAGAGGCAGAAACGAGACCAGAGTGATCCGCGATATCGCACAGCTCATTGTCCCTGCCGCCGAAATTTTGGCAATCCGCGGCGCTAAGCATCTGGAGAGTATCAGAGAGACTACTAACGCCGGCTGGAATAAAGCCATCCCTTTTTGCGGACCGCGTCCGCAGCCGGACTACGGTCTTGGATTTAAGCGAGAAGCATTCGTCCGAGAACAGTTACAGAAGCTCCAGCCTTTTATTGGTAATGAACTGGAAGACTGCTCCTATATTGCGGCTACGTATGACATGGACCTTCCATTTCTTACCTGCGAGGTAAAATGCGGAGCGTCCGCACTGGATGTCGCCGATCGACAGAATGCTCATAATCAGACTGTTGCTTTACAGAATTTAGTAGAGCTTTTCCGACTTATGGGCCCGAGAAAGAGCTTCATCGAGAAATCAACGGCTTTTCAATCTCTTACAGTGATGTAGATGTACGCATCTGGGGACATTATGCTGCTATTCATAGAAGAGACACCACGTTCTATCGGCACCTAATTGGCGAATTCAGCATTAAGAATACGGAACTGGATCGAGAGAAGAGGTGGACTGCCTATACTTTTGTCCGAAATGTCTACGATATATAGCTTCCCGAGCACTTTAAAAGAATCTGTTCTGCTATCGACATGTTACCCGCTGGCTTGAATTTTGAAGCCTCTGATCAGCCCGAACCTCAATTCCAAGATCTGGAATGAGCGTCATCACGCTTAGGACTGTCCTAGCGATTTGGAGATTACTGCTTAGCCGATGAAGGAGTGATACCCTATAGCTAGCCAAGCGTCCAGCAAATCACCCCAGACACAACGATTCACTTAGAGTCAAGCAACTCCAAGAGGAAAAAGAAGTAAGGACCTGCATCTCAAGGTCAATATAGGGTTCGGCTTTTGGCCATTCAGTCCCTTGCCGCCCAGTCAAGAGTCAAAAGTATCATAGGATTTGCAGTGCCTCGAACGCGAGTAATTTTAGAAGTGACTTGTGTGCAAATAAGGTGTGCTGCATTGTGAGGTCATCATATTTTGGAACCGAATTGGGGCCCTCCCGACGCATACCACTCGTCAAACCGCTCCCGTCCTCCCGTCGCCACACATGGCTTCTATCCTTAATTCGGGCATGACTTTGCGTATTCAGCCATTATACATGGCACGAGCCAGTATGGACATTAACAGATGAAAATAGAAAACAAAACTCATAGGTACAACCAAACCTTTCCAACGTATTTCCACATTTAATCTGCGCACGCTGAAGTCAGCCTCAAACTCCTGCGCGTATCAATGGCCAGACTCTTCAGCGCACTTGTTAAACCAACCAGAACTGCAAATGCGCAACGTCAAATCAATCAAGAATGTCACCGCCTTCTTGAAACACCCAAGAATCAGCTCTCTTCATTTGCCTTTTCGCCTCCCTGGTTCTGACTAGCCATTCCTGCACATTTTCCACTGTCATGTGAGGCGACCGCCTGTACTCCAGCAAAAACGACTAGATTTCAGCCGGGCTAAACTCCTGCTCCGAACATCTTCACAATCTCAGAGACTACATCTTCGTTAGATAGTCAACCAGAGGTATAGACGGAATCATACACATTTTGGTCGTGAAGACACGAGCGACTGAGCATGACGAGCACTCGACTACTTCCCTCGGCGTTCCTTGGATGCCTCCCCAGCCTTTTCCATAGCCTCGCGTGCCTCGCGGTCCTTCTTCGCCTTTTCTCGCTTTTCCTTGGAGGCCTCTGCGGCCTTTCTAGGCCTTTCCTCCTCCTTATTAGTTGGGATTTTTACGAAACCACCGCTGCTAGTTATGATATTGAAAGGGATGTTAGATAAAGTGTTTTATTATAATTGAGTTGTAATTACGGTTTGAGAACTTGAGATAGTAGAATGGTTGAAAGCGTGAGTCACTTAATGAAGACGAAAATTGACAGCAGCTTGATTCCCAATTTATAGACCATTTACAACGCCGCAAACAAACTTGAACCGCTAGCGTAGCCGCATCCTGTCATCCTAGAGTGCGAGAGTGTGACACTGGCCATCTCACATATTCCTTCGGCGCGTAGCGATTGATTTGAGAGCAGCTTTCAAATTTGTTCGCCGTGCCGCATTTCAATTTTGGGAGCTAGCTAATGAGAAGAGATGGTGAATCAGGAGGAGATCATCATCAAATGTTTCGAGAAGCGCTGCGGCACAACTTCCACCCTGACTGTGAGATGTTGACTAGACTTCCCAGTATGTAGCCTCATTGAAAGGCAGTTGTAACTTATCGCCATGGTTCGATCTGGAATTATTCTGGACTTAGGAGGGTTTGCTGCCGTATTCCATATGTCCTTCAGATTTTCTGTGGGTCATGTACGAAGGAACATCAGCAACAGATAGCTTTGTGTGCGGCTAGGGCCCGTTTTCAGTACTTGTTCTTAGTAAAACGTTCTAAATTTAACTGAAGCAAATATTCCATGGGCCTGTCAATTTGCCGTCAATGTGCACCTTAATTTGCCGTTGAAGTGCAACTTTTTTGCGCTCTCTTTGATCTGCCCCGCAGCCGCCAGCCGCGAGGCTCGATAAGAGGTGCCCCTCCGCTGACGCATAGACTGTGCGCCAGTCGTAAATAAGACGCGTCCTTCCAAATTTTTCCGCATTCGCACAGCCGCCTGCTATTTTACTATTAATACATCGGCTTCTCGTACTATGAGTGTATATGACGAAATTGCAGAAAAGATAGGTGATGATGAATGGGACAAGTGGAAGAAAGAGGTCCTGAACACAAAAGATGAAATCGCGCATTTTGTCGCGCACTATCGACCAGGAAGCCAGGATCCAGAGGTAATCGATTGGATGGGAGGTCCGTTCAATCTTTGTCTGCGAGTTATGTTCAGCGATGGGGGCGCGGATGCCATGATTCGTTTTTCAGGGCAGGGACACTCAGTTTTCCGGGACGAAAAGACGCAGAATGAAGTCGAGACAATCAAATTCATCCATGAAAACACTACGATCCCGGTTCCACGTCTGCTAGGCTGGGGGTTGACCAAAGACAGTCCTCGCCAGCTTGGTCCATTCATCATCTCTGAATTTGTAGAGGGAGTCAGCTTGAGTAGCATTCTGTCTGATCGTACCGACGTGCAGAAGCTCTGGCTGAACCCCAACATCGACACAAAAACTCTGGACACTGTCTACGAGCAGATCGCCGATTTCATGCTTCAACTCTATCAATTCAACTTCTCTGGTATCGGGGCCATCTCAAAGGACGCTGAATCGGGCAGCTGGTCTGTTAAGGGGAGGCCCCTAACTTACAGTATGAATGAATTGGCGACGTCTACATTTTATCCGGTTGATAAATTCCCAAGCACCCCGTTCAACACTTCAAGCAACTACTTCCAGTCTCTCACGCAAGCACACTTAACTCACCTTCGCACGCAACGCAACTTCTGCTCTAGTCCTAAAGCTTCTAAGGAGTTGTACGTCTCCCGCTATTTGTTCGCTCAACTGGTTTCAAAGTACACCGTTAATGACCGTGGACCTTTTAAACTCTTCTGCGACGATTTCCGGTGTCAAAACATGCTAGTTAATCCGGAAAACCTCCGCATCACGGCCGTGCTGGATCTCGAGTTCACAAATGCAATGCCTGAGCAATACGCATCAGAGTCACCGTGGTGGTTACTTCTTATTGGGCCAGAGGCATATCTGTTCCGCGGCCGAACTATAGAAGAGTTCAAGGCTGCTTATGAGCCTCGCTTGGAGCAGTTTGTCAGAGCGATGCAGCGAGTTGAAGGGGCAAAAGGTTTGACGATTGATGAGACAAGTCTTTCGAGTCTCATGCTGGAGTCCTGGCATACGAAAAGATTCTGGTTTAATTTTGCTGCACGGAAACCGCTTGATGTTGACGTGCTTTTTGATAACTGCCTGAATGAGGATGGCCGCGGGCTCGAGTCGCTAGACGAGGATCTTCAAGCTGGACTAGATCCATTTGTCGAGATGAAAATGAAGCAGTTGAAGGCATATGATATAGATTGCAAGGAGTTACTCGAGTAGTCTGAAACCCGAGTCTCATATTTCTCTTGCAATCTTAGCAATTTCTTTAGCTATTAATGGAATAATGCTATCTGGAAATATTCGTGAATCCTCTTCGAATTTCGCGTCTCAGCGACAAGAAGAAGCCCACAGTTACTGTCAAGATTCTTCAAAGTCAGCTTGTGCCCGCTCAGGCATGATGCTGTTGAAGCAAATCATGGCGGGCTCATTCCCGTTTGGCCGCTGCTTAGACCGAGGGTCCGCTTTAGGGGCATGTTGCGCAAGATTGGTTTGCACAGATATTGTATGAGCGCAGAGTCGACCATTGTCTAATTAAGGCACCATGATTTTGATCATGGAGCAAGCCCGAGCAAGCTCTAGCAAGCATGATTCAGGCCGAGCATAATTGAGCCGAGGTTGAGCCGAGGAAGATTTTGCTGATGTAATGGCCTAACAACGAGTAACCTAGTTAGGTGTATACCAAGAGTAGAATACACTTAAAAATAGCAACAGATGCGTTAGACAGAAAGTCTTCACAAGAAACGAAGATTTGTAGAAGACTTCATCTGGGCACACCACGTCACGCGGCCTAGCGAAAAGCACCTTTGCCTGTTTTGCCGCATTGGGGTTACCGTATCTTCCTGCCAATTGGAAACGTCGACATCAGCGCCAATCCTCAGTAGCAGGCTAACAAATGCTTGAAGCTTGAAGCAACAGCGATTCTAACAGACCTCGTTTCCATTGCGATCGACGTTACCAAAATGTCAAACGAGCACATACAGCACCATCAGTGCCGGACTTGCTTCGTCTACCTCCTAACAAATCAGGAATTAGTCTATTATATTGAAGACTACTCAGTTAGTATCTTACAAACTTTTAATGCCTTACTAATTGATTAGTCTGAGGAACAGCTCCTTGCCGCTAAATTAGAACGATGTCGACAACCCCTCGCTCACTACAATATCAATAGTGACAATAACGACGGTAACGATCGCGAAGGGGAGAACAATAACCATAAGCCTACTGCTCGAATAGACTAACTTCAGTGTCCCTATCGCGGATGCAAACGGGGTGGAGCTATTCACGACACGTGGAAATCTTGTCCAGCACTTTCAAAAGCGTACGTTTTTTATCTTACAATAGTGCAGGTTGCTAACTTTACTAACAGACATTTAGGGCTTCGAAATGTGCCCCTTCTTTCAGAAATTATCATACAAGTTCATCAATTCGTTAGGCACGATTGCAAATACAGCTCGGATAAGCTAAAGGACACATATATGCAGCGACAGGTTACGCAACTCAACAGAATAGTCTACAAGGAGCTAGATCAGTTACAAAGCCCTCTAAGCCATACTAGAAAACAGGCGCACAGAGTTATAGATAGCAGCTCGACCAGGGCGCCGAAGATAGTTAAGACAACACAAATTTCTGTTCTTCTAGCAAAGACATCTTAACAACCTAATCTTTCTGTTCTTTGTTCTACAGTAACAGACAATAAGTTAATATCTCCTTCTAAGATAACAAAGGTTACAGCAACAAACACTAACAGGACGTTTGCTAAGGCAGCAGCTAGCTTCTTAACTCGTCTTTTACAGCAAATCCGCATGTGATTAGAGATCCGCGTCTTATTTCAAAGACAAGTCGCGCATCTATGATAGCCCTTAAAAGTATATTAGAAGAGGTGCTGTAAATCGATTCCAATAGTTTCGAACAGTCTCTACACATGCTTATAAACCTTTTGTGCCGTCTACAGCGGCCGCCTGCCAGTAGACAAAATGCTTAAGAGCCTCCAAGTCATAGACCGTAGCACCAGGACGTTCTTCTCTAACGAACCTATTCCAACAGTTAGATCGTGAAGCTATCTATACTCCAAGAGCAGATACTAACAGATCCCATTCGTCTAACTTCTGCTGATAGAGCCTAAGTGTCTCATCTTCAAGCCTTTTAAGGATTCGGCTTCCATTAACAGAGGGAGGTAGATCAGTGCCTTTTTTCTCCTTCGCTGGCTAGATAAAACCTTTCTTAGGCTTTGCCATTATTAAATAAATAGAGGCATAGGAAGTCAAGAATAGGTAGTGGACACAGGAAACAGAGGGGAGAAGGGAGATTGGAGAAGGGAGATAAGGGATGGATACAAATGGCGGTAGGGGGGTGTTACCCCTACGGCGTCCGACAACCACTCAACACCAGCAACTCGAGCTAGCTTCTATAGCCATCCTGCATAAGTGATCCAGTTCCGTGGCATCCCTTAGGATGGCCCATTTCTGGGCTTCATAGCCAGCTCATCCCTGAAACTGTCTTTCGCGTAGAGTTGACAGAAAACCATGACAAGGATTGTCCATTATCTTCTATAATTGGGCTGGCTAACGGAGTTTGGATAGAAGGGTGAGTTGAAAGTGAGTAGCCTGAGCAGTGGAGGTGCAACCTGAGCAGCGCCTGAGCCGAAGTTGAGCCGGGCGTTATTTTGCTTACAAACCGGGGATATGGGGCTGACTAATCAAAAGAGGAAATGGAGTGAGGTCAGTTAGTCGGCGATATAAGCCCAGTAACTTGAACGCAAAACTTTTACACATTTACAACATGCAATGAATTTATGCGGAAGACACCCTAGCACTTTCGGTTGTTTTCTGGCCTTCGACAACTATATCCGAGGTTGCAATTATGCGCGACGCGGGATGGGTTTAGGCGCTCAGTCACTATCGTATGAAATCGTGTACTCACGTTTTTTTGCCATAAGACATCGCACGCTAAATCCAAACTATTGACATACCATATCAATTGTACTTCGGCGAATTCTTCAGAATCGCCTGACGCCGAGTCAAGTCGGAGCCATTTGTCTCATCGACTACATTATAGTCACCAACCCCCTTCCTCCAATCGTATTGGCCAGTGATTATGGCATATCCCCATCTGCCAATATTAAATACCAACCTATGGCATACAGAATTGTCAATGTGCGTTGCCCTTTGGTGCTTCCTCTCCATTCATGGAATATACAATCTTTTCCACCCTTGTGTCAACATGCTCGTTTTTGCGTGATTTCTCAGTGTCGCGGCTGTCTTCTTGTGCGAAAAGTCGATGAGAGGCATGTTTATAAGCTCAGTTTCCTCTGTTTTTGTAGAGGCCTAACTCCGATAACGCTGACGTTATTTGAGCGGCACCAGCTCTGAAGGAATAATGGGTACTAGCGACAACGAGCATTGTGCCACGTGCGAGAGGATTCGAAAGGGAGGAATTAGATTGTGGTATTTGCTAAGGGTAGTATAAGATGGATTGTTCTAGTTCGAGGGCCCTGGGCTTGACCAACTTTGATGCAATGGGGCTATCGGGCCAGGTTCGCCGAGGTTGAGTGCTTATCGTACGTTAAGCCAGAACCTTTAAATTTAGTTCATTCATTACTTGCGTTGTTTTGAATGAGGTGAGGTCAGTTCTGGAGTTCAGCAGTTGAGGGGGGGATTTTGGGTTTCTGTTTGGTTCTGCTTGAATCCCAGACCTGTATTCCCCTCCACACCGCCTGTGAATGTGCAGACATGACCAAGACCTGCCACAAAGGCGAAAATTGGCATGAAAGCACAGAACCACACTCTCTTGGCAGCATTACATTCTCGAGTTCCTCAGTCTTGCTCTACTCGTCTGTACGTCATCGGAGTTTCGTCCAGATAAGGCAAGCACTGTTGTTACTGCGAGTACTGGCTCCGCCGACTGCTATATCGATGACGAGACCAATGGTCACCGAAAATTCTTTTGAAATTCCTTCGTTACCCCTTGTCGTGTTTTGGGCATCGAGCTTTTGTGGGGTCTCCGTTGACCACGCTCATGGTTGACAACCACGCTAGGAAATTCAACTGAGCTGGTGCTAGAAGGATGATAAGACCTGTATGGTCCTTAGCAAATTTCCCTCGTTTTTTTAGCACTTTCCTGTTTCGCTGCATCGTCATGTATAGGTCCATGCGGTGAACGTGACATTGCGAGCGCCTTGCGTTGCCACTCCCGAGCCGTCGAACGGTCATAAAAGCTCGCCCTCTCACTTTCCAGCTCCACCCCCTCAACCACAACAAAGCCACTTTCTCCAGTTTCGTTCCAGACTTTCCTCAACCCTTGGACTTTTCGCCACGCAGAAGACCCCCGGGACAAGCTCTGATCTTGACGACAGCTGTAGTGCGCAACCAGACGGCCATAAGAAAGCGCGAGGCCTTCTTTAGGCTCCTTCTGCCTGCAATACCAGCGTAGGAGATTTAGACGCAAAGTAAGTAGGAGTTTTACTTCAATTACTCCTTCTTGCAAGGTTCTTGCACCGTGTTGCACTCGTTCATGATCTCTTCTTTTATGCTCGTTGCCCCGGCAGCGTCTGGAATAAGACGCTGCGGGTGTTCCGTAACATATGCAGCTAATCGAAATTTCACTATAACGCATCGTCTTATAAATATATGGCTCTTCTGGCTGAGAAGAATATAGATAAGTCAGTTTAGCAGCTCCGGAAACGAATGTTGCTGATAATCTCTACGATAGAGGAACCTTACCTGAAGGCACTTGCGGAGCTCCTAAGACTACCACCTCAGCTCATGATATCCTATACAGAGGGGAATTCAACCTTGGTCAATGTCAGTGGGCTCTTCCATGGTGTTTGTGAGCACGTTTCTTTACTCCGACTCTTGAACTACAATGGCTAACCCATAAGCCAGCAATCAACCACCAACAGCACTCAAAAGCTCCGAAAAGGTTGCAAGTTATTCCAACTCATCCTTTTCGGCATTACTTTTGCTCTCTAGACTCTCTACTTTATTTTTCTCGAAGTCGCACCGCGCATCGGAACCCAACCTCCTTCGAAATCGAACAACGCATAAGGATGATTGGCACCGAGGTGTACCAGCACTTGTGGTCCTATGCAGTCTTATCCATAACAACCGGTCGCTACAACTGGAGGATCGTTATTCTAGGCAATTATTCCGATCGTGGTCGTATGGCTTCTAATTTCTGAAAGTCTTTGGTTCCGATCCAAAAATTCTTTACACAGAGGTTTGGGCAATTCGAGTCTCGCGTGGATTGAAGCCGCAGACGTCGAGCTTTCAAGATCGAAAACCTCCTACAGTCATGCTCGAGAGTTCAGCCACCGATCAATGTGCATAATTGAACATGCAACTTAGGAATCATGTCACTGGCTCCTGTACGACAGTCAGTATTTCCGACTGCGGCATCGAAATTGGGCCCATGCCGCAGCCCACAGTGTGTCGGGCTAGTACTCTGCAGGCAATATTATGGGGACGAAGCCAAACTGCTACAGTTTCGCAACAATATCAGCATTTCATTCACCGGACCTCTTCAACATACTCGAGCACCGGTTGTTCAACAGTTGGCTCTGGGGCGACAACAATCGTTGGCGAGCGCGGTCAACTGATGTGACATTAAAAGCGGCCTCGCAGTGGACGGTTGCAGCTTCGAGAGGTACAGTGATGCCTGCAAAGATCTCTAAAAGATCTCTAGCGTTGAAGAAGCTGTGTTCAGCACTTCTAATTACATTTGAAGTGAGTAGTATGATTCTTTTCGTTTTGCTTTTCCATGATGAGCATGCGGGAGTCGACTGGCCTGAACACCCAGTCGGCAACTTCAATCGCGTGTTAGTTGATCTAGCAGAGGAACCCCTAGTGTTGCAACCAGCTCGCTATGTTGGATTCTGTCTGCGAAGTTTTGGTGCATGCTGTGGTTGCCAGTGCTGAACATGAGCTTCTGATGGACACATCTCATTGGCTTTTCTTCCTCGTTCGTCAAATTGAGCTTGCGCTGACACCCTTTTAGGACTGAAGGACTGTGAGATTGCCTGGAGTGCAAACTGAGAATTCAATCGGCAGTAAGTCGCCAAATACCCCCGTGTTTGTTGCATCCTCTAGATGAGAATGGGAACGAAAAGTTTCTGCCTTATTGTCGACTGTTTCAACGAAAACGCAGCAAGAGCCCGGCGTGTCCGCACCTCGATAGCTTTCTTCAAACCTGATGTCCCATGCATACTGTAGTTCCGATGCTGTAAAATGCGTCCTGCTTATGGAATACGCACGACTTCGTCATACTCTGCTGATGTTTTTGTAGACTGCCGCTAATGTTTTCACAGGAAGAAGGGGAAAAGATCGAATGGTTTTTCCGCCCTAGTCTTCGCAGAAGGTATTCAAAGTATCAAATGTTCCTTCCTCTCGGTAAGGCCATCCTCATTTCTTTACTTTGATTTGTTTCCTAGTGATTAGGAGGGGGTATTATGATTGGCCGGCACAGCTAAGCATCAAATCCCTCTTTACTTAAGTATGCAGGTAGCCCGATAGCGGAGCCTGAACTCTGCGTATCATGGTTATCAGTGCTGACCTAAGAGAGCTTCTGATGGGCATTATGAACCTTGGATGCCATTCGATTCGTAATCTGTGGACTTTTGCTGACATTGTTGAGAAACGCACAAGGATTTCCTGGGGAGCACAGCGTGTTGGCCGTTCATCGGTGCTCTTCCCCAGGCCATGACTTCACAAGCAGTTAGGCGCCCGTAGGTGATCATAAAAAGCTCAATGCAGCCTAGGAAATCCGTTGGAGTACCACAGTATCAGTGACACGCCAACATGAGGGAGGCTGTCTCGAGATAGGTGATATAAGGTGCCAGTACCGGGGACTGAAAGACTCCGTGAAGAGTCGTACTAAAGCTTAATAACCCGAACAGTATAAAGCAGCTCTTGCGCATTGATGATATCAATGCCACTGAAAAGAGTAAAACAGAAGGATATGCGAAATGCATAACCGACGCCTGCCAAAGCGGCTAGACGGATAGGAAAGAAACGAGATTTTCAACTCCGCTTTGTCCTCAAGCCAATATTCTTCCCTTCCCAATCTATCAAGGCTCGACGGCAAGAATGGTCATGGTATATAACTGGAATATTTCGCTTGCAGATCGGGTTGTGTAGCAGCCGCGATATGCTTAAAGCGGACCAAAATCTTCAAGGATAAGCGACTAGAAGTCCGGGCAGAATCGACATTGCTCAAAGCACTGTGAGACATGGTACCGCATGGTCTTATATCCAATCATTCCTTTTCAAGCCTTCTTTTCTGGTCTTCAGCCTCGGGGCCTCACACATTGCAGTCTTGTTACGCGGGGAGTCTACTCCATTCGGTTATGGAACTGAGGAAGGTGTTGGCGCTGACTGCGGATGCTCCACAGTCTCTAGAGCATTCTGATTGACCAACGAGATGCTTGAAATGCCTCTACGGAACACGAAGGCGAAGGAGACGAGGGCAAAGAGATAAGACAGATTCGAAAGATGATGTTGATCGGAGCGCAGCTTTCCACACCGTGCCATTCTTCCCAGACATCCGACGGCCTTTCCTCAGCCGGCATTCATAAATCTTTCAGTTTCATGGTCATATGTCCGATGACTCTAGTTACGTTACATGGTGGTCGCGATCGGGCCGCATGAGAGAAAGCTTTATTCAACGCCGTGGAGGGTGGATCGTTCTTGATTGTGTTCCTGAATCTGTCAACAAGCGGTGAATGCAAGAGACGAGCATACAGAAGCCCTTTGCGGCGTAAAATTCATTCTATAGCGCTCCTTACCGACTGGCTTTGGGCCCAATTTACTGTTGTTCGCGCCTGCGACCCGCTTTGGCTCGTCAACTTGCTCTATCGACCCAATCACAAGGAACTGGAGCCATCAGGCCTAGGGAATCCCAAATATGCGTGTGCATAGCTGGACCCATGCGTTCACCGGGGGAAGCCAGAGGCGACGGAATAGTTGCCCGATCGCGACAAAGAGCAAGCCCGCTGGAAGGGCTGCGGAGAAGACCTAAGCAAACCACTAAAGTGTCAGCGATGAAACTTTAGAAATATATGTCACTACGATCCGAGCATGCGGGGCTCTCCCCGCTAGTGACCATGCGGCCTGCTCCTGCGCTACTCAAAGGGATATTCGTTGCTGTACGCACTGTCACTAGATTCTTCATGGGCCGTATGATTAAATTATACCAAATCAAAGGTACTGCGGTCGTGTTGCAGGATGGTGTAGAGTGTAAGCGCAAAGCTTGCAACACCGTGAAGGAGAGTTTGATGGAATCCGTGGCCACCAAAAGATTTTGGCGAGGAACGACATAGCAAGTCACAAAGTGGGCCGAGGTCGTCCAAATGCAAATACGTCTAATCCGGACCAAACAATATTCTTAAAAGTCAGCGAATTGACTTGCGGTCCAAGGCTCAATATCCTGGCGACAGCCATCACTGCAACTATAAATTCACAATCCTAAGACGCCAGCGTGGGGACCCTTCGATATACAGTGTGTAAACACACTTCATCAAGAGACACTATGGATTGCAGAAGGATGAACATGCTTGACTGGACTGCGATCTCAAACAACATGATGCCTTCAATTTGAAGATCCAAATGAACAAGGTGAACATTTCTTTTGAATTCCTCAACGCTCGAATCCCCAGCAAGCAATCCCTCTGAAGTATGTATAATCTCCTGAGATTACATATATCATTGTCACCGGCTGTAGTTCTACACATCTCTTTATGCCTGTTCCGATGAAGGCTCTACGGTCAATCAGCGCATTCCCAATCAAACCTCCTCAAGTCCTAGTCACTGTTTGCTCCTCAGACAAACCTGGTTCTCTCCAATGTCTCTCTTCAACAATCACTCCCCGCAGCCAACGCTCGGTTTATTACTCTTCGGTTGCTGTGCATCCTTCTCATAAGACGCAGCGAAGGCTATAGGCGGCCAAGGGAGACTAGAACGGATTTCGAGTGTAGGCACGATCGGAAGGTTGCTAAGTCAACATCAGTGAACTGCGTCACTAGAGAGCATCCAAGGCTCGTTGCAGTCCTGGAGGGATCTTAAAGCTGTGTAGTCGACACTTCCAGGATTAGCAAAGCTTTTGGAGACTCACACGCTTGCTACAGTTGTAGTACTTTAAGGATCTCCATTGGCCCAGGTCATCTCCCAGTACTGACCCTTGGAGTTTGACAAAGTCGCCCTGGCTGCAGTATGGCCTTAGAGGTATTTACATATATGAGCTAGCCGATACAGAGCTACGTATCAGTAGTATGAACTTCTCATCACTAAAAGATGTGTCGTCAAGGTGAAGGACTTGTTGTCGCTCGCCTTTCACGTCGTCTTGGCAACCCTGTGACGGACGCAGGGGCCTCAAGGAGGAGCACATTTAAGCCGTATAATTTTGGGCTTTTTGTACTCTCTGTCAAATAACACAACTACTCTACGAGACATCTTTTCTGGAAACTACAAATCAACATGGCACTGGAGATTGACGACTACTCCTCTTTGGCAACAGCCGCTCCCCCGCCGCCACCAACACCACCACCCCCTCCTACTCCTCCTCCACCACCTCCGCTCGAGGAATTTCCTGTGCGTCCTTCCGCTCCCGGCGAGCCCCCCAACACTCCGCCGACCCCCGTCTTCGCTGAGGCGCGGAGCTGGGCGGAATTCAAGTCGGACATGGAGACTTGGGTGGACCTCGTCGAGTTCGGCCACGAAGTCGAGCAGCACGCCGGGCCGGTGGGCAACAATCAAACCATCTACCAGAGGGTGGTGTTGTATGCCAACACCTTCGAGACGCTTGTAAGCAACTGATCCTATCCACTGAGTACTTGTTAGTATCAAGACTGGACCACTCACAGTCATTACCTAGAGCGCTGCCAACAAGCAGCTAGTCTGCGCATGGGTTGCCGCTGCCCGCTTGGCTGCAGGCAAGAGCTGCGGAGCACGACCACGTCCATGATGACAACGACGACAACAACGACGACGACGACGACGACGACGACGACGACGATGACGATGACGACGAGAGACTTGGCTGGGGCCGATTGAAGGCGTTTTGGGGTTTGGGCTGGTTGGCGTTTGTCCGCGCTTTGGCGCGTAACGATTAATGAAAGCCTCTTCTTCTCGGCGGTGCCTTCCCAGCGCGAGCCTTATTTGACTGTATTACACTTCAACATGATCTTCTGTGATGACTGTGATTGCCTTGGCCTAGCCTGATGTACTTCAGTGTATTGAGACCTCCTCTATCTGCACTACTTCGCTTACTGAATGGGTCCAGCCCTAACTATTAGAGAGTTTACCATATTTTGTCACATGTACTAAGAGGACATTACTGTAAATCTTGAAGTCAGAGGTTCTTAACTATATATCTTTAAATAGCTCCTGGGCCTTTAATGATAGTAACGGATATATCCACAACAAACTACCCTGAGTACCTCCGAAGCTCTTATCAACTGGAGCAGCTGTGTTGTTGTTGTAGGTTATTGTAATAATGGATGCCTTGGTTCACTCGTAGACTTGAAGGAAAGCCTCGAATTCGTTTCGAAGCCAAAGTTAGTTTGACTCTGTTTCTAGGAGACCAAAGGCTTTTGTCTCCCATCTTCTTCGTATAATAGCTGGTGTACATATTGCCTCCATAGTTGAAACGCCTAACCATGCTCAATACTTGTCTACTCACCGAAGAGCATGTCGTGTCGATGTAAATATCAACAGCGGTACGTCGACTAGAGTGCTGGTAATGGTCCATTGGCAGAGGCAAGGTTGAATATGGTTCAAGGACGATTAAGGTTTCATGGAGATGCCACACCTTACTTTTCAGTTGAACATATGAACAACGGTCACTCTATCAGCGAGGCAACTGTATGAAAGGTACATATAGGGCACCCCAGCAAGTACGGAGAAGTCAATGCTTCACAAGGGACAAAGAGCACCATTTCATTTGCGAGAGCGAGATAGACTCAAACCCTACGCAGAAAAGTGATGAAAGAAGATGCCAAAAGTTCTCTGAAGGCTTATTGATGTCACACACCGCAGTCTCGCAAGCAATGGTCCTGGAGCAAAAGACGAGCAAAATTACATAAATGATGCAAAAGCTGGAGAACAATAAGGGAAACTAGCACCTCTCTTGGCACAGGAAAAGAAGGGAAAAAGGAAGGAAAAAGGAAGAAAAAGGGAAAATCTCATTAACAAAGTTGAATACAAATACATTTACCCCCACTCCCCTACATCTCCAAGCCACATCAGACTCCCCTCCATCCCTATCCTCCCCATCTACGCACCCCCCTCCCTCTTCGCATACTCGTCCTCTATCTTCTCCTCATACTCCCTATCGCGCTGCGCCTGCCCATCCTCCTGATCCGTCACATCCTGGATCCTGTTCTGGCCTCCCTGCTGCGCGCCCTCGACGCGTCTACCCGTGTGATCTGTTTCGTAGCGCTCCTCGACGGGCTGCTGGCCCGGCTGCTGGCTCGTACGATGCACTTTTGTGCCCGAGGGGTCTGTGTAGGTGGACTCGGAGTGGGAGGTTGTTTGGCCGTTGACGGAGGAGGAGGAGTAGGACGTTGAGAAGGATTTGAATGTTGAGCTGGTGTTGGAGGACATTGTGGGTTGTGTTGTTTGAATGTGGTAGGAGTTTGGGGTTGTAGGAATTATGATGTTTTTGGTGTTTCCGTTTGGGAGCCTGGGAGGGAGATGGTTTAATTGTGGTTGTGTCTGGGTGTGGAGTATTGGTGATCTCATAGTGTGACGTCACATTCTTGCTGGGATGTGGGGATTGGTAGTGCGACATCAACTCATAGAATGGTTGGGGACATGTGGACACAGTATTAAATTTTGGCTGTATATGTTTCCAGACATGCAATTTTTGGTTTCTACAGGATATCAAAAATGAAGAGATAATTGAATCATGAAATATGCATGTTCTTAACTACCACCCAGCAAAAACAGCAAGGTCAAACAAAGCCCCTCGATGATGCCTGCTCCCAGAGTTACTCTTCATAATTGTCAGCATTTCTTTGAATCATGGAAGAATATGTTGATAAACCTTTTGTTACCCTTTTGCTTTGCAGTGTGCTCTTGTACCTTCAGTTGCTCATTATTGCATCCCTCTTCTGTATGCTGTGCACTACCTCCGTCTCGTTCATTGTTTTCAAACTCGCTCTCGTAGGTTGGTAGAGATTCTGATGAAGTTGGATGATCAAGGTCTTTATGGGACGCTGAGCTGTCTGGTACTTGGCTTGGTGGGTCGAGTGAGTACGGAGGTGGACTTTGATCTTCAACAGGATGCTGTGCTGTTGCTTGAGGTTTGGAGGTAGAAGATGTGATTTCTAGGGCGGAAAATTCATCTGAAGGGACGGGCTTGTGTTGGAAAATATGTTTGCTGTTCGGCAGATGCATTATGCCTGAGGAGTGATGACAAGAGAGCGAAGTTAAGGTTTATCAACTAATTGCAGTTTGATACTGAACGTAATGCTCGACTACTATTACGATGATGTTCTGAATATAAACCTCGTCGCATTAGCAATGTTTAGTGTTCAGCGTCAGACATGATCTAAGTATTAGGGCACGTATACACATACGACACGACACGGTCGTTGGTTTCTTCTCCTTTTGGGACAAAGTTGCGAGCGGCTGATAGCGATGATTGGCGCTGCCACTGTGTGCTCAATCTCAGCTGGACTACGGAGGGTGTGCACTAAGGGGTACATGTATGAGGTAATGGAGCAGAACAAGGCTGTGCATGGCAGCGTTTGGCCGCTGAACAAGGAAACGTCTGATCTGTCAAATCATGGGTAGCACAAATGACGAATGGTTGCCCTGAAATATGTAATGGAAGCGGAAGATCTCTCGCGCAGTCCAGGCAGGCGCAGTCAAGGCAGAGCAAGCTTTGCTGGTGGCCTTATTGCGGAGTCGGCCAAGGGTTGTTCGGCCAAGGCTTCTGACGAGCGCAGCAGTTCCATCGCTCGTATATGTTCTTGAAGGAAAGGATTTGTGACGATCTTTCTATTTCTCACTTACGCTGTGGACGTTAGCGTTTCTTTGCGGGGAGCGACGCGTTCTCCAAAGGCCCGGCTAGACTCGCCCCACCCTGGACGCTACGCCCCTGATAGCTGCGAACTGCCGATCGCGCCTCAGGCACCGCCTCATCGTCTCTTCAACACCAACGGCCCACGATGCTGCTGCGCGGGCCATCGCTCGGGCTTTTGCTGGCTTCGGCGGTCCATGCTGCGAGTATCCACGAAGCCCTCGACTGCTTACATCCGGCCACAAAGGACATAGAGGCGTGTTCGCAGCCTGTCGACCATGTCGTCGCAATCGTCCCCGGCTCCTCTTACATTGCAACAATAGAGTGCAAGGACTGCCACTATACGCAGAGGGTCGGCGAACCATCACGTGGCAAGCACAAGGTAGTGGAGGGCGACGTAATTCTGGTATGTCGGTGGCTCCTTCCACTGTTCTGAACCCTGCGGAAGGAGCGGATGCTGACCGACCCACAGCTGCTCAACCTCACACTCTCGCACGATAATCGTACTGTTTTACTCAATAAGGAGCCCTTTATCCCGCTCCCCACCATTCCCCTGCCCCCGCCCTTCTACGCCACACAATTCCCCACTACGTTCTCGAATAAGAATCTCTCGTCTGGGATTGATTGCTCCAACCCGTTCTGCCAGCGGACTACAGACGACTGTCTGGATTGGTGCTGGAACCTTCCTCTCTCAGAAACTCGAATTGACTATTTGTATACCACGAAGCCGACTGAGTACCATGGCGACAACAAGGATCCAAGGGCACAATATTGGGAAGTCACGCTGGACGTGATTGGTGGAATGAGCGCTTACAAGAGGGATCCCCGTTGGATATTCGACAATGCCGACCAGCAGATGCTGTGGATGCTCGTAGCGGGCAAGGAGCCAGACACAAAGAAATCCAAAGGTGGATCAGACACAAAACCCGCAAGCGATCTATTCGGTCCATTTGATGAGGAAGAGAAGACGTATGAGTACCAGATTATCGACATGAGGCTAGAAGCAAGAGCATATGACTTCACCGCGCGGGGATCGCTGTCCATCTGGCGAAAGATAGGCCGCTTTTTCGGCAACGACGTCTGGGAAGCCGATGGTCGCTTCATCTATCTTGGTAACGAGTGGGGCTGGTACGGAAAGCGAGGGACCCTACGGAACTTGTTTGGCGAATTCATGCATTGGGACTCGTGGGGCCTTTTCTGGATCATATTTTGCAGTATTATCGGCGGTACTATGCTTTTGGTCGGCCTCTACAAGTCCTATTTCTGGATCGTACAGCAACGTGAACTGGCAAAGTGGGACGGCATGGACGACGTATGGGATAGACTGAGAAGAGAGCCGACTGCCGAAGAGGAGGATGCGCTGCTGGACGGCGCTTACCGTGACGAACCTGACCAAGCATCAAGCTCAGGACCGCCAAGATATACCGATGAACCGAGGACGATGAAGCCATTACCCAGTAAACCGCTACCAGAGAAGCCTTTGCCTGCGGTGCCTCTCATCGATGCATAATGATAGTCTAATTAGACCTTTAATGACTTTCATATTCTCACATCTACAATATTCTGAACCACCTAAGCTTCCCTTTTTGACAGCATTCCCTAGGTCCTATATCGGTCAAAGTATCATCAACATGAATAGCGATAGACAAGGATTTTAGCTGAGACTTCGCTAATGTGGACGTGGAACCACATAATTTATAGACACCGGAGACCCATTATTACGCACCTTGGAGAGTATCAACAATCTATCTGTATAAAAACAATAATTGTTCTCTGGTTTTCATGGTTTGAGTACATCAGCGGCGAAATTTCGCCGAGGAACGACTACAGGGCACGCTTAGCAAGCATGAAACCCCTCCATGCTTAGCAGAAAAGGTTTTCTGACATACACTTGTCAGAATGGATCCTATTTGGGTTTCTTGGGAGCAAATATTGCGTGGATAACACGTCTTAAACCCGAATCTTATTGCGACCCATGCCCTTGATTCGCCTGCAGCACAAGTGGAGTGCGGATTTAATCGTCCGCTACGGACTACAAATATACGTCACCCACTAACATACGATAACCGAAAACCAGTCTTCTTTACATCTCAAAAACACATCAAGCCTGATCCAGGCTTACACACAAAATGGTCAAAGTTGCAGTTGCTGGCGGCACCGGAAGTACTTTTCCCAACCCCACCTATCGTCCACCGGCCCGATTCCGTCATTGTCGACTAACGCACCATTACAACAGATGTGGCCACAAACCTCCTCAGCGCAGCAATCGCCTCAGGGAAGCACGAAATTACAATCTTGACCCGTTCTCACCCCTCCAAACTAACCCCGGGGGTGTCTTCGTACAAAAAAGTCGATTACCATGATCGCGCCAGCCTCACAGAGGCGCTTGCCGGCTTCGACGTGTGTCTCAGCTTCCTAGTCGTACATACCGACATCAACTGCGTAGCGCAGAAAAACCTCATCCATGCTTGCATTGATGCAGGGGTTCGCCGCTTCGCGCCCTCAGAATGGGGCATCAAGAATAACTCTGGCTGCCCGCCGTATGCAAACAAGGACGAAATTGCTCGCTACCTTGCAGAACTGCAAGACCAAGGGAAGCTAGGCGGGTTGGAGTATTGTCTATTTCAACCTAGTATTTTCATGGATTACTTTGCGCATCCATATCCACTGAGCCCGGACCTGATTACTTGGCCTTTCTTCCTCGACTTTGAGAATCGTCGGGCTATCATCCTCGACGATGGGAATGCGCCTCTCGTCATCACGGCGATTGCAGATGATGCTCAAGTTCTCCTTCGTGCGCTAAATGACCCGAAACCATGGCCCCGCATCGGCGGCGCAAGAGGCTGCCGCACAACCATCAACGAGCTCTTTGCTCTGGGCAAGAAGATCAGAGGCGGGGACTGGACTGTCGAGTATGTCAAGGGCGAGGACATTGAGAAGGGGGTTTTGAAAACGACTTGGATACCACAAATGAGTCACCCTGTCATCCCCGTTGACGACAGAGAGGCGTTTAGCGAACAATTCGTCATCATGTTCTTCCAGGGTATCCGGAACGGAAGCTGGGATGTTAGCGATGAGTTCAACCAGAGATATCCGGATTACAAATTCATAGGCGCAGAGGAGTATCTCAGCAAAGCCTGGGAAGGCAAACCTTGAAGTTGTTGCAAAGCGTCCCATAGACGCAGAATTAGACAAACAAAGGGACGATTACTTTGTTTAAAGAATAGGTTCATTTTCCCACAGTGACTAATCTATTTGTCCTGCACGGGGGTTTGGATATTCACATTTTTTGCAACTTGGCAAAGGATAAAGTTATATACAAGAATCTTCGTCTTCCTTCCGCTTTCTGGCCTTTCCCACGTGCCATGACATGACATGATGGAAGCCGTATTCAAGTCACTACCATCGTCTAGACAAAGTAGCTCTTGATCTGGGGCAAGATGCTTGTCCAAGCCACCGAGGAAGGAGGCTCCATGCTGTAGATGTAGTTACCCCACCAGGGGCCCGCAGCCCACCAGATAGCACCCCACCAGACATCTGTGTTCTGGCCGAGATACGCGAGACCGTCCTTCAAAGCATTGATGCACTGGGCGTTGTTGCCAGCAGCGAACTCGCCAATGACGCCCTGCTTTTTGTTGTCCTTAAGCCACTTGGTAGCAGCCTGGAGACGCTCCTTGAAGATGGTAGCGGAGACGCAGTTCTCGGATGTACCGCTGCCGTCGGTGTCGAGGTACTGGTGCATCTGGTAGATGAGCTTGTTCTCTGGGTCCTTCAGGTTGACGAGCGAGGCGCCATTGCCAGAGGACACCCAGGTCCAGGCACCAGACCACGAGTTGCCTTCAGGGGTGATGTACTGCTTTGCTCCGGCGGCTCTGATGCCGTCAATAGATGCCTGGTTGAGGTTGAAGACGAGCTGCTGGTCCATGTCGTGGTACTCGTTGTTGGTGTCAAAAACGACGAGTGAGTTGTCCTTGTACTGCGCTGCGACATTCTGCCACCATGTCTTGAAGCCAGAGACGTCGGTGATGATGTTGCCGTAGAAGCGGCCATAGTTATGGGGTTGTACCATAGCGTACGCGCCCTTTGATGTAATGTAGTTGATTTGCTGGGTCAAGTTGCCGAGATACTGGGCATCGAATTTACCCGTTAGGGAGTTAGGGGTGAGGCGCTCCATTACTTAAGGAGCATTAGCATCGAAATGGTTGACATATGAGACTCATGTATCTCAGTTACTTTGTTGTAGACGTACAGAAGTTGAGACGGAACATGTTCATGCCTTGGCCGATGAACTGATCGATAGTCTTCAGATCATACCAGATGTACTCCCTTCCGTAAACTCCAGTGAAGTTCTTCTCGCCAAACTCGGCACCAGACTCGTTGATTCCGAACCACTTCATCTTGCGGTTCTGGCGCTTCTCCTCCGCCGGAGCGGCAAAGGCGGTGCTGACCAAAGCGGCCGCCGCGAGAAGGTTCTTGAAGAGCATTGTGCAGTCTGCCTGGTGAAGCTTTTTGGAGAATGTTGTGGCTTTCTTGGCCTTCTACTCTCCGGGAGACAAACATCTTTATACCAAGATGTCAGGCAATTTCTAACGCCTTTCTGCTCCACAGCTCCACGGAGCGCTGCCTCCGTCTGCTCCAAACGATGGAGCCAGTATTCATCTTGCGGCAATCTGAAAGTGCCGGATAGGGCATCGCGGACTAGTCAGGTAGAGCCGCGGTGCAGGATAAATTGCTTAAACAGATTAAGGGAAGCTTGATCATCCAGGGCGGTGGGTCATGCGTTGCAGAAAATTGCGGGGATGCAGGGATGTCGATTCGTGGGAAATGCCAAAACTGCCGCAAAATGCGTCGCATGAAACATTGAGTTACCGGTGATGGTGTGAAGAATGCTTAATGGGTTTAGTAAAGGCAATGGCAAGTATTCTGCTCTTAAGGTTGGTGCTGAAGGTGGTGGGTGGCGACTCCAAAAACGTGGGGGAACGCGTAATTCGAACTTGCATGCCGAAGAAAATTCCGTGCATGTTCGCCGCATATTGCATGTAATAAAATCTCCTAGTGATCAGCGTGTTCCGGCTTGTCACCTCATCTAAGCACTGCTTTACCCAGGTTTAAGTTCAGGAACGATCACTAACAAAGACCACGTTGCCCTCCGTGTCAGAAAGGGAACGGCGTAATGTGCTATCCGTACCAGGGCCAACTCTTTGATTGACTGGATTGCGCGGCGACAACTCAGTCGCAGTTGTGAGCAAGATCATGTCATTCTCTTCCTCGGGGGTCGGATTGCGGTGCGAGTATCCGTATTGCACCAGCAATGCCTGATCATTGTGCGGGGTTGCACGGTGGAGCGATGAACAGGTTGTGAAGAATCACAAGACGCAAAAGAGGATAGACTACTCGGACATACCTCCAATGGGTGCCCGGAAGTTCTGCAGGGAAGAAGCAGCTCAAGCAAAACCCAGCATTGAAGATGTTTGTTGTCATTGCGCGTCATTAACTACGCCGACACCAAGATACAAACAGGCTAGTCTCTCTTCGACCGCCACGGACAAATAGCTATTCCAATGTGCGTCAGATCTTGATGAGTGAGAGCTTAATGCGATTGCTGTGCACATAAACGCCGAAAACATGCAAATAAAACAAACTCCAATGACTCGTGCATCGTTGCAAATAACCGTTCATGCTTCGAGTCATAACGATCATCGCCTAACCCTACGTCGATGAGTACTTGAGAGGTTTCGTGCTGGCTTTGCAAATCTGTCTCGCCCAATGTTTTGAGAAGAATGACTAGTCCGTAGTCCTATCCGCTGTAGACTCTCCCACTGAGGCTGTGAACGCCTTGAGAAGTGAGCTGGAAGAACGGATTGCATCGCTGAAGGCAACCGTGTATCGCGAGAATATGAAAGAGACTGGAAGGACGGAATTGAGATAGTGGGCTGAGAATGCGTGGGTGCTTGCCTGGAGTACGATACTCTGCTGTTGCGCAAAGTACTATAGGCACTGTCCCCGACACATGGTGAACGCCCTCTCTCCGGCCTAATTATAAAGCCTCTGGAATCAAGGTTACGACTTTGATGATTTTGCAGAGGCGTCGTCTGCGTCGTTGCTTTGCGACCGCGACTGTATTGAATAGGCTCGTTTCGCGAGTTGACAGGCGACTCACAGAAAGATAATGCATTCAGGCTCTGCGGCTCAGCAAAGTCTGCTCGGTGTTCCGTCATCCTGGATCTTCGTGACGGACAGCCGCCGAAATGATTTAAACTATGCTGCGGTTCAGCGAATCCGGATTTGGAATAGGCTGACGCCTGATGATGACTGCTCTTGAAGAAAGGACTTACTACGTTCTCGATCTGGTGGCCTCGTTGCTGAAATCGGCTGGGCGCTGGCGTGACTAGACCGAGGCTTGGTTGGTACTCTCTGTTGGTGTGCCCGTCAGTGTGGTTGAAACTTAGTGGGTTCAGCCTGCCCTGAGTGGACAAGGAGGGCCCATGTGGTTGTTCAAGGGACCGATGTCCAAGGCTCCAACGATTCTGGGCCTCAAGCTCTTGCGGCTGATGGTGACTTTTACAAAGTTTTACAGCTTGCCGGTTTCCACTGTCCTCGCGGGGGTCCTTCAGCCTTAGTTCAATGCCTGTGTCGCGTGATAAGCCATCCATGAGCCGTACGTAAGATGGTTCTGTTGGTAAGTGAACAGGCTGGTGTCCATTCGATTGTCCGTTTGGCCTGTTAGGCGATGACGATGGGAAAGTAAGTTCCGACCTGCTGTCATTGGCGCCCACTTTTGACAGCATCTGAGATTCGCGTTGATCCTTGGCTTGATAAGGTTGCTCGATTGGGAGTGTACCAGACATGTCGGGCGTGTCGCATTGAAAGCCACTACGATTTGAACACTGCTCATCGTCGCCAATCTGCCAACGTCCAGAATCATTCATGCGAACGTCCTCGGATCCATGTGACCAATCGTCAGGCGTGGGCGTAAATTCACGCTGAGAGAACTTTTTTCGTAGAGCCGGAAATATCTTTCGCACAGAATTCATTCTCGACATCGGCTTGGGCGGCGGTGGCATATCATTCCGACTTGAGGGCTGATTGAATTGCATGTTTGCTGGACTTGGGGAGTTGAGGCGCTGTCGCTTTAGCGGTCGCTGTTGAAAAGGACTCAAACGCGCAGTAGCTACCTTTCTTGATGTGTGTGTGGATCGACCAGCCGTTTGACTCGACATTGTTTTTCGTGATAGTCCACCCGAATTGCCCACTGAGCCAACTGGAATTGCTCCATCGCCATCAAGCGCATGCGGATCTAACTCTTTGAAGTTTGGCACCGGTTCCAGCGCCATTGCGAAGCCCAGGGAAGCAAGACGTTGCTTCATTTTCTCATTTTGCCTACTGGGGTCAGTCATAGTAGCAGCAACAGAGATCCATGACTTACGCTAAGAGCATAGGGACCAGCTTCAAGTAATGCCGGATTTCTGTCTTATGAGTGATAAATGTTTCGAGGTCGCGTATGTTTACATTCATACTGTGAAAATGTTCCATATCCTGCTCAAGGCCCTGTAAGCGCTGCATCTCTGATTTCATAGCATCAAATTTGTCTTGCTTGCAACGTAGCTGCTCGTTCTCTTGCTGCAGACTGAGAAATTTTGCATGTTCTCCTGAACTAGCGTCCTGCATGCGAAGCAGTTTCTCCTTTGCCTCATCCAATGCGGCCTGAAGTGGTTGGCGTGTCGCGTATGTGTTTTGGCAGTATCTTATGAGGGCGATATATTGAAACTATGTGTTTTAGCATATCGATAGGTTTAACACGGCGAGATGGCATACTCGAAGAGCCTCCATCTCTTTTCCATTGCCGTCAAGCTTGATCGGCGGTGCCGTGAACCAGTGCGGCGGAATTTGGGGATCGTATTCGTCCTTACTGAAACCGCGAATCGAGTAGAGGTCGCGAAGCTCGCTATCATCCTTTTCTTTAATACAAACAGGGCATGGCGCTCTCGGTTGTTGTCCAGCTGGGTGAAATGGTGGTCCTATTGCGTACAACATCAGTCAACGCCAAAAGCTGCGTCACAGATTCTCTGAACGCACCGCTACCCTCTACATGTTTAGCACAGAAGACGTGACAGCAATTGGCAAGGAACAGTCTGGTAACGAGGCGCTCCTTGGGGTTGATGCCGTCTGAGAGGCCGCAAACTGTCTCGTTGCGACCTTCGTACACATCGGCGAATGAAGCGCAGCAAATGGAGCAAGCGTATATGAAATTGAGGGGAGTGACACCCTGATCAGGCGGCACTTTTGCTGAACCGGAGCTCATGGCTATGATCGAAGTGAGAGAGTAGAAGCGGCGCTGGGGTTGAGGGTGAGGCAGCGAGGTCGGCATTGTAGTGACGGCGGAAGTCACGACAACAATGCCAAGACCACGAGCGCCGATCATGCCTGCCTCGTCTGATGGAGTGAAAGTGCAAGGGGGAAACGTGAATGGCAATGCAACGCGGTGTTTGAAACCCACAGATATGTTAAGACGTCCATTCGAGATTTGCGAGAAACGTAATAGAGATTGGAAAAGGAGAGTGGAATGACAGGATTCACACATTGACATAGTGAGAGGTGCATCACAAAGAGAAAGTTGCCATATTTACATGTACATCTAGAGTCCTTGACCTACTATACGAGCGTCCTGGTCGAGCTCAGCTGAAAACCCGGCATGGGTACCTATTTCACATTAGCGCAAGTTCGAACGTAATGCAAAAGCAGCCACTTACTCAGGAGGATATGTTTGCTCAGCTTCCAACTCGTACCTCTTCGCGCCCGCAGTGCCGGTGCTATGCAGACCACTTGGCAGCGGGGGTAGACCCCCAGGACCCAGGACATCTTTGGCCAAGCCAGTGTTTCTCTCAAATGCAACAGCCAGGCCCTTTACACCTTCCTCTTGCGCAGCAACCAGCTGCTTAGAGCCAGCCTCGCCAATCAGCTCCTGCTTGGGGGCCGCTGCGCTTCCAACCTCCAATAACGCAACCGCATCGGCCTGGGTGACGGTCGAGAGCCTGGGGTACCGTCGTCGCACATCGCGCTTCCAGTATGGGTTCTCAGCAAGGTCGGCAGCGGGCACAGTGACGGGGTCGTCGTAGGTATTGGGGTCAACACCGCCCGGGGGTGGGTTACGGAATTGCGGGTTCAAGGGGATACCGGTAGACCGCTTGGGATCAAGGGCGAAGAGCCTGTTGATGGCGGCATAGATGCCCGTGGGCTGGACGGTGTATTTCTACATATGGACTATCAGTACAGTGCGCTTGAAGTCATGGTGGGTGCTGTGGGAGGGGTGTCCGCCAACTGCCAGGTTCGTGAAGAAGTCGTGTGGCATACCGAAAAGGTCGTCGCAACCTTCTTGGACGCCATCTTGAGCACCAAGTCACTGGTTACGCGATTGAAGAGTGGAGAGGGGCCAATGGGCGACTATGCTGATGCTATACGCTTCTCGATGTCCTCGTCAAGCTTGGTGAGGTTCGCGGAGCTCAAAATGTGCCAAGGCGGCAGAATCCGCATGAGTAAGCTGCTGCCTCTCATTGGCCCATTCACACCTTCTGCTTCCTCTCTTCCTGGGGCTCTCGCACTTCTTTGAGCATTGGGAATATATCAAATTATACTTAAGCCACACGCAATCTACTATAAAAGCTATAGTAAGTTGCGTCTACGGGGCTACTATCAATGTCATATAGCTGTGTATCCAAGAACATCCACCGAAATGTGACAATAGTCTTACAACCACCAAGTTGGAAAGAACTACATAGATGCTTCTCCAAAAAAAAAAAGTGCTATGTACAGGGCTATGAGGACATTCCAAAGTACCTACATTGTCGTGTCGCGTCGGAATCTGCTCTTGCCGACATATGCATGTCATCGCTTGCATGCATAAGACACGAGGAAACTTCATCATCGATCCGACATGCTGCCATTTGTACGCGCACAATATCCGTGCCCTTCCTATCCGCCCACTAGCTCAGAAAAAGGGCACCTACATCATTGACCTCAATACCCGCGTCAACACTAGTGCGCGCTGAGGTATCCGTCTAAAATCCCTTCATCGCTGGAATATCCGATACTAGCCGCAATGTGCCGCAACATATACCCAGCCCGCCCGCGCATCAGCAAAGTCGCAAGTTTGCGCACGAGACCTGCCCCAGACATTCCAACCCTTTAGTGTTTCTTTGTCATGGAAATTCACCTCGATGGGACTGGGTATTGCGGGAGCTGCGGATGGCCGTGGAAGGCTTAGAAAGTACTTAATTGAGCGCGTTTGTGTGACCTGAACCGTTGATAAACATTTTTGGCTTTCATCTGCCAGCTTCGCGTAAGAAGGTACATTTTGTGTGCCAATGACCGTATATCAATAACATCTATTCTATTTTTCTGACGTTTCTGGTTGTCGGCTTATCCATGATGGAGTTCCTCCTCAGTCTAGCAAAGACGCTCCTCACCTCTCCACTGCTGCTTGTCGCCTCCATATTCGGATCTCTGTTCTTCTACGTGTGTAGCTCTTCCTTCCATCCTCGAGAGATCAGCTAACTTGATTCCAGATTTTCCTAGTCATCGTCTACCGCCTCACATTCCACCCTCTCGCCAAATACCCCGGCCCCTTCCTCGCCAAAATCACTGATATCTACCTCGCCTACTACGCCTACAAGGGCTCCCGACACCTCGCATTCCATCTCGCACATGAACAATATGGCCCATATGTGCGTCTCGGACCCAATCTTCTCTCTGTAAACACTGCCACAGGCCTCAAGACCATTTATGGCTTCCGCTCCAACGTCCGCAAGGCGAGTTTCTATGAAGCGTTTCCGAGCACGAAGAAGGCTGTCAGTGTGCACTCTGCTATCGATAAGATGCAGCATGCGCGCAAGAGGCGAGTCATGAGCCATGCGTTTAGCGACGCCGCAATCAAGAGTCTGGAGAAGTATATCCTTGCGAATGTCAGGGTTGGGTGTGAAATGCTCGGAAGGAGGAGCGAAGGTGTTTCAGATGAGAAGGGTTGGAGCAATCAATGGAATGCTGCGCACTGGTGCGAGTATCTGGTCTTTGACATCATGGGCGATTTAGTATTTGGCAAGGCTTTCGGCATGTTGGAAAGTCCCGTCAATCGGTTTGCAACGCAATTAGTGGGCAATGCTGCGCATCGCCATCTGATCGTGAGTACTTTCTTCTGAATGCTGTGACTTTATCTGGGGCAAGTGCTAATGAAAACAGTGTGGCACTCATCTCACAATCCACAACTGGCACCTGGACAAGCTGTTTTTCCGAAAGATCGCCGGTCAGCGAGCGCAGTATATGCAGTACAGCAAGGCACAAGCTATGGAGCGAACTAAACTCGGCGTCGATGTTGATCGCAAGGATTTCTTCTACTACCTCTTGAATGCTAAGGATCCGGAGACTGGCAAAGGCTTTAGTATGGATGAGCTATGGGGCGAGTCGAACTTGTTGATTATCGCCGGCTCCGATACGACGTCAACTGCTATGGCTGGAACTTACTTCTACCTTGCTCATAATCCCGCTGCTATGCAGAAAGTCTGCAAGGAGATCCGCGAGGCATTTACGGATGTTGAGGAAATCGTTACTGGACCGAAGCTTAGCGGCTGCTCATTCCTCCGTGCTTGCATCGATGAGACAATGCGTATGACACCGCCAGTAGCGGGTGCTTTGCCTCGACAAGTTCTCCCTGGCGGCCTGGATATTGATGGCCACAACATCCCAGCCGGCGTTGATGTCGGTGTCCCAATCTATTCCATCCACCACAACACAGACTACTTTCCGCGACCCTTTGATTATCTCCCCGAGCGCTGGCTATCTGATTCGTCGGTCAACCCTCTCCACGACAAACTTACAGATGCGCAATCAGCATACAACCCCTTCAGCATCGGTCCTCGAGGCTGTATCGGCAAGGGACTAGCATACGTGGAGCTAACGGTTACAATTGCGCGAGTATTGTTCATGTATGATTTGAGACTGGCACCGGGGACAACGTTGGGTGCTGGAAGCAAAGATCTGGAAGTTGGCAGGACGAGAGCGACGGAGTATCAGATCCAGGATGTGTTTGCGAGCAAGAAGGACGGGCCAATGTTGCAATTCCGAGCGAGAGCATAAGGTAGAAATAAGAATGTCATTATTCTACCTATGTTCAGTCTACGTTCGAGTTATATGTGGATTCTTTTGCAAATGTTTGCAGGAGCAATAGCTGTCCAATCGATCCCAAGTGGATCATTTAATGAAGCAAGGCAATTCGAAGAAGACGGGCGGTCGCTAGGCATTGAAAGCTTTTGATGAGGCGTACAAACCGTTGAAGGTAAATTGGATAATCAGAGCAAGGAATAGTTATACATGGTCTTATTGTAAGGCCAATTCATGGCCTCGGGGAAGGTGGCGCCGTCTAGGTGTTTTTTGTACACGTGTTCATCACAAGATTGGAGTAGCTGCCATATGTGAGATCGCAGACAAAGATTTTTAACAGGCACAAAAATAATAGTTAGCATAATGTATCTATCAAATAGAAGGAAATGCAAATGTGCCGAACTTTTTCGAGTGACTTCAAATAGGCCAAAGTGATTATTTGTTTGAGCCAATCATTGTCTGGCTCCCCTTGGTTCCGTGGCGCTATCGATAAGAAGTCTTGGCGTATGCTAGATTCGAAACTGCTGGATTTCTCTGTTTACATTGACCTTCATCAAATTGACGGTCTGCCACATCTCAGATCATCAAGAACGCTTCTACTTTGCTTAATTGCTTGTTCTCCACGTAATAGTGTTGAATTGCCTATTTCACGCGATGACTGCGCCGAGGGTGGTCACGCGGACTCGTTGTCTCCTTTCGAGGGATATCACAACAGCGCGCATTTCCAGCCCCGTACTATCATCAATCCGGAGAGCATTCCCACAACGACACTTTACTTCCGGCGTAAGGCTGCTGCAAAACCATGTTGAAACTTCTGCGACTGGATATGAGGTTCCCATGACTGCGTCCTCGAACTCGCATGCACAGTCCATCGCACTGCTTAGGGTCCCAAGACGAGCTGTAAAGTCAGAGATAGAGGCATTGCTCCAGAGTAAAGGATTTAATGTGTACGTTCCAAGACAATAGCTCTACTCAGCTATCATAAACTGGTATCATACGATCCAATAGCTGACCGTCTCACAGCAAGAAAATCCAGATGCGTATGGATCGTTTCACCTTCCACAACGACACCATGTGCTTTGTAGAGTTAGGGAGTGAGAAAGAGGCCATCGCAGCTGTTCAAAATCTGAATGATTCGGAATTTCAGACTAAGACTATCATCGCCAAGCCCATGAAAGAAGACTTCATCTGGGGTCCTAAGATCGGTCAGAATCAAGATTTCCGCGGCTTGCGCTACTTCTATGACGACGGAGCCAATTCCCGTGACGCAATCACACCTCTAATTGAAGGTCGCCGTATGATGCTGTCTGTTCAAACGCCAGGCTGGGGAACACAAGATCTGAAAGTCGGCCCTCGTAACAAGTTCACCATGGACATCATCGAGCAGTACTTTGGTAAGTACGATATTGAAGCTGTCGGAAGCCTCCATCCTTTTTACGGTGATAAGAAGGAGAATCCCCGCCTGTTGTGCTTCCTGGATTTCAAGACGAAAAAGGGAGCTGATCAGGCCGCTGTGGAGAACCACGACACCGAGATCGAGGGGCGCAAGACATGGCTCAAGCCCTCTGGCCCTGCTCCTTGGAGAGCTCATCAGATTGGGAAGGTGGATAAGGCATTACTTGCTGAGCTCCAAGAGAAAGAACTTGTGCCTCGCGAGACATATGAAGACAAGTTCGTTAACCCAGTCAGCCAAAAGCGACCTAAGCAAAAGAAGACAAAGCCATCACCCAAGACGAATTGATCCAGCATGAAAGAGAAATACTTGTCAAGGGCTCGCGGAGAATACATTGTATTTGTATCCGCTTGTGCTTATTTTGCATAGCGAACTGGACCACACATTTCATGAGCATCGGCTGTTTGTTCGATTTGAATGTACATTAGCACCATAGGTCTACACGCTAGATAATGAAAGAGTCAGGGTGATGGGTCAATATATAAAGTGGTCCTGTATAACTTGACAATTTTCTTTTTTTCTCCTGGGCAAAGCGCCTTCAGGTAATAGCTGGGCCATTTCCGCTACCGGGAAATTAGATTGTGAAGCAACCGCCAAACACTGTGTTTCCAAGTCCGCCTACCAGCCGGAAGTTTTCGCCCCGTATACAACGCTCCGCCTCAAAAGATCATGAGGGGCTCCCATCAATACAAAGATTACATGAGAATCCGGAAGAAGGTTAACAACGCCAGGGCGGTAGGCAAGAAGACCGACGACAATAAGCGTCTATGGGAATATATCGACCTTCTTCGAGAAAAGACCCGTATTGCGCTAACAAACCGGACTTAGGCTCAAGTGCGGCGACTGGCGACAAGTGAGGACCCGTGGATTCGGAGGAGACTGTCAAGCTAGGGCAAGTGGTGTAGCCGACGCAAACGCACAGATGAACAATTTTCTGGAACCTTTAATAATACGGTAGTGTTCAAAATCTGAGATACAAGTATTTCGCCCGACTTTAGTCGTAGTAACATCTGTGTCCCGGACTGTGCTGAAAGGAGGCGGTATACCCTCAAATCTAGTGCTTGACTATTTTGCACGACGCTTCTACAACATTTACAATCGTCTTAGTAGACAATCTTTTAAGGTTTATATGATTTGTCCTTGGTATAGTAACGAACCTATCTGGCCTGTATTTATCTAGCAAGATGTGCAAGTTACCCTTCAAAGCATCGCACTAGTAACCATTCTTAACTAGCATAGTCCATCAAATTCATTGCCTGGCCCGAGCACAGCTTTGGTATTATTCCCAAATCCCAATTTCACCAAAGTGTTGGCTTGTGCGTCATAGTTTGGCCAGTCCAGACCGTTCTCTGGGTCTCTTGCGAATGCTGCCCATGCGCCCTGGATGTAATTTGTCGTCTCAGTTTCAGTCGCCGTATTGGGTCCGAGTAAATCGGACGTTCCAAAGACCATCGGGATGTCAGATGAGTGATATGCATGAAGCCATGGGAATGGGTTTAAATTTGGCCACTCCCCAAAATATCGCGCGCGCCAGATAGGGACATTGAAGTTCTTTCGAGCACTACCAGATACGTTAGTTTTGAAAGGTACTTGGTGGAGAGAACCTACAGGGCTCCTTTTGCACCTGGGCATGTGGCGATGTTTCGTGTGAAGGCGTCCACAGCGGTTTGGTTTGGTCCAGCTGGGTTGAACGCGACTAGCGAAGCACCTTCGTTGTCGACTTGTGACAAAATAGTCGGGACTCTTGCAAAAAGACCACGGACTTGACGATCAGTATAGTTCGAAAAGCTTGTGATGTCATCAGGCGAAGGTTGGAATGACAGTGATCTTCCACCATTCGCAGATGCATTGTATTTGTTGTACACCTCGATGATGGCATTCGCGTCTGCTTTCTGCATGCAGGAAAATTCTTCGTCTTTGTTGGAAGATGAGCAGCCAACTTGGGAGGCGACATAGGTGAAGTTTGAATTGGTCGCGTCATTAGAGCTTCCCCCAGACGCGGTACCTGATTGAGCAATAAATCCCTTTACGATTGGGTCGTCGGGGTATGCATAGGCATACTTGTCGACAGCCATTCCACTATTACAATTAGTCAATATATTTTTGGCGAGAACGGAACTATAATACCCGGCTGACTGTCCAAACAACACCATGCGGTCTGGATCCCCACCGAATGAGCGAATATGGTTGTAGACCCACTCAACTGCCTTTCTATGATCAAGCAAACCAGGATTCATGTTCTTTCCGTCTAGAGCTGCGGCATTCGGGTATCCAAAGACATTTAGTCGATAACTAGCCTAATTAGAAAGTAACTCTGACACCGGGATAGCAACATTACTTTAAAGCAACCACGACAACGTTTTGGTCTTTCGCAAGTCGATGTCCATACTTGTAGGGACTCGCACTTCCGCCCGATGTAAACCCGCCACCATGAATCCAAATCATGACTGGTAACAATTCAGCTTTAGCTTTCACTCTTGGAGCCCAAACATTCAAGGTTAAACAGTCCTCGCTTTGTTCTTGACCAGGAGTAAGAAGAAAGCCTTTAAGATACTCCGAATACACCGTCTTTTGGCCATTGCTGTATTGTATGCAAGACGGTCCAAACCATGATGCATCGATGGTTTGGTTTGTAGGGCGTTTAGTAATTGGGGGTCGAAAACGCGCCATGCCCACTGGGGGTTCAGCATAGGGAATGCCACCAAAGAAACGGACTTCAGTGGAATTTGGCCAAGATACACCTTTTACAGAGAAAAGATTCGTGTGTACCAGCAGGTCATCATGACCTGCTCCTTTAGGAGCGCCATGTGCCAATGGGAAGAGCAAGAGAGCGGCAATCTTTAAAATGTTTAAAGCTGCCATGATATGCTAAGACGCAAGGTAAATGCTTATAATGCAATGAACCATTGGAGATACTTAATACTATTTATTTTTCGATACTGTGAGAAGGAAACACTTATACGAGGAGGTTAGTATTGTACGGTCAATGACGATGATTGGCTGGATTAATCCTTTTCCCGATGATCATCGGTATGGTCGCGATTTGGTTAGCACTGACCTATCAATCTCGGGGCCCCGCAAGAAGAACTGATCTCATTATGTCCGAAATCTTAACTATAGCCCCTGCAAAATGTATCTGCGAACAACGTTCGACCACGGCGTTGCCGCACCAGCGACACCGAAAAGGACGGATCTAAAGTTGCTCCATGGATCTTGCAGCGGGGCAGTTATATTCGCAATGGCCTATACTTCGCAGATAGACTTGCCCCAGGAATTTTTCTCTTCCTGTATTTAATTGCTGGGGTAATTTGTCATGACTCGTACACGGTAGACGGAGCAAATACAGGACCGAGACCGGAATATACCCGGCGTGCGATACGAAAGCAGCGGCAGTCTCGGCAAAATTTGGCCCCTCACATATTCGTGTGTGAATGTCCTTAATGTTGATGTTTGGGAGAAACAGAGGCCCACAACTGATGACGCACCTGACACTTCTTGATCCGCTTTACGTTTGTGGGTGACTTGACAGTCATGACTGTATCAACTCTGAAGTTCTGAGCACATACTCCGTCTTGCGTTTATTCAGAGCCTCATGAATCCACTGTAGAGAGTGAGGACATTCGTGTATATAATCACACAAACAGCAGCTAAGAAATTTTCCAGATTTACGCCCTTCTGCTCTAGGCTGACGGTGTTTCAATCAAGTTAAAAGCTCCAGTTTAAATGTTTCTTGAAACAGAGTCGTTCGTAACATATGTCATTATGTACTTCGCGGGTTTCAAATAATTTTAGCTGGACAGTAAAGTTTGCTAAGACGTCCGCAAAAGCAGGCAGACATTTTAACCTTCAATGCTTTTCCTATGTACACGACGGAGACTTTATACCAGCATAACTGCCATGCAGACCATATTATTTAGTTAGAAATTTATATACGCGAATGGCGTTTGAATTCTTGAGAGCTATTCTTCTGTGGGCATGAGTCTGTGTTCGAGGCCCCTAAGGGTTTTATCTTTGCAAATCTACCAGAATGTGGAATTTGTACATGATATTTATTCCAGACAATACAGTGAACCCCAAATAGCGTTTCATTAGTTATTGCTTTCGAAACTGCCTTCACCAACCTGACAGAGTGCAGGTTGTCATCGAATCAAATTGGCCTGTAGGTTGGGATGGTCGTCATTGACGCTGAACACAACTTCATGTAAAAAATATTAGTCAGTGATGGGTCATCGACAAACTGCTCTATTATGTTTTTAAACAAAGTACATGCTCCACTCTGACGTCTAGAGGATTTGTATGAGCAAACTAGGCGGATTTTACCAAGCACAACAGCCATCGTTTTATACTTGATTGGCTTGTAGGCCTTGTCCCACAACTTGCAAGAGTTCTGTTCCATCATCGATGATACATGAGAATATAATAGCAGATTTGTCTTAGGCCTTCTACCAAATATCCTTCCACTATGAACGGTACAAAAGAGGAGTAGTCGTGCTAAAACCCCTCCCCCACAGCCGAGAACATGTGGGGCAGGAGCTACCCCAACTCACCCCGCACACGATGCAAAACTGATATTCGTCCGGCAGTACTCAGTAAAACAGCCATTAATGGTTTAAAAGAAGCATCGACGTGAATCCAGAAAACCATCGACTGCAACCATGGATCCATCACAGTACGGCATTAGCACGCTCCCACTTCACCATGCGCCTTACGATGTGATACTACCGGAAACGCTCAAAGGTGAAAATACAAACAAAGTAGCAATTATCACAGGAGCCGGAGGAGGTATTGGTTCTGCAATCTCAGAGTCGCTTTCGAAATCAGGTGCCCATGTCGCAATTTTGGATTTGAAGCTTGAAAACTTGGAGAACACGAAGAAGGCATGTCTCGCACAGGGCGTCAAAGTTGAAACCTACGCATGCGACGTTACCGACGCGACAAAGATAAAGGAAGTCTTTGACCAGGTGGAAAAACAACTAGGACCCATCGATATCCTCGTGAACAACGCTGGTATCATGGATCTCCGGCCCTTTTTGATGTCAACTTTCGAGGCTTTCTGGCGACAGATTGACGTCAACTTTAAGGCACCGCTGATGCTCATCCATGAAGTTTTGCCACGCATGCGCGACCGCGGCAGCGGTTGCATCATTAACATCGCCTCCCGCTCCGGCACAGTCGACATGGCCATGACGCTTGGGTACGTAACCTCGAAGGGCGCCTTGATCCGTGCAACACATACGCTGCAGAAAGAAATGGAGCTTGATGGTTTGGATCCAGCGATTCATATGTATGCACTGCATCCAGGCGGCGTGCTCACCGGAATGGGTGGCGGTAAGTACCCGCTTGAAACTGCAAAGGTGTAGTCGTCAAGTGCTGACACCATATCTCTCAGCTGGAGCTACCCCCGACGTAAAAGAGAAATATGGAGACATCAAAGATGAGGAGTACTATGTTGATCTGTTCAAAGATCCGCCGACGTTGTGTGGACAAACGTGTGCGTTCCTCGCGTCTGGTAAAGGGAAAGAGCTCAGGGGATTTTATCTGGGTAGGTTCCACAATCGATGACACGTCATTTTGACCGATACTAAAGTACCCAGATTGTCGACAAGATATCTCAAAGCTGCTGAGTATCGGTCGTGAAACGCTGTTGAAGGAGAACAGAAATACACTGACAGTAAACTTCATTGAAGGCTATGCCAATGAACCGTAGTGTAATCACGATGTCTGAGTTCTACAACCTAATTTCGTTCTACTTCACATTTCTCATACAGTCTCCTTCGTCTCAACATGCTCCGTACTGAAACTCTTCCTGCCCTTCCCAAGCTTAAACTCTTCACCTGCAGCAATCCTCGCATCGGCTTCAATGAATTCAGCGGGGCGATGCAGCTGTACCGCCAGTTTATTTCTATTAATTAGAATACCTGGTTTCGTTTCGAAAAACCTGTCGATGTCTTCGAGAGTGCGGTTTGCCGTTTCCGGGTAGAAGAAGTACGTGATAGGAATGAACGCGAAGCAGATGACGGCCCAGATGATCCAGAATTTGTAGCCAAGCTTCTCGATACCGGGAAGAGTGGCTTGAACCACAGCGTAATTGCAAATCCAATTCGTGCTCATAGCAAGAGAGGCGCCTTTCGTTCGCATTTCAAGGGCATTGATTCTACGCAAAAGTTAGCTACAAGATGAGTATAAGGGTAAGCGATGCGTACTCAGTAGGGTAAAGCCACGGTACGCCGAGAACTCCCATGCCGAAGCTAGCGAAAAAGACGAAGAAGAATGATACGGCGACAATACCGAGCTTGTAGGAGTCACCCCCTTTCTCGGTCTGGCCTTGTGAGGCTGCGATGACGATCCAGCAAATGGAACATGCAGCCGCGGATACCATCATGACCTTTTGGAAATCAGCTCCGCATTTTGAATACTCTGATATGTAATGCAACTCACCTTGCGTCGTCCATATCGCTCAATGACGAAATATGCTAAGCAGGCGAAGATAAGATAGTCGACCGATCCAGCTGCGGCCAAGATTCGCGACAGCAACTCCGAGATGCCTAGCGCATTGATAAAGATATAGCTCATGTAGTAGCTCGTAACGTTGATTCCAGATATTTGGTTCATGGCTTGCATCCATGCTCCAAGGATCATGCGTCGGAGTACACCACTCGGGCCCTTCCCGCTGAGTAGTTGCCACCAACTGTATGTATTGACATGTTCGCGATCAAGAATATCTTTGATGATATTGTACTGTGTGAGAACAGTCGGAGACTCCGGTGTCGCTCCGTGGCCTTCCAGGGCGGCGAGAACTTCTAGCGCCTCGTCGTGCTTGCCCTTGCGGATGAGGAGACGAGGTGAATCTGGCAAGAACGGACACATGGCGTAGATACAAAAGGTGAAGAAAAGCTGAAAGGCTAATGGGAAGCGCCATGCCACATCGCGTGGCGCGAAAGAGAAGCCTAGAGTAAGCCAATTGGAGATACTAAAGCCGGTGATACAGTTGGCTGTGTATATCGTTAGCTACATATTTTCCAATAATCTGATATTTAAACTCACCCATCTGAATAATTACGAGCTTGCCTCTGCTATTCATCTTACTTGTTTCGGCCTGCCAGACACCAGCTGTCGCAGTATTCATACCAGTTCCTAAGCCTGCCACAATGCGTCCGACCATCATACTTGCAACTGTCCAGCTGCATGTCTGAATTATTGCGCCTATCCCAATCACTGTAGATCCGAGCATGATCTGACGTGGACGTCCAAGAATATCGCCGGTCCAGATAGTACTCATGGCGCCGATGAAGCAACCGATATTGTAAATCGAAGTCATGACTCCTTGCATATTCGCGGATGGGTATCCAAAAGTATGCAGGAAGTTCTCTGAGATAATAACATTGCCAAATACGCCTTGGTCGTAACCGTAAAAGATGAGCACAGTGCTTGCTGCGATTGATATCCATACCGTCAGCCTTTCCCCAGTGCCTCCAAGGTATTTGCGCGCCATGACTGCTGGCGCTGAACGAGATAGTGGGCTTGATGTTTTCGGAGAAGAGAGGAGAATCAAGAAAGGTGTGAAGACGTCACAGTAAAATTCTCGAACTAAGAAAGATTCGATATCAGGCCCAACCCACTGGGACAGAACCAAACCTCGTCATTGCGGCGATCATCAGTGCGAAGCCGACATCTTATACAACGACCACCGTATCTCAGCAGCCTCGGGCCATCTCCGCCTGTTGATATCCCATCTTTTCAGGCATCCCGTCGTCTCGAGCCAAATTTCTGCTCTTTTCCCCAGGTTCAGGTCACTTTCCCCGTACCCCAGACGATAGGGATCCACTCGGCCCACCCAGAATGCCATCATTCGTTATACCCTATATCCGAAGCTTCCTCAAGCGAGTTAAGACATATTGGCGAGGATGACAAGCGAGGTGATATGCAGCATAAAAAAGACTTGATGACGGAGAGGGCAGTGTTGAGGCTACAAAGTGCGGAAATAACTTTCGTCGGCTTACTTATTTGGGGAATGCGGAATTGTGCATTGTGTTGAGATGCGGAAGGTGTGGCGAGAGCGGGGTAAAACGAAGGTTTGCCGAGTGTGGGGAGATACTAGCACTGCCTGCACACGGGAACGTTTGGGGAGTCACTTGCGGTCGCTGCAACAGTGGACAGAGCAAGATGAAATGCAGGCTAAGCTACGTTACTACCCCAAGGCTTCTCGGGTCAAGGCGGCACGAGAAATGGTCGAGTGCGTATCTCCGCAATTTCAGGTAATAGTTTTCAAGTCGTGCTACTATTTGGGCAGTTCCTTTACATAAAGACAAAATGATTGTACCTTGCGTACGGCTCGGAAACCGTTGCTCGAGACATGACGACTGGTGTGCTTTCGGTGCTGTCGAAAAGCTCGAGACGAGCGGGACCTGTCGTCACTACTTGAACATCATATTGCATCTGGAAGTGCATGAAGATCATCTCATCAGAGGATCTACAACGCTCTGATGTAAAGTCATTGGCCGCTTCAAGGCTATCTTTTACACATGTGTCTCCTAGCCATAGAACATCCTGTGAAACGTGATGAGTACAACATTTGTACCACAAAGGCAGCAATGAACAAATACCACACAAGTGAATCCTATCTGGCTGATGTGGTGGTATTAAGCTGAAAACTATGAGTAATACCTCAGGGACAAAGCTGAAGACAAATGCGGTAACTGAACAATAACACCGAGCGTCAACAATTACCGTTTAATTCCCCGCAGCTAGCCCCACAACTCCTACGATTTCGATCGTCTCCAAGAATAATATAAATAACTCAGAAAAAAGCTAGGCACGACCAGTAGATATCAAGGAAAAGTGCACAAACCCAGTGAAAGCGAGGGAATTGGGAAGTATTCGGAAATTCGTGTAACATAAGCCGGCCACTTTATTGTGCATTCGGATCCGACAAGCTTCTGACTCGGACTCCGAACCATCAACGCCCCGATAGGCGTAAACTATGTCGCGCCCAACGCTAGAAACAAAACAGCTCAATTGCATGTAAAGTCAAGTCCAAAATCATTGGTCATCGTCTGAACTTCTCACATTTTGTCAGCTGGCAAATGAGGATTATCGTGGCCTAGGCACAAAGAACCTACCCGACCACGTTCGGTCAGCGTCAAGTGGCTTCACATTGTATACCCGTAGCTTGCAATTGAAGCTGTCAAGATCAGCTTTTGGCCAGTGCCCTCGTATTGCAGCCTTTTGCTACCGCTTGATCAGATCACGGGAAAAAATGCGGCAAACGATGGTCAGCAGCTGGAGGGCATCTAGCCTACTACACCCCTTTTTACAGATCCATAAAGAAGGCCTCACGGAATCTGTAGGCCACTCGTAGCAAACCAAAAGCTTGAGTCCTCGAACTTCCCACAGCTTCGGCACAATGTTTACTAAAGTCGCGATCGCCCTCTTGGCAGGGTCAAGCTTTGCCACCGTCATACCGGACATCTTTCCTCGTGGCACTTCTGACAATGCAGCAAAGGCCTGCTCACAACTCAAGTCAACATTCCCAAACAACTATGTGGACAAGTCAAGTCCGAACTACCAGGATGAGGTGGTGATCAATTGGTCGACGAATTGTGAACTTCCGGCAGCATGTTTCTTTATTCCCACTACCACCGACCAGGTCGCTAAAGGGCTTTCGATTGTGACAAAGGCTGGTTCGCAATTCGCTGTTCGTAATGGTGGTCATAGTATGTAACAAACCGACAACAACAACTCGTGAGCCATACACTAATTCAGTACCCTGGTTCATAGATCCCAACGTCAAGTTTGCCAGTATAGATGGAAATGGCGTGTTGTTCGATATGTCTCAAATGAAGTCCCTGTCCCTCAGCTCTGATAATTCCATCATCTACGCGGGCACCGGAAACAAGGGTGGTGATGTTCAAAAGATCGCTGACTCCGTCGGCAAGTCCGGTGTTACAGGCCTGAATACTGCCGTTGGTATCTCTGGACTCACTCTAGGCGGCGGTTACACCCTCTTCTCCCAGCTCAATGGCCTCGTAACCGATAATATTGCGAATTTTGAGGTCGTTCTTGGCGACTCTTCTGTTGTCAATGCCAACGCTACGAGTAACGTCGATCTTTATCGCGCGCTCCGAGGCGGCGGCAACAACTTTGGCATTGTTACTAGATTCGATATGAAGACCTCGCCAGTGCATGACATATGGTACACACTCTTCAGCCTTGATCCCAAGGACTATGCCAAGTTTATGCCGGCTCTCACTCAAGTGCAAGCGAATATGGAGAAGGACCCCAAGGCCAACGTTTACATGTTAGCCTCCAAAACGGAGGTGGAAGTTGCGCTCTTCTACGCCGAGCCCGCGTCAAGACCTGAGGCTTTTGCGCCTCTTCTGGACCTTACACCTCTGGAAGTGCCTGTACCTCCAACTAATGGCACTGTATACAAGCTCGCGCAGACCATGTCGCCTCCCGAGGATGCCGTGATTCGCCAGATCAACTCGGTAATCACCAAGCCAAGTGCCGACTACCTGGTTGCCTTATACAAGCAAATCCTAGAGCAAGCACCTACTTCCGGTGGTGAAAGAGATCTGGTCTTGGCAATCAAGCCTGTAGGCTCTCGCGTGCCCTCAGTTGGCACAAAGCAGGCTGGCGGCGTGCCTAATTCTTTGAATCTCCAACCCACTTCTCAAACCTGGACCTCAATTCTGGTGCAATATCAGGACGAGAAGGATAAAGATATGATGACTAAGATCCAAAGGAATATGGATTCCTGGATGACTTCTAATGCGCGCAAGAGTGGATTGCTCCTTCCCAATTTGTTCGCCAATGATGCAGGAAGTCATCAAAATGTCATGGCGAGCTATGGATCAGAGAGCTTGCGTAACCTGAAGGCTGTCAGCAGAAAGTATGATCCTGCACAGGTATTTCAGAAACTACAGGCCAATGGATTCCTTGTGTCCAAAGCATAGTCCTTCATCCTGGTAAAGTCATTGTAATTTGTATTTGATATTTCTTAGAGCATATGTACTACCTAAGATACAAAATTCTTCAAATCAGCTCGTGTTTCCATGACGTTGAATTTAAACAGTGTCACTATTTCTTATGATGAGGGATCTCTACGAGAATGCTGTTCTGTACATTACAAATCCATTCGCTTCTCTTTCCGACGAGTCTCACATTCATGCGGTCTTTCTCGCGCGGTCAGCACTAATGATGGATTAAGCCAACCGCCCCACTTTTCACGTCTGCTTTTCGACCACCTCATCTTTATGACTGCGAACACCCGATCTTGTGTCCCGATCTATCATTTTCTGACACACTCCAATTACGGGGAAAACGGTTGTGCAGCCTTTATTCCGATTACCAGGTCAACATAAAATGGTCGGCCTGATCACAACTACCAAACAACCTGAACAGGAAAGGGCTCATAGAGCAACCCCTGTCATGAGCAAGATAGAGGCCATTGATGCAAGTATAAAGTAATTACTTTTCTGACTTGTACTCTTTACATTTTCTCCGGCCACGACGTCTGTCATGATGCCTTCCTTACAACGCAAGAGCTTGATGCTGCTCCTGATCTCCTCGGTCCTCGCCAATCCACTTCAGGCCCAAGAAAAATGTACTTCATCTACGTTTCAGGACTTGGAACTGTTTGGAGGCAAAATTCTGAACATACAGACACACATCCACGCTAATCTCTCCCTGTATGTCGCAACCGCGCAAAACCACTATGCGAAAAATGTTACAAACCTCAATGCTTGCGAGTTAGCCATTACGTACACACATCCTGGATATAATGACACTATTAATACTCTTGTTTGGTTGCCTACGGATGACAATTGGACGGGTCGATTTCTGGGTGCTGGTGGGGGAGGGTGGACGACTGGAGCTGAGGACAATGGGACACTTGTCTGGGCTGCGAGTGAAGGATTTGCCGTAGCAACAACAGATGGAGGCCATACCGCTAGCACTCCGATCGAAGAATGGTCTTTATCCAGTCCTGGGAATGTGAATTGGGTTCTGTTGCAAGATTTCTCCTCTACTGCGCTGGACGATGCTGCGACATTGGGCAAAACAGCTGTGCGTGCATACTACGGCAAGGCACATAGTTACAGCTATTGGAATGGCTGCTCAACAGGCGGCCGTCAGGGCCATATGCTAGCGCAGAGATATCCGGACCAGTATGATGGTATTCTTGCGACAGCTGCAGCGATCAATTGGAATGAGCTGTTGATGTCTCTTTTTTGGCCTCAAGCAGTTATGAATGAATTAGGTACGTAGTCTGGTAAATTGACCAGAAGTGCGTCGCTAACATGGTTTTAGGCAAGTTTCCATCCCAATGCGAGCTTGAAGCTGTCCACGTCGCAGCTCTCGAGGCCTGCGATGCACTGGATGGCCTCAGAGATGGCATAGTCTCCCTACCAGAAAAATGCGACTTCGATCCTATGACTGTCGTGGGTCAGCAGTACATATGCGCATCAACAAACACCAGTACCACAATTACGGAGATCGGAGCAACGGTCGCGAAGCACACGTTCAAAGGGCCAACCTCTCCCGATGGCGAATTTCTATGGTACGGCCTTGATGAAGGTGCCTCACTCATCTTCACGGCGGGCACTGCGTGCACCAATGGGACCTGTGTGGGCTCTCCAATGATTATTTCCGCAGGCTGGATCAAGTACTTCCTGATGAAGGACCCGAACTTTGATCTTTCTACTATCAATATCACTGTTTTCGACAATCTATTGCACCAATCAATCAACCGCTACGATTCCATTATAGGGACATCAGATCCTGATCTGAGTCAATTTCGCAAAGCAGGCGGCAAGATCCTTAATTGGCACGGTCTCACTGATGCCCTTGTCCCTCCTGGCAATACGTTGGATTATGTGAAGCGCGTGCATGAGCGGAATCCAGATGCTAGTGAATTTTACCGGTATTTCGAGGCTCCAGGCGTTGACCATTGTGTTGGTGGGTCGGGATGGTACCCAGGGGATGGCCTAAAGAGTCTGATTGATTGGGTTGAGAAGGGCATTGCTCCTGAGACGTTAGAGGCAGAGACTCAGGGACCTGCAGCGGGGAGGAAAGCGAATCTGTGTTTGTGGCCGAAAAGACTGGTGTATGTCTCTGGCGATCCTAACCAGCCCACGTCGTTTGAGTGCCAATAGGTACGCTGGCTTGGTCGAGCAAGGAGTATACTTTAATTTGTGTAATGAAAGACGGGTCTAACCTTTTGAATTCCTCGGCAAAATGATTGGTTCTGAATCTCTATGATCCAATAAGAATTATTGGGTTTATTCATATGCAATAGGCTGATTCAATGTTGTAGCTGGGCCGTAATGGATCTCGCCCACCTAAGTCTCAAAGAAGCCAACGAAACAAACCTAACCTCAATAGGCTAATTTATATCATCTCCACTTGTATCTAGAAGTATTAGAACTATACACTATGTCAACTAAATAAGCAGAAAGTCAATGACCGATGCGCGTTGATACAGCAGGATCAGCTACTAGTGGATAGGGTTTACCTTTGATTAATTGATCGAGTACTCTCTGGGTCGGGTTGACTTGATTCTCAATTACGATGCTTTTGATGCAATAAAAAATGTTGCTACCACTTCCTAACGCCTGAAGATTCTCACAGTTGGTACCATGATATCCCTAGGTACACTTGGCGTGTTATAGCCTTTTCTGGGCATAAGCTCGTACTCGTGGAATTAGATGACGCTGGTGAAGCTGGCTGAGTCCTTGGGCGCCTAGAATGCAACTTCAGCGTCTTGACTTTCCATTTTAGTTTCGTCGCAGTATCGTGGGTATTACTGAGAGCCGTTGTGGCGCGGTGCTTAATTGCACTGACATCATCCGCCCAGGATAGGATATTCTAACAAGTCAATCATTACCGTAGAAGAAACTCTCTAAGCTGGTTCCCTGGATGCGAATTCGGGTTATGAGGAGCATCTGTTGAATTTTTCTCAAACTGACCAAAACCGCTATAAATATCAGATACAACTATGGATCAAGTTAGGACAAGGTGCAATGAAGTTTCAGGAAGGGCAGTTGCGTTATATGCTTTCAACAGACAGCGACCTATTTATTAGATACCTAACATGTGAGATAGTTGTTTTTACAAACCATGCGTCTGGCTGTGATGTGTACGATGGAGTCTTCTGCCGTTCCACTTTTCCAGGCCGTTCTTCATCCTCCTTACTCCTTGAACGGCTGTAAGGCTCCATCAACTAAGCACAAGGCCGATTTCACATAAAGTTTGCAGGTCATCAATTACATCGCATGCATTTCCAAGTGCCTGTGTTGAGATCGTGATCGACAGGGAGGCTGTGCAAGCCTACAGAATCACAACCCTCGCTTTCCTCGCGATGTGGCTTGGCTTACCTAACAAGGCAGTTTCGTCGATTTATACATATATACTGACCAACATTTGAATGAATTAAACCTACCCAACAATCTTTTTCCCACGGTTGAGTTTGTTTTACAGAATGAAAATTGATCAATTGCTTCTCTATCTACTGCCCGCTTCTGTGGCCGCCTCACGAGGCCGTCCTCATCGGTGCACAGCAAACCATTCCTGCTGGCCATCTTCCAATGATTGGAGGTCATTTAATGAAACCATTAGTGGGCGGTTAATTGCCTCTCGTCCTGCCGCGCACGTCTGCCACGGCTCCGAATACAACCAAGCTCATTGCGAAACAGCAAAAGCGAACTGGGCATCCAGCGACTGGCGCACTGCTCAACCAGGCGCCTATTCAGCCATCCTATGGGAACTAGGGCCGGATCAATGCTTCATTAATGCTTCTGTTTCCGCACCCTGCGAGCAAGGTTTTGTAGCAGATTACACAGTCAATGTATCTACTGTCAAAGACATCCAGAAGGCTGTGCGGTGGGCGACAAAGAAGGATTTGTATCTTACGGTAAAGAATACTGGCCACGATCATCTCGGAAGATCTAGTGGAAAGGGAAGCTTTGCGATTTGGACGCATCATTTGAAGGGACGTATCTGGCACGATAGTTTCGTTCCGAAGGGGGACAAAAACGGAAAGGTCGGGGTACCGGCTGTTACCCTGCAGGCTGGAGAGCAGTGGCTGGATGTTTATCGCGATGCTGACCAGCAAAAACGCATTGTAGTTGGCGGAAGTGCGAGGACAGTTGGTGCAGCGGGTGGATGGTTTACCGGTGGCGGTCACTCACCGTGGAGTCACTTCTATGGACTAGGCGCTGACAGTAAGTACTACGCCTGCCTAATACCAATCTTCCCCTACTTATATCGAACTATAGATGTCCTCGAGGTCAACATCGTTTCCGCATCCGGTGAAGTCAAAACTCTGAATGAAAACACCAACGCTGAGCATTTCTGGGCTATCCGTGGAGGAGGCGGCAACTCTTGGGGTATAATTACTTCAATCACATACAAGACTCACCCACTCCCAACACATATCAAAGTCCTTGCAGCCCAACTCAACGCCACATCGCCTACGGCTCGCCGCGAATCCCTTGCTCGTGTTTTCAAGACCATACCACGCATCACAGATCTCGGGTTTACCGGGTATGGGACACTGGGTGAATCATTAGGTCTAATCTTCCTGCAACCAAACGGCACAAATGCTACAGCTGGTGAGGCTGCAGCACTACTCAACCAGGCTGGAAACGTCACAGGTGTAGAGGCATTCGCATTCGCTTTTGACTTTCCGAGTTGGTCCGCGTACACTAATGCTTTCCTTCAAGATCCAAATATTGCGACGAATGTGATTGATCCGAGTCGCTTACTGACTCCTGAAGTCTTGACAGAGAAAACGGCGGAGTTAGTGAGCTTGGTTATGGATGAGTTTCCGGATCTATATCCTGGATTCAACTTTAGTGAGTCTGATACAAATCCAGCACACGGGACTGGTATGAATGAGAAGCCCAGCTGACTCCGGATATATAGTTGGTAAAGTTGATTCCCGCAACCGTGATGCCACCGCAGTCCATCCTATCTGGAAGTCCTCGCGCGGTATCTTCAGCATGGGAACGGACTGGGCCGATGACGCCTCCGAGTCTGAAAAGCAGAAGAAGAAGATGCGAGCGGTCGAGGTTAGCAAGAGGCTCGCGGAGATCGTGGGCGTAGACGGTGGAACCTACGTAAACGAGGCAAATCCGTATGAGCCATACTGGAAAGATGCATTCTGGGGCAAAGAAAAGTATGCAAAGCTTGAGAAAATTAAGAAAAAGGTAGATCCCAAGGGCGTGTTCGTGTGTAACCGTTGTGTAGGTGGAGATCTAGTTTATGAGCCGTGAGGAAATTGTTTCCAGGCATAGAGCGCAAGTAGGTATTTCGAGAGTTATCAGGACTTTCTTGCTCTGCACAAATTCCGTGAAAGCTTTCGTTCGATTTGGCTCTGCATCAGATTACTATATTCAGCGTTTGGTACATTGTTGGGCGTGTTTGGGCGCCGCTTTCTTATGTAAATAAAATTGTTCAATTGTGGATGGGTGATGCTCTTCTGAGCAGTAGTTTAAACTGCTACGCCAGCGCTCCGAATCTTTTATTTCGTCCTTGTTCGGCACCATTGTTTCTTCACACGACGCACCGCTTATCATTGCTTGAATGATAGTGTGAAGCGCCTAGTTAAAGGCATTTTTGGAAAGATAACAACCAGTGACATTAGCCCTTTATTCTAGAGAGTTACTCGATATCTCGCATAGAAGTTTTTACCGAAGTAAGGTTTAGGAACAAATTTGGTTTTAGCCGTATCGCTGTCTTTTAGGTGTCGAAGCACACTTCTGACTCGCGCAGCGCATCTTCTGCGGCACGGCTACGGCACGGGAGGGTAAATAGGTTCCGTTCTGTCTGCTTCCAATATATTGAGCCTCCTGGAGAATGCTGCCTTAACGATTCGATAGCGCAATTTACTTCAAGACCATCCTAAATCTCTATTCGTGTCGTCGTTTGCAGTACCACGACAATCATTTCAGCCCTACCAAAGGGACTGCTTCGGCACATAGTTTGCTACCTTCCCTACTCGGGCTATTTAGCATTTATTAAGGGATATGCGAAGATTCCAGTGATCACCATGCATCCCCGCACAATTCCAAGAAATGCCCGTATTACACTCACGGTGACTGGCCGCAAAGAATAGTTATCTAAATATGCCCACGAGGTTACGGCCTTGCGAAGTCGTATGGTCAAGGGTGTTTCACATATCCTTCAGATCAAAGAAGAAGCATATTTAGTGACAATGCCCTGTAATTAACCAGCAAAGCGGTGGTGTTATCCTCCAACGCATGTCTGCTCGAAGATGTGTTCTTGAGGCCTGTATTCTTCATGAGCAGGCGTCTTGCTCATGGCTCGCCTTAGTCATGCTGGACTCCAATGAAATCATTTGGAATCATTGGCTTATGTGATAGTCCAGGGAAATCACTCGGCTATTGTTATGATCCGGAAAGAGAAGCCGTACTAGGTACTGTAGTCATATGGATGTGGACACCGTCATTTGAAAAGAGTCCGTTGACTTTGGAGTCCTTAGCAGGCTATCAGCATTTTCATTCCTTTCCTTTTGGCATCCAAATTTATTGATATAGTTGTGATAGCGCTTCCAACTAGTCGTTGCTAGGCCAGGCAATTTTGCTACTATCCACGTTTCCAGAATTCAACATCACGACATGTAACGGCGACCATCGCCTTGACCTAAGATCTCGCAGTTTTTCAGTCATTCAAGACTTGATGCACTCTGAATTCATGACTATTTTCAGAGAGGACGTTTGACAAGGATTTCGAGCGAAAGAACGCGCATCATGACCTTTTTGGATCGATAATTTGCTAGAAGGTCAGTTTCAATGTGCTGAGACCACGAAGGACTGTCAAAGGTATGCACTGACGAGCATTTGGCGATGTGACGTCCAGTAATGACGTGTGAATGGCCCGCGGAGTCCTTGAGATTAGCCAAAGCTCATAATCCTTTGTTTTGCTACCTCTAAATACTTCTGCTTGAAGTAAGCGAATACTTTGTCAAGAGCCAAACACTTTCAAAACTAATTCAAGAACGAAAATTCAAGTAATCTGAAGAGAGTGGTTGAGGAGGGTGGAACATGAATGGTCATAAGAGTGATGGTGAATTCAAGACGACCACGAAATGGATCCTCTGAAGGGCGTGTAAGCAGCACAATAACTGCACCTATTGAATATAACGAACACACTTCTAGCCGATGAAAGCCGCTCAAAGGACCGCTGGGCTGGTATGGATTGGAGATTTTGCGATGTTGTGTTTCTCACGCGCAATTGCGTTCACAGCCGCGCTATACCCAAACAGGCAAGGTAGCCGGGAGACAAGCTTTTTTTTCATGCCTACCCGATCACGACATTTAACGCCATGCGAATTCTGACAATCATGGTCTCCATGCAAGGAAAATCTTGGGTAACACCTTCCCTCGACGTCGTATTTGCTGCTGGACACGCCATCCGGTACGACCGAAAGTTCGCCCTAATGGCGTGGCAGACAAACACAGGCCACACCTAGGCGCCTCCGCCTTCTCAAATGGGAGGTAGGCTGACGATTCGCACGGCCCTAACGGAGTGGACCGGTTTGCTGGTGTTTCTTCCTGTATAAGAGGGCCGGTAATCTGGTACAGGACGATCTCCATCCTCTCCTGCATTGCACGTTGCTCCACTATCTCCACCTCCACCATGTCGAGATTCTTCTCGAAGTACGGAGCGACCACGTCGACATCAGCCAAAGATACCAAGGACACTGTCGATGTACCTACTTCAGATATCGATGATGGCTCTCTTTACCATGTTCGTCAGGCCAAACGCCAGATTGGTGTCACCTCAGCTGTCTTCCTCGTCTTCAATCGTATGATCGGGACAGGTATCTTCGCAACGCCTAGTGCCATATTCTCCCTCTCCGGCAGTGTTGGGCTCTCCCTGTTCATCTGGGTTGCCGGTATGCTGATCGCCGCTGCGGGTATGGCGGTATACCTCGAGTTCGGCACTGCGATTCCCCGGAACGGTGGAGAGAAGAACTATCTCGAGTTCGTCTACCGCAAACCCAAGTTCCTGGCTACCGGAATGTACACTGGATACGTCGTTCTTCTTGGCTGGGCTGGTTCCAACTCAGTCGTCTTCGGAGAGTACATTCTTCACGCCGCTAATGTTGAAGTCAATCGCTGGAACCAGAGAGGTGTAGGTCTTGCGTGCATTACTACCGCATTCCTCATCCACGGTCTGGCCTTAAAATGGGGTCTGCGACTGCAAAATCTGCTCGGTGTGATTAAGCTGCTGATCATCCTTCTTATCGTCGTTTCCGGCTGGGCAGCACTGGGAGGAGCTCTCAAGATCGACAAGCCAGACAATTTCGACAACGCCTTCAAGGGCACGACAGGCAGCGCATATGGAGTCGTTACGGCACTGTACAATGTTATCTGGAGCTATATCGGCTATAGCAACGCTAACTACGCGTTGAGCGAGACGAAGAACCCCGTTCGCACTCTGAAAATTGCTGCGCCGCTGGCTCTTGGCTCGGTCGCCATTCTATATATGTTCGTCAACATTGCATATTTTGCTGCAGTCCCCGCGGAGGAAATTATCTCCTCCAAGCGCCTCGTGGCAGCATCGCTCTTTCGCAACGTCTTCGGCCCCAAGGCTGAACGCGCGCTGTCGGTGTTTGTTGCGCTTTCTGCCTTCGGCAATGTCCTGAGTGTCATCTTCTCCCAGGGTCGTCTGGTACAGGAGCTTGGCCGTGAAGGTATCTTGCCTTTCTCACGCTTTTGGGCTAGCAATCGTCCGTTCAATGCGCCTCTTGCCGGTCTTTTCGAGCATTGGCTTGTGTCAGTCATAATCATGCTTGCACCACCTCCTGGTGATGCCTACAACTTCATCTTGAAGTAAGCCAAACCATAAAGTTCCTAGTTATTCGTTATTAACCTAATTCCAGCGTCATCTCATACCCTCTTGCGATAGTCAACGTTTTCGTTGCCGGCGGCCTTATTCATCTATATCTCAATCGTAGCAAGTGGAACTGGAACCCTCCAATCAGCGCTTCTCTCCCAGTAGCCATCTTCTTCTTGCTCAGTAATATTTACCTTGTCGTTGCACCATTCGTGCCACCAACAGATGGACAGAGTGTGTACGAGGAGCTGCCTTACTACCTTCACTGTGTCGTTGGCTTCGGTATCATTCTTGCCGGTGGCGTGTACTGGCTTGTCTGGGCAGTCATCCTGCCCAAGATTGGCAATTACAGACTCGAAAGAGAGGAAGTTATTGACGACATTGATGGCTGGGAGAGACATGTTTTCAAGCGTGTGCCAAACTGAAACACTTCAATTCTGATATTATTTTATAGGCTAGTGCGATACCCCCTTCATAATGCAAGTTTGGAGTTAGTTCATCCAATTCAACCGATTCTACCATTATATGCGTGGCCTTTTCCAAACTATTCTACGCTATCCCTATTTATCCACATAATATAACTACTCCGGATATCAGCCTTGAACAGTGGATCAGAGGACGCCTAAGTGGGACCCTCTAGAACACTCGCATTTATTAAGTTGGCGGACACTGTGGGTTCACAAAGTTTTGCAAAGTCCAGGTTGCCGCATAGTGGCTTCACAATATCTTTAGGTGGTGCTAAATCGTTTTGATATAAATTCAGTTCCCAGAGCATCAATTTCTAGTTATAATTGCTCTAATAGAAAATTGAATCAGATATTATCCAGCATGTCAACCAAAAATTCCCACGATAAACCGTCCAGTGGTGTACCCAGCCCCCATACCGACGGTAAGTTTCCTGTACAGTGCTTTCACCATATTGTCCCCGATGTTTTGGATGACTCGGAAGAGCTTGCCACTTCCCAAGTCGCGCCCGAACAAAAAGAACTCATTGCATTTGATTGGATAGAATTAGACGGTAACGAGTGGATGGACGAGCAGCTTCTCGATGATGCCAGACCTGGGCGGAGAAAAGGGGATATTGACCGAGACCTGAAGTTGAAGAGTATTGTAAAAGCAGCAACTATACTAAGCGAAGAAGCGTTGAACGATAAAGTACGAGACGATGAGAAAGCTCGGACGGTATGCATACAGCCTGCTGCTGAGGAGAAATTTAAAAGAGACATAATGAGCTCGGACCGCCAAAGAACTGTGCGAGGCATTTGGAAAATTAATTTAGGATACTGGTAGGCTTCACTTGGCCTCACTTGGCCTCACTATAATGCGATCTACCATTCCCCCAGGGTAATGAAGATCCCTGGGGGGCGAAAGCCGACGAATGGCCGTTATCACAGCACAAGCAACGACTATCAAAGGGCTACAGATTCTTATAGTAACTTAATATCACTCACTACGTAGAGAAACCCACTCTGTACCAAGAAAATCCACAGGTAATGTCACCCACTGCAAAGCGAGATGCACGGGGTAGCTGTCAGAACGCGGGTCTCCTTGCACTGCGCTAAGCCAACCAAAAAGGTAACAGCGATCTGCTATCGCAGATCACGCTGAACAGAATAATTGCATTAGTAATTTACTCATTAATCAAGGATACAGGCTGCTGAGCACGGCGACCTCGCACGCAGGGCTCTCTCAGCCTCGTGGCCTGACAATAGCTGGAGTAGCTTAACTTTCTTCTTCACTTATAGTAATATCAGTAAGCTTAAATCATTTAGTAACGTCACCTACTGTGTGGCGAGACAATTAAGGGGTACTTTAACTTTTAGCAACTAGAAAACTTATACGCATAATAAATATTACTATAATTTAATAGAAATAATCTACTATAGCTAATCCTAAATATCTATAATATACTCTTTCCTAAAAATTATAATTATAAATTACCTCTAAGCTAGATTTATACAGCACCTTCTTTTATAGTATAGTAGACCTTTATCCCTATAGCGCTAATATTAAGTCTTTAATACTCTAAATTTTTATAGAATAGCCTTATCTAAGCCTTAGAACCTCCCTCTAATGTTCAGAGCTATTATTAGCCTAAGTGCGCGCTGTCGCAGGCAAATTTATGCAGGGCTGCTATGTTAATTAGTACTTCTACAGAAGCAAATCCCTAATTCTAGCTAATGCGAGATGACCCTGCACTTCTTAGTGGCTGTGCGGATCGCACGTGCGCTTAGAATATGATTAAACCTGGCTTTGGGATTAGGAGCAGTGCTAAGATCTGCATAGCTACGGCGCTTCTTAGTTAGCTAACGTGTTTCCAGCGTTAAAGCAGCTTTAACACAGCTATCCTACGCACTTTAAGATGCGGTCTAACGCACAATGACCTTGATAGCTTCCTCACCCTTAAGCTCTGAAACTGACTAATGCCCCTCTGCTAACTGAACAAAAAGCCTCTAGTCTTAGCTTGTAGAAGGGGAATATAATTATAAGATAGGATAGAGTAGTACAGCCCTAGTAGTAATACAGCTGTCGTATAGTTAAATAATAAACAGCTCCCTACATAAGCACTGCAATCTTTAGGGTTATAGAGACGTGCTTTACTTTAACATGTAAGGGATATAAGGGGTTTAGATTGTTTATGTTTGCGATGTATAGCAGAGCTATAATAGTAGCTATGCTTAGTAAGGTACTACACTGTCTAGGGCTCTATGCTGTTCTGTCACTAGAAACGATGGTTATATCTCTTCCTAACACCATTCATTCTAGACGTTCACGGCAAGATCATGGTAGGTGCGGGTCGGCCGCCCTCCCTGCGTCCGATGGCGATATATGGCGCTAAGTCAACTTTATTACCGTACCAGTCCCTATACCCTTGCTTACACTACTCGGCCCATTCTATATTTGCACTGGCTCTGTATCTACTATTAAAGCAGCGTTAAACACCTATCTCTATATCCTCCATCTGCCACTCATTTAAAGTTTCAAAGCCATCCGCGCTGAAAGACACACCGATTGTCGGGCGTTGTACCAGATGCTACAGCGTATCACTTGTCGCGGACTCTGCAACAAATCCCAAAGAGGCGCAGAAAAGGGCCCACCGAATCCCGTTCACGTAAGTGCGGATATTTCTGCGGGGATGGAGATCTTGGGCGCAACGGGCTCACCGCAGCCTCTCTACCACTCCCTTCAGCCCGCTGCTGTGGTGTCTGAACACTTTTATCCATAGAGTCCGGGTTGATGTTGTCCGTTCCGAGCAGCAACTGTGCCACCGCCTTGTGCCCATTCTTTAAGGCCCATGATCCCGGTGACCGACCACTTTTATCCGTAGACTTTGGATTGACACCGTTCGTTGCGAGTAGCAGATTCACCAACGCCTTGTGCCCGTTCCCTGAAGCCCATGATAGCGGTGTCCGTCCACTTTTATCCGTAGACTCTGGATTGACGCCGTTCGTTGCGAGTAGCAGCTTCACCACCGCCTCTTTCTCATTCCCTGAGGCCCATGATAGCGGTGTCCGACCACTTTCATCCATAGACTCTAGATTGACGCCGTTTGTTGTGAGCAACAGCTTCACTACCTCCTTATGCCCGTTCCCTGAAGCCCACGATAGCGGTGTCCGACCACTATTATCCGTAGACTCTGGATTAATGCCGTTCATTGCGAGTAGCAGCTTCACCACCGCCTCATTCCCGTTCCCTGAGGCCCATGATAGCGGTGTCTGACCGCTTTCATCCATAGACTCTAGACTAATGCCGTCCATTACGAGCAGCAGCTTCACCACCGCCTCATGCCCGTTCCCTGAAGCCCGCGATAGCGGTGTCCGACCACTTTTATCTATAGAGTCTGGATTAATGCTACCTGTTACGAGCAGTAGTTTTACCACTGCTTCATGCCCGTTCTCTGAGGCCCACGATAGCGGTGTCCGGCCAAATGTATCCTTAGAGTTCGGATCGGCGCGACCTGTTGCGAGCAGCAGCTTCACCACCGCTTCGTGCCCGTTCTCAGAGGCCCACGATAGCGGTGTCCGACTACTTTCATCCGTAGACTCTGGATTGACGCCGTCCGTTGCGAGCAGCAGCTTCACCACCGCCTCGTGCCCGTTCTGGGCAGCCCGCGACAGCGTCTGATGGAGTTTGTCCTTGGGATTTGCCTTAATGTCGGCTTTCGCGAGTAGCAGCTCCGCTACCGCTTCATGCCTAGCCCCAACAGCCCACCATAGAGGTGTCCGACCACTATTATCTGTAGACTCTGGATTGACGCCGTCCGTTGTGAGTAGCAGATTCACCACCGCCTCGTGCCCGTTCCCGGAAGCCCAAGACAGCGGTGTCCGACCACTATTATCCGTAGACTCTAGATTGACGCCGTCCGTTGCGAGCAGCAGCTTCACCACCGCCTCGTGCCCGTTCCCTGAAGCCCATGATAGCGGCGTTCGATCGCTCTCATCTACGGAGTTCACGTCAGCACCTGAGTTAAGCAGCAGCTTCACTACCGCCTCATGCCCGCTCTGAGCCGCCCAGGGTAGAGGTGTCCGACTGAACATATCTTTAGAGTTTGGATTGACGCGACCTGTTGCGAGCAGCAGCTTCACTACCGCCTCATACCCGTTCCCTGAGGCCCACGATAGCGGTGTCCGACCACTTTCATCCGTAGACTCTAGATTGACGCCGTCCGTTGCGAGCAGCAGCTCCACCACCGTCTCGTGCCCGTTCCCTGAAGCCCATGATAGTGGCGTTCGATCGCTCTCATCCACAGAGTTTACGTCGGCACCTGAGTTAAGCAGCAGCTTCACTACCGCCTTGAGCCCGTTCTGAGCCGCCCGGGGCAGAGGTGTCCGACCGAACGTATCTTTAGAGTTCGGATTAACGCGACCTGTTGCGAGCAGCAGCTTCGCCACCACTTGGTGCCCGTTCCAAACAGCCCACCATAGTGGTGTCCGACCACTTTCATCCGTAGACTCTAGATTGACGCCGTCCGTTGCAAGCAACAGCTTCACCACCGCCTCGTGCCCGTTCTCTGAAGCCCATGATAGTGGCGTTCGATCGCTCTCATCTACGGAGTTTACGTCGGCACCTAAGTTGAGTAGTAGCTTCACTACTGCCTCAAGCCCGTTCTGAGCCGCCTGGGGCAGAGGTGTCCTACCAAACATATCTTTAGAGTTCGGATTGACGCGACCTGTTATGAGTAGTAGCTTCGCCACCGCCTCATGCCCATTTACAATAGCCCACCATAGTGGTGTCCGACCACTATCGTCCCTAGAGTCTGGATTGACGCCGTCTATTGTGAGCAGTAGCTTTATTACTACCTCGTGCCCGTTCTCTGAGGCCCATGATAGCGGTGTCCGGCCAAATGTATCCTTAGAGTTCGGATCAACGCGACCTATTGTGAGTAGTAGCCTCACCACCGCCTCTTTCCCGTTCCCTGAGGCCCATGATAGCGGTGTCCGACCACTTTCATCCGTAGACTCTGGATTGACGCCGTCTGTTGCGAGTAACAGTTTCACCACCGCCTCGTTTCCGTTCCTTGAGGCCCAAGATAGCGGTGTCTGATTGGATATATCCTTAGGCTCTAGATTAATGCCGCTCATTGTGAGAAGCAACTTTACCACCGCCTCATGCCCGTTCCTCGAGGCCCACGACAGTGGTGTCCGGCCAAATGTATCCTTAGAGTTCGGATTGACGCGACCTGTTGCGAGCAGTAGCTTCACAACCACCTGGTGCCTGTTCCAAACGGCCCACCATAGAGGTGTCCGACCATTTTCATCTGGAGAATCTAGATTAATACCGTCCGTTGCGAGCAATAGCTTTACTACTGCCTCATACCCGTTTTCTGAGGCCCATGATAATGGTGTCCGACCACTTTCATCCGTAGTCTCTAGATTAATGCCGTCTGTTGTGAGCAAAAGCTTTACTACCGCCTCATGTCCGTTAACAATAGCCCGCGATAACGGTGTCTGACCGGTATCATCGTTAGGGTCAGGGTTGACGCCATCCACTGCGAGCAGCAGCTTCACTACTGCCTCCTGCCCGTTCTCTGCGGCCCACGACAGCGGTGTCTGACCACTGTTATCTATAGTCTCTGGATTAACGCCGCTCGTTGCGAGTAGCAGCTTCACTACCGTCTCATGCCCGTTCCCTGATGCCCACGATAGCGGTGTCCGACCACTTTTATCCGTAGACTCTGGATTGACGCCGTCCGTTGCGAGTAACAGCTTCACCACTTCCTCCTGCCCGTTCTCTGAGGCCCATGACAGCGGTGTCTGACCGGATATATCTTTAAAGTCTGGATTGGCGAGGCTTGTTGCGAGTAAGAGCTGCACCACTGCTTGATGTCCTTTCCCTGAGGCCCGCGATAGTGGTGTCCAACCATTACTATCTATTGAGTCTGCATTGACACCGTCTGTTGCAAGTAGCCGCTTTACTATTAGCTCGTGCCCGTTCTCTGAGGCCCATGATAGCGGTGTCCGACCACTGTTATCCGTAGACTCTGGGTTGACAACATCCGTTGCGAGCAGCAGCTTCACCACCGCCTCGTGCCCGTTCCCTGAGGCCCACGATAGCGGTGTCCGACCACTGTTATCCATAGACTCTAGATTAACACCGTCTGCTGCAAGCAACAGCTTCACCACCGCCTTATTCCCGTTCCCTGAAGCCCATGATAGTGGCGTTCGATCACTCTCATCTACAGAGTTTACGTCAGCACCTGAGTTAAGCAGCAGCTTCACTACTGCCTTAAGTCCATTCTGAGCCGCCCGAGGCAGAGGTGTCCGACCGAATATATCTTTAGAGTTTGGATTGATGTGACCTGTTGTGAGTAGCAGCTTCGCCACTGCCTCGTGCCCATTCATAATAGCCCACCATAGTGGTGTCCGACCACTATCGTCCCTAGAGTCTGGATTGACGCCTTCCGTTGCGAGCAGTAGCTCTATTACTACCTTGTGTCCATTCTCTGAGGCCCACGACAGTGGTGTCTGGCCGCTATTGTCCTCAGAGTCAGGATTGACTCTGTCTGTCATGAGCAGCAGCTTCACCACCGCCTCTTTCCCGTTCTCTGACGCCCACGACAGCGGCGTTCGACCACTACTATCCGTATAGTCCGGATTGACGCCATCTGTTGCGAGTAGCAGCTTCACCACCACCTCGTGCCCGTTCTCTGACGCCCACGACAGCGGCGTCCGGCCACTACTGTCCGTGGAGTCTGGACTGACGCCCTCCTCAATTATCCGCCTCATCAATGCCTCAGCCCCGCTCCTGGCGGCCCATGTTAATGTCGTAGAGCCGTCTTTTTCCTCCTGTACGTCCATGTTGACGTCCTTTCCTTGAAGTTGCCGCATCGGATTCATCTCTTCGTTTTTCGCACCTTTGTGCCGAGAACTCATCGCTATTGGGCAAGAAGTGGTCCGTCTCAAGCGGAGTGAATAGCCTGAGAATTAAACTTGCAGAATGAAAGAATGGATGACATAATTGCCAGCCGGCAAGTCAGCGAAATGATCGACGATTGCCCTATTAGCCCTCCAGAATTTTTCCTTGCACTGGCTCTAAGTGGATGCTATGTATGTAACGATATCTTAAATGGTTTTCATGGCGCACCCACTTCCCTACCTTCCTTTGTTGGTGACACTGCTGTTTCCTTGCAAACTGGGGAAAAAATTGGCACAAGGATAGTGCCCTAATAAGGGATCCGAGGCCGCCAAGAACGACACCAATCCACCGAGCCAGCTAAGAAAAAAGGAGTGCTGAGTGTGTTTAGCGCCAAGTGGTGGAATACGGTACCCCGCTTTGCTTCAGCCGCACATTGAAGCGCTACCCAATCCCGGCTCTTTTAGCTACTAGCTGCCCATGCATGCATTGCCTGACGTGGTCGTTGGGCCTTCCGGTGAGACGAACGCGGCCTCATGCAGTTCGCCGACAGATTGCTTAAAAGCTCTCGGACCATGACTACACCGATTCACGGTGCGTACAGTGCTCGAATGCATGACGCAGCATACTCTCTTTATTTGCATTCACTCGGGCATAGATGCACGGCTCATAAATTGCTTGGCCCGCACAATCACACAAGCGTGGTCACCAGCCGAGTAGAGGAAGGAGTCGAAACGATAGATATGCCGTTATCATTTCCAATTGGAGAATGAACGCCACCCATGCACAGTAACATACATTGGAACCCGCTGATATCAAGCAGCCACTGTCACGATTTCCCGGTACACTTTACCGAGTCGTCGGGAGAAAAGAAATAATTGGCTCTTTTTGCCCTACTGCAGTTTCTTCTATGGGTAGTCCCATTGTGCTGAATCCTGACGGTACTACCCGCTTTAGTCTAGTGGGCATTGCGCATGCGGCCTGGGACTGGATAGTACGGATCACTTTTCCCTTCTCGTTGCAATCTCCACTCCATCCTCGATTTACTCTAGGGAAGCATCCAATATACCTCCTCTATCGTTCAGGTACCACGATTTCTTCCTTTTCAGTTTGCAAATTTTTCACTTTTATCAGCAGGAACAGCGTGCTCCGCATGCCCCCGGTTCCACCCCTCCACCCGGTCTTTCGTAAAGAAGCAGGTACATTATGTCTTCTCAGGCTGCTCACTCTCCACACCTGGAAAAGAACGTTTCCGAACTCCGGGCGACCATAGTTCAATTCCAGCAAACAGCTGAGCCTGACATCCGTTCTGCAACCGTGCATGAGCTGCTTCATGGTGACCTGGATACGTATATGCCAAAGAAACCCGGACCTGGAGAAGGGGACGATTCTCGCGAGGAATGGTATTGGGTCCATCTTCCCGCTAATAACAAGGGATGGGTGAAGGTCAGTATCCCATATCCATGAAAAGAGTGTATATTCTAGCCCAGCGATAGAAGCTCGTTGAGAAAATACGTCCCAACCGTGCCCCGGATTCCATCCTGCCCACCCAGATTTGGTACGGAAGAGAGTGCGGTAGTTCCGAACAGATCTTTAAAAGCATGTTCCTAAGACCAACATTTTCAAAGCTTCCCGAAGTTCGGGGTTTCCTGACATTTGTAAGTACTTTGTTATCATGCTCCCAGCGCCCTCTGACATATTGAAGCTACCCTACTTGCGTTTGAGAAGCGCTCGAAAATATGAACAGTATAAGTTGTCTGGTGACCCCTTGGCGGGGGCGCTTAATTTAGCGGAGCCAGGAGCCAGTCGCAAGTTGTACGAGAAATGGCGGCAGAAGAATTTAAAAAGAAGTCAGAAGGCCGAACAAGTGGCCGGTGCACCGTCGCGGGACGATCGACATCTGAGCGCATCTCAAGACGGGTTTCATTCTCCTCGTACGCTCGATCAGTTCTACTACACGCTTACGGACGATCAAGTCGCGACCAGAGCCCTTGATCAAGTCGTGTACCGGTTTACGAAATCTCGAGCCCATTTCGAAGGAGTTTTTTCAGGGACAGCTGGACTGATATTGATGGTAGACCAACTGTGGCTTTGGTGCATTGACGAACCAAGTAAGTCGCTCAGGAGACCATTGTAAAGCGGATCTATCCTAACACGGACATTTCGTGAAGAATGTGTGATTACCGCATTCCCTGAGGCGGGGAGTAGGAGCTCGGAATTGGACGTTTACACCAGTATCCTAGGTGAGATCGCGAGCTCAGGAATGTCGATGGAGGCCCAGGATTTTGTTTGCCTAGTGGTAGACAAGTGCAGCAGCATATTGCATCCAGACCCGTATAAGTTGCAAACTGCGAACGGGCTTGATTTCCGCAGCGCATTTGCAGAGTCCATTAAAACAGTGGTAGGGCCATCCAATGATTACTACTTGCCCCATCCAATAATTCGCGAAGGCAGGGGATCAGATCTCGTACACCGACCGGTTCTGGCGAAGTTCTCAGAGGATTTACGCTTTACACGAGCGAAGAAAGGAGCTCTTGGAAGCTCCTCTGCGATACTTGTGGCGTTCGAAGAAGAGGACGACTGAAGCTACACCGCCACCCCCAGAGTTACGTGATCTGGAAGATCTGCTTGACAAGGGCATATATGCAATGGGGGACCTGGAGGAGAGCATGCGCAAGGAAGTTGACGCATTGATCGATATCACCGAAGAAATGGACTGCCTAAGAGAGACGAAGGATATTATAGATGAACTCGACATCATCTTGGCCATATTCGGTGAGCAGATATCCATCATCAGTTCATGGAATGAATTTCACCGCAACAGTCCCGACCCTCTGGCCCCCAGCACATCGGGCATTGCAAACCCTCAGCCTCTCCTCCAAAACGTGGGAGGTCTTCTGGATATCCTTAATACCAGAAGATCTGATATACAAGAGCTATATAATGAAGCAAATAGGGTATACAGTAAGGTAAACTTCCTATTTCTACTCCCATTTTTCATACATTCCAGCAGCGAGCCATCGCCTAATTTGAGCCGACATAGCTCGGTGATCTTCTAGACTTGAAACAGAAGCAAGCGACTATCCTTGAGGCACATTTCGCCCGCAGAAATGCAGAAGAGACTGCCAAGCAGAGTTCAGTTATTCTCACATTCACCGTCACGACTATTATATACGTAAGTATGTCCAGCAGAGAGGAAGCCGTCACACTGACTCGTAATAAGGCTGCTGCTTCCTTTATAGCGGCAATTTTTAGCATGAATGCGCTTGAGATCAATGGTGCTACGCAAAGGTCGCTCGCTGACATATTCAAGATTATGTGTAAGTTGCCACGCTTTAAGCCCCAAGATCCCGGAGTAGTTCCACTCGAAACTTGTCTTCCCGCGTATGGGTACGGTGCGCGGATAATGGGCTAAACGGTGACAGGGCCAACTACTGCTGCGGTATTTATGGGGGCCATGTTCCTGACCTTCAAAGGCTCCGTGGTTTGGATCTTCAAAAGCCCTTCGAGGGAGAAGGTAATAATGACAAGCGCAAATCGAGATGCGGAGAAAGGCACACATCCGTGATCTCGAGTAGTGTTGGAGAGCCACCATAAGCATGAAGAGGCAGAAGCGATGCACCGGCGAGCACTGGAACGGAGTGAGAAGGTGCACAGGCTGAAGCACCTAGACACACGCTGTCAGATATCGGGTCTCAGAATCCCAGACTTTACAAGGGACCGTCATATCCTTCTTCGAGCGAATGCCAGGTGGAGGCTGCTGCAAGCCATCAGACTCTCGGTGAATCGTGGCCATACGAACAAATGAGAATAGAGATGAGGTAGCACGGGCGTCGTGGCAGCTTTTCGTTTGCTTTGCTCTGCAAGATACAATGATTTCGATCAGGCGACCGTTGCGCTGGGTTTCGCCACGGACTTGGGGAACGTACGCACAGTGTACCGGCCAGAGTGTTGCGGAGACGGAGGGAGGGGAGAGGGTGTTGCTACCCCAGAAAGCGCATGACTTACTGGGGTGGTGTAATTAACGAGCTCCAAAACCGTTCCCATGGCAGAGCAGAACCGAGCTAGGGTCTCCGAACGGAAGCGAGAGGTCAGGGATCAGTAAGGGTCACGGCGAGAACCAGGAAAGGGCCCGCGGAAGCTAGGGTAGGTACAGCCAACGCGGACCAGGAGCGGCGACTGTTTTAGCTTGCGTGTTGTTAGGTTTGCATGCACATCACGACCCACAATTACGTCATCAGACTTAGCGATTGCAAGGCTGTTGTTAAGTCAACTAGAGCGCCCAGCTTCTAAACCGCGATTAGTCTGCGCGACAGCCATCGTGCAACATACGGCTATGTCTACGTCGCAAACTCGTCTAGCATCACACCAACATGCCACACTGCCTTCAAGTTTCGCTAACCCCCCTTTGACACCTCCCCCGACCGACGAGAAAGCTCTCATGCAGGCCCGGCAAGTTACCGCGCTTTTCAAGGCCATCTGAGCCGGAAGGCACACCAAGCAAGACCCGGGGACAGAGTTCTAGCTAGCACCAAGAGAGTACGATGAGATAGAGCGTCAGCTTGGCCGAGACATGGCGCTGTCGGGATACGTAAAGGACAAGATGCGGTGCGTGTGTTCCAGCACGGCCGAGCTGGCAGCTAACGATTGAGCTTGAGCAGGTATGATTACGACGGAGAAAGCAATCGGTTTGTCGTTTGCACGCTTACAGCGATGTACGAACTGTTCATCGCTCGCGTTGGGGATGCAATATTTAGTCAGATAAAATTAATTCGTGAAGGGTCGGATCACGCCGCGGCGTTTGCTCAGAAGGTGTACCCAGCTCGTTCTACCAAAATCTACCTGTCTATCAATAACGCTCCGCCCGGCACGAAATCAAAGCACAACCCTGACGCCTCTTTTTGGCATATAAATGCACGATACCATGGGTTATCATTAATGTCGCATACTCGCAGAATAGGAAGAGACTAGATCAGCTAGCTGAAGACTATCTCCTAGATTCGAATACTATCGTGCAAGTTATTATTGCCTGAATATTAAATACAGAAAGGAGTCGCGAAAGGCGACTGCGTCAGTGTAACAAGCCCCTGTGGTCAACGCTGCTAATAGGAGTGAGCTAAGGGTTTCCAAGAATTCGCGGATAATGTATGCCTCTTCCTAGGATTCTATCTAATCTTATAATTGTATTCCCCTTCTACAAGCTAAGACTAGAGGCCTTTCGTTCGGTCAGCGGAGGGGCAACAGCCGGTTTCGGAGCTTGAGGGTGAGGAAGCCATCGAGGTTATCGTGCGTTAGACCGCATCTTAAAGTGCGTTAGATAGCTGTGTTAAAGCCGCTTCGACGCTGGAAACACGTTAGCTAACTAAGAAGCGCCGTAGCCGTGCGGGTCTTAGCACTACTCCTAATCCTAAGTTAGGTTTAATTATATTCTAAGCGCACATACAATCCGCACAGCTATATATCTTAGGGATTTACTTCTATAGAAGTACTAATTAATATAGCAGCCTTACATAAATTTACCTATAATAGCGCGCACTAGGCTAATAATAGCTTCTAAGTATTAAAGGGAAGTTTAGAGACTTAGATAAAGCTATTCTATAAAAATTTAGAGTAATAAAGACTTAATATTAGCGCTATAGAGAGGAAGGTCTACTACGCTCTAAAAGAAAACGCTATATAAATCTAGCTTAAAAGTAATAATATAATTATAATTTTTAGGAAAGAGTATATTATAGATATTTAGGATTAGCTATAGTAGATTATTTCTATTAAATTATAGTAATATTTATTATACGTATAAGTTTTCTAGTTGCTGAAAGTTAAAGTACCCCTTAAATGTCTCGCCACACAGTGTGTCTCGCTACGCAGTGGGTGACGTTAGTTCAGTTGTTTGTACACAAGAATACGGTCAATTGCTTCTGCGATGTAGTTGGTGGGCACCTGCAAAGTCAAGACTGCCTTGTTTGCTATACTGATCTTTCAAGGTAGCTCTATGAACGTGAATGCTATGATATCGTTAAGTCCCTGATCAATGCAGCTCTGTAAACCTTCAAAGATAAAAGGCACTGTTTCCTATGCTATTACAATCCGCAAAAGGCTATTGGGACCAACGGACGGCATGGTTGTGTCAAGTCTCAATAGCATAGCGCTTGCCTACACCAACTGATGAGCCTGTTAGCCTTGGCAGAATAACACTTTTGGTAGAGGCAGACCCGTCTATCTACGCAGGGAAGGTTTGACGTTGCTGAGATCGATGGCCATGCATCTTTCGGAAGTGTGTGCGGCTGTGCTAACTGCCTCCCTCACCGCCCGCCTTCAGCCCAACATTTCCTCAGAACACCCCAACCTCAAATGCCTGTGAAGCCATCCCTAGCATGAAATATCCCAATTTCTTTCATTTTTAGTTTGATTGTTATCAACTTCATGGCTCATTTAGTCGCATTTGGGAGGCCTATCACGACTCGACAGTTAACGTTACCCTAGATTCAGCCTGGCCGAGTTCACTGAAGACGAGGTTCCGCGCTACACCATACTCTCACATACCTGCGGACCTGGCAGCGATAAAGTTGTGTATAAAAACATCAATAATGGTACTAGAAATGGCAACGCTGGCTACAATGAGCTTTATTTACGCGCAGTTCAGGCCAAGAACGACCAGCTGGATGACTGCTATAAGTTATAGATATCTGTTGTATCGACAAAATAAATACTGCCGAGCTTGATGCACGCATCAACGCCATATTTCAATAGTAATATTTTATTAAATATTAAAAATATTCAATACTAATACTAACTGCTACAATGCAAGATAGCAGAGATTTCCAGCTACAGAATAATTGGTGGTTTACTCGAGACTGGTCGCTCCAGCCTGATCGTTGTGCTGTGACGCAAAGCTTGACTACACAGCCACTGGGCTTAGATTTCAGCCTTGCTAGTCGCGGGAAACGGCCTCTGCTTCCCCCCACCCCATTAAACTCAACTTGAGCATCACTGCGCCAGATCTTTGTGATGATCAAATGAAGCACGAAATACACGCCTGACCGACTGTCACAATGGAAAGCGAGCTAAGGCCCCTCTCGCCCCCATATTCCTGCGCCTCGAGCTCGGAATTGTTCTCAGGCTTAGGATATGACTGCCTCGAGGAGCTCCCAACTATCTTCTTAGATGACGAGCAGCGCATTTGGCCATCCGAGCTTTCAGTAAAGCAATGCCTGAAACTGGAACTAAGTGTTGACCGGCTCAACCGAATCTCTCGGCATCTTTGGTGGGCTGGAAGACCAGTACCGGCCCGGCCACTCCATCGCCAGAGAATGCTCGGCCGGGAGATCGTTTGTACGCAGAAAGCAGAATTTCACCTTCTCTGGTCTGAAAATAGAATCTTTATCAAGCCTCTGCCACTTTACCTCCTCGACCATCAGTTCTGGACTCAAAACATTGGCGACGACAGCAGCCTCCATGAGGCGGCTAGCGGATTTGTTTTATCCTATGTCTGGCTCCTTCGTCATGAATCCGACCTGGCTGTCGCCCAAGAATGCCACCTTATTCCTAGCATCATATCTTGGCCTCGATGGCGCAAATTCGTTTCCAGCCTTGCACTTGGTACCGACTTAAATATGACGTCCGCCATAAACCAGCGGTACACGTACGGCGAACTACGCATTCAACGTCTCAACCAGATCTGGCGTTTCATCACCGCTCGCAGTATGTGGGATATGGTGTGGGGATACAGTTCCGGATACAGCTCCTACTCCAACTTTTTCTCGCACAACTTTGCATGGATGGCTATTCTATTGGGGTTTGGCTCTACCTTGCTATCTGCATTGCAGGTTGGCGCCGGGGTGAACAGGTTGCAGAATAGTTCGAGATTCCAGGATCTTTCGTACGCCATCACAATGGCGGCCTTGGTGTTTCTGCTTGCCATCGCATTGACTGTTCTAGTCTTGTACTTGAGTTTGTTTGGGTTTCATTTGATGCAAACCCTCTCATATAAGAAGAAGCGGATCCAATCTTGGGGCAAGTGGAATGAAGTGGGCCAACTTGAGTCTTGATCAAAATACTCTTCTAGGAATGCAGTCTATTCTGAAGTTGAAAATCGTTTGGCGATAACTTCTGCTGCACGAGCGATGAAGGTTTTAAGCCGTGCACATATCAATTCATAATCCTCGTCATGTCGACGGAACTTGACTAGACATGAATGGTCTCTGTTCAGTCCGATCTCGTTGATGCTATCCTCCCATTGTCTACCCTGCATTGACGAGTATCTGTCGACGAGAATTGCCGGAGGACCAGTCATTTTCCAAGAGTCGCCCTCCTACCCATAAGTTGTTAATTGAATATGTTCTAAATGGTTGAATACTCGACATGCCTTTTGAGCTGTTGGAGACCTTTGGAGCTCGTAGACAGAGAGGATCTCGGAATCCTGGAATTTGAAACTTTGCAGAAAGTCTCTCCGAAGTGTGTATAGCACTTCTGAATTTGGGCGAAGTGTTTCCAAGAGATATCTGTTTGGCTGATTCTCCACCATGGCAACGAGGCTCTCCAGGTTTAGGCCGCGGTTTGGAGTGCCAAAGGAAATAATCCCATACGTTGCTTTAAAATTGGCTTGATCTGATTGACTGCCTCCACCCATGATGACAAGTGCCTGATGGGAGTTAGCTAGTCCTTAAGGTGGCTTGTTGGCTATACTTGTGAAATGAGGAGACCACCTAAGCTGTGGCCGAGAAGGATTAATGGTCGTTCGGGATTAGTTGCCTGCGCCAATTAGTTGATAGATTTTTCGTAGACGCTTACTCACCGTTTCGTAGTTCCGGATGCTGTGTATTGCGGCTTGCAATTGTGTGCCCAAGGCTGATAGCGTCTGAAAGGAGGAACTCTTGTGAAGATGTGAATCATGGCCATACGTTAGAATCCTAACAGAAGGCAAGTCTTTCACCAAGGAGTCTCTGATCCACATGTGAGGTCCATTCCTCTCCTTGAAAGATCCAAAGGCATGACCGCCTAGTCCGGACACCGCAATTACACTGGGGTTTTAGTTTCACAGTATCTTAGAATGGTGGATAACTTACTCTACAGATGCTCTGACGGGTGCTGCCAGTGGGGTGAAGCCTCGGAAATGAACATCAAAGAAGAGTTCATAACTGCCATCAGCATTACTCAACAGCCATTCGTCTTTAGACTCATCCTGAAATTGTTCTGGAGTTTTGCTAAATACTACTGTCGCAACGTTTTCGTCTCGATGTGGATTGTTTGCGAGAGAATGTATGGCGACGATAACATCTGGGGTTTCGATATTACAGATCGCTGCCAGAAGGTCCTTTGTTTGTTCTTTGGTGAAAGCAGATGGAATACCTCTTACTCGGTAGGTTGTGCTGCTAGAGCGTATTGATACCTAGGATTTAGTAAATAATCTGCATGCACTTATGCACAAGATCCAAACGTACCTTGTTCTCACTTGGTAGCCGCAGGATCTTGGACCATGGAAACTGCGGTGAGCTAAAATCATCACAGCCCAAGTCTGCCTGACCCTCTTTGGGCGTTTTGCCGTCCAGAGGCACGGGCTGATCATTTAGCTGCAACAGCTTCGCAATTGCATCATTCTTCCCAAACAGCCGCCTCGGGTCTATTGAAAACCTAACACTCGGCATCACTGCTACTTCCATCCACATTGGTTGCCCTGGCGGATTAAGCACCACGATAGCCGCATAGAAATTGCGTAGAATCCCGTCCTTCTCCACCGAATTCTCACGCAGCTCCCACGACCCGCCGTTTGGCGCATTAATATGGTTGTCATCTTCAACAGGCTCCCCAAGGATATCCACATCGGTCTGCAGCCCGAGCGGGCTCTCGAACACGACCTGCATCGTCTTGTCCTCAACGGGCATTGCAACGCCATACACGCCTATCGGCGCCATATTGGCAACATGCGGGTCGTCCTCCGGTGGGGCCTTTGGCGCGCGGTGGTTCTGCAGATCCGTGGCACGCCGGAACGTGACGGTGATTCTGGCATAGCTGTAGCGGGCGGGCGTCTTCGGCCTGAAGCGGAAGGTGAAGTTAATTACAATGAGGCAGGCAGGGTTGCCGTCGTACGTCCCGTACTGGACGCGCTGGGTGGTGGCGCTGAAGGAGGTGGAGCCTATCTTTTCTCGCGTGATGAGGTGCCGGTTGATCTTACCGTTGGCTTCAATGCCGAGTTGAGGAATGGCTGCGGCGTTGTCGACCTCGAACTCGGTTTCGAAAGAGCCGTTCAAGGGGATCGGGGACGGAGCGACGTCATCGGTGAACATAGTGATGATTCAGTTCTGGGTTCGGCTGTTGGGAGGAAGGCTGCGAGGAGGTACTGTCAATAATGGTGGAAAGGAGGTCATAGTAGTTTGGCAGCACTGACGACGGTTAGTTTAGCGAGACGGAGAGCTTGAGCTATATTTCACAAAGTTGAGCCAAGAAGTAGAAGAGAGAAGAAGGGAACGGATGCGTGTTCAAGGGTAGAGTACCAGGCTGAATTTCAGCCTCATCGAGTGCCCCGCTATCAAAGATACAATACCACACGTACGGGCCAACATCGATGACCAGAGTCATTCCGTAAACACAGACTCTGTCTTTATGTCGATTTGCTCAGTGCCAAATGTACTATTCTTATATTTCTCTTCCAATTACCCCTCGCTTCCTCGCCTGCCACGTTGTAGAGGCGCTGTCGTACTGGTAGTGCTAAAAAAAGATCAGCGCTCCTTCTCGTTTCAAGTCTCACGGACCACCGACCTTGGCTTGGACATCTTTCAGGTCAGGTAACTCCAATTTTTTGACCTATTTAGACAGAAATGACCCTACATCGCGAAAGCCAGTGGCCACTGGGTTTACCGATACTAGTAGTTAGTACAATCACCAACAGTACTTGCTACCGCAAATGGCGATGGAGAACAATGTTGTCTCTCAAAACAGGATTGCGCAAATCTGCAAGTCCATCATAGACCTTCGTAGGCTTGGACGGTATCGACAAGCTCATGCGGACATCTCGGCTCTGGACGCGAGGCTACGACAAATCCCTCCTATAGCGATTGAAATCGCGAGTCTATATCTCGCCCAAGGGCACTACATACGCGCCTGGGACTCATGCCAGCTACCAGAATCAGAAGTTTTCGAGCATGGAGACCCATCACAGGCATTTACGCCGCTAATTTACGACGCCAATTACGCAGCTTTGGCGTTGATCAAGGCTTATATCGGCATCTCACGCTTCGCCCGGACGGCTACAGCTGTGAAAGTTGCAGAGCGAGTTTGCGAAGTATGGTTTGCACAAAATTGTAAGCTTATTGGTTCCCTCGACTGTGCTTAGCTTATCCATGATTTCATTTAGCTGAAGAATGCTTCAATAAAATAAATTGTCTACTTCCAGCTGGAACAAAACGAGGATACCAGGAGCGCGTCGACCCTTCTTGGACAGCACTCCATCCGACTTATATAGCGGAGTCAGACGCAGTGGAGAACGACGCCACATTCCCCCCGAGTCGGGTAAGAAATCAGATTATTAATTGTTCTATTTAATACAGACCCACTCATACTTGGTTTAGATACTACTTGAATTCTACTATCACCGCATTCAGGTCACTGCTGGAGAGCAAACCCTCTTGGAAGAGGTTGAGGTCAAGAAGAAGGCAGCGAATAGGATGGACTTCCTCGCAGACTGGTTAATAGCTCAGGATCGACTCCGTGAAGCACGGTTCATTACCTACTTCCGCATCGACTTGCTGAATGATCCCGCAAATGATCAAGCGATACTCACGAAGCTTCTGGCGAACTTGAGCGGTAAGGAAAAACTGGCCTACGAAGAGGCCAACACACGATTAGATATTGCTAGATGTATCATTAGACTCAACAACGGAGAAGTTACCGACGAAGCAGGTGAACATGTCCGAAAATCCGAGGAGTTGTTCAAGAAACTGAACCACGAATTTGGACTCATAGATTTGATGGACATGCAAGTCAACGAAACTCGAGAGTCTAAACGGCCAGAAGACGTGTTGTCCTGGAAGCTTGATACTGCAGAGCAATATTTCGCAAGAGAATGCTATCAGCAAGGTATTAGGTGCCTGCTTTTTTCGATACCAGTCACTACCGACATGGGGACCATTCGAGAAACGACACAAGCCATCATAGAAAGAGCACAGAGAGAGATTTCCAGAGTTGGTGGGGCATCTCTAGAACAGGTGCTATTCACTCATACCGTTGCCCAAGCCATCACCCGAGCCCCAGAATACGGCTACGCCCGCCAGTGCATCGAAGACTACATACTCCACTTACCCAGCGAGATGAGCCCATTAATGGAAGGCAATCTCTACACCACCCTAATGAAGGTGTACCTCAGCTTGGGAAATCTTCAAAAGTCGCAAAATTGGGCTGAGAAGGCATTGCTCACATTCCGTACCGGTCGGTCATATATCAACATTTCAGATGCTGCATTCTACCTTGCTTTTATCCATTATAGTCAGGGGAGTGATCTTCCCAGAGGCTCAGGCATGTCTCTCGTTAGCTACTCCAATGCCGTGAATATTGGCCAGGGCTGGACTGAGCTTGATCATCATATCGAATACTATGGTGGCGAAGTCGCCAAGTGCCTGCTTTTGGCCAGATGTTTTGGCAGTATGGACTTGTGGGATCTGTCCGATAAATGGCTAAACAGGGCCAAAGACTCTGCTGATCGAAATGGTGTCTCGCTCGAAAACGGAGAAGATCTGTTGCTCTCACAAGCTATTCGGAAGAACAACCTGGACGATTCCGTTAGGTTTTCGCTTCAGACTCTTGAAGAAACGAAGGCAAGCCCAAGTACTCCGACTTACTTAATCGGGCAAGAATACATGCGAGCTTCAATGGCAACCTACTTCAGGTTTATCCAACGTTGCAATGCAGAGGGCAAACAACCGGGCGCTGACTGGAGGGCTATTTCCAATGATCTCATTGAAGCAATCAAGCTTGCTAGCCAGGCGTTCACATACTACAAATTTAGCGGCGGGACGGAAATGGTGGTTACTGCGGCGAACCATCTCTACGACCTTGTCAAGATCTGGACAACCAGTGGAAAAGACAATCTGATCAAGACGTGGCTGGAAGAAGTGCAATTTGCCGAAGAGCTCTACGATAGCATTCGACGAAGCTCGTTGTCCACAGATCGCATTGAATCCTTGTTCGAAAAGCGAGGCGTCGTGTCCAACAAAGAATTGCAGAAGCTGTACGCCAATGCTGTGGAAGCGTGTCTCGGACAAGGCAATGGCCCTCAAGCATGGCTTTGGTTACAACGCGGCAAGGCGAGAGCACTGTCAGATTATTTTGGTTTGCGGGCTCTCGTCCCTGAACGGTTGTTAGCCGACATCAGAGCGGATCCCAACGCCCAAGGTTTGTATGATCTGGAGCAGGAGAGCAATTCGGCCATTGTCAAAGCTTCGCCACAAAACTATGTCGCGGCCAGGCGGAAGGCAGAGATTGCTCAGGTGGCAATGCGAAAACACCCGCTACTGGCGCAATTGCTTAGCATCCGCGAGGGCACATTTCATGTCCAGTTCGACGAAGTGGAGCTGCAATCCGCTCTGGAAATGACCGGGAGAGATCCAAGAACAGTCAAGTATATCGACTGGTTTTTCCCAGTAGCAGCGGCAAAGGACACGAAACTCGTCCTTTTAGTCAGAAGTTTAGATGGCATTACGGTGAACAAAACATTGTCAATTACCACTGGGATCGTTGAGGCCTGGATCAAGCGGGTTTTGGAACATCCCCCTGAAGCCGACCCACCCCTAAAACGCAGTGACGGTAACAAGAGACTTCGAGAACTGAGCCTACTGATTCAAGACTTGGAGGAGTTGACCAAAGAAGAAGACCTGCTAATTATCTGCCCGTCGGGGCCACTGACACGAATTCCCATACACGCTATTCGGCTTCGCCCAAGCGATCAGGCACTGATCCAAAGGAATCCCGTTCTCTACTCCTCCAGCGCTGCCATGTTCCGATACTGCCAGATGAGAGCAGCAAAAGAAGGTCTAAAGGATACTCTGCCCCCCGAGAACCCGACAATGCTTGCAGTGTACGATGAGGACACAGCAGAAGGCCGCTCCGAGCGAGAAGCTATCTATGCACACGGAGATCGCCTTCACGACAGCGTTGGGTTCAACGTGCTCAAGGGCACTGCCGTCACCAAATCCTCCTTCGCAGACCACTGCAGTCAGTCCCGCAGTATTCTCTACCACGGCCACGCGTACTTCCATGAGCTCGACGTCCTCCAGTCCAGCCTTGTGCTCAGCCCCGGGTCCACCAACCCCGCCACCGACCCCACTGCCAGCCCATCTAGCCCCGTTTTGACCGTCCCCAATGAATCCTATCACCTCACCGTCGCCGAAGCCTTCACCCTCGATCTCTCTCGCACCTGCCCACGCATCACCCTGATCGCCTGCGACTCTGGCACGCAACATGTCGCCTCAGGCGATGAACCGCTAGGCTTCATCCCGGCGCTCCTATTCGCAGGTGCGACCTCTGTGCTGGGAACACTGTGGCCGGTGGAGAGCAGGGAGGCAAGGGTATTTAGTGAAGAATATTATAGGCAGTTAGGAGCGCAGGTGGAGAGGCAAAAGGCAGCAGGAAAAGGGCGGGTGGTCTTAGATTTGGTGGCGGCGTTGAAGGGGACGGTGGCGCATTTGATGGAGAAGGGGACTCCCGGGGATTGGGCGGGCTATATATTGTATGGGTCGTGGTTTCATGTTGTGGGGAGGTGAGAATGAGCTGAATGAGATATCAAAACCTTGGGGGTGCAACAGTTATTTCATCAATCAATATGGGTCCAAGGCCAAGTAATGACGCTATCTAGTCATGCAGACAAAGTCACATAACCACCGTCTCAGTCACACATCTTAACTCTCCGCCTCAATGAGGGTAGTTCTCCCCTTCAATTGCCGCTAGGCACACACGCATCACTCATGCTCTGGAGACGGTACCGTACTCATTGATCCTTCGCAAGCCAACTATGTACTAGGAGGATTTAAACTTCCTCTTCCTTAATAGCTTAGTGAGTCTATCCGCTAGGTTTAAATCGCCTGCGATTCTATTATATCCTAAAAAGCTGCTACTGCGCCTTCTCATATATTAAATAGTAATAGATTTCCACTTGCTATGTTCTCGCGTACTACATTAGATCTTTTAGCTGGGGCTAGGACCCCTTGATTATCTACAAGTATACTTACTAGCTTAGACGCGCTTAGCTAAGAGAGGTTAACTGGCTGCTAACACAACAGTCGCTGCAGCCATATAACTTCCTTTACAGCCCCAGACTCTGCAATATACTTTACCTCATAACTAGATAGCGCTACTATAGCCTAACACTTTAACTTCTAGCTCATAGCAGTGCCAGCCCGTGCGCGCCCAACAGCCAAAAATCACCAGTGACAAACTTTTCCAGATGAGGGCTGTAAATTTCTAGTTATACACTGGCATTAGATATGACCATAGCGAAAAACTACTGATGCACTAGTTGTAGTCTAATAGACTTGCGTACAAGAGGCTTTAATAGTTATGTAGTATAATTTTCTTGTTATAGAGCGATTCTTGCTACGTATTGAGGAATAATACTTTATATTGCATGATCCCCCTGTAATCCATATTGTTCAAAGAAGAAAACATTGCTTAAGTTAACCTATAGCAGGCGCATAAAATGGCGCCAATCTGGTCAGCCTTGAATCTGCTACAAAATTTATACATCTTGTGTAAAGTTTCGTCAACCTGAAGATATACGTGTCAAGACTAATGCATCCCAAATACTCCTGTACAAGCTAACATCTCTCCGAATATTGAACGTGCAAATATATTGTCTCAAAGACTGAGAGCTCCTGAACAAACTCGCCTATGGGCCATTAAAGATAGCGAGTTGTGTCTATCTTGCGAGATATCTTGTGTTATTTCAAAAGTTGCCTTTCATCACGGTCGACACCTCTGGAAACCTGTCCGGCTCTTGCCCTTCCAGCAGCGGTCCTTTTACCTTGCCTGTAAACGCCCCATTCATCCACGCGGCCGTATACGCCGCCAGGATCCGCACCAACTCGGCCGGCGCAATCGTGCCTAGCAGATCCCCGAGAGTCGCTGTGCTCTGCCCGGCTGCCTGCAACAGCGTGAGCACATCCGAGAAGCTCTGGTGAGTCGTGTTCGCGACGGCGACCCATAGCTTTGGACCCTTCAGTTGTGGCCACGCCGCCAGCCAGCTGGGGGCGGTAGCGCTCGACCCGGACATGAATAGCACTGGCTGGAACAGTCCCGACGGGGGAAGCGAGCCGAAGACGGAACCGTCCCAAGTGATTGCGCTGCGAATGCGGGGATCCTGTCCGGCGGCGATAATAGCGGATGCGCCGCCCAAAGAGTGTCCCAGCATGGCGACGCGGTCGGTCGGGAACTGTCGGGGACCGCGTTGGGGAAGCAGCTCAGCCATGGCGGTCGAGTTGCTCAGCTGATCAATAATAAAGGATGCGTCGGCGACGCGAGGGTACAGATACTGCTTGTAATCATCCTCGGTAGGGCTGCTCGGGCCGGTGTGGTAGACTGCGTGGCCATCAGGGTAGGTAATGATGTTGGCTTCTTCGGGGTGGTCGATGGTTATGACTATGAAGCCCTCGCTGGCGATGGCTGAGGCGAGGACACTATAATAGAGGCGAGGTATGCTGTAGCCAGGGGAGAAGAGTAGAATAGGGACATCATCCAGATGTGAGCAGCCGCTGGGGTCGTCCAGACACACTGGTAGGCGAGCCTCTAGGAAGAGTGATGTGATGTTGGTGGAGATGTCGAACTGCTTTTGGAGATATGGCCCCTGATACTCAGCGGTTTTGTTGGGCATGTAGGGTGCAGGCACAGTGAACTCGCATGTCGCAGGTTGAAAGACCGATAGCATCAATGCCCGAGGCGTCGGTGTTGCAGCAAAAGAATCACTGCGGTTGTAGTCGATGAGGGTTCCAGTCGTCAATGTGACATTATATTTCCCAGGCAGGTTTGGGATTAGATACCCTGCAGCTATGTTGGCGAGCAAGAGGGGTAAGATTGAAAGTGTAGACTGCATGTCTGCGAGTGTTGTTGTGCCGCAACTGTAGTGCCGCAGAGACTCGGGCGTGAAGGCAGGAAACAACTGGAGGAGAATGGTCAAACAGTTGACGAGTTTCGTTTCGTATTGACCCAGAAAGAAGATTATCAACGTGATACCACGGGTTCAGAACAAGGACAGCGACTCAATGTACGGTTAGGGTGATGAGCGTGTCAACACAATTGGCATTGTACGAGTAGAATTTTCTCTGAGTAACTTTGCTATCAGGTGGGATTCAAAGACTATATATATTCTTGAAAGTCACTATATGATGACCGCTTCTAATTGACTGCAACGGACCACACGCGGTTGTGAGAATGAGCCTCAGCGCGATTCGTAGTTCCGCGCTACCCTTGTAAACGGCGCCTCGTTCCGGGTAAGTTCACGGTCTGGCTGCATCCCGTCGCTAGCGCCATCTGTGCCCGCAAGACTAGCAATTTAGGGCGAGCGAGCGACTCAGCCTCCTGACGTTGCAATATTACAGGCTATGGCTAGCGAGCGCATCGTAAGTGCGCCAGCCTCATACAAACGACACTCACAACGCTCAACTAGACAGTAGCAAATTATGTGGACAGCCTATTTGCCTCTCTGCTAGAAAAATCCTACTGCAATTTTTCATCGACATAGTTTCCGCCTCTCTTGTTGGTCTGTAGCTAAGCTGGGAAATTTCGTAGTTGCAATGTCAGAGCCAAGACCTGGAGGTTTTACGCGACCAAGAGGCAGATATTCCCGCTTAATCTGCCTTGGTTGTCGTGAGAGGCGCATTCGGTGCGAGTTACCAAGCAATGTCGAGATCCCAGATCAGGGTGAGCTCCGGACGGTTCAGACGCCTTGCTACCGGTGCAGGAGATTGGGAGTTCCATGTATAGTCCGGCAGACTATCTTAGGTCGACCAAGCATTGGAAGTGGTTCGACTACTGCAGCAGATATTCGGCCTGTAACGACCGGGGACATCGTTTCGCGCATCATCATTGAGCTTCCTTCACGAACGGTGGCGCGCAGCCCGCCAGCTACTGTACGGGATGAGTCGCAATTGGTCAGCAACTCTGCCATTCCGCAGACCAGCTTGCGCTCTCCACACGATCTGCTCGCGAGCCAGAGAGATCTCGCACGCTGGAATGGGGGTGCATTGCTGATCCACACACCCCTGTCGACTGAGACAGTCATCATCATCCGCGCAGTCGATACCCTTCGGCGCGAGAAGGTAGATAAAGAATGGTTCCGACATCTGCCAGCCCACGTCGGGCACACACGGGCCCTGGATCTGTCTATCCAAGCCATTGTCGCAGCTTGCGCTTATGCTCGAGGCGTACCGAAACTTACTTCTGGCGATTGCTACCAAGCTCTAGCGCTCGCCCTCAATGCTGTGCAAGCGAACATCAAGCAGTCGCATGGAGAGCTGAACGACGACATACTTGCGTCTACGGCGCTGCTGGCTCATTTTGAGGGCGCTATAAAGAAGCATGGCATTCCAATGCGTCAACATATGGAAGGATTGGCTGCAATCTTAACAGCACGACCTGCAACGTATCCAGTCACAACGCTTGCAAGAGAGATCTTTGACTTCCACGCTTGCGATTCTGCCATTATGGCGTGTATTCAGGGCACCCCTTCGCCTTTCGAGGGCGTTGCTGGGGCGTACTTTGCGAACAACAGGATAGGATACAGCGACAGCGATCGGGCCCAGCTCAAGGCTCTTGGCAGCGAGCTCTTTATTCGCATTCCGCGGCTCGTGGGGCTCGTTCGCTTCTTGCGACTCCAACCGTCCCCGCAGAGCCAGCTGCTGTTCGATGCGTTTAGGCTTTTGAAGTCACTTCTCAGGGTACAGGACTCTCAAGCTGAGGAGCGGCTATTGCGGGACATCAAAGTTCACACATCAAGCGATCCTGACGCTATCTCGCCTCTTCGTCAAAGCCTGTATTTTGCTTCTGTCGATGATTTTGAAGCACTTACATATTACTGGCAAAACCGCCTTTCTCTGCTCAGACTAGAACAGCGCCTTCATGACTTGTCTACGTCAATTGACATACGAACCGAAAATACAGATCAGTCAAGTATTTCTTTCCAGCCAGGTTTTGGACCGAAAACCAATGAGATGTCCCGACTCGTAAGGAATATTCTGATGTGCGAAGAATATGCCAGAACTTTACCGCTTCGCAAGCATAATCGCCTGTTTGCTGGTGCGGTGATGGTCGTATGGGGCGTGACGATGGACGGGTCGACGGCCTTCAGCCAAATTGAGGACAGAGAAAGGGTCGGTCCTTTGTCTGAGCTGTTGCTGCGAAGGGCAAATATGGCACTAGAAGCAAAGCGAAAACTCACTGTTGAAGACATGGACACGGCGGCAGATATCTTGGTAGGCGGACAGCCCAAGGGTAGGTTTGTAGAGCTCTACAGCTTATAATTACCGTCGACTTAGGCGGATGACTATAAAGCTCTAAACTTATGATCTCATTAAGACAAAATGCATCCTGATTAGTATAGTTAGGCTGCAAGTTATTTTGGGAGAGTTACTGCAATTTCGCTCCAAGTGTTGCACTCGGAGTGCGACTACCCACATAACGCTAGCCTAATACATAGTATCCAGTAGCGACGTTAATAAACCCAATGCAATCACCATGAGTATTGTATTACCTGAACTGATCTAGCCTTTGTTGCGGAGAAAGGACATAAACCTTACATTTTGACTAATACTTCTGCCTGTACCAAGATAATCGCCAAATATGCTTCTAGTTCCAATATATAGCTATGGCAACAGAATTGTAATACGCCACGAAGAGCCAATAACACTAATATTAACATCAGATCGACTATTGAATTTCGACCTATCTACCAAGTAGCCTTAAACTTGCATTGCAACAAAGTATTCCTTGATTTATATGAGCGCTCCCGATTATAGACCCTGTCCCTGACTACCGTAGATCCCTCTCCCAAAACAAGACAGCTTTCCGTGGAAATCTGGCCTAGTATTTGATGTTCTGGGTGATTCTGCGAGTTGACCAATCAAATTTTGTAAAAACAACATGAAAGCAATTCGGTTCAGCGTTATTGTCGTCGGTGAAATCATCTTCAGGGCAAGCGAACACTTTCAATGTGATGCCCTTGTGGATCTGAGCGGAAATGGATGAGTTGGCCAGAAGCTTGATTTTAGTCTTGTGACCAAGACTCACCTGTATTCATTCGCCATTATTGGTCCTGCATATTTCCTGAATGTTGGCGTCCTTTTCATCCGCAAAGTATACACGGATCTGCAGGTAAGTTAATTGAGTATCTATGACTGGACAATAGAGCTATTTACCTGATCGCTTCCATCACTGTAGGCGACAGCAGCGATTTGCTTGAGATTTGGATTGGTTTTCACTGGGCCAATCGTTTTGTTCCCATCTTCGTCCGTCTTTGTCACGTTGACATTTTCTTTTTTGTAAAGCCCGGCTGCTTCAGTTTCAATACCGCCAGGAGTACCCTTGAGGGAAGAGATGACACCCTTGCTATTGACGTAGAAGAGATAGGTGGTGCCGTTGGATTCAATGGCAAAATCGTGTTAGCACTACATTCGTATCGATAGGCAAAATGCGTTTTTGGCCCAGACTGAAGCCGCTTTGATAAACCAAGCCGGCTTCTATTATCTTCTGCGGCTAGTAAACTTCAAATATCTGTAGTTCATGTGCACATATGCACGATTTAAGATGAAAGGTACTAATATTTAGAGTATCATATATCTATTTTTGAAGCAAGAAGTAAATCTTCAAGGCTGAGAAGATGAAGGTTGGGGCAAAAAATAATGTTAAAAAAAAAAACACAGCGCAAACATGAAGCCCCCATTGTACGAAAGAGGTCAAAAAGCGCTAAATCCTAAATGAAACCACCAATTATAATTTTTTTGGAACTGCTGGAGGGGAAATGTAAAGTTACAAGGCAGTTTTATAGGCACAACCTATCCGACAGTTTTGTGTGACACATGCAGCATCAGTGTTTTCGCCCAGGTTGCATTGCCTGCAAAAGGGAAGCTGTTGCCGCCAGAAACGATAGGCAGTGAGGTTTTGCACTTGTAAATGGTAAAGTTTTTACTTAGCCAGTCGTGATTGTACCTAAACTGGCCAAATACAGGTTGAAATCTTAGGCTTTAGTTTTGACCTCTACTAAGGAAATGGAAAATAATGACAAGTTGATTCCTAATCTTCGAGATTCTACTTTTATAATATATACAATGCAGGGGATAGCGGAGCGATTGATTTCATTCTTTTATCAGCTTCTTGTTTCTACTATCACAGGTGTGGTGGTACGCTCGAGCATAACTTGCCAGTGCGCGTTAGTAACACTCGACTGCAACGTCAGAAGCCCAGAAAGAAGAATGGCGAGGTTAATCTTGATGATAATCTGACTCAATGAGGCAGAGTAGAGACATTGAAGTGAAAGCAGAAGCCGATGTACATTGAATAGTTGGAGTAGGGTTGGTGTCTCGGAAAAGCAGTTGGAAGTCGAAGTCGAATGATGGATAAGAGAATAGTGTGACGGAAACTAGGTAAAACATATGAATAATACATCTTTTATCTTCATTATACTCCCGAATTTACCATGGATTGCGAAAGGTATTTTGTATAACATATGGCGAAGAATAATACTCTATAATTAAACTTATTTTGCTAGATCCCTAAAGTCTTAAAGCCTTCCCTGTCCGATCGACTGCACCTCCAATCTACCTTTTGACGATATTGCACTTTATTAGGCTGGCGTGCAGCCTTCCTGGGGCCTACCTTGAGCAAGAACTGCATCCACACCAACCTCCTGGCCCTCTGGTGTCCCTTGTAAGCCGAGAATCGAGATGCTTTGCTCACCGGCCGGTATAGCGAATGAGCCCAACTCGACCCTCACCCAACCTTGGGCAGCTGTCACAGAACGGCTTACCCCACTGGAAACACTACCAACACTGGCGCTAAATGAAATAGAGCCAATGGTGACACGTGCCCAGAGGGACACATCTACAGTGGTAGGGATCGTGGGGTTGATATATTGCCTGAAGTAGAGGCTGGGCCCACCCTGGCGAAGGCCCGTGTTAGGAACGGCAGTGAAGGCAGCATACCTAGCACCGTCGTAGCTACCGCCTGCTGGGAAGCTGATTCTGTAAACATAGTTTCCTGTACCACCACCCATTATCCAGGGTGTCTGCCCGTCTTCAAACCCAGGATTTCGAGTCAGCTGACCTGGACAAATAGGAATTGGTGTTGGCGTCGGCGTTGGCGTTGGTATCTCTGATGACACAGGATCTGAACTTGCAGGCAAGGAGCTCGAGGACGCAGCGGCTGAAGAAACAGAGCTTGACTGCACCTGTGGCGTTGTTGTTGAGGAGATAATTGTAGATATGCTAGAGGAAACAGAGCTAGAGACTGGGCCGGTAGAGCTGAATAGGAAGAGACTCGACGTAGTGATGCTCGTGATAGAACTAGTACTCGGCGTGCTGTCAGAGCTGGAACTGCCGGTGGCCACAAAAGATGAGGATGGCAAAACTGATGATAATGATTGTTGACTGGACGACGAAGTCATTGAGTCTGTGCTCGAAGATGCCTGGGAAGAAGATTCTGATGGCTGGGCGGATGAGGTTGAGCTCGAAACTCTAACAAAGGACGAAGAGACCAAGTTGCACACTCCGAAACCACTCTGGCAGCCGTTATCGCAGTATTCGCTAGTACTTCCACTACATAGAATTAATTATAAGCATGTTAGATGTCAGCGTAGGCTTACCAATAAGAGTACTGTGAACAGCAGTTTCCCCATTTAGAACCCTGGCATGTCATGCCCCTAGGCGAAGCATTGTATGCAACACCACACCGAGCATTGGTAGATATTTTCAGCGTCGATGAGGCTGATACAGATGATGAGGTACGCGTCGGAGAGAGCAAGGGAGCTCGGGATGAGGTCGAGCTTGCAGGGATGCGGACAGAGCTTGACGATAGTGCGATGTTGCAACTACCCCATGAGGGATTGCAACCTTGACCGCAGTGGGCGTTTGTCGAACCACACCAATTGTATTGACTGTATATTCCGTTAATTTCAGTCTTCTGCGATTCGTTCGTGCCCTACCTGCAGCAGTTACCGAAAGTAGAGCCTAGACAGGTGTTGCGACTATTTCCACCGCAAGTGCCATCACGAGAGATACGAGCCTGAATAACTGGTACAGCCAAAAGGGCCCAGAGAGTGTTCAATCGCATCGTGAGTGACTGAAAGAGAAGAGCGTCCACGATAAAGAGTGTGAAAGCCAAAGAAGGCACAACGGCAGAATTACTACTCTTGAAGAGTGACTGAATTAATGATAGCCAATAGTTGGAAAGGGATTAAGATGTCCTCGTTGCACCATGGAACTACATTTGATGAGGCTGCCCATGTTATTATACTGCGACTAGAAAGACACAAAATTTGCTTCATCGGCTACGCTCCTGATTCCTATCGCCTGAGCCTCGTGGAAAAAAGCAAACTTATTGGCAGTAATCAAGATGCAGCTTTGTGTACCTGTGAACGCAAGCCACAGGTACACGATATGAGCTGTGGAAATTGAGGTTTAAACCCGATGAAGGATTTACCAAGCATCAGGCCTACCAACTATGGGGCGCCAAGTCGAGACTTAGCGACTCGTTAGCAGCGTAAGAACGGAGCCTCAACGCACAAGCTTGATTTTCGAGTCCATCCTGAGAAGTGATTGGTCGGAGATGAGGGCGAGGCTCCGCGGGTTTAAGTAACCCCACTCGGCGAACCCGAAGATCACGGACCTTTTTAGTAAACTACAGGTGTCTGAGCCTCCTCGTGGCTTTTTGGTGTCAAAATTCCTTTTCGGCTTTGAAGGGATCAAAAGGGATGGGAAATGTCCCAATCCAGTAATAGAGACAAGGTGCTAGGGTTGTCGTCCCAGAAAGGCCTAAACATTTTTCCACGCCCCTCCTCTACCACGGCCGTCATGATCACGGGAAGTAATAATTCCCCTTAAGATCAATATAACGAAATGGAACACGTTATGCTTGTATTATAGATGCGCTTGCGTATGTAAAACCAGCATTCTCAGTAAACCCCATTCCCACAGTTCATCTCCTCTTTTCTGCCTGATCGGAGAGCCTTTTGAGTCGAGGGAGGAGATAAGTTAAAAAGCGCCGATAGTGCTCAACTCACCGGTGGAGGTTATGGAATATCTTCATTTTAATGCCATACGCAGACATACCCATCGAGATGGCGCTGGCAACGCCTCTGATACTTTCATCCAGGTGACTGACATTGCAGCAGCCCCTGTGACTTCCGCTTGGGTTAGAAATTTTGCCCCGGAATTATCACTCAGACGACCATGTCCTGAGAAAGTGTGGTTGTTGCCGCCAGAAACGATGGGCAATGAAGTTCCAGACCTATGGCCACGTAACGTTGCCCACCAGTCACCTGCAAAATCCAGTTTCCGCTTTTCCATTCCACAAACCCGTCTGATCCTGATTTTGAGGATCTGGGAACGTCGCAGATATTGTGGATAAACATGGAAGTTGAGACGCGCGTTGGCGCTTTTCTACAAGGGACCGAGTTTCTCCGCCGTGCCTTGCTCCTTTGCTGCATGTGAATTCGCACACTATGTCCACAAAACTACGCAAGTGACGCCACGTTAGTTGCGCAAAGTAGCGAAAAGTATAGAATTAGCGAAGCTAAACGCAACGATCTACGTAGAGCGAATAGTCAGCGCCCGCTCATGAATGCATTCCCCCAAACCCAAGGCTCAGAACGAAACTTTAAGGCGCTAGAAGCACCATGCGTGTGTCCAGCACGACCAACGAGATAATCATAGTTTTATCAAAAGATAACGGGACACTAAAATTGCCCTGCATTTGCTATACTCTCGATGACTGCGTCTCGATACGCTACCATTCCTGGACTTCGCGGGTGAAATGTCTTGATCTGCCGTGTTGGAGTGAAATAACCGATGTGCTGGCTCGTCACATTGCCATTCTTGATATCAGCATTGGCCGTCTCTAGATATTTCGCTTCCATGCTGTTGCCATTTTCCGCCACAGCCTCTGCAAGGTAGCACATTGCGCGCACATACGGGTCGGCGTCCGAGTCTAGCGTAGCTCTACAGTTGGCATCCGGAACAGGTATGCGGCCTGCGGAGATGAGTGATTGGACTTCTGCCGCTTCGACTGCAACAGTGTTTGCACTGGAGCCTTCGATGGACACGTCGGGCCAGGCGCTAAGGAAGAACCATGTGGTGTCGACTTGGGGCGCGGGTTCGTGCCAATCGCCCTGCTCGCACCAACGGCGGGCCATGAAGCGGCCGTTGACATCGACGTAATGAATTTGTTGTCCGCCGTGTTCCGCATTTGCTTCGGATACGGCCTTTTCTATGACGGTGTTGAGACCCATCACAAGGCCGTCAATCTCGCGGCGCAGATCTCGAGTCAGGTACACGATGCGGTTGAGTGGCCAGTCAGAGGGAGGGTTGTACGCAGCCCACCAGTAGTGGAAGGTGGATTTGTCGCAGTCAGTCGTATCGAAATTGAAAAAACCCACATAGCTTGTCACGTAGAGTTGGAAGTCCTGTCTTTATGTGAGTATGTATTCGCGAATCGCAGAGATGAACGAGATGCTTACTGATCTGCCTGACTTTTCCAATATTCTTAGGTACGCTGCTTTGAGCTTGGCCTTCATTCCGTCCGCACCCTGGTCTTCCATCTTCTCTCGCGCTTTCTTCTCCGCATCGAGGCAATCCTTCCGGTTAGTCGAGCCTAGACGTGCTGTGTTTGGAGTGATGAGACAGTAGTACACCAGGTCGCTAAAGCCTAGATCGTTACCGCCCATGGAGACGGTGCCGACGTTAGCCTTCTTAGGGTCTTTCCATCCATCGATTTGTCGATTCAATCCTTTGGTAGTATCTCCTGAGCAGACCTTGCGCTCAAAAGGTATGCTGTTATCCTTCCAGGAATCGTGAAGCAGCTTTCCATAGTTGTTCTCACCCACTCGGCAGCCATCTGTAGTAGTGGTACCAGTGCCCATGCCAGCACCATACGAGTCGCCGAAGTGAACATACCCTACGATCTCCTCCCGGGAATCATCAATAGCTATGTAGTCATCGTAGACTGGGCACGAATCTCGGGTATTCAAGGCTTGCTTCAGCTCATTGCGGCGGTTTCTGGGCATGAATCTTGGGACTGGGCTTCCTACTACCATGGAAGATACCCTGGTAGGTACGATGGATTCTATAGGAGGGATCGGCGAAGCTCCAGAACTGATGGCAGATGGCCTGACGACGGGGACAGAGGACACGGGAGTCGGATTGAATACAAAGATTGGTGTCGGTAATGGGGGTAGTGGAATTGCTCGACTACACTTTTCTGTGAAGTAGATTCCAGCAGCAACGAGGGCAAACGAGTCGGCGTTCTTCCCAGAGTATTTTTCATCACACACGCCTTCCTCACCGTTAGCCTTGTGACACAGAATCTTTGAGGTCTTCTTGTTTTTGATCCACGGAGCGCAACTCCGGTCAAAGACTCCAAGGGCTAATTGGTAAGATGTAGTGAAACCATATGCGTAGTCGAGTGCGCTGGTGTAGTCATCAGCAAAGGGTCCAAAGTTTTCGATTGGTATACATACGGATCTTCATAGAGCATGGCATATCTCGTATGCGTCATCTCGTGCACAAGTACGGCTGCTTTGGATCGGTGCGCCTCCTTAAGGGTCATGGTCTGGCAGTCTTGTGTCCGATCATTTGTTCCCTTGATCGGTCCATTAGGTGCGAAGAAACTATCACAAAAGTTCAACGTCTGCCTATCATCACCCATGTGCGCGTAGTAGGACAGATCGCTGCAAAACTTTGACGGCTTGCATGTAACCTCGAATATGTATTCTTGGTTAGTGCCAGATGCCATATTCGAAATCTTGGTGAAGCTTTCGGCGGTTTCGTCCTTGAATGTTGGCTGGCTTCGGAGAGACGCAGCAAAAAAGTTCTGGTAGTAGTTCCCTTTTTCGATGTCTTTAGATGCTGCAACAGCCATATCCCAAGCCAATTGCATTTCTTCTTCGATGACAGCTTTGTGGGCATCGCAGGTGTTGTCCGTGTAATGCACCGTCACGGCATGCGCACATTGGACCGCCAAAAGAGAACAAGCAACATATTTGAACATATTTTCAACAAAATGAGGGTGGCTAGATGGAAGAAAGGAGGAAAGATACCTCGATAGTTGTGACAATGCATTGGCTGAATGTTCGCCTCGTCTTTTATACACAATACCTCTCGTCTTCCGCTGTTCTTTTTCCAGCAGCTTGACGAGCTTTTGACGCCCCATTCCGAAGAATTCAACCTTAAATTAGATGGGGCATGATTTTGGTAGCCTCTGTAGCATGCAAATTTCCGATAATTACTTCCAGTTATGAAACCAGACAAGAGAGGCTGATGGTACTGTAAGAAGGTTTTCCGCCCTATGAGAACATTAGGCGCGGCGCATCCTTCGGCGGTACGCATCATGAGACAGGGCTTTCGCTTGTTTTGTGGCCCATTCCATTGTGGACAATATGGTTGAATCTCCGAAAGCAATAAACATACACACAGCCTTAGAAAGCAGGGACAGTGGACGCCTCACGGTGCCGCTTATAGCTTTGCAAAGTACGCTCATTGAGTGACCGTGACCGTGATCGAAGATGATCTATACGGCGGATCAAATTTCTGTATATACATCCTCGCGCTTTCAATGTGTGAGTTGACTAGCTTCGTCTTTGCGTTGACATAGTAATAATGCTACGTAGCGCAGAGCCGTGGTCCGCGCAGGCTACATTTAGGTATACTTGACTGAGATGAGAGATAGCACTGTAAAACGACCATATTTTAAAAGAACCATAATTAGTTCAGCTTCTTGAGGCTTCCCAGGCTATGGGGCGGAATTCCCGTAGGAAGCTATATGCGAAGAGGGGCAAGCTGTGGTGGCAGCGGCAACCGACCCTTGCAGTCAGCGACCGCCCCGCCCCAAAATTCAGGGACATCCTTGGTCCTTCCAGGAGTCTGGGGGGCGATTCTACGACATAAGCTGGTACTCCCAAAGGCTTTTCGCCTTTTCCCTCGACCACGAAAGGAAAATGGAGGACAAATTGAGACTGCATATCAAGATCTCAGATGAGGATGCCCGGTAAGTACTTGAAGAGTTCTTCAGCTATGAGCTCATCAACGCGCAGCTCGGATGTACCTCGACTATGCCTCAAATTGAGCGCAAGCAAGAACTTGTCCTTAACGCTTCCCTTTACAATTCATTTCGCGATAGAGCACCAGGATGCGCTCGCAGGCAAGACCATTATCTTTGAATGGAGTCCGCATATACACGGATTCACAGAGTCAGGTTTTGTGCTTCTCCACCATACAATAACTGATCTCAAAGTAATAGCTGTCGACCACCATTCTGGTTTGGTCGATATAAGCCGACATGGCCCTCTGCTCGTAAATGGGTGGAACCAAGGTCTGTGGGAGTTGGGCCCAGAAGGGGCCGTCACATTCCAGACAGCTTTACCTGCGAGATATCAGAAGCTGCTCAGGGCTGGTGAGACTTACACTTTACTGTGGCCGGGCGGTGAATTGGCGATATGGGAAAATGGTACTGTACGTGAGCACATTGGCCGTGAGCTAGAAGACAAAATTCCTCCTCTCATTCTAGCTGGTGGGCCTCACATTACATTCTCTACGTATGCAGAGTCGTCGCCATGGCCTATGCGAGAAGAGCGAGAGGCTCGAGTCGGATTCGACAGGGCCAACCTAGATGAGCAAAAGTGGAGATTTGAGCAAAATCGAGCGAAAGCTACATTCCCACCAGCAAAACACACAGAGCGCGACCCTGATGCTCCAAATCTCAGCGTCTCGCTCGAGTGCCCATCAACCACCCATCCAGACGAGATGCTTGAAGTCACTGTCAAAGTCACATACGAAGCGCAAGCAACAACGCAACCTATAACCTTTCATACACGCGTCTTTGAGGATTACGACAACTACCAACTCGGACGGCTTCGCAACGGGATCTGGGAGAACTACGACGACGATCGTGGAGGATGCGGCTTTCTGATTGTAGATGACCCTGACGTCCCTGTCACTGTCGGTCAGGACAGCCATTTTGCCAGCTTGCAGCCAGGCGAGTCATGGACCACATCGCAACGCATAGGCTATAACTGGACGGAATTGCCTGACGATGCTGAGGATGGAGAAACATTCCGATATGTTTTCATCGGCGAGACATTAGACTGGTGGAACTGGGGATCAAAGGCGGACCACGAAGAGACGGTTGTGAAACTGCCCTGTTACCTTGCTGGACCTGTGGTGGATCCGAAAGACAACGATGGTCGGCCACGATTGGTAGTGCAACCCTCAAATGTGGTTGAATTTTCTTTATTAAAACAGGCTAGATGAAGTCTCCGCTATTATTTTCGATGTCAAGTATGCTGGTTCTTGTAATTCGCGGATTTAGAAGGATGGTCATGCCTAAGCAACCGTTTGAAATAGATCACGATTACCGACTACAACCAGATCTAAGTGATAACCATGAGCATATGCACGGCTTTCACACGGAAATCGAGTGATACAATGCCGACGTTCTTGAATCCCTTCAGCAATTCAATATGCCCCGCCTGCCTGACCCCTCCAATTTTATCACGCCGTTGCGTACCCCAATATACATGCCATCCATATTTAGCGCAATCGTGCCATGTTATGCACGCGAAACCCTGGTTCTTCGGCAGGGCGTATCCGAGCACTTCTTGCTGCCATATTGCCCGGCTTACTATCAAGATAATTGCACCACAAGACTACGTGACGTGAGGGCTGAGTATGTTTCAGACTTCTAGTTTCGCGTAAGCGCCTGCGGGGGACTTTTAGGCAGCCTGCTACCCCAATATAACACAACTCAGCAACACTGCGACAGAAGCTTCTACATCTCCCCTCACCAACACCTTATCGCGTCTCTCTAGCCTTTTTGTCATCTCCATGATGGGTGTCCCCAACGTGCCCAACTGGGTCCGCATGTTTGTCTCCTCTCGCAACCTCTTTCACCATTATGCTCATTTTGTCCAGACTTTTGCTAATTGCCAGCGTGCTGTCGTTTTCACCTCAACTCAACCGCACCATCTCCAGAAGAAACAGTACTGGCATATCGACGCGCTATATACTCTTTAATCTCATTTCCACGACAGAGCAATTCGCATTGACATTCTTCTTCATTGTTAACCATTTCGACAACCCCGATTTCTTCGTTCACAGTCCCAAGAATGCGGGTGACTGGATCAATTTTGTGCAGATGAGTGTGGTGCTTATCCTCTGGTTGACGTTGTAAGTCGCAAGCTCCTTAGTGCCTGCATAAATTCTCGAACGATTTGCTGAATTTCTCTAGCTTTGTCGTCTGTCTCTATCTGCCTTGCGAGCGCCGTGATTGCTCAGTAAAATTCGCAATTGGCACATACGTCGCCTTCCTACTCATCTCCGTCGTACCGGTCTTTGTAGACGCCATCAAGCCGGGAAGACATGAGGAGCGCCAATGGACCTTAGCTTTATTCTTCGGCATTCACTCACTCTTCTTAAGCTGGATTATCACGGCATTGAACGTCGCGGCCATCTACTACCAAGTGAGGGAGACTCTTTCACGACCGCAGAACACAGCTCTGAGCCGCGTAGGTCTCGCAGCTCAAGCTGTGGTCTTCGTAATCATGGCTATTTCGTGGATTGGAAGAGTCAGATTCCCTTATGAAGGATTTGCGGAACGTCTCTGGGGTCTCGTGTCGACTTGGTATGAATTAGTTGGCTGGGCGGCTGTTGACACAGCCGTTTTCGCGTTCGGTCAGGCCTTGCTATTGTGGAAGGTATCGCGGCAAGCAGCCTTGGGTAGCGGCGCCTTTCATGGAGAGACTGAGCCACTATTGCATGCTTGAGTGCTACAATAGTGGCCAGTGAGAGTATGTAATTCCTACAGTGGCAATCGGATCTCGAGAGACGAAGTCGCGGGAGGCAATCACAATATGATCGCTTCACTTGTCTCAAACCCAACTTTGCGCTCGAACATACATCACCACATTTCCTTTTCCAAAATCTTCAGTATATTGTACATAAAGCGGAGACTTTGCGGAGTTCATGTCCCTTATGCTGATGCGACACAGTTCCTTGATTCGGCCGCATCCGTGAACTCATCTGGGAATATGGCAGATCCTGTCGAGAAGTAATCCCGCTAATATTACACGCACCCTGTTGTTGATTGTACCATACTTAATCAAGACCAGCTTCAAGCCGACGCCGGTTTACCTGTGCAGAGCTTCAGCCCTCAACCGTCGCGCATCACATCGACTTGACACTGCTACGCTGCTGCGATCTTTATTAGAACATAGCAAGAATCCAGGCTGTCTAATGTTTGTAAGATACGTTATAACTCTTTCGTATAAGGAAATGTATAGGCGATTAAGCAAGATTGATCCACAACGCATTACTCCTTAGTCGACATCTTGTTCTCCCTCCACAGCAACCACGCGCCAGCCATACATATTTTCAAAAAACACCCAATCCACAGCCCACCCATGAACCCGGCGTCGCTCTTTGTCAGGTACGCGCCAGATATTGCACCAGCCAGAAGCAACACAGCTCCAAGGAACCGTCGATTCCGATCAGCGTTTGCAGGTAAAGGCGCTGTGAACAGCTGCGCATCGCTCATCAAATCGCAGTACAAGCTCGTCAACACCACAGTCGGCATCGCATTGAACTTCAACGCCCGGCTCGCTACGATTTGGCCCGCGCTTTGGAACGCCAGTAGTGCAAGTGGGCCGAAATCGCTTGCAGGGAAATTGCTTGGTAGCGTGAAAGTGAGAAATTCGCCTGTATTTGAGGTTACAACCGTTGGCGGGTGATTTGGCACCACTTTCGTCGTAGCGATGATGCTGACGATACCGATCAGGAGAGCTTGCAGGGTGAAAGAGAAGACCAGGACCCAGCGCCGCTGTGGGCCAAACGTGCGGTGAAACGTGCTGAAAAAGAGGGCACCAAGGGCGAAGCAGAGGACGGCAGCGAGAGATTTGGACCAAGAGTAGCGTGGAGCGGAGTCAGGTTGGCCGTTCACGCCGAGGCCGATGAATATCGTGTTTCCTTGAGACGCCTTAGTCACATGGTTGCTAGGTAGACAGCATGTGGTGTTGGTGGCAGGACATACCGGTTTGCATACTAACGAAGCAGCCGTACATGTTGAAAGCCATGCTGTCGATGAGACCTGAGCAGTAGAAACAGCCCAGTAGAACGATGTCGGCCCATTTTGTGTCGATTTGCGCATTGAGTCGCCGCCGAATCCCAGACTTGTTCTTCACAACATCGAAGTCATCCATAGCTTCATTGTCAGCGCCCATGGTCGTAATATCAAAGTTAGCTCTTCAGAAAGGGTTCCCAGGTACCAATGAGTTACCTGCAAGGGATAGCCCTTCAGATATGTACCATCGTTTGACTCATGACGCATCTCCACCACAAAATATTTTTCAGCCACTATCGCGAAAAAGCAGTGGCTGTTCCGCACACGCACCGGAGAATGAGCCGTGACTCCATTGATAAGGGATGTACTTGATGACGCGATGTACGCTAATCAAAGGTTTTGCGCCACAATTTCGGATGTGATGAGCCGCGGCCGGGTCACGGCTCGCTAAAAGCATGTATTCTTAGGTGCGGATACTGGCGGACTCTATTAACTTTAACACCATGCGGACGACTAGATTTTATGTAGACGATTGACATCGTGTTTTCCGCTTGTTCGAAGCACGCATTTGAAGGGTGGCTGGATTCGACGGACCATAATCAACATCATTAAGCAGCGTTGATGACAGGCACTAACAGACATAATGTGCGTCCAAATGACACATCTCGGAAGATACTTGACAAGCTTTAGAGATGAGAACACGAATTTTAGGCTGTGCCCAGAATCCAGAGCCTGCAGATGAAGGATAGCGCTGCTGGATTAGACCCAGCCGGTGAAGGCGATGATCTCGATCCGTCCATGCACAAGATATAAGGGGCCTCCGCGATATGCCGGAGTATTTAGCTTTGCGGCGCAGACATAGTCTTTATTAAAGTTATAGCCCTCATCTTAAATCATCTAAATATTGGTAAGGTTTTCCGTGAGAAGGCAGTAGTGTAGAAGGCGCAACAAGTTAATGCAAACCTTCAATTTGTATTATAAGAGATATCGAGCGCGCATGTTCATTTCGTTATACCTATCACATCTATGTTGCACACACGTAGCCATTACGGAAGCTTTGGCTGTAAACATACGTAACATAACCTTAGCAGGTCAGTTTTCCACCACTCGTAGCCCAGAAGTAGATACGACTAAGAGACAACGACTTAGACGGGCCAGGTTTGACTCATGGTTGATACTTCTTTCAGTACTTGCTAGTTGTATGAGATAGGTAGCTTGTTGAAGCAATTGCTGAAGTTCATTGTTCTGCAGGTAATCTACGGGCACGACGACAATAAGTTCGAGAAACTACTACGACCCTTTCGGATCGTACATCGTTGCTGAGGTTTATTATCGTCACACCTGTAATACACTATCAGCGCCACTCAAAGTCTGATTTGTAAGGGACCTAGACCTTGTTTGGTTATCGCCGTTATGAGTTGCCACACTTTGTGTATTGAAACCTGCAATGGACGGCTCGGCTTGGGGAATGTGAAAGTTTAAACCGACAATGCCCATAAAATAAGGTGACTGAAATCCCTCCAAGACAGTCACCTGCACAGTCTGATAAATTGATGGCTGCGTTACAATTTTCATAGCCTGGGGGCTTCCCAAAAGGTTCTCTAAAGCTGTTAACCGTTAAGTGACTTCTGAACGCTGAACTCTCTGAAATGCAAGCACGTCTTCTGATTGTACGGCGGTTATCGCACCACTTTACTGCCGATTGTAAAACCATCTATAATGTCAGAGATTACGATAGAAATTATGCGCGGTGTTCCATTATTAAGATGGACAGCTCTGTCTTCTATCTGCTTGTTTGACGCAGCCGTAAATCCTTAGCCATCTTATAGCAAAAACACTCGAGCAATCTACCTACTTACTACTTTCCCAATACAATGCTGCCGAAGCCTTCCAATTCATACCTGCCGCTCTTAGCATCATTTGTGCTTGTGACTAGTCTTTGTTTCTTCGCTCGATATTCACCTACCAAGAAAGCTTGTCTCCGTAGTGTATACTATGTCTAGAATAGTCATCCCAGTGGCTTAAAAAGAACCAAAGAGTATTACTCAGCCCCGGAATTGCAAAAAGCACCCAGAAAGACCACCAAAATATGACTGCTCTGCTTTTGCCAGTAGTTCCAATACTGACGGTGAGAGTGACAGCTAATGCGAGCCCAACGAACCAGATGAATATGAAGACGACGGCAAACCAGAAAGCAAGTATTATGCTAGCAACAGCGAAACCCACGAAAAAGAAAATCCACCACCCTTCCTTCTTCAAAAATTCCTTCAGACCCCACCCGGGGTCTCCATCTCCATGTTCACCATTTGTTAGCAAGGGGGTCGTGTAAGCGATTGACCCACCACGCAAATCATGAACTATACGGCGACGTAAGCTTGATTCACAGAGTGAATCAACCGCCTTAATGTCCTCGTCAGGTTCCGCCAGCCCGTCACGCATCGCATTTGCTAACTCGATGATTGCCCTGTACTCGCCTGCGACGGTTTTACGACCTCGTTTTTGCATCGTGTTATGCGCCTGGACCCACATAAGACCAGTGCCTAAGGTCCAAGTTGCGAGGAATATGATCATGAAATTGAGTTGGACGAAGGAAAACCCCCATTGATAGTTCTGGAATTCTGTTAGCCGGCGTTTCAAGGTAAAGCCTAACGCACTTACTTTTGCAACTTGACAAGCACCATGCTTTTTGATGTATGCCTCATCATAGGAACGACCCTGGAACATCCACCCTTTTTTGCTTGGATCATTGTATGGGTTACTTTCGCCATTAGTTACGTTCTTCTCGAACAGTTTGTCATTTAGATATAACACATCGATACTGAGTACTGGTGGAGGCAGCGATGTGTTATTAAAAACGGTCGATGATGTGTTTTCATGCTTGTTCAAAAGATATTTCTTCACGTCTTTGGTTGCCAAAGTTAGCTAGAATAATCATGTGCAGCAAGCAGGATCATACAATCTGTAACGTTTCTCAACATATAGCACTGCTCCAGCCGTTTGTTGAAGAGCTCCGAATCCTCGTTCTGTCTAATGCCGTTGATATATCGCCAGCCCCGGGTCTCGTAGCACTGATAGGTATAACTGTAAGGGTCATACGAGCCTGAAACAGGGTCGTCTATGCGAAAATTAGCGTTTGCTGTGAGGTTCGTGTTCAGTCTATAGCCTACCTCCAAACGCTTGGTTGAGACTAACTACGTAGTCATCGCTTCGGTTGATTCTTTTACCATCATGAATCGTATATAGATGATGAGTAAAGCCACTGAATGGAATGGGGTTGTCCTCTATGTCAGGTACAAAGGCCTTAACATTCGAGCTATAACCAGTCATCGCGCTACCAAATGTGGGGAACACCCAAATGAAGACCATAGAGGTAATCATAAAGGTCATTGCGAACTTCGAGTGCAGCGCAAGGCGAGTAGAAAAGTCACGGACCAGACGAGGGATTGCGAAAATAGGCGCCTGGTCTTGGAGAAAGATGGTTCGATAAGTTCTGAATGTGACAGGCATGACTTCCATCGAAGTAGTCACATACTTTACGTAGACGCTCCAAGAGACCATCGCAAGAAGCGCCTGTCCCCCGCGGCCAAAGACCTGAAGGACTTTAGTGTCGAGTGTCAGTGGAGAGAAGCGGGCGAGTTGAAACATACCACATCCCACATGACATCGATTGCCTTCGCTTGCTCGAACGTCAAATTTCCAAACCCAAGAGTGATCTGAAAAAATCCGGACCTTGACCACTACCGGTGTTGTGATTAGCATGCGCGTCATTTTCTTGATATCTATTGATGATCATGGCCTTCCAACGTAATTGATGCCAGTTGGTACAGTATTATCGTAAGTTGGACAGCAGGGTTCCTCGAACGAACAACCTAAAGGCACTAGTCGCAAAAGCGAAACTTCAATCACGTTCTTCTGAAAGCAAAGGCCGTACTCACATATTTGAATTTTCCAGGCTCAAGTCCGAAACGACCGTCAGGCAAGCATGCACTGTTGCCACCCCCAACCATCGAAAATGGATATAATATACCGAAGCAAACACAAAGTCCCAAAAACCAGAGACATACAGCCGCACGTTGCCATCTATCCCGGATGTCGGCATTGGCTTGACGGTGGCCAACAAGCCAGAATTGCTTGAAGCGCCCGCCGCAACCAGGCGCCGTCATTGGATTTGGAGATGACGATGACGATGTAGTGATTGTCACGACTCGTACTGGGAAGCTTGGAGATCGATTTTGAGTATGCGCGCGAGAAGATGATTCCCGGGGAAAACGACAGAGACACAGATTCAGGAGAGAAGAACTTGGGAGTGCGGAGAAAGATCACGTCGTTTATGCATGCTTTTCTTCAGCTCTCCACGTCTTGCCACCATGTCGCATCATGCAACCACCGGAAATCCAGAGCATCAAGAATGTATGAAGTCTGAAAGGGTGGCAGGCTTTGGGCGTTCCAATGTGGGCTAGACTTTCAGCTCGGCTCGGGGCGAGCTTCCCATTGGCGTGCTTCAGCCTTCTATGCAGCCTCCGAGGAACAACGCGCATACGCAACCCAACCATTCCTGACTATATCTTTCATTTCACTCTATGTGGTGCCTTTGAACCTCCATTACTTGGGCTAAAATAATTGAACATGAGATATCAAACAGTGCACGCTGCTATGGTACGTGGCTATATACAAAAGATATGGAGTACAGTGTACTTAAGCACATGAATTGGATGGTGGTACATGTACCTTGTTTCTACATGCACTTATTAAGCCACCTAGCGATCTTCAAACTCAAGCGTTATATGCTGACTGCCACCGAGATCTTTCTCTTCGATATTGTAAACTAGTTGCTCCATTAACGTACGCCAAATTTATCCTGCGAACAATCCAGACCTGCATGCAAAAGTATTAGGGGTGGCGAAACTGGTTATTACATTACCTCAGAAATGGTTTACTTGCATCACAGTGGCTGAGGCCGAAACTATTACGAAATGTGATGAGATAGCTCCCAACCTAGCTTGTAGTATATCAGTTTGGACTTTCTTAAGTTTGGAATGCACCGGCATACTCGAACGCATGAAAATTCAACTTTTTGTGAGCTCTAATGGATCTGGTCCATAACTTCAAATGTGCACAACTTTTGAATGTACGGGGTCTCCTTTACAGCGGCTTGCTGGCTTATAACATAATATCTAGAAATTTTCCTGTAGCATATGAAGTGAGGGTAATATTGAATGCCGTAAACAGTTTCGCACATGGTGTGAGGAAAGCGTTTGGAGAAGGAAGCAAATGACATATTGCCTAGAACATTGATTCGCGAACTATGCCATTATTGAGAGAGCTAATTGCACCTTGTGACGGCAGTGTAACATATCCTTACGCACATCATAGGCTAAGGGATTGCAGACAGTAATTTGGGAAATCTAGTTACTGAGAACTGTATTGGAGTGATGGCTTCTGCATCCGGAATGTCGCCCAGATGACATTGACAAATCTAGCAATGGACAGCTGCTTCCACATTTCCGGGCAGCCCTTCTTTTTTAATTACTTCCGCGTAGCTATTTGTCCAACTGCATGCATATTAAACTTAGTGGCATTCGTAGGAAGCAAGATGAAGCAATAGTTCTTTCACATATGGATCTCCTCTTCGAACCCATCTTCAACGATGCCTCCCAAGTCACTATCGTCGTCGTCACTGGCTTTGCTATCTACAATATTAGCTTCTGCGCCCCAATGTCTATTCCCTGTTTCACTTTGATTGCGAACGAGCGCTTAGGGAATCCCCTGCCAGTCAAAGAAGCGCATCAGGCATGAGCCTGCTTCTCCGCTGTCTTCTCCCCAATAGTGATACGCCCTACATCCAAGCACATCATGATATTTCCATCATCTAAAGTCAACCTTTGCCCTACTGCATTAAATATTTGAAGTAAAACAAAATAGAAACTATCCCCAGTTTGAAAGACATCTATATCTACTCTATGTCCGCGATCATTTATCCGAATCCTCTAAAATCCTAGATGATCCAGTAGTTTGATCAATTGAACTTCGTTTTCATTTCTGCATTTCATTATCGCCTCTTCAGTTTGCAACCGTAAGATATCCGAATTCGTAACGCGCCAGGGCAAGATTGAGCGAAGCACTGCGTCAACGTCTGCAATTTTCTCGATCCCTTTTATGGTCCTTGGCCGCTTGACATTCAGCTTCTCCAGTTCATCCTCCCAAGCCTTAGCGACATCCCATTTCACCCCGTCCTTGGTGTCTCCGGGTAATGTTGATGGAAAGCCATGGAGCTTTGCATCTCGCAATGCCGTCTGCTCACTGGATTCAATATCAGACCAACCTTGAAATTGGCCTCCAGCGCCGCTAAAGGAACGGAGAAATTCGTAGGATGGGTGTAATATGCATGCGAAGTCGTAGTCGATCAAGGCTGTGATGCGCTGGGTCGAAGCATCATATAATAGGTTGTTCGGGGCTGCGCGTTGAAACGCATTAGAACTAGCCTCACAAAATAAGAATACGCAACAAAACAAATGCTACTTACTAAAGTCGGCATGTATAATACTTTTTTCATGCCTAAATTTGAGAGATTTGAACTGTGCCGGGACGCCGCTCTCAATAAAGGCCTCAAGGCGTTCCCTGACCCCATTCGCATGCCATCCGTTGATGTAAGGATTGCTGTCTGCCCGCTTAAGAGCTCGTTCCAGTCGGTCCCAGAAATAATTTTCATACGACGGCCAAGGCCCACTACCCACACTCGTCATTGCCGCGCTCACAATCCGTCCGGAATCGTCAAAGGTTACTCCGCCATATTCTCTAATGCTCTGCGGAAGCTGAAAGACTTGCAATGCTTTAAGAAACTTAGCCATTTGCGCAAGGACGTCTTTCTTTTCCTCAAGCGGCATACTGTCGAACGTTTCGTCTACAGGTGCTCCAGGCATCAGCTCTTGGAGGATCCAGCCCTGCGAGGATGGCAAAGCTGCACTACCCCAGCCATATACTGATGGGACGACGTGTGGTTCGAAGCCACTTAGAGCAGCAGCAGCAAGGGAAATGATTGCCACCTCATTTTCCACTCGGGTTTGTGGATTCATTCCCTCAGCATTAGGGTTGGTGAGCCGCATGATAAACTCCTGTGTGCCTTCTGGCACTGCGACAGTGCCAGGCTGTTGTGGCCCATCTATACAGATGGCGAAAGGAGGCGAAGGCAGGCTAATGCGGTAAACAAAGTTGTTGTACTTGAAAAGGCTTTCCGGATCGTATTGAATAGGAAGAATTTCTGCGCCCTTAGATATCGGGTTAGAGTCCATGCCATTGGAAGGTTGCGCGCCACCTCACTTCGACGTTGAGTTGCTGAACGTAACAGATTCTAGATGAAATCTAGCCGTCCTTGGAAGTTAGCGTGATTGTCGGTCATGGTGGCCGGATGTAGCTTGAAGAAGTCTTAAGAGCACGTAAAACTGGGCAGGTTTGCGAAAAGATTAATAAACCAGAGCGTCGCTAGAGCTCGCTATATACGTGGGTTGGTGTATACATTCGTGCAGATGATGTGTTGTTCACAACCAATAAGAGGGAATGGTAGAACCATTTGGTAGCCGGTGCGGTCATTGACGGGGAAACGGGAGCCTCCTCTGAAACTGAAACATCTGATAGGTATACATAGTACCTGAACACACGCTGGTACCCGCAGAACATAGAGTTGATAGCTGTAGTCAGCTCGCTGTTGTTAGTCTTGTCGATGCAAAACCTGTCACTCACGCCGAGTTGTCCGAAGCGTTACCCGACATCAACCAACCTCGCAGACCTTTCCGAGGCGATTTAAGCCCGTAAATTACGTTTAGTTGTCACGTTGTAAATTTCTCGTATTACAGTAAGGTGTGTGCAACATGCGACCATCTGCAGTACGCGCACTTACGCGGCCATCATGATATTACATGAGTGGATGAAGAGGTGGTGAACGCTTCACATCCAACGCGTGAGACTTCACATGCTAGATACTCTTGCTCAAATATCGCTTAGTCTAGTACTGAATTCATATATAAGGCAAATAATTGCCGAGTAATGATTTATTCCGAAGTCTTGCGGAAGATATCTTCATCACGGTATTGTTCCCCCCTGCCACGCGTCCCCTAATAGCCTCTCTCATCACGCGGGAAAGATAAGTCTCTCTTAAAAAAATATAACCACAAATATGCATAGCACAAGAGACGTAGGTGTCAGTATTGAGCGTGGGCCTCGACGTTGGATTCTTGGCCTCATCCTTGCTTTGTATATGTACGACCAAAATACACCTACTGGATACTAGTTTACAACAATAGAGAGATGTCGGTCCAATATGCCTGGTTTAGTGGCTGGCATTTCTAATCTTCGGGTACTGAGTGTGGAGGCTGACCTCTTGGTGCGGCGTCGTTGCCAATAATCTGACATATTTAAAGTGAGACTTCCACTAATCCCACATTACGTGTGCTTCTCATTATTGTAGACTTTATCATGACGGAAAGAACGGCAAAGTATCCGTTACCCAGAGAGAGCCATTAAATCCTTGGACTGAAATGCAATAATTACCATGATGATTTCAGCGAAAACAGCAATTATGTATGCAGGATGAGAGATCACAATGTTTGTAATCCTTCGAGCTACAAGCAGAATCACTCCCTTAGGATAGCATGAAGCCAGGAAGCCGCTGCTAATTAATCCAAGACCATTAATTCAAATACCCCTTCTCCCGTAATGTGAAGTCGAAATTGACGCGTCGACGACCCCACTAACCGCGGACACCATAATGTTTATTTCATGACATCATCTTCAATGGTGCCCGCGCTAACCACGTCGATCATCACTATCCCCGGCGACACGTCTGGACCATCACTAACACCCAACCACTCAAATCAGACCCCATCGCCAGCTGAACAATGTGCGGCGTCAATGGACGTCCCGTGCATCCACTCTCGCGGTCAAAATGCGCTGATGGGGTTTGGCTTAGCCGAAAATCATGCAGCGATCCGCGCTAGGGTGGAGTGTGGGTGGACGCCATCATCGATGTTCGAATCGTAATGCAATGCTGGCATGGTAGATGCAGATGGACAATACGTGCACTAAGATTATGGAGTGCATGAGGGCAGCCGGTGAGCCGTGATATGCGGGAGCGGACGGGTCAAACGCCACTGTCGTCGCTGGAGGCCGGGATTTATTTTGGTAGGACGTCACATAATGTCGCGCTTTTGACCTATTTTTTCGTTTTGCTAATCTTCAGTCCCAAATTATTTGTTCATTCTCATACTTTTGGACGCTCAGGATCTGGTGCTGTGGCTCAAGCATAACATCTTTGCGGGAGATTGCTGTCGACTACACTTCCAAAGTCGGTGATCCCTCCTCAACGCCAGCAGGATGGTGCTCAAAAACATCCTCCCCTTGCACAAAAAGGATGCACCCACAGCCTCGGGTGAACCCAAAAATGGACACCCGACAACACACCATAAGAAATCCTTCATCACAAACCGCTGGCGCAACGAGCTTGTAGCGGCAGCCGCGGAGTTTTCTGGAACGTTTATGTTTTTGTTCTTTGCATTCGGTGGTACATCCGTTGCGAATACGGCTGCCAGATACAGTGATGCAGCAACAGCCGGGCAGCAAAGTGGAAGTATAACACAGGCTCCAAATACCAGTGTTTTACTATACATCAGTTTGATCTTTGGGTTCAGCTTAATGGTTAATGTTTGGGTGTTCTTTCGTGTCAGTGGCGGGTTGTTCAATCCAGCCGTAAGTTGATAAAGTTCATGAGATGGTTCAGGATGGAGAAGCTGACGAAAATGAATAGGTTACCCTTGGACTCTATCTCATAGGTGCTATTACCTCGGTTCGAGCAGCGCTCTGCTTCATCGCCCAAATGTTTGCCGGAATGTGCGCCGCAGGAATTATCCAAGCGATCCTCCCCGGCCCGCTCAATGTTTCTACCACACTTGGATACGGGGTCTCACCAGCCCGCGGTGTCTTCCTTGAGATGTTCCTTACGTCCCTCCTCGTCTTTACCATTTTCATGCTTGCGGCCGAGAAACACAAAGCTACATATCTTGCACCAATTGGAATTGGGCTTGCACTGTTTGTCGCGGAGATGGTCGGAGTGTTTTTCACAGGTGGAAGTCTGAATCCAGCCAGGAGCTTTGGGCCATGTGTCGTAACGCAGAACTTCCCCTCATACCATTATATCTACTGGTTCGGACCGCTTATGGGCACGTTGCTTGCGTTCGGCATGTACAAGATTGTCAAGCAGGTCGAGTACCAGACGGTCAATCCAGGCCAGGACTTTGATGACCACGAGGCCGCGCTTTTCAAGCCACCAGAGGATCCTAGCAGTGCAGCCCAAGTCGAGCGTCCGAACGTTGCTGCAGCGGCTGTGGAAGAAGCGTTGCGCGCGACGAGCAGATCATCAGCAGGCAGTGGACCTCAGAACGTGTACGGGATAGAACAAAGGATATCGCTAGATCGTGACAGGGATCTTCCAGCTCGTACAGGTCAGACCTCGCAAGTCAACGGTACTCGGTAATAATTTGATTTTCTTTCCGGTCCGTAGTTTGCTAGACACCTTCAGGTAACAATGCGACTTCAACTTAGTAGTATATCGTGTGATGAAAGGAAGTAGGCTACTTCATGTTGCACACAAGCACAATCGCATCTCTCCTCCCTTCAACAAGCCCTTTCTTGCCTCTCCTAGCCGGGCTTCGGTCTTGTACACCAAGTATGACGCTAAAAAGTGCGCAATCAAGATTGCAAATGCCAGGATGAACAGTATAATAGCCAGCAGTCCGACTAGTGTCCAGACAATCGATATACTTTCCAGCCTAGTTCTCTTATGCGCGCGACACTCCGAAGTCCTCTCGGATCCAACATACTGGTTCTGCGACTCCATTTCATCCGCTCCATGAGACTCACGGTCGCTGTCTAAGCTTGACGTCTCTCTAGCTATCTCTTCCTCTCTTCTGCTATTGCAGGCAGGGCTTAGCGGTAGTGCATGCCAGCCAGCCTTCCCTTCCACACCCGTGTGGCGCGTAGGAAACGGCGGATCCCAAGGCTTCCTCGTCAGGCTTGCGGTCAATTGAGGTGTGGGCATACCCTCCTCTGATGCGAGCCTGCTGCTGGCCGATCCACTTGGCGTACCTCTAGCCTGGAGCTCTGATCGTGAGTGCCGTCGTAGGGTTGGTGGCCGGAGATGTATCGAAGATCGTGGATCTGTGGAGGTCTTTGAGTGGAGGCGAGAGAAGAAGGATGTGCGAGGCAGTTGTACGCTGAGTATTGGGAGCAAGATTGCTAGTAAGCAGGCTAGGAGAAGGGTGGGGTTGCTCATAGTAGAGTGATTAGGAAGTGCGGCGTTGTGGAGGCTGTGGGTTTCGCTACCAAGGGTGCGTGAGTTGAGTCGCAGTATTCAGGACATATTCCACTTCATAGAACTGATCGTTAGGCTGCTGTATGAATGAATCGTAGGCGTCGTAGTTTTGACGGACCATAACATCGCGCAAAACGTTGTTCATCCTGCCACGCGATGTTTCTGTCATTCCTGCCGTAATCGAGCAGAACTCCAGCACTTCTGAGACTGCTACTTCCAAAGCAATACCTACAAAGCTCCTTCCGCACTATACAACATTGGCACCTGGTCGCTTCCGAAAATTGCTCAGTCCTTCTTGAGATCGCCCACCCAACCGAGTCGGTCACGCCTATCGTCAACGATTCGAGCATACTCGAGTAGTAGCCGGTACACATATATTAGCATGTCTTCTCGTCTGAGCACCTTTCCAGCCCAGTCTTTCCCCGCTTCAGCGACTCTGCGTGCCGCTGCATCATGACCACTACTGTCCCGTTTGCGTAGGCTACTATCTGCATGATCAGATGCATGTGCGTAGCTGCTTTTCTGACTGTCGATATTAGGCAGATGTTTTACAGATGCAACCGAGTCGTGGTGGCTATGGTTTTGCTTTATGCCTTCGGCTTTTTCAGTATGTTCAAGATCTTCCTTGGGTTCTGGTACTGATCCTGGCGTGTTAAAGTGGTGTTCATGCTTCTGCACCTCGCCCACAGCATGTGCAAAGTTTCTAGCACCTTCGTCGACATCGGTGCCTAAGAAATATTCCATAATACCATACAAGTCGACATAAGTGTTGTCCATGGGTAAAAAGTGCAACCACGGCACGAGCCGGCGGTCATACCATTGGCGATAGATGCTTGCTCGAAGAGTGACCTTTCCACTGTTCAAATGCTGAACAAGGTCACTGAGGTAATCGCCACTACCACCATCTATTGATAGTGCATATTTGAAATTCCTGTCGTATTCGGATTGCGAATGATGGGCGGCGGAGAAGTACTCATAGAATTGCATGCACATCTCCTCAGCATCCTCACCGCATTCAAAATCCGTGAATGCAGCGTCTGCCCAGCCATTCACCCACTCAGCTAACTGCCCCCATGTCTGGCTCTTCAGGTGATACTCATTCGCGGGTAGTAATCTAAAGGTCTTCGCATACCCGACACCAACGGTGCTCTCATTACCGGAGTGTATAGATGCCTCAGCAATCTCAATGTGCGTTGCATTCAGCATACTAACGAGGCGGTGGCGGTGGGAGCGTCGCCAATTCCGAGCTAGATCGTGGCTCATTGTTGCTGGTCCGCGCCAGAAGAGGCCATTCTCCCGTTCATCCCAAGATATACCAGGGAACTCGGATACAGAGGCTGAGGCGTTCCAATCAATGGCTCCTGGCAAGAGAATCTCGTTGCTCATAGAGAGCTTGGTATCGCCAAATAAGGGAAACAGCTTCATTGTAATGTTCATCTGTGGCGGCGCAATGAAAGTGTCGTGCAATCCTTGCAGGTTCGGCTGCTGACATACATCTGTCATTCTTGACCAGCTCTTGACATACCCATTCAACGATTCCTCAGGTAGCTCTAAGGGTAAAAGGCCAACAGCAGAATGCTTCTCATTCGTCTCGCGTTCTGGATTCCAAATATCGTCAAAAACATGTGTTGTCCGCGCAAGGCTCTGTGGAGGACATGCGGGACGCACGAGTGACCAGAACGGTTGAGAATGTTGATGTGAGTCCGGAGGTGGCAAGTGAGAACCAACCCATTCGGGATCCAAGGTGAAATCTGCTGTCAGTCTATCGATATCACCAAGGCCAGAGTACTCGGAAACGACATCGATAGGGTCAGGCATCATTGGTCTTGCCAAAGAGCGCGCAGTATCAATAAGTTCCCAAGGAACCAACATAACCGATCCATTGTTCGCATTGAACGGGATATCCATATCCGGTAGGTGTACATGTGGATGGCTGGTGAGTGCCTTCAACATATCTGCCCAAATATCCAGTTTTGCGTCAACATTCTTCACATGCGTCTCTATCTTTCCCTCGCGGATCGATAGTTTCGGCGCGAAGACATGGGCCTGTTTCCGTAGTAACAAGGGTTCAATACTCCAGAATGGGGCCAAGTCATCGTATATCTGGTCCCAGAATTCCTCGACTAAGACGGCGCCCTGCTCGACGGCGTAATGGTACCAGGCATCGAAACCAGGCGGTGGATGACGACTGCGTTTCTCTCGATATCGCGCAGCAGCTACTTTCAAACTGTGCGTCTCACCTTTCAGCAATGTATTGAACCGGTTTTCCGCAATGCTCATCAGACGCGCAATAGGGTGCGCTCCTTCTGATACCTGCACGTTCCCAACCTCAGACATGCCTCCATTCGATCCCCAACCCCCCACTCTCCCTCCTTTGGCCTTCGTAAAGCCCTTCAATACATCTCCTCTCCCCCAGTTAAGCGCGTAAACCACACTCGCAAGCACCAATATCGTCAAGAACACCAAGTACCACAGCGCTCGCCACGCCGTCGGGATGCGCATCTTTGCACCGCGCTTCTGGAGCCGCGGGAGCTTCTCATCGCATCGGGGGTCACACGGGTGCGGAATCCAGATCTGCAGATGCCGCGGGTTATGTTTGCGCATGCGTGCGGGTAAATCTCATACACGCATTATGTGTGTTTTGACAGCGCTGCATGGACCGTGCCGGGAAGGTAGAGTTAACAGGAGACATTGCGGGATGCGAGGACAAGGTGGAGATATAGGGATATGTGGCAAACTCAAGCATTTTGTCGATTTGATGGTTCGAACAGCCGGATAGATTGCGGTGGGTGTGGGGTTGCGGCAATTCCGCCGCGTGACTGGGGCTCATATGGATGGCTTGGCGGGAAGGGAGTATGTGAGGGAAGAATAACAGCGCATGAGAGATGTGAAATGTGAAATCGATGTTGCGAACGTGGTATAGAGCGAATATATACACTACCGTCATCATACTTCGTGTGGAAGAATAAAAGTTGCAGCGCTCAATGTTCCATCTCTTCTCCCTCGCCTTCATCATATTCTTCCTCCACATCTGCAGTATCGCCCTCTTGGTAATCTCCTCCACCCTCTTCGTCACCACTTTCTGATCCCTCTCCCTCGCTCTCTCCTTCACTCCCGGGATCAAAATCGTCGTCTTCCTCTTCATCGTCTTCCTGCTCCTGGAGCTCCCGCTCGGCTTTCTGCAGCTCGCTCTCCTCCTCTTCCCCATCCCCTGTTGCCGCAGCACCGTTCACACCGCCACTCTCTTTCTTCCCTGGTTTATTCACATTGAGCTTCTTCGCCTGCCGTGCCGCAGCAAGACTGGCGTCCTGCAGTCCATGTTTCTGTACGTACTCGTTTATGCCGGCGAAGTCTGCTTGATCGAGCATGCCGAATTCAATCTCTTGGGTGGGCGTGGTGATGACGAGATTGAAGGTGTTGCGCAGGACGGCAGTGTAGGAAATACTGTTCACGGAAGCAAAGTCGAAGAAGGCGAGGGGCTTTTTGAAACCGTATAAGATGCCTATGGAGGTGAAGAACAGGTAGCCTATTAGTGTTAGCAAATGCTACGTGCTCGATAAGGACTGTAGAGGATGGCGCACCTTCTTTGCTTCCCCTATGCGCCTTGACGTGATAGGCCTTCTCGCCCTTCCGATGACTCTCTGGTATAGCGCTCGAGAATTCGTCTGCATCAGGGAATACGACATCCTTCCCAGTCCCAGCTTGTTTCAAGCAATGGCGGATGGCGTCTGCCATTGGGCCTGGCCCAGGGTCTTCACCCTCTACTATATTCTTCCCTGTTGCCTCCTCAAAGGTCCACACCAGAGGCTCTGGCATTGAGCCCTTGAGGTTCTCAGGGACTGGGTTGACGCCATCCCCGTGTACGGGAATAACGATGAAGTTGTGCTGCTTCTTCGCTTTTTCGGGTATTGGTAGACAAAATACTTGGTCCACATCCTTCCATGCTATGGCAAACTCGACGCCGCCATTTGCCGCTATTGCGCGTATGCCGCCGTCCTTGGTATCAACCAGCTCGAGTACAAACTTCTTCCGCTGCGGAATCGAGAAGCTAACACTGGGATATGTCCGCCATGCCTTGGTCGTGGTGCTCGCCAAGCTGCCTCCTGTGGGTGGCGTGCCGTTCTGTGCGCCATTGCTATCTTCGAGCTTGCGCTTCTTTGTTGCTGGTTCAGGAGGAGGTTGCGAGGTTTGGTTCAGGATGTACGCTGAGATGTCGCGGAAGAGGCTGCTTTGTGTAGGGTATTGGTCTGTTACATTGGTTAGCTGTATTTTCGCGGGCATTTCTTTTTCAGAATGTACCTATGGCGGCATGCACGCGCTTGCGCAGTTCATGGTTGCTAGCAAAAGCAACATCAATCTCCTGAGGATGCGGTGCTGGGGCTGGTGCAGGCACAGGCGCCGGCGCAGGGGCTTGCACTGATACGGGCACTACAGGTGCAGCAGGCCGATTATTCAGCGCTGTAAAGGCCATGGCAGGCTCTGATGTTTGTTGTCGCTGCGGTGGAAAATGTCTTGAGGACGCGTCGCAGGTTGATCGCGACTTTGGTGAACCCTTAGCGCCCGAGGCTGCGCTTGAGACGTCTGACATCACCAAGCTCTACATCTGTCTTGGCAATGATCCCTTGATCTCCCCAACGACCATTTTCATATGATGTCTATACTCCCTCAGCTTGTGGGGTTTCGAAGTTCCAGGAATGGACTGCGCAGAGGAATTACTGGCGACATCCATGCCATTCCAGCATCCCGAGGAGGCGTAGTCGACATGGATAATCAGAACGCTCTCGGATGCGTATCTACTTTACACTAGCAAACTTAGGTCTACATGTTATCTTCCTTTCTGCTAAGGCAGATATAAGATTTTTTTTTCTTCCTGCACATTGCCGAATCGTCGTCTTCGCGATGTCCTTTCTTCAAACCTGCCCGGCATTTATTTTGCCTTCTAGGGAAGCAATCACAGAGATCAAGGCTCATCAACTTACTACACTATGATACTAAGGTGGTTCCTCCTTGCAGAGTTCAAAAGATCTGGCAATTTGCATATAACGAGTTTCTTAATCGTAGAGTGATATACAACCCATGAGTTGAAGCTGTTTCATCCATTGACGTACCTTGCAGGTGGCCTATGATGAATATCCTCAAGCCATAGCTGTACAGTCTGCCTTTCGGGCTATACTACTTAGTTGCGGATGATCATTCGCAACCCTTGTCCCATCTATACAATCAGCCACTAGGTATATTCATGATTTCGACCCGTTCTTATCCTTGTAACAAATGTGTCCTAAACCTCCGAAGTATGAATACATCCAAACAGCTGTGGAAGGATACAGGCTCAAAATTGGGGCATCTCGGGCTGCTGCTAGTAGAACAATCAATAGTATGATAGAGATCGCCGTCGTTCTCTTGCTGCACTTGCGCGCCTGAGAGAAATGTCTGCAGAACAATGATACATTTGCTATAATTCTTTCGGCTTAGCACCGAGAGTCCCAAAGACTTGAACAGCTACTTCATCTCATCGTAATAATGTTTTCGTAACAGGGAGAGAGTTAGGCCGAAACATTTCCAAATGCGGAAAGAACGAAGCAATTCTAAAAGCAGTTAGAATGGATGACATCCCAAAGTAGATAATAAAGCACATTCAGGGCCTTAAAACCGCAGCATTTCCGAAGGTAGACAGATCGTAATGATGATGGTTCCTACATCTTTAGGGCTGAGAAGTTGGAGGTTCCCATAGAAGCGCCTCCAATCAATAGGCCTTATGAGAACCCCCAAAGCGCCATTTGCTTTAGCGGTAGGAGATTCTCGCTGCCTTGGCTTCGTGTATTAGGTCTCACTCAGCAGCCAGCATTGACAGCTGCCAAGATTTTCAGGCCTGTCACTGTTTCGTTGCCCCAAAGACTTTCTGGGGGAGTTTGTGTCGCTTCAAGCGGGACCTATGTCAAAGCAGCGGCTTAGGGGAATGTGTGGCTGAGCTTCTGTAGTAAGATTCATCCGAGATTCACGAAAGCGCTATCGATGTGGGTGCTGCACTTTGAAAGTATAAAGCGCGATCGAGACGTCGCCCGAGAACTCCTGTAAATTGTAGTTCACCACAGCCCTCAGCCACCTCAAATCAATATGAAATTCAGCAGCCTTCTATATGCCCTTCCCCTCGTCGCTGCGCAATGCGCCTCGAAGCCTTGGCCCGGAAATAATGCCAACGTTACTGCTGCCGAAGACTGCTGCTGTTTAACCTACAAAGCTTCTTGCACGATGAATATGGAACGCATGTATCACATCAAGCTGTTCTATAACCGCAAGCAAGGCATTACACCAGAAGAATTCAACGATTACTGGGCAAATAAACACGCGGCTCTGGCGACAAACTTCCATCTTCGACTTGGCGTTGTGAAATATTCACAAGTATGTGGTACCCTCTTTCGATTATCCAATTTCATGCATCACTGCAGCCAGATTTTCTAATGCCTTGTACCTATCTAGTATCACTCCACGCCAGAGATCCGTGACCTTGTTCGCGTAGAAGGCGGACTGCCCATCCTCGAATACGACGGCGCTGCAGAGTTCTGGGTGCCCAATCTAGAGACATTCCAGGCGATGGGAAGTGATCCGGAGTATCTTGAGAAGATCCAGCCCGACGAGGCGAATTTTATCGATGGCGCGTCTATAAGGATGATCGTAGGGGTAGACTACATTGTTGTAGAGAACCAGAATGCTGTACAGGAACACGGCCGGAAGTTTTGAATAGCAAGGCGATGACGTGCATCTTGAACTAAGGTGGTTATTAGGAATGGTAAACAGGGAAGGATAAGGCTTTCCCCTGGATGTAATGAGTAGTGAACGCTATAATGGAAATAATTTCGTATAATAAAACCATGTAATTTGAGAGAGAACGCAAAGACGTTATAATCTTGACACGTTGATTCGTAGAGGTCTTGTATGCTCAGGCCTAGCTACATTATCTGACACTTGTCAAAGTTTAGCCAACACTCACGTACATATACACCTCAAGTTTCTCAGATTCCTTCATTTTTTATTTGTTACAGCAGGCTTCTCCCTCCAAATGCAGCGACGCTAAACCCCTGTTCTGCCGCCGCATCCGCAACTGCATTCATCGCTGCTGGAAGCGAGCATGTGCCATTTTATCCGCCAGTTAAATGCGTATGTAGCCCCTATACCAGGTTCTCGGGAAGTTGTTATTCCTCTGAAAAGTACTATTTATGGGAGGCGGTGATGCATGCCAACGTGGGGCTCATGCGTGAACATACTCGGTTCATTCTATACATCCCACTCGACCAGCCACAAGGGAATATCATGTGGCGCCGAATACTCCGACTAATCATGCCATAGACGCTCGGTCATTATCTTGCTGGGCTGCATGCCTTCATCCTGTTCCGATCTGCATGCATGGTGGGGCATCGATGCCAACCCTCATGCAGAATGCATTTCACGTGACTAAAGTGCATGGCAATTGACTTTTCGAGTGATATACAGCGCCGCTATACCTTCCACGCGTCCTATGTCCTCTTGGATTGTCTACAAGCAGGTATAAGCTTCACTCAAACGCTTACCGGCGCACGTTATTGCGACGTGACAGAACCCTAATCTGTGTGGAGAGCGGGCCGTGCACGTCGCGACTCTCCAACAGCTTCTGTCTCGCTTCCCGCAACGACCAATTGTGGGCCACTACATGTGTTTGACAACCGCTAACTGCATTGCATTCGCACCAGAACAAGTCGGAAATCTGCCGAGCCGTTCAAGCGAGGCTTGTAGAGAACCAAAGAACAGCCCTATGCCGGTGAGACAGCATTGACAGCCGAGGTTTCGAGCAACAGCGAGCGTGTGAGTCTGAACAATGACAGCGGGTTCCCAGGTATGCGACGTGTATGCAATGCGGTACCAGGAAACTATGTATGTCTGCTGTGTCGCCGTTCCCACCTTCAATTCCACCGTCCTGTTCTCTCTTACGGCCCTATTTTCGTTCTCCACTTGGAAGGTGGTCCACCACCATCTCCGGTTTGTTTCCACTGGGACAATCGGTTCGCATCATTAATCACGCTATACCTAATAAATACACCTTCGACACGACAAACATTAGGACGATTAAAATAACCAGATAAAGTGGGGCAAATAGCGCTTGGGCAAACATGAAGAAAGTAATATTCAGCATCCCTTCGATAGCGAGCAAAGCTACTTCGCTTTTCAAACCTCGCAAAAAAGCTTCGCCAATGTTCAATAAACCATTTGACAATGTCTGTCCTCATTACCGAATAGCACGCATCCTCTATGTGGTCTTTCTCACGGTCCTGATTTTGATATCAATACCAGTCATCACATTGAAAGCAATGACCTACAGCTTCATCGAAGACAATCGGAATACAGGCTTCATATTCGAAACGATAGAGAAGGATGGTGAGCAGCCTATTTCAATAGTGATGGCGGCATTGCCAAGGATGCTGTATCACGCACCCGCGAAGTTAGCTTTGATCGCAGCCGTACTCAGCATTTTCTTGGGTGTGGCACATCTCGGATTTGTAGGCGTTGATTGGAAGACCGGCAAGAGGGTACAAGAATCTTCATTCGACTCGAATCACCAGGAATACTAACGTTCCATTAGACCCAATCATATGCCTTCCGTCGCAACATCATGTTTTTACACCTCACCAACGGAATCCTCATCCTCTTCGCCTTGGTGTCCATCTCCGTGACTCATAAGTCCACATCGCATTTTCGCGATGGCTATGTCAATTTCCGAGCTTCACGCATGAACGATACCTCAACTGAGAACTTCTTTCGCTACAACATCGGCACTTTTGACCTCGAAACTTGGGCATGCGAATTAAGAGATGTACCGGGGGCAGCCATGGTCACGGAAGACTATGGAATTCAGTGCGGTATTGAGGTTGCGGGACGCGCAGTCATGATTCCGTTTGTCATCATCGCGTGGCTCGTTGCTGGCATCGGGGTCTGGGGTTTTGTGGGCGGCGGAAGACGAGGACCCGATGGCGAGCGCATGAAGACCGAGGACGTGGGCCTCGAGATGGATAAGATGAACGCGACAGATCCTTGATGTTGCTGTTATTTCCTTTTACCTTCTTCATTTCAGTGCTGCATTTCCAGGCGCCTGGCGGTCATTTTCGTTTTTCATTCTTACCATCTTGAATCGCGTGTACACGGAGAGCGATGATACCCTAACCCTTACTTTCGTTAATCTTGCATTGGAAACACACAACCCGATAATAGACTTGCTTGCTGGCCGAGGGTCTACAAGAATTGGTCGCTCGGGCGGATATTTGGTGCTTGCGCAAGACGTTCCCAAGTGCTGGGACGTCGTTACTGTCTTTATTAGAAGTTAATGAAAATGCGTCTCTGTTCAAACTTTCGGGCGTACGTGTTCTTCTCGTTCTAATTAAGGGGAATGCGGTGGACTTGGATAGAACAATGTACTAGGTTTAGAGCTCACACATAGGACTGCAATGACTGGGCCAAGTGTCTGTCTTGTCCAACTAGCTTTACTCTTTGCTCGTGTCTTGTACAGCGCAGCCTTCTCCACCCTATTGGAAGTTTGGCTGTGAATCTCATAACACACTTGAATGGCTTCACACCCACTACGACTGCATAGTTACACCAAGACATGGGTCTTTTCTCAATGATTCCAAATTAGTTCGAATCAATCTAAATGAAGCCGCTGACCCAGAATATCACGCATCACCATCATTCTACAGCAAAACTTGGAGTCCTCGTATAGTCGCCATTAAGTTTAATGATTATGGAGTTCCTCTGGCTGTTATTGGCATTTCCAAGCTCCCACGTCAAAATCGAAAAGAACTAGATGGACAGATGATAGCGGTGGTCTGTAAATCCTTTCTTGTGAGGATTTTCGCTTCATCGTAATTTTTTTGGGGTTCGCCTACCGATTGAGGGCACCTGAAAGGATTGATAAAGCAAGTTCTATGTTAGAAGGACGAATCACATCTTAGAATCACAAGCACTGCTGCTTTGCCGAACCTTCACTTCAGTGCCCAATTCTAAGGTTTAAGGTCCCTACTTATAACCAAAAGGTCAAAATACATGTATTTGGGATTGAAAGGTGCCACTTTTCAGATAGTCTATGTTTCTAGATCTCCTGAGATTAGCATGGTCCGAAGAGTGGTGGAACACTTGAATCGTTAAGTATAAATCACCAACCTAGAAGAATGGTGACCACTGTAGCTAGGGCAGTCTACTATTGAACTGTGAAAGCTGCGTCCATTATAGCAACGTGGCTGCTCATTCGTAACAGGCGTCATTGTTATAATTCTGTAAAGCCATTGAGCACTTTGGTTAGATCATCAAAAATCGGATATTAAGCTTGGTCAGCTTCCTCCAGCCTTGATTTCGTCATTATTCCGCGTACTTCCTTGCCTTTGGTCAAAATGCCACACGAATCACTCGTGCAATCACCCTTGCCAAATGCAAGAATTTTGGCATAGAATCTGAAATTCATCGACCTTTGCGACGGAGCGTAAGTTGAGCCTCCTGCGTCTACTTTTCTCTGCCGTACCTTGTCCCGAGGACCGATAGAAGTATAAAGATCCTTTGCTAGAAACATTGAATTGGAGAAATTACAGTTTGAATTGTTGTTGAATCGATGAATAAAATGGCCTGCGTCCGACCGGACACGGGTTGGAGATCTCATCCCACGTCGTGTGTCGTGTTCTTACGGTTTTACTGCCGCACACAAATTCACTTTGAAATTATGAGTGCAACGCATGACGAGGAATCACTATGCTTATTCAATATTTACTCAACGAGGGTCAACCTGCAATATCGAAAGCTGAGAACCTTGGGTCAATCAGAAAAACAGGGATGGTTGATTTGGTAGCCTTTTTTAGTCAGGCTCCGCTACCCTATGTTTCACCAGCAACCTTTCACGAATCAGGATAGTTCCATTTGTTCCGTCTTTGGGACTGCACAGTGTTGCAGCACTTAAAATGTGTTCCCGGCACGAGCGAGGTGTGAAGATCGGTTCGGACCTTCCGGCCCTGCGTACATATCCAAACTCTCGGCGTACTATCCGTCCCGCCAACATGGCAACACGCCCCACCTTTCACTACCCTCCATCGGTCCCAGATACAACCGACATGCGATCTCTCATCACTGTCGCCAGCTTAGCCTCTACTCATATCTTTATTCTATCTCACAACATACCAGCTCATCATTTATCTAGCCCAGCACAGCCCGATTTCGATGTCTCGGCCGTCATTGAAGATCTGCGTGCGCCTCCGGCTCCCCAAAACAATCCCCGGCTGACCTTGCATATCGGGCCGGCCAAACACGAGAAATGATAGGCGTGCGTGCATACGGATACAGACAGCTTGCTACCCACCTGTCACGAACAACCTGATCACGGACACTCGTGGGTGCAAGGATTGGCACTTGTATTGATTGACAGCATCGATGCATGTGCATATTGCGTAACGTCGGAGCTTCCCTGATGCGCGTGCCGACTCTTGTGAATGTTGCGATCGCGAAGTCGCATTGTAGGAATGACCGTCTTATCTTACCTTACCTTGCCACACTGTCCAATCTCTTTACCCTGTTGTAGATGCAGCGTGCCGTTGAGTGACCTCTTATCCTAATGTCTAATGCGACCTGACGACATTCGTCTTTTATCCTAATTGCCTTTCTTCGTTTTCGAGAACCCATTCACTCACAACCTCGCACGGCTAATTGATATTGCATAAACGTACCATCCCTGCAAGCGAACTTCGAAAGGCACGGAACTTTACTTGGTGTGTGCGATATGGCAGCCAGACGTTCTTTGTCAGCCTTCCACATGGCTGCGACGGAGTCGGACATACCGCTCGAAGACCGCACATTACCGATTAACCAGGCTCAAGCGGAAGAAGACTTATCTGGGAACCCCGCCAGGCGCTCACGAGAAGAACGAGATCTGATTGCGGAAATCATATCAGATCTGGTCGAAGACTGTGACAACGCTTTTTCTCGGCCATCATCACAGTACAGGAGCCACAGCAACTCATACTCTACTTCAGATCTACAGCAGACAAATCTGGATAAATTTCGCCCGCAATCATACGATAACGCGTCCATGGCATCGAACACAACACTCAACCTGTATGAAATGGAGGACGGAGGACGGGCAAGAGCTAGAACATCGGAGTCCGACGACTACGTGCCAGCGATGATGGATTCGTATCGAACGTCGAAGCGTTCGAGTTTGTCACTACCGAGCTCATCGAGACATCAAAGTACGCTCGCAGACTCGGCCATCAGTCTTATTCAGACGCCAAAGGAAAAGCGCATCAGTACGAAGAGCCATCTTCGGGAGGCACAATCGGCAGATGATGAACTGGAGAGTCCAATTTCGACAAGCGAAAGTGAGTCGGAAAATGACCACCAGCCTTCAGAAACACCTGTGTATCCTTCAGGAGCAAAGACGGCACTGATCATGATCTCGTTATACATCTCTATTTTTCTGGTCGCGCTCGATCGAACAATTATTGGGCCGGCCATTCCCGCAATCACGAACCAATTCAACAGTATAGGTGATATAGGATGGTACGGCAGTGCGTATATGCTCACATCCGCCGGGTTTATCCTGCTGTATGGCCGTATTTACACTTTCTTCCCCACTAAACCGGTCTTCCTATCCGGAATTTTCTTATTCGAAGCTGGGAGCGCTATATGCGGCGCTGCACAAACCAGCAATATGCTTATCATTGGTCGAGCAATCGCAGGCCTTGGAAGTAGCGGCATCTTCACAGGTGCGATTCTGATTATGCTGAACACGGTACCACTACACCGAAGACCCATGCTACAGGGCCTTTTTGGTGCGTGTTTCGGTGTTGCTAGCGTAGCCGGCCCGCTACTTGGCGGTGCTTTCACTGGAAGTAAAGCTACGTGGCGGTGGTGCTTTTACATCAATCTACCCTTGGGAGGACTAACGATCGCGGTCGTCTGCTTTCTACTGAAATTAGACGAGCAGAAACCAAAATTGGCAACATGGAAAGAGACTGTCAAGCATTTGGATCCGCTTGGTACTGCACTCTTTCTGCCCTCAATTACCTGTCTTCTCCTAGCACTGGAATGGGGTGCTGCAGAATACCCTTGGGGTGCGCCACGAATGATCGCTCTTTTAGTTGTATTTTCGGTGCTATTCATCGCTTTCATTGTATGGCAATATTTCACTCGACATACCACGGCAACAGTGCCAGCACGCATCATCTTTCAGCGAAGCGTAGCGTTCGGCGGTGCCTCTCAATTCTGCGTCGGTGCTACGATGCTCACGGTTTCAATATATATACCCCTGTGGTTCCAAGCAATCAAGGGAGTGTCAGCGATGCAGTCTGGTATCAACACAATTCCTCTCGTTCTTTCTGTTGTAGTAGGATCCATCCTCTCCGGTGGTCTCGTACAAAAAATTGGGTACTATACTCCGTTCATGATTCTGGGATCATGCTTTATGGCGGTTGGTTCTGGCCTCCTGACAACCTGGAATATGGGGACCAAGACTGCTACGTGGATCGGCTATGAGATCATTATTGGTTTCGGTGTTGGTTGCACCATGCAGCATCCGAACATCGCTGTACAAACCGTATTGCCAAAGCACGATGTGCCAATTGGCACAGCGGTTCTTTCACTCTGCCAGACACTTGGTGGAGCTGTATTCACAGCGGTTGGACAGAATCTGTACATTGATAAGTTTTCTGCCGGCTTGGAACATATCGGTGGTCTCGACCCTGGCCACATTCTTGATTCCGGCGCAACAGACTTGACAAGCTCAGTACCAGAGGCTCTCCGACAACTTGTCTTAGAGGCATACAATGATGCTCTAACAAATGGAACCTTCTTCGCAGCGCTTATTGTGGCCTGCTTAGCTGTACCTGCTGCTCTAGGTATGGAATGGCGAAGCGTCAAGGAAAAGGAAGGGCCCCATCAGACTCCTACAACTCAAGATGAGGAGAAACAACAGCCAATTATCCGGGATACACCACCTGAAGGCCTTTCAGAAAGACCAACGACACCGTCGAATAGGTCAGATGTGCACGAAGAGCCTGAGCTCGTTCCGCCAGTCCCAGTATGGAAAAAGTTGTATCGTTCCAGCGGGCAGTTTTCATCATACTTGACAGCCAAGGTGAACCCAGACCTTCGTGCTGAGCTGAGCAACCAGAAGTGAAGTAAGAGGTGTTATTAGTGTGCTTGTGATTTTCTCAATTTGGATGTACATGAATACGAGGCGTTAAACTATGTTGATCTTCGTACGGCGGGTCTCGGACCGCTTCACATGCCCGGTATCTGGCACTATATCAAGCATATAGAGGGAATGATAAATGTGTCATCTTAATGCAAGTTTTCATTCTCAAGTTGCGATTTCCATGTTTGTGAGACGGGATCAATGTCTCCGGTTGAGGCGGCGGCCGGCTAAGTAATAGGTGCATATTTCACCGATCCCTCCGATCCTGATCATCATCGACGGAGCAATCTTCTGACTGTGCAGTCTGATTAAGCAATGTGCAAGATATGCAAAGCTGCCAAGATATCACACTGTTTTATATACCTGCCTCCTAGAGAAGGAAGCTTTGGGTGGGTTAGTATAGTAATCGCGATATTTGCAGACTGGAGAGCAAAGCGTTACGTGCAATGGCAACCATTGTTTCAACTCACGATGAATAAATGCTCTGCCTCGCTATTTTGTGCTGTGGCGCGGGTGGCTAGACATGATCCCTGATATGATAGCCGCAGATCGCTGACCTTACGCGAATCAATCCCATCGCACCGGTTAGCCTCCGAGATCTCAGTATCTGCACCTCGCAGACTATGTGACTGGCGACTGATAACTAAGGGCATTCGCCCAATGAGCTATATCCTGTGCCCGGGATTATCGTTAGCGAGTGGCGAAGGCGGCAGCAACGCGGCCTGGCTCACGGAGACCATGTCACTCTCGTCCAAAGAGGGTTAGGGTAGCAATGTGGATCTCACCTCACTCAGCCCTGGGACCTGCGGTGTTACTGGACACTGCGCCTGCATCAGGCCAGATACCATCAGCAATACGGATCTGATGAACAAATCAACGTAATTCCAGGCTGCAACGCGACTTTTTCCACGGTTCCCCGCAGAATGTCCTAAATGCTGCATGCTTCTCTTCCAAGCTTAGGGCAACACGAATCCAGGAATATCCGCGAATTGAGACCAATATGTGTGCTTATTATCGCTATCGGTCATTCGGTGGCACGTTAAGCTCCCGTTGATCAGTTCCGACGCCGTCTTCCAGCTGCACAACATATGCAATTCCGGGCATAGTCACCGCGTCGGAGATTGAGGGGAAAGAAATGGCCGTATAGATGTGTATGATTAGGCCTAGGAAAAGGCGGGCTTGTGCGCAACAATAGGCAAGGTGGTTCATATAAGATCCTGTGGGATATCACGCTGCGGCTCATTTTGTATACCAACAGCACTCCCCTCATTGTCGTTGCCGTTGTCGAGTTCGCTATTGCAACATATCCTCTTTTCTTGACAAGATTGCAAGTTGCGCAGGGTCATGGCTCCAACTTCACTCCACATCGTGCTCAGCGTAGCATGGCAAGATGCTGGCGATACAACACGAGCGATTGCGATGGCTATCGCATTCCGAGACATGTGCCCACCTGGTCTTGACCTGAAAATTGACTTCCTCTCATGCGGTTCTCGCTTCGAATACCAGATCACAGATGCCGGCTTCAACATCGTCCCGGCTCAGCCACGTGTTAAGGGAATTTCAGTTGCGCACGACCTTGGATGGGATTGGCCTGAGTTCTTTGGCTCCGAAGAGATTGCAAAAACATTTATCGATGGCCAGCTTGCGGCGTTCAGAGAGCTGAAGCCTGATGTCGTGTTTCACGGAATGTGGGCGCCCGCATCCATCGCTGCAAGGCTTCTGGGTATCCGAACAATCAACTTTCTGCCTGTACCGCTCCATCCTGGAGCTTTCGCACATGGTCTCGTTCGGGATCTTCCGGACATGATGCCGCTCTTCACTCGTCTTCCTCGACCCATCCGGCAGCGAATCGCATGGTGGGCTAGCGGCTTGATGATAAAAGCGCCTATCTTCCAACAAAAGCGTCTGGGCGCGGCGGCGGCCGCTTGTGGTTGGCCGGTCAAGGGTCCCATCTCGCTCTTCGATATGAACATGGCAGACCTCAATCTTGTCAATGATCATCCTATTTTCCATCAGGAATACTTACACCGTATACCAAAGAACATTGTCCTTACTGGCCCACTCTTTGCTGGAAATGATGCGAAGCTCGATGAAGACATTTCAACACATCTTACCAAGGGGCCAGGTGCATCCATCCTGGTGACTATGGGCAGCTCAGGTACAGAGGACTTCCTGTTCGAAGCGATCAAGGCATTAAAGATGAATCTTGAGGATAATTGGAACGCTGTTGTATTAGCATCTAAGTCGATCTGCGACATTGACAAGGCCAACGAGGTTGCAGGCGGTGACCCGCGCCTTCTTGTGACAGACCGATTCATCCCAGCACCCGCTGCAAATGCTCTTGCCGACGTCATTATTACACATGGAGGCCAAGGAACTGTTCAGTGCGCCTTGGCTGCAGGAAAGCCACTCGTGGGAGTCGCGTTGCAGGTCGAACAGCAAACCAATCTGGACAACGCAATGAACGCTGGAGCCGGGATCCGAATTCAAAAGCAATTTTGGAAGGCCAAAAACATTCGATCGACAGTTTTAACAGTGTTGAATGATCCGAGCTATGCGGCAAAATCGCGAATGCTGGCCGAGACATTGAACTCTATGGATGGTGCGAAGACGGCAGCGGAAGTAATGTGGAAGTTCATTCTGGAAGATCAGACGGTGAAAGCGAAGGCCTAGGTGAGATGATTGAGGACAACATGATACCGAGGTCCTCAACAAAGGCACCCTAGAGACGTAGAGGCATTGGTGGCTGCTGCGGCGCGCAATGATTCGCTCTCTCTTTGCATGGCGTTGCGGAAAGGTTATTTGAATAGTGCGATATCCCCTTGGCTCATCTCCATAACGGGTAATTGACCTTCCTAAGTTCTACCATAATTGTGTGTTAGTGAAGCTAGTAAACTGAGGACTTGTCTAACAGATTGAAGCATCAGTCGAAACTCGTATGGGCAAGATCGATCTGCGGAATGCATGGACCGTGCACCCTTTGAGCCGCTTTACGTTCCAACTCGGACGCCGGACTAGGTCTTCATTACTCTTGGTCCTCGTCTCGGCTACATGCACGCCTAGATCGCTGGCATCTCTTCACAATTGTAATTATCCGGGGAGCGGGGCTGTTCATCAGCGTGTCCTGGCGTTAAACAGGTGTGAAGTAAGGCAAGCGTAGCTACACATCCGCGCGCCAACAATCTCTTCTACCAGCAAGGGATGGAACCATGATCCTACGCAACCCTGCCTTGCTACAATGCTTATCGGGTCTGGAGACGTACATTAACTCACCCCAATCGACATGTTGTCATATACAACTATATTCACAGTAGCTGCACTCTGCTCGCCCTAGAACGCGACGAGCGCAGTAATGGGAAAATCTCTCCTAGCTGTCGTTTCCCAATAATATTGATCTCCAGAACGATGCGTTACCTTGTACATAACTCCGTTTTCCCAGTCACTCGGTACGGTCTCCGAAGGCAATCTTATTATATCCTACTGCGCCACAAAAGCGCAGCCGCGGTGTGCGGGGCCCGGCTTCGCGCTCATGAACCAGACATCCACGCAGGGTATGCTGACAGCACAAAGGGAAACCTTTTTTGGTCACAAAATTACGTGCAATTGCAGTCCCACTAAATTCGGAGAAACTGCTGATGCAGTGGAAACACCCAGCTTAACTTATCGATCGCGGTGTCCAGATCACCGGCACGATCGCAGGATGACGCGGAAATGTCTTCTGTCACCAACAACTGTCCAGTTCCCAACAATTCCTCTTGCAATATAAAAAGAGTATTTTTCCGTTCCAAAGGTCCTGTTGAATTGCTGCCCTCGAATTGAATGGTTGGTGCTGATATAGGCTAATATACATGCTGTCAGCACGTGTTGCGAGTAGGAAACCAGAAATATCACGTCGATGATAGAATCTCGCCCAACAAAACGGGTGCGCAGAGACGTGCGCATTGAAAAGTCCCGTGCTTTGTTGGATGATGATGGGAGTACAGCAGCGGCGTGTTGTTCTCACACGGAATAAATAGAAAGGCGATGGAGCCTTTCTGGCCTAACGAGGCTAAGTAACGTAACTTCTTCTCTGCTTTCGCATCTGAACAATTTGATTCGTCAACCTACATCTGATCCGCACTCTGTTTTGTCGTATTAGCGCTGGCAATCCTTCTTTACATTACTCTGGCTGGCCTACTTCATGCATTTATATTGACGTCTCGCACACGCAAAAATCAACATGCCACGACTTTGTCTCTCATTGTTAAGCAAGCCAACACCAGTATACATTCCAACTCGACCCATACCAGGTATCCCAAGCCAACGAAGGCGTTCAGGTGTAAAGCATCAAGCAGCATATACGGGATCAGACTCGAGACAACCACAACAAGAACAACAAAAGCGGTGCAAAGGGTCGGAAACCAGAAGCCAACAAAAGAACTCGACAACAGCTATACCCAAGCAGAAGCAAAAGGTGTATAACAAGACGGACCCAATCATGCATAGAAAAGACGTCGACTTCATAGCGTCCCTCTTCGTAATCGAGCAGCTCAAATGCGAAAAGTCAGTTGATATCTGCTCTTCTATGATTCGGACAAAGGTTAACAAACTCTCAGCTTAGAAGAAGACGAAGGATGTCAGGCTACTCTGTTGACGAAAGCGATACCTGAAAATGTGGATAAAGGAGACGAAAGATATGATTCATGTACTTGAGAAACTATCTACGTGCGACCGTACTCATAGGGATCACGTCGTCGATTCTCAGGCGTCCAGCCCGAGCCCAGCCCAATCGACAAATTAAAACTAGACGATATAATGAGAGACATCATATTTTCATTGTAGAGGGACAATTTAATTGCTGTATATGACCCGTATGGTCGATCGGTAAGCACAATACATTTAGAATGCTTCAAGAGGATTGATAGTCGGGTTAAAACAGATGGCTCTTACTGTCTACGTTATAACTAAGGTTGAATTCAATGATATTACAACACCATCATCTGTTGATTGCTTTACAACTTACTCCTCGAATGCTCGGTGGCTGTAGCTCAGCAGATATATCTTCAGATGCTACAACGGTGACATCAGTTCTGCGTTCTAGATAACTTATGACAATATTCACCTTGATACATTTTCGTACGCCTATCACAAAATACCCAAAATATCAACACTACAAAGGCTGTCAAAAAGCGGCATGCGCAGCCTCATTTCTGTGCGAATATCGCCTTGCCTCGTCTTCGCTCGAAAGCCTAGAAAAAATGGTTTCTTTGGCTATTAAATACTCGAATCGTATTGTCCAACAAAAGATTCAATACACCTTACGAGATGCCTTGAATCATAATAGAGGCCCATGTAGGCCTATGAGAATAGTGCATTTTTCGACTGTTCCATCGTTCCATTGCAGCAAGGCTTAGGCCAGCCTCTCACCGGACTTGAAGGTATGGATTTACTTCATAGCATAGAAAGAATATCGATGGACCAGACATTGATTTCTTCTATTTTGAATATGTTATCCTTGGGCATTTCCAATTGCAATATTCTTTGCCTCCCAACCCTGAAGCACTATGGTTGGCCTTGGGGTCCATACTCATTGGCGCATGCCTTCAGTCTACTCGGCGCTCGCAGGCGAATATCGACGATGGTGACCCTCGAAGAGTAAGTATGTGAGGATAGAGAGAAATTAAACCCAAGAACTTCAGAAAGTTTTTCTTAGGATTATGGGATTTATGAAAATGCGACTCTTTAGTACAATTATTAATTAAATTAAACAATATTATTTGAGTCACATAAGATACAAGTATACCTAATATATTTGCTTTTCCACGAGGCGTCTGCAAAAATGTCAATTGTGGATCTTTTCAGGCAACAAGCATGTAGATTTTGCGCATAATCTGGACTTGTACTGTTTTTTCGTCTTTGTAGGCCTACTTGAGATAGACGGCACATTGCTCACAGCGCAATAGATTTTTGCATGTGATCTAGCACAAGTGTATTCCTGCGAACAAGTTGTATAGCGCAAGTAATACAAATCCACAGATTACCGTATGAAACTCGAAATTTGTCGTTCAAAGTGCTCTAGAGGTATGATAAATCTAGTAGCTGGTGTTCCTAACTAAGAGATATATCCTAAGTGCGCACTGGATTAGACTGACGAATTTTTTATTTCCCGAGTTTGATGAGGCGCATAATCTGTCTTTGTACTATGTCTTTATTTCTTCTTGTGGGTTGGCCTAGAAGAGATCTCAAAACAATTAGCTGGGCTCAAATGTGGCTGGACAACTCTTGCTCGAGGATGTGCTTGGATCTTTATTGTGGCGTGCATTTCAAACAAGCCACATGCAGCCTCTTTATTGGGAATATTTGGAGATTGGACGCTGGTAGGAGAGGCTCTTCGCTTAGGTCTCAGCTGTCCTGGAGTAATAAGCCACTCAAATTCACACCTCTTGGCATCGTAGAATCGTTGACGCACAAAGCAGCCTTTTCTGTGAGCTATTGAACCATACACCGCTCTAATAAGATGTTATCATGGCCTAATCTGTCTGTACATTTCTTGAGTATCAGCAATGTAACGTAATAATTTTCAAATCTGAAAATTAAGAAAGTTCCGAGAGATACATAGGTATATATGCGCGCTTTTCCAGTTCAGCGGTGCCTCTTCACTTATTCCCCTCCATATCATCATTTAAAAAGCCACGAAGAGACTCCTGCATGAGAACGTATCAGGAGAAACACTCTACGGGGTAAGTTGTTAAGCAACGTGAATTACGAAGATTGTGTTCTCTCAGCTTTCGGCAATTTCCGTACCCCTGAGTCCATCACAACACTTGGAAACCGTATTCCTTGATGCTCAAAAACTGTGTTAGATCCACCAAAAAATGGTACGTGTTCCTCATTCAAGTGCAAAATGGACCGCTGCGATTTCTGCGAACAGATTCAGCATCAATTTGAGAATCTTCCAGATGAAGAGGATGGAGGTCTTCCTCATCGCGATCTCATCTCATTATCGAAATTCGCAGACCAGTGCGCCCTTTGTCATGTCGTCTTTATGACAGTCAGTGAAATTGCCGCCATCATCCACAATGAGAAAACTGAGGAAGAAGACAATCCGTACGGCCAGTGTAACGCAGTTCACTGCAAAGAAACCGGACGCTACAAGTTTATGCACTATTCGGGTTACAACGACATCGACGGTGGTCCCGAGACTTCAGGGCCACCAAGCTATACTAGACCTGTTTTTCGGGACCCATTCACAGTATTTGAGGACTGCCATAAATTGCGGGCGTATCTCTTTGGCAGCTGGTGGAAGCCATTTCAAGGTGAAAAGCGACAGTTGATTGGCCTTGGTGTCAGAGTTGGGACGAGTCCCAGAGCCGAAGATGGTGTTGGTAATAGCGAGGAGACTGTGCATTTGCGTGGCTCAAGTCTGAGGTTTCGGACTGCGTATGGTGAGCTTCTACAAAACTCGCATTATAGTATCGCCTGTGCTGATCTGCACCAACTCAAGACTCTCAGTATGCGAGCCTGATCCCAGGGAGAGTTAGAGCTACTGACTCATCATGCAAAATTGGCTTCGAAGTAGCGCACAACTGGCTGCGTGAATGCAATAAAAACCACGCTTGTATGCAAATCGATATGAAGCTTCTACCTACACGGGTCCTCGACGTCGGCGAGCCATCTCAGCACTCTGGCGTCGTTAAGCTAGTCGAGTCGGATGGTTTTCAAGTTGACAGATATATCGCGCTCAGCCATTGTTGGGGTAAGTCGCACCGCATCAGGACAACCAAGACAACACTCGAGGAGCACAAGCGCGGCATACCGCTTCATCATCTTCCTGCCACCTTTCAAGACGCCATCGAGTGCACTCGTCGCTTTGGGGTCCGCTGGTTGTGGATCGACACGCTGTGTATCATCCAGGACGACGAAACTGACTGGGTACGCGAAGCTGCTCAGATGGGCGCTGTCTATACTAATGCCTACCTGACATTATCAGCGGCAGCATCGACAGACGACTCCAGCGGTATGTTCCCAGATATGGATAAACGCATCGGCTTTGATGCCGGTGTGGATCCCACTCCATTCCTGGCTTCCGATGTCCACAGCCACGGCAGGCCCGGGCTATGGAACGTTGTTCCGGACGCAAACTGGCTCAAGAGCGAACAATCAGTAGCGTACGCTTTATCCTCTCAGACAGTATTCATCCCCAACAAAGCCAAGGGGTCTAGTCCTCCCGTGTTCCTGTCGCCAGAATGGATGCCCTCTTCCACACGAAGCAGGATGCTAACCTACCGCATCGGCGAGTTCGGACGGATATATGACCCTCTTGAAGGCGAGCCGCTATCTACACGCGGTTGGACGCTACAGGAGCGCCTGTTGGCGCCGCGGGTACTGCACTACGCTTCTGATCAGATGTACTGGGAATGCCGCGAGGGCATCATCGCTGAAGATGGCGGGACCTTTCCACCCGGAGGAAGGCGCATGCCGCCACTCACAGACTTTCCTCTCTCAAGCACGGCAGCAACCGCCTTGTCCAAATCAACGGGCCCAACGCTCGTCCAAATGAAGCTCTTCGGTCCACGACTAGCCGCCACATTACTCCGCGCAACAAACTGGGCCAAGCATGGCCTTCGAGGTAGACCAACAGGTCGACTCTCAAGCAGGTCAATGGAGCGGCTCTCAAGCAGGCCAGTGGATCGGCTCTCGAGCAGTCTTATGTCCCTTGATATTTCCTCCGCATCATTCAAGAACGCCACTGAACACAGATGCAAAAACGAAGGTGCTGACCCTTCCGACAAGGTCCGCGGCGTTTGGACCCAAGCATGGAAGAGCCTGGTACGCGAATACTCCACCCGCGCCCTGACGCGGGAAGAGGACAAACTCCAAGCACTCAGCGGCATCGCCTATGCAGTGGCTAAGATTTCAGGCGACAAATACATTGCGGGACACTGGCAGAGCATGCTGCTGGACACGCTTGCGTGGCGACCACGTGCAATCCTGCAAAGACCTACCACACGAGATTCGCCGAACGTTGGCATGACGCCGATGAATCTCGCACACTGGTCGCAACAGGTGATGGTGGTGAATGTTACACTTCAGCCTGATGGAAATGGTGGATGGCAGGCGGTATGGGGAGGAGACGGACCGCCAAAGGAGGCACCGCCGGCGACGAGGTCGCTGGTGCACGTCCCAGAGAAGTATCGTGCGCCAAGCTGGAGCTGGGCATCAGTCGATACAGATGTCGAGTTTACCTATAATTTATTCAACAAGCTAGTGGCGAGACTGCTTCAGTGGGAGGTCGAAGCTGCAACGGAGGATCCTTTTGGACGGGTCAAAGGCGGGTGGATCAAAGTGAGAGTAAGTTGTTGATGTTGCTGTCTCCTCCGGATCTTGTTCTGTTCTAATCAAATGGGTCATTGCAGGCACCACTCTTGACGATTCGTGCGAAGGATGAAAATGTAGACGACGAGGAGTTTACGTACCCTACTACCATCACTCTGCACGGCAAAGACGCGAACAATATGTTGGGTCAAGGTGACGCCTACTTCGATGCGACGGCGGAATTTCCTTCTCTAGCCCTCATATTGTCTCCAGGGACTGCCATCATCCTGAAAGAGACTGAAAAAGCTGCTCGATATCGACGTATTGGAGTAGTGGACCTGAATGGTGTTAAGGGATTAGAAAAAGCCAAATCAAACCAGACAAAAGGGCTGGGGTTTCCAGAAGTCTGTGACATTGCGAAAATGGAGAAGGCGGCCGCAAAGTACTTTGACTGGAACGATATTATTATCATCTGACAATCATACTATAACCTTAATTAGATTTAATTATGTAGGGAGTTAGTGGTTATACAGATGATAAATAAAAACGTTACTATGAAAGGTATCCTAAAAGCTGAAAAAGAATGTTTGTGTAAAGCCGTAAAATAAAAGCGAAGAGTCAACACAATTGATACAATTTATTAACAGTTTATTAAGAGCCACTTGAAGTCTATAATAGCTCTGGTTAGGCTTATCGGAAGATATCTGGTGAGGTCTTGCGTTGCTTTGTTAGCAGGCTTGCATCATCGCAGATTGTCCCTGAATATGCATGCTTGATCATCGTCGCGGACCTTCACGTGACGGTGCGAATACAAGGATAGAATTCATGTATTGCGTTCAATGTTGGGGGTAGCATGACAGTTGCGCGTGTGGTAGTATAGTTGATGTTCTTGTGGGTTGGCAGCCTCTAAGAGCCGACCGGGAAGTAGGAGGTGGTTGGTCGTCTAGTTCCGGTTGGCGTAATTACCTCGTCGATTGATAAGGCTGAAGAAATGGAAGCGAACGTAACATTTGAATTGGCAAGGGACTGGATAATGATTGACTCATTAGAGCGCTAATTAAGCTATGCAAGCTAGCCCCTCTATCAAGTGAGACTATGCAAATCCCTAGTTTTTAACATCTCACACTTCTCCTAAATCACTATTAGCCTAGTAAGCGTAAATTCCTGTAGAACAACACAGCCGTGCACTTAGCACGAACATATCCCTCCCGCTGCGGACAATGATGTCATAGGATCGAGAGATTCTTAAGAGAAAAGATCTTCGCCACTAGTCCGGAAGCTCTGCATCACAAACTACTCATTCTAATTGGGTACTCCCTGATTCTACAGGAACGGCCAGTTGTTCTGAAAACGCGATACGGGTGGAGACTCCCTTTCAAGATGCCTTTACAGCAATTAAAAGAGTTCCGAATGATCCAAAGAGAGGACATACGACGTAAATGATTACAGCTGCTTTCCCAAAATTGCATGCTTCAAAGGACTCTTTTTTGTTGAGGAGGTAGGTATTGAACAGGTGAACCTGGGTAGGTGGCCTGGAAACCTTTGATTGGGGGACGGGAATCCTTTGCGATCTTTAATAGCAACCGACCAATTGGCAACGTACGCCACCTTGTCAGACCTGGCATTTAAACCATATGCGGCAACCGTATGCGCCGACCAAGGCGAACGCAGCGGAACCAGGGAGGCGCAGCCAGTAACATGTCGTGAATAAGTATAATAGTAATCCTCAGTACAACACCGTAACTCACCAATACGCGGATCATAAGCCATATTTCATTCTTCTCCTCTTCAGTGAAAACGCAGTGCGAGATAAGGAGACAACTCTCTGCACATTCTGAATTTCCATGACGACCGCTCAAATGGCAATCTCAATACCATCCTCATCGCATCCACGCCTGGACCAAGTAATCGCCATCCCAGCCACAGAAGCAACTCTAGGTTCGCCATTCTTACGTGCCTATCCACTGGAACTACAAACCTTCGGAATTTCGACAACAACATTTCTACAATTCCTTGATAACCTCAACCGCGTGGTTGTAGTTAGTCCGCCACTGGAGGTTTTAGGACTAGTAGGGAGCGCTGTTGGATTGGCCCCAGAGCCTACAGCTCAAATTGTGGGTGGTGCCATCGAAGGCACTGCAGCCGTAACAGGATACGGTATAAGCAAGATCCGTAGCGAGACACTCATTCGCCAGGCCAACGAAGAACTGTTCGCGCCGCGTGGGCTACGGGTTGACATCGTGAAATTGGATGTTGTGGCTCTCATCGCGGGCATACCTATTTTGAATGCCGATGGCACGGTTACAAAGGAAACGTCGTTGCTTCCTCCTGTCGGCGATCTCGAAGCGTTGGACCTGACAGCGCAGCAGCGCAGGCTTGTAGCCGTGGCGCCTTGGACTGGACCGTTGGAACTGATGCCTTCGGAAGATACTAGCGAACCAGAGGGCTTTTTCAGCAAGATGAACGCTGTCGCTTCCGAGCGTCAGCGCGCGAAAGAAGAATCTGAAAGCCACAAAAAGAGGAAAAAGGCGCATGAAGCGGCGGAGAAGAGAAAGCAAAAGATGCGCGAGGAATATGATAAGGACATACAGATCCTTACTAAAGACAAAGAAAAACTCCGGGCCAAAGAAACGAAGAATCCCGACAAGATGCAGAAGTCAATGCAGAAATTAGAAGAAAAGCGAGACAAGGTGCAGTGTGAGTATGATGAAGGAATACGCAAGCTACAGACCACTCCGGTGAAGAAAGATAAAGAAGAAACTAGTGTAAGGAAAGTGCTGTGGCTGTTGATTCGGAATGAGGAGCCACCAGTATCCAAATTCGCAAATGCCATTCAAAAGGCGCGCAAGATCGCCGCAACTATCTGAGGGTGGTGAGGGTCATGGCATTTTCAACAAACAGCAAACCAGCACTAAGTAGTGTGTTCGTATACCAAGTCAGCGGAAGCAAGGTCCCGGACTTCGCGCAAGGTCGTATCCACCTCAATCCCTCTTTTCCCGGTTTCTTATTGTATCTTGAGGCCGCAATGCAGTACTATTCACCGAGCGCGTCCGCAAGATCGCTGAGGAAATCATAGTTTGAGCGTGTGTCAAGAAACACACTTGAGAAGAACTAGTCATAGTAGCAAATTGGTGTGAACTTTGTAGAACATTTATTTGTATAGATTTAGCGTTATGAAACTCTCTTACGTCAACAGCAACGGTTTTGACTGAAATCGTCCATCACTGATGTTGAACTTCAATAAACGTACCTAAAGGTCGCCATCTCTTTATCAGTCTTATCTGCCATGTTCATCTGACCAGCATTCTCCTCTGGCTGACTCTCAACGACACCGACTACGCGATCGCGGCGCTTGTTCTCCCAGATCAGATAGAAGCGAAGAACAAAGCAAAGAATGAAAGCAATGGCGAAACAAATCATCATGGAGAGGAAAGCGGATGAGTAGCCGGGCGCTTCCTTATCAAAGAAGAGCTGTGGGCCGATGATATTTCCGGTGCAGTAAGCAATGAAGATCTAGCGGCAGTCAGTGGAATGCACTACAAGTCACTTGTGATGAACCACTCACCATTGCATTGACGGTGCTCTTTTTCGTGAAGCCTCCAATATTGCCGCTCGACATACTCAAAGTCAAAGGGATATTCGCAGTGTATGCAATGCTCAAGCAGAAGCCTATGAACTTCGGCCAAATGTGTGTCGCATCAAGTTGGCGCATCATGATTACTCCAATGAGTGATATGATTAGATTCCCCGCCATGAAGTAAGTGCGCGCGTTCGTAAAGTAGGTGCTGCCCAAAGCCGAAACGATAACGTAGACGGCTTGGAAAGCGGTACTGATCATCTGGACGAGGAGAGTATTCAGGGTGGTGAAGCCAAAGCCTTTTATGATGATAGAACCGAACTGGAAATAATAGTCAATAGCTGAGCATAGATGCGCTGGAACCAAGCTGGACTTACACCCTGAAGGCCACCATTGGCAACCTGCATTGCGACTTGGATAACCACCAACAACCAAACTTTGATGTCGAACATTGCTTCCAGAGATTGACTCGTCTTCCATGTATTATTCTTGATACCAGTCATATTATCCTGTACGCGGTGGACGGCTTTCGCTCGATCTTCCTTGCTAAGAAACCGAGCGTTGGCTTGGGTATCGGGAAGGAGGAAGAAAATCGCAGCCGACCATGCAACAGTCAGAGCGCCAAAAACTAAAAACACAGCCTAGGACTCGTTAATGGTGCATAAAGCTGCTAATAACCGGTTTTCATACCTTCCACGGCGCGATAGACTCGACATGTCCAACACCATAGGCGACGATACCGCCTACAAAACCAGCGACAACATTTCCCATGAACCATGCTCCCATTCTCAACGGCTGCTCTGATCTTTTATACCACATCGCGACAATGACAGTGAGGCCGGGTCCAATGCACGCTTCGGAGACGCCGAGGAAAAATCGATTGGCCAGCAGCCCTTGAGCATTGAAGCACACCGCAGTGAGCATCAACACAACACCCCATATAAGCCTAGAATTCCTGTCAGCAGTCTCTTAAGTTGGTTTTTGGGATGATAGCTTACACCGATGCCGAGATTGTCTTTCCTACAGGGTATCGTACCATCAGAATTCCGGCAGGGTATGAGGCCACAAGGTATCCGAAGTAGTAAATGCCGCTGGCCCAAGAGTACTGTGATCCTGACAAAGACAGGTCGGTTTTCAAGCCCATGATAGCGGTGTACCCAAGGGCTGCCTTGTCTAAAAACTGGAAGAGGTAAGATACTGCCATAATTGGAAGCAGACTGTCTTGATTAGCTCGTAATTTGGTTCTTGGAGCGATTCCAACCTACTTCATGTCAATTTTGCGCAGTATACGACGGTCCTCCTCGACGGTAAGAGGTTCGCTGATAACAATTACATCGCCAAATTGATTGTAGGTTTGGACCTTCTCCAGGTCATCAAGAACGGCGCTCTTTTCCTTTGTGACCGACATAGTGAAGACTGAAATAATATCAAGGAGAATAGTTTTATGGCAAGTAATGTGCTGCGATGAAGATGAGTCGATACATTGAATCCAGCCCAAGACAGCTATATATGTATAACCTCAACTTAGATGCCATGATATGTCGCCAATTTCGTGTCAAGATAGCTCATCGTGCCACAAGCCACATCCTGTTTGAGTTCACACAGAATAAGCGCTCTATCACCCGGCAAACTGTGGGTCTGCTAGAGAGCAGTCCTAAACTGTGATCGGTCTCGCGTAGCGTGGGGATTTTAGCGACCGGCATTTGGATGCGGTTAATCTGATTGCGACAAAAGGTCGTTATCGTTCCGCAACAAGCAGCCGCGAGTAACTTTGAAGCTTGAGCGAGATCCGAAGCACCTGTGTACTTTAGTTCCTACGCTTATTGGAGCTCACAAAGGATTCCCCAGCTGTCGAGGCTTCTGAAGAGCACACAAGCGCTCAATGTGGAGGCCCGGAGGTCTGGAGGTCTGTGCTCAACATCTATCGCGCCTTTGCCACCTCCACCTCATTGACTGCGGTACACAAGCGACTGTGATAATGACCCCATGCTTCTCTCATAATTTATGCGAGCGGCTATTCCACCGACTCTACATTCGGGCGCAAAGCGATGATGCCAAGCGTTAGACCGGAAGCTGAACCCCCGCCGAAGGAACATACTGCCCGGAGGTCTCGGTCCGGTTGTTGGACGTGCCGTAGCAAGACAGTAAAGAAGCGATGCGATCAACAACGACCTTGCGGAAGATGCTCTCGCCTGAATTTGTATTGCGACTACTCGGCGCGCCCAACTCTTGCTGAGCGACGCAAAGCGGCGCAAAAGCCCAGCCCTACGGAGAGTACGGATGAACTCGACAATGGTACGACTCGCTCACGATCGTCAAGCACCCAAAGCACAAGTCCTTTGCTGTCTGTTGTTAGAGTTTCAGCACCTACCAGTGCTGCATGCTCTTTAGAACTTTCAAGCGCAGATCATGAGGCCATTCGTCACTTCCGTACCGAGTTCGCCAAATCCCACCATGTCAAGAACACCGACTACTCACTGATCTCCCTTATGTTCAACATGGCACATAAAGACCCAATGGTTATGCACATGGTACTTGCGGTAGGATTACAAGAGATGCGCTCCCGCCGAATGTCTCTACAAGCACGCGAGCTACAGAACTCCCTTACACACTACTCATCCGCGGTCCGTTTGATGGCTCATGCTGTATCCCCTGAAACAAGCCTGAAGAATTTGGATGCTACTTATACTGCGCTTTGGATGATGCTTTGTTACGAACAGCAGTTCGGCGATTCCCTATGTACAGCGTACATTCACCATCTTGAGGGAGTCTCCTCGCTTCTCCAACATCAGTACAATCGTCTCTTGGCACAGGCTCCTGACCACCCCGACGATACAGAGACATCGCTCGTTATACAACACAACTCTAGCTCTAGGGACTATACAGGCCTATCAGTCTACTCCGCACGTGTTCTGATCTGGATAGCACAACTCGATGCCGCAGCAGCTTCTTCTGGTATCGGTGGCCAAGTCAATTCTGCTATCCTCAATACTTTGGGCCGGAGTAATGTAGACTCTTCGGTACCACTTATGGATCCCATCACAGCATTTATTGGTCTTCATCGATACTCAGGTCCACTTTACCGCTTGGCTTGGGGTGATGGTTACCCTCACAACGAATTGCTCGATGACGTCGAGAATCGAGACGCATATTCACTTCTTGCTGGATGTGTACAGCTACGATTCATGACGGCACAACTTGCGACACTCTCTCAAACAGACCCCATTGCGGCTGTTCAACAAGCAGTTAGCGTTGAAGGCTCAATCAATCGTGTTGGCGAGACCTTCGACGAACTCATCGCAGTGGCTAGCAGGCTGTCCTTGGAAACCGATAATAGCTATCGCCTCATTGCAAATATCCGCGTTGTAGTTCCCATCTACTTCGCCATTATTCTTGACTTTTTGCGTTTAACAAGATTTGATCTACCGCTAAACGATCAACAGCGCCACGCCTTGAAAATTATCATGAACCTTGCATTTCAAAACTACAAACACGGCGGCGACGAAGCTATGATCAAACTCGCCTGGCCACTGTTCATTGCAGCGCTCGAGACGGATGATCTGCTCCACCGTGAGTGGATCCTGGACCGGTTTGAGGCAAGCAGCAAGTACGGCATGAACTTTGAGCGCGCCCACAAATTTCTACGCGAAACATTACCAATGCAGCAACATTTGGGAAGGCGCGTAGATGTGCGGGAGGAGATGCGGAAGGAGGCTCTTTTCGTACTAGGGTGAAATCACTAATGCGGGGGATGGCTTTCCAAGTTCCAGACCCGTGACGACACATCCACGGCCGAGCGCTTATTCTTCTGGAGCTAACAGCGCTCGTTCGCCACTAGCCATTATCCGACCTGAGTTCCCGTCCTCGGTGCAATGTGGTTGCATACGCAGCCCAGTCCAAAGTCTGGGCTAGTCGGATCACTTCGAAGATGCCTTTAAGAATGATCGCGATGGGCAGGAATACATGGCCCACCGTCCCACCCCCATTCCTCCCTTCACAACCTTTATCCGGAAATTTCGATGGCTACCATGCAACCTAGCACCTTGACAGGGGACCGACTGTGGCCAGTCGAGAGAAAAAACCACAAGTCTAACTTCACAACAACTATCGAACGCGGCCCAGTGTTAGAAGAGGCTCGCTCCACCGTCACTTCTACGATTGATAACTCAAGCTCTGACCTTTTCAAAATCAATAGCTCTCTTCATTCACATCCGGAACTGGGCTATGAAGAACATTTCGCTCATAAGACTATTACAACATACCTCTCATCACTTGGCTTCGACGTGAAAAAACACACTTATGGTCTGGACACCAGCTTCGAGGTTGAATACGGCTCCGGTGGTCGCTTAGCCATAGTTTGTGCAGAGTATGATGCACTCCCCCAAATAGGTCATGCATGTGGGCACAACCTGATTGCCACCTCTTCCATCGCCACTTTCATCGCCGCTACCAATGCAATGAAGGAGCATAACATTCAAGGTCGACTGAGACTCCTTGGAACCCCGGCCGAAGAAGGTGGAGGCGGCAAAGCTAAATTGATCGATGCAGGCGCATTCCCAGATGAGACGGCGGCAGCGATTATGGCGCATCCCATGACTGGCCATGGACTATTCCATGAGCCGGACAAATATGAAGGCCTTGCTGGATTGAAGCTTATTGCAAGCCACAAGTTCCGTGTAGAGTTCCGCGGGAAATCTGCACATGCAGCTGGCGAACCATGGAATGGAGTGAATGCCTTAGATGCAGCGGTCGCCGCTTACACCAACGTTGGGCTGCTGAGGCAACAGATACAACCGGAGGAGCGCATCCACTGCGTTATCGAAGACGGAGGCACAGTTCCAAATGTGATTACGGATTACACAAGAATGAACTGGAATGTGCGGAGTCCAACTATTGAGGGCGCGGACAAATTACTCGCGCGAGTGAAGGACTGCATTGAGGCTGGAGCAAAAGCTGCAGGCTGTAAGGTGGAGTACGAGATGTGAGTGTCTCCACTGCCACATGGATCCCGCTATGGAAGTTGACATTAAGCAGTTCGCCTACGTACCTTAACCTCCGTGCCAACAGCACGCTATGCAAAGTATATGCCGAAGATATGGGGATTATGGGATCCAACATAATGATCAACCAGGAGAAAGCTACGAACGCGTCAACAGATATGGGCAACGTCTCTCATCTAGTTCCCAGCTTTCACGGGGCATTTGCTATACCGGCTTCGACAGATGTGTCGATACATAACCCAGCATTTGCTGCCTGTGCAGGCACACGCGAGGCTCACGAAGCGGCGTTGCAGTGTGCGAAGGGTATGGCAATGTTAGCATTGCGGGTGCTTATGGACGATGAAATCGCAATACGAGCTAAGGCAGACTTTGATAAGAGGGATGTTTAATGGGATTGGATTTATTTTGGATGACACTTGTCTTCTGAGGTTCTCGGAGCTCTTTACAGCGTTGCTGCTCACGACACTATAATGATACGAATGAGAATAGCGGGGCGCTGTTCTCGCCCACGCTAGTGCTGAGGCGTTTCGGTTCCCCTTTTCACGTAACCACGTTATGCTAAGAAGCACATTTATTGCCTTTGCCAAGTGGACCGTCTCACACTACTTAAGAGTCCATTATGAGTACTTCGTATCCAGAAACCGACTTGTCAGCCCACCTGACCGACTCCAAATCCTCAATTGGACACTGTTTAGTGAACGTAAGAGTACTGCATCATTTCTAGACATGCTCGCATCGTTGGTCGGCTCTTTTTACCAAAGATTCGACAGCACTAGCCATTTCCAGCTTTACCTATGGCCTATGACATTTATGGCTGCACAGTAGAAAGACTTAACACCAAGATAACACGAATAGCACTGTTTGGTGATACAGGTGCAATGCTTCAAAGATCTATACTGCATCTCCTGGCTACCATCGCCAACAGATGATCGCATCCATCGGCAGGAATATAAAGAGATTGAATTCTAAAAGGGGAAGGCCCGGCGCTGCCCGAGCGTTAACAGGACTTTTAGATCAGGTACCAACTTCAGTCGACCAACATCTCCAGTTGCACTAAGCGAGTTCCAGCTCAGTTTTAAGGCGGACTCCGAATACTTGATCCACAACAGTAAATTCAAAAGCGTGACCCCAATTAGAGTTTCTAGACAATATGATGTGACCATTATCTACAAAGTGTCGCAGCACTATCTTCGATAAAGAATCACCGGACGTTCACTGTTATAGGATGCGGAATTAGGGAGCACAGCAAAGTAGCGCATACGAACTAATCCGTTCGTTTGAACGTCTCGATGCGTGCGAACTTCAATGGAATTTGGTGCTTCGAGATAACCGAGCTACTTTCAACGCTCGGTGGAGGAAAGCAGCTTGTCCAGAGATGACATTCTCTAGATCGGAGATTGAGCGAACAATCATAGAAATTATGCCAAGCTAATAAAAGTACTCTCGATTGTAGCAAAGGTAAAGGGCAACATGGAGGTCATGCTATCTGCCGCCAGAGGAATCATTCAGGGCCAAGACTATCCAATATCAAACTCGCGTGGGCATAGCTGTTTGGGTATTACGCCTGGAGTCACACACGCTACAATATTGACTTTATATTTTTTTTTACGACTAAAGTGAGTGTGAAAGGGAAAGCAGAAGCCGTTTGCAGTCCGGTTCGTAAGTTCCTGGCTAAGACTGGCTGGTGCTGTGGTTCGCGCTTTGTAGCGGAGAAGCTTCCGCATACCTCAGACTATAATCTCTCGATACGATATGCATACGGCACCCTACTGAGACTATCTTCTTAGACATAATTAGAGCGATCAAGGCCAGTTAGTACATTTCAGCTCTTGTTCACAACAACTAGGCCTTGACTACTTCAACAACCTGTTGTCACTCTTATCAGGCATTTGGCTTGTATCGCAGGTCGCGGTGGAATTCGTTCGGTTCAAGCTTGTGCTCTGGAATGCAGTAAATTCTCTCAGTGTTCACGGGCTGTCTATGAGCGCGCAACTTCTGAGTGTTTCATCCTAACCGATACATCGGAAGTCCGATGGACCTACAACACTGGCTTTGATTCGGTGCGTACGATCGCGCGCCTCTCCAAAGGCTCACGCATTACTAGCTGCCCTGGTGGCTTTACCAAAATTACCACTGAGGGCGGTGCAGGCTTTGCAACATGCAAGCTCAGCGACTTTTCAGCCACAAGTGTAGCGACGCTGCGTGGAGTTACGTCGGTTAAAGATTGTGCGGAAAGTTGCATCTCCCGGAATAATTGCATGTACGCCAGTCACGATCAGACAAACAACATCTGCTATATCAAAGGAAATCCAACTTCGCCAAATTGGGTATTCGACCCACAGTTCACCTCGTTACAACTGGGTAACACAACAATAGTCCCAACCGCTGCAACAAAGGGTCGATGGTCCAATATCATCCAATTTCCTATCATTCCTGTGGCTGCATATGTAGTGCCGGGAGAGCCTTTGGCGAACAGACTACTCATGTTCTCATCATGGGGCGATTGAGCATTCAGTGGACCAACCGGAATTACGCAGTTTGCAGACTACAACTTTGTCACAGGAGCCGTCTCCAAACGTACTGTTACGAATACTCAGCACGACATGTTCTGCCCGGGGATTAGTTCCATTATGGGCGGCAAAATTGTCATTACTGGCGGGTCCAATGCAGAAGCTGTCAGCATATACGATCCGAAGACAAATCAATTTACACGCGCTGCGAATATGGTTATTCCACGCGGTTATCAGACCCCAGCAACATTGTCCGATGGCCGAGTCTTTCCTATTGGAGGCTCGTTTACCGGTGACCTTGGTGGTAAGACAGGCGAGGTGTACAATCCAGTAACTAATCAATGGACACTTTTGCAAGGCGCTAGCCCAACTCCGTTCCTAACAAAGGACCGTGAAGGGATCTGGCGTGAAGACAATCACGCATGGCTATTTGGCTGGCGAAATGGTACTGTATTCCAAGCCGGCCCTAGCAAAGCCATGAACTGGTACTACACTGCCAACGGTGGCTCCTCAACTGCAGCCGATACTCGTACCACCACTATGGACCAGATGTGCGGTATAAACGTCATGTATGATGTCGGAAAAATTCTCTCTGCTGGCGGTAGCCAAGACTACACTGATAGTCTCGCAACAAAGCAGACGCATCAACTCACAATCACAAACCCTGGAGTTCCAGCAACTGTGAAGAAACTTAGCGATATGAATTGGCCGCGAGGTTTCGCCAATGCCGTCGTACTACCTGACGGGAAAGTTATTGTGACTGGCGGTCAAGTCCGCTCGCTTGTATTCTCCGATTTTGACTCGGTATTAGTTCCAGAGATGTGGGATCCAAAGACAGAGGCCTGGACTGAGCTTACACCCGCTGCTGTGCCGCGCAATTACCATAGTGTAAGTATTCTCCTGGCTGACGGGAGGGTGTTTGTGGGAGGAGGCGGCATGTGTCCTGCGGCTCAGGGGGACGATCTTTCCTGGTGCGACCGCGCCAAAGATCACTACGATGGCGAAATCTTCTCTCCGCCCTACCTCTTCACGTCAAACGGTGCTTTGGCGCCACGGCCTACGATAAGTGCTCTTTCAGCAGCAACAGCTGCGGTCGGTGCCACGGTTACTGTTACGCTGCAGAACGGGCTTCTCGGCGCCACTTTCTCGCTCGTCCGAATGGGTAGCGCAACACACAGCATCAACTCGGACCAACGACGCGTTCCGCTCACGAACGTACAGAGCAGCACGGCAGGCAGATACACGATCCGTCTGCCGAATGACTCGGGTGTGCTCATTCCTGGACCTTGGTATCTATTTGCGATCTCCAAAGAGGGCGTACCAAGTGTGGCGCGAACGCTGCATGTGCGAGTGTGAAAAGATGTGGACACAGTTGTCTTCTCACAGTACTTGTATCACTTTTGTGACAAAAACCCTTGTCAAAATTCTCACTACAATAACATGTTATAAGTAATAGGCCGAGTAAACAGGTATTTGCAACGCTACCCATCAATCATGACGAGATATTAGCCGCCATAATTATCTGTACTGTGCTTTATGGCCATTTACCAATCCTTCTAGTATAGAGATTAAATTTGGTCAATATTAGAGTGTAATAATATCTATGGCGGCTTCTGTTCAATTACCCTGGAATATACAGGAGAATAAACTCAGAGCAAAATGTAGAGCCCCTCAACATCCAAATATATCGAAAACAACGCGTCTCATGCACCAGGCCAATTCCATATCAACCCACCTTCGGCTCGCTCCGCACGATCCACAAAATTGACGCGCCCCATCCGCCAACTCACGCGTTCGACTTTCGGTCCGGTGTGTTCTGATCTCGAGGCAGCAAATCAGGTGCACCATCTCCACATGTCCAGCCAATTAGCATCCGCTACGTTGACCATCTCCATCATGAGCCCGGGTCACCGCACTTTGACATGCATGCAGCGCCGCCTAACTTTCTGGAGCCCAAAGCCTCGCGTGCGCGCCCTTTAAATCCAGGTTCCCCGGGTTTTCGCGATGTCAACTACCTTTGCCCTGTGAAGTCGTGAAAATGTCTGTCCCTGGAGAATTTCCGGCACCGCCCACTACGTACCGTGAACGGCTGGCACAGTTTAAGATTCTAGAAGAGAGGAGGCTTGAGCTAATCGAAGTATGGCAGGAGCTACTGTGCGAGGGGTGAGTGCACTGACTTACGACGGTGTAGGAATTGCTTGACAAGCTCGAAAAGACCGAAGCTCGCCTCGCACAGACCGAGCTCGACCTCACTTCGGAACAAAACGTCCGGCGAACGCTACAGGCTGAAATCGGCGAGGGAAAGGCCAGAGAAATTGCGTTGGTCCAAAAACAGGATGCTTTAGCTCAGCAACAGGTTGGGTTTGTCCACGTCTATTCTAAAATCGGAAATCTTACCATAAACAGGCTCGTCGGCCTTTTGTCCTTGTCCTTATCGATGCAGATGCAGATGGCTTCCTCGTATGAATCTCGGCTCTCAAAATTCAATACACGTGCCTAATTTTTGCAGTTCCAAGATAAATACATCACCCGCAAAGCTCAAGGCGGCGAAGCCCTCGCAGACGAGCTACTCAACCGGACTCGCGAGTACCTCCGGCCACAGTTTGAAGATGCGGACTCCTTGGACATTGTTGTTCGGGTATACGCCAATTTAGAGGGCCTGGCAAATTATCTCGTACGACTAGACAAAGTGCGAAATCTGGGCCAGTTGAGAGCTTTCTCAACGGGCTTCTGCGGAAGAATATCGAGCTTTGATTGGATTGATACTGGGGTGGGTAAGGAGGGTGGTAGTGGAAGGAAAGTACGAGGTAAGTATCTAAAGCACTGCGATGGAGGGGTTAGAGTTATGTGACTAACGAGCTACGTAGAGAATCTCTCTTTCTACACATCAAATCTCCACCTCCGACACGTCATTGTAGGCTGCTCGCCCATCGACCTTCCCGCCTCCCTCCTCTCTACCCTCCCTCTTGATAAGGTTACTCTCATTGAGGTTATGCCGATTCCTACCTCCCTCACGACTCTCCCGATAAAGATCGTCAGGTTCACGTCCCTCTTCTTGCCTCCACCATCGCCCAAGTCGCCGAAACCAAGAGGGAGGAACGGGCCGCAGTTGCAACTCATGCAGCAGGAAGACGACGGCGGGGGCTCAACTTGGCTGGTAATTCAACCGGAGAGGAGTAAGAGTCAAGGTCCACGGACTAGGCGGAGAGGGGGCAGTGAGGAAGGGAGTGAGAGTTTAAGTATAAGTATTGGGCCAGATAACACTGTTAGTGTTGATAGTGGAAGACGGCGGAGACTTATGGGCTAGCTTGAAAGAACCTCCTTAGAATACTGTCGATGCAGATTACTAATGATAAATTAGCGAGATAGAAGCGCATTTTCGGACGTTGTGGTGCAGGGATTTGAGATGCTTCCATAGGTCAGATTAGCAGCATAGCATAGCATACCATCGGCATTTTTCGGCGGGAAATAAAACATGGAAATATCGTCATGCATTTGGCTCTCTCATGGCATTCCTGCTTCCCGGCTACTGACAATATGAAGCCGAGTCAACATACGTCACCAACGGTCTGGCTTGGCACGGATATTCGCGCAGCCAAGATTTGCGCTGAGTGGTCGGAAACAGTGAACGATGGCTGTCAATGTCCGTCCGCGGAACATATAAGCTAGGATACCAGTAAGACGAAGGAACGGTATATGGTTGTGGTGGGTCCGATAAGTTGAGACAGGTAATGATGTGCATTCTCCCCGCGATTCGGTAAACGTTTTGCGGGGAATATGTAGTTCAACTTGAGACTTGTTAGATTATACATAAGTCCGATAGGACTTCGTTGTAGAGCATGAATCAACAGCTGTCGACAAAATGTCTCTAAAAGAGAAGGATTTGGAGTCTGAGCAAAAGGAGCGTGTGAGTACCCTCATTTCACTGGAACCTGATCTCGCGCACTAACTCGGATAGATCTCCTTCGATGAGAAACGACAGGGCGGGGAAAATGGAGGTCTCGATGTTGAGGACATCCTCACCCAAACAAATGACCAGTCAGGACCAGCATCAGGACCGTCTGAAAGAGATGACAAGGAGACTCGTCGAATCATTCGGAAGATTGACCTCAGACTCCTACCAACTCTCGCTATCATCTATGCATTTGCACTCATTGACCGTGTCAACCTTCCTAATGTGCATCGCACCTTGCGTTCTTTGATGCCACAATAGCTGATTGGAGAATAGGCGCGCATAGCAGGCATGGATGCAGACCTTGGTCTCTCCATCGGCTCACGTTATTCAATCTTAACAATGATCTTTTTCATCCCGTACATCATCTTCCAGTTCCCGGCGAACATTATTATCCGCAAACTCGGACCCGCGATATGGCTTCCCTCGCTAGTTGTATGCTGGGGTGCGGTCACCATCGGTATGGGCTTCGTGACGGACTGGACCCAAGCTCTCGGATGCCGCATCATTTTGGGTGTTCTGGAAGCTGGGTATTATCCGGGTTGCGTATTCTTGCTTTCTTGCTGGTATGTACGCTTTGAAGTACAGAAACGGTTCAGTGGTTTTTACTTGCTCGCGCTGCTAGCGAGTGGGTTCTCAAATATTCTGGCCTGGGGTTTGAGCGAGATGAAAGGTATTGGCGGGCTTAATGGGTGGCAATGGATTTTCGCAATTGTACGTTCTTCATCAAGTATGCTTTAATTTCTACTAATATAGCGTAGGAAGGCGCGATTACTGTCGTTCTCGGCTTCATGGGCTATGTCACAATCATTGACTTTCCAGACAAAGCCAGTCAGCCCAGTCCTATCACACGACGACCATTTCTCACGGTAGATGAAGCGACAATTATCCTCGCTCGGATCCAGCGCGATAGAGGTGACGCGGTCGTTGACAAGCTCACGTGGGCGAAGATCAGATTTCATCTCCGCGACTGGAAGATCTGGGAGTTTGCGTGGCTGTACTTCCTCAACAACGTAGTCGCATACTCCTGGGGCTATTTTCTTCCCATCATTCTTCGAAACGATATGAACTATTCGGTTGCTATGAGTCAGATCATGTCGTTTCCCCCGTATGTGCTGGCCGCTGTTTGGATGTTCGCCACTGCCTGGGTTGCCGATAAGTATAGGATGCGTGGCGCAATCATTATTTTCAACTGTTCTTGGGCAATCATCGGTGTTTGCATGATGGCGTTCACCCAAAATGCTCGCGCACGGTATGCTGGAGTCTTCTTGGGTGTATCCGGAGCAAACGCAAATGTGCCCAGTTTGCTAAGCTACATGCACAACAATATCGTCGGCCAGATGAAGCGAAGTATTGCGAGCGCATTATTGATTGGTGGAGGAGCATGTGGAGGTATAGCTGCCTCGAACATCTTCCGACAGCAGGATGCGCCCAAGTACACGTAAGTTATTTATACCTTCTTTAACCTCTCGAAGAGAAGCCGAAAGCTTCTCAATTGAAGCTGTCACTAATGTTGTAATAGACCGGCCATGGCAGTCGTGATTGCTACACAAGTTCTCAGCATCTTACATGTATTGAAGAATTTCATCGTATACTCAAGAGCGAATCGACAAGCCGATCGGGGCGAAAGGATATTAGAGAGTCAGGAAGGCTTCAGACAGACGTTGTAGCCGCTGTCTACGTTCCGAAACTGAGTACATAGTTTCTATCAGCCCCAGTGACTGATGAGCCTAATGCACACTGTAGCAAGCCATAGCGCGTGCTCGGCAAGTTTCATTGCTCTAGTCATGTGACATGACTGAACAGGTGAGGTTGGGGGCAAGCTTGAGACCAAACCTGAATTTGGCTCTAGTCCTGCATCTACATGAGCTTCCAGAAAGCCCAAACTAGTCTCAAAACTGTAGATCTTATTCCAAGTAGAAATTCAAATCTAAAATCTCTTGGATCCTGTCAATCATATGCCGGAAACAAGGATCTGATGAAAGCCAATATACTTCACGCTCATATCAAAAGACAATGGAGGAAGAGTATAAAAAGCCTTAAAAGGTTGATGTGATTCTATACATTATCTAAACGGGTTGACGAAGAGGCCGTTGGCGCCGAGCAGGAGTGTTGCCGGACACTCGTAGGGCTCCGGCCCAACGCGCTTGACGTTATTCATACATTCTTTCTTGCTACTTCTCCTTGAGACTGCAAAGTAAGATAAGCTAAATTGATGAACCTGCGTTTCATTCCGAATCATAAGAAAACCCATAGAAAGGCGAAGCAAGCGGGCTTCAGTACGCATGCTCTATGCGTCCTCTGAAGGCTCAGCGCCCATCTGTCATTGACAGTCTCGAGTAGTGGGTTCCACGATCGACCTCAACGACTGAGGGATGCATCTGAGTCTTCGCTATTCCAGGTACTCCCCCATATGAGTAAGTAGCGGAACTGTCACGCGCTCCACCGGCAACCCTGTTCGCAAATAGACGCGAATGCTTTGCGTCCCGGATATCATACGTTGCCAGCACTTCTCCGCGTTCTGTGACAGGTATGGCGGCCGAAGTGCCCGACCAAGTGCCCATTCCAAAGCTTTCCTGAACAAGCCGTTGAAGCTGGAGGGTCGAGTTGGCCTGCCATTCCAGACGCGCATAGGTGAGGCGGCGATTTCGTGCAAGGAAAGGAATCTTAGCAACTAGATTCACGAATGACTCGATGGTACTGCCGATGAGAAGGAGCAAAGCCCCGACTCCGAGAATAATGCCCATGCCGAGGAGGCTGAACGAGTTGAAGCGAGCACTCCTGATTTTCTACAGGCGAGTCAGTTGGATCAATGTGAGCTCTCAGAGTTTGCTCACCTGGCTATGACACTGTCTATGGCATTCCATGTCAACTCCACAGAGAGTGCCAAATTGGTTGCCGTCAAACAAGCCGCCTTGTCCATGCTCCACCACTCGCGCTTGAGTGGCAGCAAGGTTTGCCTGGAAAATATACTCCGTTTCTTCCTGCCACCTCTGATTTGGAATTATTGCTGGTTGCATAAGACCATTGAGCGTGAAGCGTGTCTTGAGGGAAGAAAGACTGTTTATGACATAGTAAGCTTGCGGAAGCGACGCTGTGCCCTGGAATATAGTCATGAAAAAATCAATATATCCATTCATGATGGCTCGATCCTCTGCCTTTGGCCAAATTTCTGACACAGAAACCTCCCCGTTGGTGTGCCAACAGCCAGTCTCCGCGGGTAAGTCCGGATTGCAAAAGAGCATTTTAGTTGAGCATCCCAAAACTCCAACTGGTTCGTCAGCGACGTAGTATGTCCTGTTTGGTAATGGTAAATCCAGCCATGATGGGGCTTGCCTGGGCGTGGTTGCTGAAAACCAGGGATCGAGCACGGGTGCGTAGTACTTGATACGGGAGGATTGCAAAAAGAGCAAAGTCACCGTGGAATTGGTCTTGTTCATTTGTGGGATGGGACTGTACTGAAGAGGAGATCTAACCTCTTGTTAGCTCTTTTCGATTAATGTAATTTTGTAAAACGAGCATTGGACGTAAACTTACGAGATCCTGTAGTCATCCCCAAACCATAAATCTTCCCAGCTTGCCAAGGGCTCGTTGGTGATCGGACGCGCTCTATGAGTGTATGACCTCAAGGCGAGTCCATTAGATGAAGCCCCGTAGTTATACTCCACCCACGAACCAGAAGCATCGGATGGGTCAGTAACGGTAGTTGTGTAGCCTTCAGTTTTAAGTGGCGCACAGTGCCTACGGAGTTGAAATTTGAAACGAGGGCCATCATTTACGCCCAATTGCTCGTAGCTGTCCAGGTAGCCAGTATCAAGGAGGATATTCCCTTGAGATAGTGCGCATACCTCAGGATCAAAAGGGCAGCTAGCGTTCACGTCCTTGCTATACGGTAGGGCTGGCTGTGCGTAGATCTTGCACTCATCAGATAAGGCAGCATTCGGGCCCTTGTAACATCGGTTTACGTAGGTTAGGTACTCGGCAGCTTTTTGAGTTTGCGCCGAGAAGTATTGAGTCCAGGCATTGGCTTGGAATGTAACATCTTCCGACCAAGTCTGCGTCAAATTGCCGCAATGGCGGCCCCCAAGTAAGACTTCATTACCTGTTTCCGAAGTCACGCTTGCAGAGAAGATACCTGGGCTCGTTAGCAGCTGCATGCTCCAAAAAAAGCATAGCACGGCTGATGTGATAGTGTCTCCCACGATCTGTGATAATGAGATTCGTTGTGTTGAAAGAATGCATACCAGAAACCATGAAAGTGGCAGATATCAGCAAAGCAAAAGCAGCAACGCATAAAAGCTTGCGATTGAGATGCTTGGCTCGGTTCCTCCAGGCAAAGCGTGCAGAGATCAAATTCATTGCCGCATCTGAAGCTAACTGATCGTTCCGCAAGATAGCCTGTCGCTGATGATATACGCCATCTAGGCCGGATTCCGTAGAGAAGGATAGATGTAGTATGTATCTTGTAATCTTCCAAAAGCTACCCCCTGCAGCACTGACAAAGAGTGCAAGGAATGCAATAAGGAGCGAACCGCTTTCCCGACTCAACGTGAGAGTTGCACCACGTATTTGACCGTATGGCTTGTTGATCCATACTCCGGTATAGATGTCGTCGACACCAAAGGATGTTGTCCCGTTCATGGTTGATACAATGGGCCAACCAAGGGGATGGTAGGGACGAACAGATAACCTCGAGTGTCGGTGTGGTCCGTCAGCCTCACAAAGAAACGCGATCAGAAAAACCCATGCAAAAAGGTCAAAAATGAGGCTGAAGTATGATATTTCATCTTCTCGACATGATTAGATCGTGCCGAGCATAATTCTCAGCTGCAGCTCAGCTGAACTATAAGCGAGGCGCCATCTACGCTTCTTCAAGAGTCGTGGACGCCACAAGGCTTGACAACCGCCGGAAGCCTACAGTCCGTAGCTGAGGACCAATCGCTGACTGTATTCAGCTGAGATGTTTGACGGGTCCAAAACACCGAACAACATCGTGTCATGCCCAGCAACCGAATACCAAGAACTATCAATATTAGTAGCCTGGAAATGACTTGGCTATGCCTCAGTGCGAAGGCAAGCTAGCTTAAAAAGCAAGGAATAGGCACAGGATGTGTCAAGGATAGATAGTGGTGACTTGAAGCACAGGTCAGTTGTGGAAATAGGAGTGTTTGTTAGCCTCGGACGTGACCCAGCCCCACCGACAACGGCAGCAGGCTTCCTGTTATCAGGATATACCTGTGAATACCACCAAACCCTATTCGCTACATCTATTAATGGTAACTCCAGCGCTCGATGACAAAGTCTTGGAATTCTTGTCTTCAGCACCTTCAACCCACAAGCTTTTATGGAAATGGTTCGAGACTGCAGGCGCGCTTCGTGATCGCTCAGTATGCCTTGATTGGGCTCAATTTTCGCGAAACCCGCATGTCAACATCTCTATCATGTGCAAATACCAGCCCATGATTGCCTTTGTCGACTCTGATTCCGATTCCTTCTCGTAGCGCATCCACAGAATCGATTCCAACCGAAGTTTGGCCTACATGGTCCAGCCGCTTTGACTGGAACGCGGAGGATCACAATTCCACCGCTGAATTCCACGCTGTCGACGTCGTTCTACTGATGAGAACGCATGAAGTATGCAATATGGTAACGAAGCAATAAGTCGTCATGAGTACAAAGGAGAGGCGGACGCAGGTAGACGAGCCGTCGACCACGTGCCGTAACCGCATCCATACTGAGGCACAAATTCCTTTGCCTTTGGATAGTCACCATATCCTACAATTGCCTTTTTAATGTCAGAAAAAGCATTGACGATCACTGTAGCCGAACGTGGCTCATGGATGAGACCACAACATTTCCGAAAGTCTCCCCCTATTGAGAGCTGGGGTACCGTCCAGGTTCATGAGAATAGCAGACTGATAGTTGGGAAACGCGAAACTCTCAGACAACTGTTCATGAGGTACGCACTATCACGGTGCTATTATTTTTTGGCCAATTCGTCTTCCAAGGGGTTCCCAAAACGATGATACAGTACACGTGAGCAGACCTCGACAGGCGCTTGTTTTTGCTTGGCGTTCATCCATGTACAATTCCGAGATGCGATATGGATTCTCTGGGATCGATTCAGCTCCGGACAGTAATTGACATTGTAGTACAAGAAAGTTCCAACAAGCAATATAGACCCAGGTTCCAGAGAAGCGCTTCAGAATGGCGGCATAATTTAATCATGTATACCCTTCCGTAGATCTTTCTCAACAAGGTTTCTAAAGCCTGCTAAGGCCCTTCAGAAACGCTATCATCTTTCATGCGCGTAAGGGCCAAGTCTGAAGAGAGTTCAGTCTTAAACTTGTACGTAGTGTTATGATCGCTGGATGAAAGAGGCTGGTTATTCATGGAATTTATCAATAAATGGAAGCGTTGTAGTTTCAGAAATGTCAACTCTAACACAATAATTAGCCCTGTTGAAGAGTAGAATTATCACTGTTTTAAGAGACGCCATGTTGATCCTATGGTGTCTCCAGAATATAAGTATACTGAACTGAGAAAACGGCGTAGTATTGATGCACTGCGAAGTTACAAGGCTGAGAGCAAGGATTTTGGATCTGCCTTCTGCAAACGAGGTAGCGTATGTGAGCACTTGCAATTTGAAGCGGCTAAGGCGCACCGGAGCTACTTGATCTGAGTGTATTCCCATTCGGCCATGTGAAGATGAGGCTGAAAGTCGCCGTTTTAGTCTGGACATTGGAGTCAATAAAGGTAGATTCCGAGGCGTTCTTCAAGCGTTGTTGAATGTCGACTAAGGGCAAGAAGATGTGGTGCTGACAGGCGAAGATCCCTCACAGCTAACGACTTATCGCATGGATTGCTACAAAGCCCTTCCTGCGTCGCGAGGGTTTAGCCAGTGTCGCTCCAGTTAGCTAAATACTTTCCTATTTTCTTTGCTTCCCTGTTTCCTGTTTTCTGAAACACCCTGTCAGTATCCTCTACAGTCCCAACTGCTTTTGTAACATGATCTAGCTCGATTCGAAGTGACAGAACTTGATTGACAGCTGTCAGCATCTAAGTTTGAAATAGATGAGACTAGCAAGGGTCACAAGAATCTCATATACATACAGACACACGCACACACATCGCTGAAAGTGAAAAGCTTCATTCAAGAGCCTAGGGTATATGATAAACGAAGCCAAAAGCCAGGCACATGCCCCATACCCTCTCTACCGCGGAGTAAACGCCATTCCATACAATTTCCCAATCACATGCCATTAGTCGGAGAGGGATGGCTACAATCAGACCCAGAACATATTCCTCGTGCACGCCTGTTGGATGAAGACATTATACTAGTACCCTTCGGGCTCGATTCGTTACTTAAGAGAGTACCTTGGTTGTTCCTTTCTCTTCGTGCTCGGTCGCTGTAGGACTATCATCCTCGTCGCTCGCCTCCCTGGCCTCCTTCCATTCTGAACTGCGTCGGCTGACTCTACCAGGTGGTACGATATCTCGGGGGCTTGCGAGTGGGCTGGTGGGGGTGGCTCGGATGCTGCTGATACTATCAGTGCGGCCGTGGCCGAGCAGCCCGCTGCGAATACTGAGTGCATCGGTGTTTTGCTTGTTGGCGTAGTAGCTGTTGCGCTCACTGGGCAGCACTGGAGCCGTAACACCCGACGCCGAGTAGACGCTCACCCGCTCTGCATTGGCGAAGCCGCTGACATTGTTGGGCCTGGATGAGGGCGAGTATATATTGTCTGCGTTTGCTGACAGTACACTGAGTGGAAGCGACTCCCGGCTGCCGCCGTAATGTGAAGAAGGAGCCAGGGCTCGCATGGAAGCGTTGGTGTCGACAGAATTTCGACGGCGTCGCTTCGATGATGAAGCGAGGGTCAGGATGGATGCGTTGTCTGTAAGGATATTGTTCGCCGTTGCCCCCTGGTACGAGTTTGGCTGTTGTAGCGCGGGGGCTAGATGCGCCGGGATCGCGGAAGGTGGAGGGGAAGTTGGGAATTGGTGGGAGAAGTGCACGGGGGGCCCGGTCGAGGCAATGGCACTGTTGTGGCCTCCATTGAGCACGTTGGACGGTGCGCTGGATTGTATGGTGGTCAGGGTCGTGGTGAGCGAGTGTTCTGACCCATGGGGCGAGGAGAAGGTGCTGCCGCCATTGACGAAGTTGCTCGTGCCTGTCTCAGCCTTGGAGCGCGCCGAGTGGACGGTGTCGGGAACCGTGGCGACGGTTGGGGCTGTCGACTTGTTGCTCTTGGCTAGGGCTTGATGCTGGCCGAAGGTGCTCTCTTCGACCGATGTGTAGCTGTCATTCGAGCGAGGGGTGCCGGAGGTGGAATAGGAGAGGCGGGCGGGCGCGGTGGCATTGGGGTAGCCGGACTCGGGGTATGGGTTGTTCTTTGCTGCGGCCTTCTTCGCCTTGGTCTGGGCGGCCGTGTTGCTCTTCTTGCCAAAGCCGTTTGGCGATTCCGAGGACGAGGGCTTGAGGTTGGCGAGGCGCTTCATCCAGCCCGCGAAGGGCCGTTTGCGCGAGTGGCGGTCTTTAAGTCCGGGTATCAGCATGGCTCGGTGTAAGGGGTATGTTCAGGAGCACAGCGCTGATGAGCAGCGCGCAGAGGGTAGAGCTAGCCTGGCCAGGCAATGGCTGTGCAGGGTCTACGACGTACCATGCGGTCTCGACGCAGCTTCGGCCGTGGCCATGGTCTGCAAGTGCCCGAGGTTTCAGTGGGCGCGAGGATGCCGTCGCTGGAAACTGTGGGCGGGAAGCGATCCACGTGGTGTCGACTGCGCAATGACGGGGGGGTTATTGATAATATACGTGGAGCCCCGGCGGCTGTCCAAATGCTTTCCTGGAAATGCGGCGCAACGAGCGCGGCTGTCTTTGGCCCAAGGTTCTGTTCTGTGATTGTGCAGTGAGCTCGTATTCGGTAGTGTGTTTGATATAGAGAGGGCCATGCGCGGCGGCGCTTTGTTGGGGGTTGGTGCACCAGTTCGCGGCTGGACCCTGCCAAGTCGATGATGTACCTGCCGCCTTTGAAGATTGCCATTTGTAGATCGATTGGCAGATCTTCATGACCGCACCCGTCCTGCCTCCCCGCCATACGGCGAAACTCCAGACATGACCAGACGCGCGTCGTGCACTGGTGAGGGGTCCGGCAGAAGAGCCTCGCCTACGTCATGACACAGAACCACGACGTTGCCGGCAATCTAAGTGCATCAAAAGCGCCAGCATGCATCCTACCCCTGCCAGACGAGGTGGCTGCCCAGATCAAGTCCTCGACTGCAATTGTGTCGCTTACTGGCGTCGTCTTGGAGCTCCTGAAGAACTCGCTCGACGCCAAAGCAGCAAAGGTCGAGGTCACGGTCGACTTTGCTCGTGGCGGATGCACAGTGGACGATGATGGCCTGGGCATCACGCCTCTCGAGTTTAGAGAGGAGGGCCGCCTGGGGAAGCTCTACTGTATGTGCATAGCCCAGATAATCCCCTACATAGACGTTGACCAAGCCAGGTACTTCCAAGTACTACTCTCCTGAAGCTGTTCTCGGCCGAAATGGCACTTTCCTTGCCTCGCTCGCTGCCATGTCTCTTGTCACAATCACCTCACGCCACCATGACTATCGCTCGCACAACCAGATTACCTTCCACCACTCCCACACGGTCGAGCGGCAATTGCCAGCTCCTACAAGCAACGAAATACACGGCAAACATGGCACCCATGTTACGGTCCGGAATTTGTTCGGGAACCTGCCTGTGCGGGTCAAACAGCGCTCTATGGCACTGGAGCAAAAGCAACAACTCCATCGATTGTGGGATGGCCTGAGGAGAAACATTACTGGCCTTTTGCTCAGCTGGCGAGGTACCGTGGCTTTGAAGATTCGAGACAGTGATAACAAAACGGTGCTCAACTTCAATACGTCCCAGTTCACGGAAGCCGCCAACACTCGTCCAGGAGCTGCTGGCAAGCCACGCTCTGCCACTCTCTCTTCTATCCTTAATGTGCTCACTCAAGCAAACTACATTACCATTGATCAGTGGGCATCCTGGGTTCCAGCTTCGGCCTCAACAGCTGCCATTTCCATCAAAGGCGCCATATCATTAGATCCTGCGCCGAGCAAAAATATCCAGTTCATTTCACTTGGTATTCGACCACTGCTTGCTGAGTCTGGGCATAACGAACTCTACGATGAAGTCAACCGCCTGTTCGCGCTTTCCAGCTTTGGAACTGTTGAAGATGACGTGCATATTGACAGCCTGGAGAGAATGCGTCGGCAAACAGACAAACGATTCAAGAATGACGGATACACGAACCGCCAACTAACAGCACGAAAGGATGTTGACCGGCACCCCATGTTCCATCTGCGCGTCTCTCTCAATGGCGATCATGATGCACCTACGTCTGAAGATCAATTAGTCGCGGACGAAACTAATCTTCAGGCGGTTGTCGAGGTTCTAGGCGCCATGATCACGCAGTGGCTATCTGCTCACCACTTCCGTCCGAGGCAGTTTCATAAGAAGCGTGTCCAGGCCGGTATTGCATCACCTGCAGTGAGTGATACATCCGAGGGCGACAGCGTATCGGCACCTGAAAGCAGGTCTGCCTCAATAGCTCGGCCAGGATCTAGAACTACTACCCTATCAGAGAGTGACAGGCCCAGCTCGACTACGATGACACGCAAGAGAAAGCGAAGGCCCAACACCGCCTCGCTTGAACCGTCTGAAAGGCTGCAACATCGAGCCTTTGCCGAGTGGTCACGCATCAAGAGTGGGAAATCCGACTTCTTCGACAATTTGCCCTCTTTGCCGAAACTCAAGCCGAAACCGAGTCCAGAGCGGTCAATGCCGGGCCGAGATTACCATCCAAACGCATCTCGTGAGACGGAATCTAGCATGTTTGCCAATTTCCAGGTGGAATCAATACCACAGGGTGCTTTGAGTGCGCTCGCAACCACTGATGACCCCTCTGCGCCGGAAAACCGCTCTGACGCGGACCACGATACCTTTGACGATGTCATTCTATGGACGGATCCATCAACCAAGAAGACTCACCTTTTGAACGGTCGTACTGGTTGTGTAATGTCAAATGGTCGACCGCGACCTAACACCGACTCTGCTTTGCCAATGCTTACGACGACGCATACAGGCGAGAAGCCCTTGCGTCTTGTTCCAAGGTCTGCCACTTCGGTAGCAAGAAAAACCCCATGGCTGGATGAAGTGCTACCTTTATGGGACAATCCAATCTTCAAGCCTACCGAGAAACCCATCTCGAATATTTCTTTGGAAGACATGACCTTTGATTACGGATCACATCAACGATCACGTCACCACTGCTCGCATGTCGATATGGACAAAGCTTTCACAGAAATGTCGGCAGCACATTTAAGTAGATTATCAAAGAAAGGTCTTGAGCATGCCCAGGTCGTTGCACAAGTGGATAAGAAATTTATTCTAGTCAATATGCCCAAAGCGCTTGACCCAGCTTTTGCTCAAGATGGAAATGACCAGCTGATGGTATTAATCGATCAACACGCGGCCGACGAACGCGTGAAAGTTGAAGATCTATTGGAGCAGCTTTGCGTCCCTCTGGAAAATGACGCAATTGGCTCAAGGTATCAGTCGAAGCTTGGCCATCATTCCAAAGTTGCTTCTATCATTTTCGAAAAGCCGTTGCAGTTCACCATCTCGTTAGAAGAGCAGAGGCATTTCACAATACATGCCGCCAGATTCGCAGCGTGGGGCATCCTCTTCGATGTCTCCAAACCAAGCACATCTACAAGTCGGCCTGGCACGTCATCAAAGGACCAGTGCTTGCTATCCGTAACAACCTTGCCACCAGGCATCTCTGAGCGCTGCAAAACAGATCCCAAGCTTCTCATCTCCTTCCTCCGTTCTACGGTTTGGAAGTATGCCGAGGATCCGCACTTGCCTCCCCTGCCGTCATCCACGCCATGTAATCAAAAATCGGATTGGGTGCGCCGCTTAGCCACATGTCCGTCGGGCCTCGTTGACTTGATCAATTCTCGTGCCTGTCGCTCGGCGATCATGTTCAACGATGCACTCAGCCATGAAGAGTGTCAAGAGCTATTGAAGAGGTTGGCAACCTGCGTATTCCCATTCATGTGTGCACACGGACGGCCAAGTATGGTGCCACTTGTTGACCTGGGTCGTATTGATGATGCCACGCAGGAACTGGGGGTTGGAGAAGTTGGAAGGACAGTGCAAGAGGATAGCTTCGTACAAGCTTGGAAATTGTGGAAAAAATAAACCCACCTTGATCTTGGTTGCATATTATGTATTTACAAGCGCCCAGAGCGACACTATATACCTGAATCCTAAATGCAATTGATCCAAATTTCCCAACACCAATTGAACTCTCCTATCTTGCAAGAGGCATGAAACATCACATTCCTAGAAACTTTCACAACAATTCACTAGTATTGATAGACTGTTGTATATATCTCCAGTTATTGAGAATAAAAAGAAACTAAACGTCTTGAGTGAAAGCTTAGCCATGGCATCGGGACTAGAAAACGCCATGCGCGTCGCTGGCTTACTTCCGATACCCCGGCGTCGATCAGGTACAGATCAGCCTAGGCTTATTCGAAGCGTCATGTATTTATGGTTGCACGGATTTATTTGTTGAGCGTGCTATGAGAATTCTTGGGCCTCGGCTATGTGGGTGGGTGCTGCTTGCTTTGTTCAAGCTTCACGTGGTCGGGAAGATGGCAAAGGGAAGCCACGATGAATGCGGCAGTGTGAAATTTTTGACCATTTTATTGTGGTATTGTTACATATCGTGAATGAAGCACGCCATATTGGAGGCTTCCTTATTTCATGTGATCTCCATCATCGCCAATGGGTCGAAGCAGTCAATCTAAGCGGCCAAGATTAAATCCATTACTCCTCAACCACCTGTCGCTAAACGATACGCTTAGTCGAAGGGGTTGGTGCGGGTTCCCCAGTAGGTGAGGAACAAGCTGAGACCAACGGTCTCAAGGACGCGGGCAACAGCGCCGACGGCAATGGTGTCGAGTGGGCGCTTCTCAGTGAGGACCTGGGAGATAATCTGCTTCATGTCAGTGACTACTCTTTCAATGGATTATAGGAGAGAACATACTGAAGGAGCAGCGGAGGCGAAGAAGATCAAAGAGCCGAGGTAAGCAGCGCCCTTGTAGGTAAGGGTACCAGTAGCGTTGATGAGAGCACCGACACCGTAGGCCTGGACAGCAGAGCCGACGATTGAGCTTCCCCACGAAGCGGCAGCGGTAGCGGCCTCCTTGGTGTTGAAGTACTCCTCCTTCGAGTTAGCCTGCTGCGCGCGGCGGTATGCGTCACCGAAGACGGGGCCAAGGACAGCTAGGGAAACAGCGTGGTTGAAAGCCGTGCCGAGAGCGATGGCAGAGGGCTTGACTGGGGGGAGATCTATAGTAATGAAGATTAGCCATTGATCAATTTTATCATGTCGAAACAGCAAAACACGCAGCAATTGCGTGATACAACATCATAACTCCCCTAGGGAGTGGTGGCTCGCTGCTATAAACACAGGTGTACATACAGTGAAGAGTGGCCATTGTGATGGAAAGATGTGCTTGTAGATGAACGTGACGGTGTGAATTGGTCAAAGTCGGGTAACTGGCAAGTGTCTGATGGTAGCAGAAGACAAGGAAGACACGATGCTTTTGTACTCGCCAGCCGCAGCGACGACCTGCACCTGACACTTTGTGACGTCAGGTAAATGGTGCCAAGCTCTCCACCAATCGCGTAACAAAATGGAGCTCAGCCATCTCGATGCGGGCAAGTCGACAGCGCTTGTTCTGCTCTTGCCTTGGAGTAAGTCTGGACAGTGCGCCGCCATCGTTTCGCATGATGAAATTGCCCGTCCTGGTCATGCGTTTCGACGTGATTCTGTACCGTGGATTACCGCAACTTTCAGGTACGTCACCGATCGGGAAGCAGCTTGAGCTCGGGCCACGGTGTTCGAGACTTGCAATTCCGGCGGTTTGGACCTGATAGGCTAGTGCTCGCATCCCCACCTCACGTGCAATCCAAGAGTACAGTTTTCGGTTCTGCGCGCAACGGGGGGCCAGCATGTAGTCATCAAGCCTCGTCGTGTTCGTGTCGCGACCGTTGCGCCTTATCACGGTATCTTCGACTGACCCTCTTGGACGCGATTGACGGGGCCTGAACACTTTCACGCAATTGTTAGAGATTCCACCAACCGGGATGATGATACCTAAGAAGGCCTTTGGGCTTTTACTCTTCGTTGTGCTCGCCTTTGGCCTCATTCTGTTCTCGAAGACTGTGGGGCAATCGCTTGCAGGGTACTTTTTTGGGCCATATGGTCCCATCATACCGTATACCACGCATATCGTGTTGTTCCAGTTCAAGGATGGCACAAGCCCGTTTGCCATCAAGGAGGTATGTGGAGCATGACATAATGTGGGCATAGCCACTAAGATTGCACAAGATCACTTCCAAGTTCTTTGGGTTGAAGAAGGCTTGTGTTCATCCGAGCACACGGAGGCCATATATCATTTCGATATCAGGTGGGAAAGATATTTCCATCGAGAACCTGCAGGTAAGGCATATACGGTCATGTCGATGCAAGACACTTAGATGTGCTGACCGTCTCCGCTAGAACGGGATTAGTCACGCATTCGTGCTGCAATTTTTTTCAAACGAGGATCGAGATTATTACGTGAACGAAGATCCCGTTCACCAAGCATTTAAAGAAGCGGCGGCGGCCGTGGTAGAAAAGGCGCTAGTCGTCGACTATCAAGACGGCGTGTTCACGAAGGCTGAATAAGGGGCTTTGAGATGATTATAATTCCATGTATTTATACTTTCAAGGGCTTGTATACCCGGCGATAATATGAAAGCGTTCTAAAGGCTGTACGAATGAACGTAGGGGGAACAGTAGCAAGCTCCGTTCGCTGTCTCAAAATTCAATGGCAGTCATTTGGGTATTGCTCAATAGGCGGACATTCATATATTACATATTTAGTACAGCTGCCTTATACTGTTTGTTTAGTTGTTGGCGGCGAGTCTATTTGCTCCTCTCGGACCTTCTCCACCGGCTCGTGTTCCACCAGCTCTGTCACGCTCTTTTTCTTCGACAAGCGGTTTGGGAACTTGTGGTTGTCCACATCCTCAAAGTAGTGCATTTCTCTCTTCATCTTGATTTCTGGGTAGACCTTCCTGGGTGGTGGTAATATCCTGTCGTCCATGCCGTTCTTCTGCTCTACGCGCATCCGCTCGACCATCTCTCGTAGGTCCTCCACGCCATCCTCTCGGAATTGCGTGACCTTTTTCACGTGGCTCGCAACCTTCTCGTTGAATTTTTGTTCTGGTCTCAACCGCGCCAGAGTCTTCGCAGTCATGGCGAAGCGCATGTCTCTGGGTCCGTCAACGAGTTCAAGAATGGCTGATTCTGCCTGGTCTTCCTTCATCGGCTCGATGCGCAGGACGCGTGTGTAGCCACCAGGCCTGCTCGCATAGCGCTCTCTTATAGGACCAAAAAGTTTGGGTACCATTTCATTTGGTTCCTAATGTCTATTAGTGCGTGGTCATCGCCGAGGTCCTTGCTATCGTACGTAGAAGATCTGGTGCGCCCTCCGCCGCGTTGCTTCTGTGTTCTTCTTCCCGAGAGTTACAAGCTTCTCCGCCAGCCGCTGTGCTTCTTTCGCCTTGTGCCATGTTGTTGCTATTGATTCGTGCTTGAAGAGCGATGTGACGAGGTTTCGCAGGAGCGCTTGACGATGCGACGACGACCGACTGAGGTGGCGGTATTTCATGTGACCACCCGCCATGATGACGAGCAATTGATGCTAACAAAGACAGAGAAGAGGAGAAAGCGGCCTTGATGCGGCGGTCGTGTCGTGCAGCCCTCCGATACCTGAGGCTCTCGAAAAAGTTCGGGAGCCGGGGTACGTTTCGCCGACGCCCATGCGCGCCATGCAACCACTTTAGCTTTTTGGCCGGGGTTCTGACCAAGCAACGCGTTGCGCGTGCATTGACTGTTTTCCACGCTTTTTCGACGCGTCCGTACTTAAGTGCACCACCCACCCCTCCAGGCGTCTCTCTCCACACTCTTCTCCCCTCCATATACCCAGATACCCCCATACTTCCTTTCATCCAACATGTTCGTCTTCAAGCGTGGTAAGTAAAGCTCGTTCCAAGTCAGGGCTGCTGCTCAATCCCTGCATCCTGCTGCATGTCGTCCTCCCGACTAACATATCTCGCCCAGATGGACGCAAGGAACGCGTGCAGTTCGACAAGATCACAGCACGAGTGTCGAGGCTATGTTATGGCCTCGACCCAGACCATGTCGACCCTGCCGCTATCACAATGAAGGTCATCTCTGGCGTGTACCAGGGCGTGACGACCATCCAGCTAGACGACTTGGTATGTTCACTTACGCGTCTTGTGCGTCGTCAGATGTTGATAGATAGCAGGCTGCGGAGACCGCCGCATACATGACCACGACACATCCCGACTACGCCATCCTCGCCGCGCGTATCGCCGTGTCGAATCTCCACAAGCAGACAAAGAAGCAGTTCTCTGCCGTCATCGCAGACCTGTACAACTATGTCAACCCCAAGAACGGCAAGAGCCAACCTATGATCTCGGACTCCGTCTACAAGATCGTCCAGGACCATGCTGAAGAGCTCAACTCGGCCATTGTCTACGACCGGGACTTCAACTACCAGTTCTTCGGCTTCAAGACGCTCGAGCGCTCATACCTCCTCCGCATAAACGGCAAGGTTGCCGAGCGCCCACAACACATGCTGATGCGTGTGGCTGTTGGCATTCATGGCGAGAACATTGAAAAGGCCATTGAGACATACGACTACATGTCGCAAAAATACTTCACACACGCCTCGCCGACGCTGTTCAATGCAGGCACACCATCTCCTCAGATGTCGTCTTGCTTCCTCATCGACATGAAGGAAGACAGTATTGACGGCATCTACGACACCCTCAAGACATGTGCGTTGATCTCCAAGACCGCTGGCGGTATTGGCCTCAACGTCCACCGCATTCGTGCCACCGGCTCCTACATTGGTGGCACGAACGGAACATCGAATGGTCTCATTCCCATGCTCCGCGTCTACAATAATACTGCTCGCTATGTCGATCAGGGTGGCAACAAGCGCCCAGGTGCCTTCGCTATCTACCTCGAGCCATGGCACGCCGACGTCTTCGGCTTCCTTGACCTGCGCAAAAACCACGGCAAGGAGGAAGTCCGCGCTCGTGATCTCTTTTACGCTCTGTGGATCCCCGATCTCTTCATGAAGCGTGTCCAAGAGAACGGCGAGTGGACACTCTTCTGCCCCAATGAGGCACCCGGCATGGCTGATGTGTACGGTGAAGAGTTCGAGGAGCTCTACCACCGGTATGAGAAGGAGGGTCGTGGTCGCGAGACAGTGCGTGCTCAGAAACTCTGGTATGCCATTCTCGAGGCTCAGACGGAGACTGGTAATCCGTTCATGCTCTACAAGGATGCCTGCAACCGCAAGAGCAACCAGAAGAACCTTGGTACCATTCGCAGCTCCAATCTCTGCACTGAGATCATTGAGTACACCGCCCCTGATGAGGTCGCTGTCTGCAACTTGGCTTCTCTTGCTCTTCCCTCGTTTGTTGACTTCAAGCGTGGCGAGTTTGATTTCCAAAAGCTGCATGAGGTTACTCAGGTTGTTACCCGCAACTTGAACAAGATCATTGAAGTCAACCACTACCCCGTCGAGGAAGCACGCCGCAGCAACTTCCGCCATCGGCCCATCGGTATGGGCGTGCAAGGTCTTGCTGATGCTTTCCTCGCCCTGCGTCTTCCATTTGAGTCACCAGAGGCTAAGAAGCTCAACATCCAGATCTTTGAGACCATCTACCACGCTGCCCTTACCTCCTCTTGCGACATCGCAAAAGAGCTTGGTCCTTATCAGACGTACGAGGGCTCGCCAGTGTCTCAAGGCATTCTTCAATATGATATGTGGAATGTCACCCCCACTGATCTCTGGGACTGGACATCCCTAAAGGAGAAGATTGCCCAACACGGTGTCCGCAACTCTCTTCTCATTGCGCCCATGCCCACGGCGTCCACCTCTCAGATTCTCGGCAACAACGAGTGTTTTGAGCCCTACACATCCAACATCTATTCTCGTCGCGTGCTCGCCGGCGAGTTCCAAGTTGTCAACCCGTGGCTTCTCAAGGACCTCGTTGACATGGGCTTGTGGTCTGAGAACATGAAGAACCGCATCATTGCCGAGGGTGGCTCTATTGCCAGGATTCCCAACATTCCTGAGGAGACAAAGACGCTGTACAAGACTGTCTGGGAAATCTCGCAGCGAACCATCATCCAGATGGCTGCCGACCGCGGTGCCTTCATCGATCAGTCTCAATCATTGAACATCCACATGAAGGAGCCCACCATGGGCAAGATTACATCCATGCACTTTGCTGGTTGGAAGCTTGGTCTGAAGACAGGCATGTACTATCTCCGTACCATGGCTGCCTCTGCCCCCATCCAGTTCACTGTCGACCAAGAAGCTCTCAAGGTTGCCGACACGAACGTTGCCCGGGCTCTACCCAAGACAAGGAAGCAGCCTGGTTTCCAGAACATGCCCATCAATGCCTCGCAAACTCCAGCGTCTGCCCCTAGACCAATGTACGCGACCAAGGCACCAAATGGCGCCGCTGAGTCTAATGGTGTGCCCACACCGGTTGCTACTCCACCTCCAGCGTCGGAGAACAAACCTGCTCTCACGGAGAACGCCCTTGCCAGCAAACCTTTCAAAGCCGATGTCGAAGAAGGCAATAGCCCCAAGTTGCTTGCTTCTGATTCTACCGCTAAGCCACAAGAGGAAGAAGTGCTCTCAAAAGTCAAGCAAGGCGAGGACGCCGAAGACGAAAGCGAGGAACGCGATGGCGACATTTATGCTGAAGCCGCACTCGCTTGCTCAATAGACAACCCCGAGGCTTGCATTATGTGCAGTGGTTAGGTGGTGAACACGTACGCTTATTGGGTTCTGTACAGGTCGATCATAGAGGTCATTGAGACAGGCGACTGTCTTGTATTCTTTCATCTACCTTTGGATATATGCATCACGGCGTCGGAGGTCTAATGTTGGAATGCTTGGTTTACGTGAGGAGGAACGAGTTCATGAAACGGGATATGGTTATTTTAGCCTTAATTAATGTACTGAATTGACATTTTTTGCATACTTGAAACGCTTATCTGCATACATGAAACCCAAAAGTCCTAACATTCTTCACATGCATGTAGGTTTCCAACACCATGTTGTTGATTGTGGTCTGCGGCATTGACGCTCCCCTATTCGTGCATTTCGAACCATCCGCCCTCCGTCGACCGCGGCATAATTCCGAAACATGTCCCAGGCTCCCCCACATTGCGCGCCCTACGTAGAGCTGCACGCCTCACCAAGTACAAGAGTATCTCACTGCCCCAAGAAAACGCGCCTGGTATCCTCTTCCCCGTTGGCAATTGGAAGCTCCACAGTACGTCAATTAACTTATTCCAATTGCATTCCGGTCTCTCCCGCTAATACCAAGGTAAATCCGTAGTAGCCAACCCGCAAGTACCCCACACCCCATACAAACAACGCTATAAAGCAACATATGCTCGCTCTTCGCCCAGTATTCCGCCGCTCCCTTACCGCGTCTATTCCTCGCCCAATCCTTCGAAGCGCACCACATTCTTTGAACCTTGTTCACCAGCCGATATACCGCACCATGGCATCCGCGAGCGCACCGCTACAGGAATGGCTTGTCATTCTACCCGATCATACTGGCGCATTGAGTAAGAGGCTAGCTGTGCGGGGCGAGCATTTGGAAGGGTTGAAGGCTGATAGAGAGGATTTCTGGCTGTGGGGCGGTATGTTTTGCGTTTCTTGGTTATATTTTCACAGCCATCCACCATGCTTCCCCACATTGGCGCATCATAGAAATAGTCCCACACCATATACTAATGTAAACCATGTAGGAGCTATGCTAGAAGAACCCATTGTCCCCGGCGACACCAATCCCCCGAAGATGAAGGGCAGCGCTATGCTCATCGGCGCCAAGACAAAAGAGGAGGTTTTGGAGCGGTTGCAGAAGGATGTCTATGTCAAGGGCGAGGTGTGGGATTTTAGCAAGGTGCAGATTATCCCCTTCAAGAGTGCGTTGAGGAAGCCTCTTTAGACTTTATGCCAGAAGATGTGAAACTGCAAATAAAGATAGCATAAATCGAATACGTTTCCGATTTTGTATATATTGCTCCCATACTGTTGTGGGGGTATATGGTCTATATTGTGATTGAACGCCGGCTTGAGTTCCGTTTTGAAAAGATATCCGAGCAAAAAGAAACGCCATTTGCTATGAGGTGCAACTATCCTGCTCACGCCAACTTTGGAAAACGTTGTCACAATCAGGCTTCAGCTTGCCTTGTTTTTTGCGGCTACTTCCAGCAACCCCGACACTGTGGTCACCTTGTACCCTCTCCTTCTTAATTCAGGTAGGACTTTCCTCAACATGGGCGCTGTCCAGCTTCGTCGATCGTGACAGATGATAATACTGCCAGGACGTACCATACTCAGAATGTGGCGGGCATTGACCGAAGGATATGAAATCTGTGGATCATGCGGATATACACTACCTAGCACGAGTCGATATCCCATCTCTTCAACCTGCTTTCGCATACGACTGCTGAAGAAACCTGAGCCGGGGCGGAAATAGCGTGGTGGATCTGGTAGGTTCAGAGCCGTGTATGTTGCATTAATGTAGCCCTCAACTTCTGTGAGCTCCGCTTTGAGCGTCTCTGGCTTCAGAGATCGCGACGGTTCGTCGTGCATAGCATGATTCCCCAATTCATTTCCTGCTCTTACGACATCCTCTAAAAAGCCTTCTCTACCCTGTACCTGTCCCCCGATGACGAAGAAAGTCGCTTTCGCATCGTTCTCTTGCAAAACCTTTACGATTTCTCCAGAAAATTGGGAAGGCGCGTCATCGATGGTTAAGGCGATGACTTTTTCCTCTTTCGACAAAGGCACGTGCCACAATACATCCGGCCAGCGGTGCTGGAAGTACCGGATCAAGAGGTTTGGCGGCTTATAAATGATATAGAATGGCGTTACAAAGGTTAAAACAGTGAAGAGAGCGAGCAACATGGTGAATAGGCGGCGCCGACGGGCGCGGCTAGTCGGCAGGCGAAGGAGACGGAGCGAGGGACGAGGCATTTCCTCTGGATCTTAGGTATGTGTGATGATTTAGTCATGTTATTGCCGCATTCGAAAGTCGTAGCAGGGCATTTCGGGATTTGTTAGGTTCAAGTCAACATTGATGGATGGATTGCGGTGAAGTTGAACGAAGGGGGTTAGGGGCGATGCAAGGATGATGGATCGCGGTTAGCGAGACACGTGCAAGCGCGATCTTCGCGAAATTCTCTGCTCAGCTGTCTCTTTCCTCACAATACCAACATTCCCCTATATAATGCTGCGAAGAAGCAATCATATTCGCCACAATCGTACCAAGGGTATTATTCACCACCGATCTACCCTTCATGACCTTATACAAACATGCTACTACACCTGGAAGCAGCAATCGCTAAATAGAAAAGTCTTTGAATGCGATGTTTCGGCTTCGGTAAATATAGCTACGATGACTAGTTACTTGCACGAAGAGTCTGATGATACTCTCACGCTTTCTTTCAGCTGAGACCATGATTTTGTATCCAGGAACCACATTGTCACGCTTATTCGAATCGATCCAACGTCGATATAGGCTTATATAATAATGTTCCAAGAATGACACCGTGAGCGTTTAATTGACCTGGCTGCCTAATTTACATGGCTACTCAGGTCTCATTGCGTTCATACATGCTTACATTTGTTAAGCTTCTGCGTGATCGTCATGGCTTCCTCAAGTATTATACCGTGCATTCTGTCGTTGTTGACCTTCATCGATCCAATCCATTAGGAAAGTGTCGTTGAATGCTGGTCTATGAATTCCTTCAATGTGGTAACCAATTCTGCACGATATTCTTATCACTGATGAAGATCATTGAATATGCTTACCGTTGGCTTCGATTGCTGATCAGGACACTGCACATAGCACCCCACGCCCACCAAACATCCAGTAGCATGGCACCATCCCGCAACACAACTTGTTAGAAAAATCATGCAATATCGGAGTGACCGTGATTGTGTGGTATGCTTAATGGGCCATTCTAAGCCAAGGGCAGTAAGGTGCGATAACCAATGTCCGGCATCCTATGGCGTGCTCTTGAACGGTCAAGCATCGAACAAACCATCGCTGTCAGCCTTACCTCGTATCCTGTCGAAAATCATTCAGAAAACTGGGTCTTCGAGGATCCATCGCCCGGGACTGGTCTTCTAGGTCATAAACGGATTGAAAAAACGGAAGCTGTGAAAACCTGAGGATGGCACCATTGATAAGAATGGGTCCACGGTTCGCTCTTAGCCAGAACTGTAGAGGCGATGGAAGTATATTTACATCTGCGAACTGATAATGAACTTTCCTCGGCAACGTTTTTTTGAGCTTCGCAACACCGACAGACATGGCTGACACCTTGCAAATACCACCGCCTTTTGTAAGCGAAAAAGATCCTATGAGAACCAGTCATGAGTCGGGTACAACACCGGTTCAGCATCAGACTCCAAAGACTACAAAATCCGGCGCAGATGCCGCTCTCAATCTACTCAAAGAGACGGTAGGTGTACGTCGGCCTATCGATGCTGAAACCGACAAACGCCTACTCCGGAAGATTGACCTTCATATTATGCCTCTTATATGCATCGTTTACTTCCTTCAATACATAGACAAGACTTCGATCTCGTACGCGAGTGTCACAGGCATAATCCAAGACACTGGATTGCATGGAAACCAGTTCAATTGGGTGGCTTCAATTTTCTTCTTTGGGTACGTTCATTATTCTGTTGTGCAGAGGGTGAATGCTGACGCTTAACACAGGCAGCTTGCATTCGAGTTTCCAACTATTCGCCTTATACAACTCTTCCCGCTTGCAAAGTATGTTGCCGTCAACGTAACGATCTGGGGTGCTGTTCTTGCTTCGCTTGCAGCATGCAAATCGTATGCTTCTCTTCTCGCGTGTCGTTTCCTTCTGGGCGCTGCAGAAGCAGCAGTCGTTCCAGCGTGGGTCATATTCACGTCACAATGGTACACTCGCAAGGAGCAAGCCTTCCGTGTAGGTATCTGGTTCTCTGTATGCGGTGCCGCGCAGATGTTCGGAGGCTATTTTGCATATGGTGTCTCAACTCATGTCGGTAGCGACCCGAATGCAGCACTCAGAGGATGGCAGGTCATCTTTCTATTTCTTGGTCTGCTGACTGCGGTCATTGGTGTCAGCTTCTGGTTCATCATGCCTGACTCGCCCGAGTTTGCAGGCTTTTTGACAGCGGAGGAGAAGGGCCTCCACATTGAACGCATTCGCGGAAATGAGCAGGGAATTGGCAGCAGGACTTTCAAATGGGACCAATTTCGGGAAGCACTTGTGGATCCTATGACCTGGTTGTACGCATTCTGGATTTTCGCAGCAAACATCCCAAATTCCATTGCAACGTCATTTGGCAATATCCTCGTCAAAGGAATGGGCTACACATCGAAGGAGTCGCTTTTGCTTGTCACACCTCTGGGAGCATATGAGATCGTCGCGCTGGTCGGTGGAACATGGATTGCCATGAAGACGGACCAAAGACTATATGCTTGCATCGCTGTGCACATACCAGCCATTATTGGCGCAATACTCATGGCAACGACGAATAAGGTACCTGCGCTTATTGGATATTATCTTTCCGGCGGTATACCCATTGGTTGGACCACTATTCTTGGGCTGCAAGCCTCTAATGTTGCTGGCTCGACGAAAAAGGTCACCGTCTCTGTCATCGGCACTATTGCCTATACGATCGGAAACATTATTTCTCCACAGACGTTCCAAGCACGAGATGCGCCAAGATACCTGCCGGCTAAGGCGTCAATCGTAATCCTTTACTTCCTTATCACGTGTGATTTAGTGTTGATGCGGTGGGTATTCGTGCGAAGGAATCGCCTTCGAAACGAAGAAAAAAAGGCGAAGGGTGAGAATTACAAGGTTGAGGAGAACCACGAGTTTTTGGACCTGACGGATTTGGAGAACCGCGAGTTTAGATATGCGCTGTAGGTTTTTGAGGGATGGAGGTCTGTGTTGTTCTCAGAGCATAAATCAATGGTGTACATACTCCAGAGTTGCCTCAACTAACGGTTGCGTTCAGCTGAGAGCAAGGGGAATGGTCTGCCTTGGCAAGCCACCCAGCCTGCTCTGAATCATTGAATGTGTCGTTCACGTGGCTACCTAGCCAAGACTTGCACAGCCTTGGGATTTGCTCCTGTCTGATTCAATCGTCCTTTCATCTGGAATCGTCCACCTACAATCAGTCAAGCCTTTCCATTTCATCCTGCAATTTGGTTAGTAATGCCATGGGTCTTTGCTTAAGGCCTTTGATATAATAGCACTATTTGTGAACAACCCAGCAGCGCTTCCAAAGCTCTCAGAGCACACGAATGGAGCGATTCCAGTATAACCCAATTGACCTTGATCGTCCTTCCTTTCGCCTTATTCGTTTGTTCAAAGGCGAAGATGAGCCAATCCGGTGTGAGCTGTTTGGCGCATGGCTGTCTGGCGAAGATACGATTGAATATGAGGCTTTGTCGTACGCATGGGGAGATATAGCAAAGCCCTATGAGATAGAAGTTGGCGGGATGGTATTGCCAGTTACAGAAAATTTGTTACTCGCATTGCAGAAGCTGCGTTATCGACATGCAGATCGGATCTTGTGGATAGACGCAATCTCGATTGATCAAGAAAACGAGGTGGAAAGAGGGCACCAGGTTCAGCAAATGGGAGATATATACTCACAAGCAGAACAGGTAATTATCTGGTTGGGTCCCGCAACATTTGCTATCGATGTTTTGATGGATTCTTTGCAACGATTACAAAAAGAACATATGAAGCGCGGTGGTGCAGCTTGGATGCCTGTGGACCGACGTTGGCTGGAGCTTTGGTTAGCAGTGCAGCCTGCCTTGATAAAGAAATATCTGAATCCGGAAACCCTTCAGCGAAGTGCGTTAAAAGCCCTTTGTAAACGACAATGGTTCAAGAGGGTGTTGTAACGGGCTAGGCCAGTGCTCGAGGCTGCGCCGTCGTGCACGGATATACGGCTCGTGCACGGAAAACTTTGTACCTCGCGTGGCACCCAATTCTCCTCTTTTCTTCCTATCTTGGTTGTAGATAGCATCTGGACTAGATAGCTGGAATCCAGTTACTAGAGACCGCTCACATACAACCAAGATCTCGCAGCTGACGAGGACACTGAAAAAGCATTATGCAGGACCCTACCGAAGAAGTCAATATGCGGCTTAATAACATGGACCAACTAGTCCAGCAGTTGTTCGCCAAACTCGACGATATAAGCATCCGATTGGAAACGCAGTTACAGCAGCCATCTAATACGCCTGAACTTACACCACGCGCCACTGCCGCCCCAACGCCGTCGCCCGAACCTACCCCGGTAACTGTGAAGTCACGCCTTCCCCACCCTCCAATGTTCAGCGGCAACAAATCACAATGGCGAGGATGGAAGCTAGAGATGGAAGCTAAGATTGAAGAAGATGCGCGAGCTATAGGGAGCTCGAAGGCTCAACTACGCTATATCTATGCACGCCTTGAAGGAACAGCAAAAATCAACGTTACTACATACTACGAGATGGCAAACAAACAAGAGTCTCCAAATCCTCGCGAACTTCTTCACCGTCTTGACCTCCTCTACGGTGAGCGCAACCGGAAAGAAAAAGCAATCCAGAATCTACATTCCATTCGCCAGAAAGAAGACGAGACCTTCATATCCTTCTACCCCCGGTTCGAAAGGGAGATAGCCAACGCTGACGCAGAGGGATGGGACGACGTCGCTAAGACATCCTATCTGCGCAACGCGCTCAACAACAAGATGAGAGACAAGCTAGTAGGTACATCAGGAGGCGACAACCATACATATATGGGATTTGTCCAAAAGTGCGCAAACCTAAGTAACGACATGGAGCTATATGGCCAGTGGACGAAGAAGAGAAGCGTTATCAGAGACGCCCAAGTACCTACGTTGCCAACAACTACTAGTAGCAAGGCCGCCATGCAATTCAACCGCGAAGACATGATGGAATGGGAACCAACACCACCTACTCCAACCCAAGTGAACACTGTCCGCCTCCGCGACAAAGGCAACGTAAACGGATACCCTTCAAAGCGTCCGGAAGACCAAGAGCTACTTGGGAAACGAGCAAAGTGGGTTGGCCAGGAAGAGATTGACGCTCGACGCCGTGAAGGGCGTTGCCTTCGATGCGGCCGCAGCCGGTGCCGAATAGTAACATGCCCGCTAGCAGCCGCTATCCGACCAATGTACACCAGCGTCAAAGCCGCGTTAAGCGCCGCGGTTACAAGCGCTGCTATTGAAGACGAGCTAGACGAAGCTGACAAAGAGCAATAGGACTACGTGGCAGCTCAGAGAGAATGGAAAGAGGAAGGAAGAGCAAAGATGGACGGTGACCCCTTTTTAGTGGACGTTAGACTTAATGGAACTGACTTCGTTACCGGTCTCGTAGACTCAGGCTGCCTTTGCTACTCCGCTATAAGTGAACGACTCTTTCAATCTCTGAGATTGCCATCGTTGAAGATAGCACCGCGCCGGTTAGAAGGAGCCGCAGGGAAGAACGCAGAATCAACGACAATCCTGAACACTATCACCTACGCCTCAATCGATATAGATGGACACCAGCAGGAGCGCATCTTCTTTTACGTAGTCCCTGGCCTCACGTACGACCTAATCCTCGGAAACCCATGGCTAGAAGATGCTGATGTCACTATCTCTACAAGACGGGGCTGCTTGGACATCGGCGTGTCTGGCATCCGCGTTTGGAACCGCAAGAAGACGTTGCGCAGGCCGCCCCAGTTCAAGGCCGCACAACTTATAGCTAGTGCGTTTCTGGCTGAAGTAAGAAGAAATCGTAGGAAGAACCGACAGGAAGGTATCAATCTTGATACAGGAGTATACGCTGTCTCGATCGCAGATATCGAGAAAGCTCTGAAGCCACGCAAACGATCGGACCCTAAGGTCAAACTGCCACCTCATTACCAGAAGTGGTTGAAGGCTTTTGATCAGCACCTAGCGGAGAAGCTACCACCTCACAGGGAGGGTGTCGATCTGCACATTGAGATTGAGAAAGACCAGAACGGATCTGAAAAAACGATTCCTTGGGGACCTCTCTACGGCATGGGCCGAGAAGAACTGCTCGTATTAAGGAAGACTCTCACTGAGCTGTTAGATAAAGAGTTCATTCGAGCCAGCAACTCGCCGGCTGCCGCGCCAGTGTTAATGGTCAAAAAGCCCGGAGGAGGAGTCCGATTCTGCGTAGACTATCGTGGCCTGAACAACATCACTAAGAAGGACCGCTACCCACTCCCGTTGTTCACTGAAACATTGAGAAACGTAGCGAAGGCGCGATGGTTCACGAAGCTTGACGTCATTGCAGCATTCCACAAGATACGACTAGCGAAAGGAGAAGAATGGAAAACAGCCTTCCGGACGAGATACGGATTGTTCGAATGGCGCGTAGTTCCTTTTGGATTAACAGGAGCACCCGCTGCCTTTCAGCGGTATATAAATAGTGTTCTGCAGGATTACTTGGACGACTTTGTATCTGCATACATCGACGACATCCTGATTTACTCCTCAGGGTCCCTCCAAGACCACCGGCAGAAGGTTGGAAGAGTCCTTCAACGTCTGATGGACGCCGGACTCCAGATTGATATTGACAAGTGTGAGTTCGAAACTAAGAGAGTCAAATACCTTGGATACATTATTGAGGCAGAAGTCGGAATACGAGTTGACCCCGACAAGATTGCCGCCATACGTGATTGGGCCACGCCATCGTCCGTGAAGGCCGTACGAGGGTTTATTGGATTCGCCAACTTTTACCGAGTTTTTATACCAGAGTTCTCCGATATCGCTGAACCCCTCACTAATCTAACAAGAAAGGACGTCCCCTTCCGATGGGACGAAGCGTGTCAAGAAGCATTTGAGAAGATCAAAGAGCTCCTTATCACAGCACCAATATTGGCTCATTTTGATCCAGAAAAGGAGACCTTGTTGGAAGCAGATTCGTCTGGACACGCTACTGGTGGCTTACTCTTACAGAAGGACAAGAACAGCAATTGGCAACCTGTTGCTTATTATTCTAAGAAGCACTCAGCGACAGAAGCTAATTACCCAATCCACGATAAGGAGCTCCTTGCTATCGTCCGTTGTTTGGAAGCCTGGGAGCCAGAGTTGCACATGGTTAAGCACTTCACTATCTTAACTGATCACAAGAACCTGAAATACTTTTACACTGAGAGACAACTATCAGAGAGACAAGTGCGCTGGTCAGAATTCCTCTCAAGGTTCAACTTCACCCTCGAATGGAAGCCCGGGAAGATGATGGGAAAGCCTGACGCATTGTCACGACGAGAACAGGACCTGCCCGCCAACTATGACGACGAACGCCTCCGATCTCGGTTCAAACGGCTCTTTCAGAATAAGCACCTCAGGAACACTCAAGTCCTATCTCTCGCCTCATCACTAACCAATATCGATTTTGCGAAGAGTGTACGACTGTTCGAAGATGACCAAATGCAAGAACTATGGCATAAGAGTCGACAGCAGGACAAACTCTACCGAGAGCTCACTACCCTGGTAATACGCAAAGAGAGAAACCTTCCAGTAGATCTGCAGAAAGAGAAATCCGTAAGCATGGCGGAATGCTCCGTGGACGAGAGAGGCTTGCTACGATTTCGAGGAAGGATCTGGATTCCAAATTGCGAACCACTACGCACCCAGATCATTCAAAATATCCACGACTCGCATATTACTGGACACCCTGGGAGAGATCTCACCTACGCAATCCTATCAAGGCAGTTCTTTTGGTCGGGTGCTGCGAGTGACGTGCGACAATTTGTTCGAAACTGCGAAGTGTGCGGGAGAAACACTATATGGAGGGAGACGAAGAAGGGCCTCCTCAAGCCAATGCCAATACCTGAACGTATCTGGGGGGAAATCTCCATCGACTTTATCACGGACTTGCCGCTATCAGGGCGAGACAATGCTCCAAGCTGCATGGTTCTGACAGATCGGCTTACAAAAGGAGTAGAACTAGAGAGTATGCACGATCTCTCCGCTGAAGCAGTCGCACAAAGGCTCTTTGAACGCCACTACCCAATTCATGGCATCCCTACTGCAATCACGAGCGATAGAGGCCCTCAATTTGTCAGCGATCTATGGAGATATTTTTGCAGACTCTTAAATATCGAGCAACGACTATCAACTGCTTATCACCCACAAACTGATGGTGCTACTGAACGGATGAACCAAGAGATTGAGAAGATGATTCGCATTTGGGCAACCTACACGCAGGAGAACTGGTCAACACTCCTGCCTATTATTATGGGAGCGATCAACAACCGAGAGGCATCATCTACAGGACTAAGCCCTTTTTTCTTTATGCACGGATACCATAACGAGCCAATACAGCTTGTTGAAGAGCGCACAATCCAGGACCGAACAAAGAAGGATGGCGAAGTACTAGCAGAAGATTTCCTTAAAAGACTTCAAGACGCAACAGAATGGGCCCAAGCTGCAATAGCTATGGCACAGGAGAAACAACAACACCAAGCTAACAGAACCCGAACAGCAGCACCGCAGTACAAGGAGGGAGACTGGGTATTCCTTAACCTGAGGAATGTAAAAACATCAAGACCCTCGAAGAAGCTAGACTGGTTGCATGGCAAGTACCGAGTTGTACGACAAGTTAGCTCCCACGCATATAAGCTTGACGTTCCTGGTAGGATACATCCCGTTTTCCACGTTGATGTACTACGGCCTGCACCAAACGATCCCCTCCCATCCCAGAAGACTGGGGACAGCCAACCAGGGCCCTTACTTATTGACGGAGAGGAAGCCTGGCTAGTTGAGCGAATATTAGACGAAAGGGCTACAAGGCGGGGCCGAAGACACTTTAAAGAAGCACGTGTGAAGTGGGTTGACTATGCGGACCCAACCTGGGAGCCAGTTGAGAATGTGCGTAAGACTGAGGCATGGAAGCTATGGACGAAGACGCGCAGAAAGGGAGGAGGGGGGTAATGTAACGGGCTAGGCCAGTGCTCGAGGCTGCGCCGTCGTGCACGGATATACGGCTCGTGCACGGAAAACTTTGTACCTCGCGTGGCACCCAATTCTCCTCTTTTCTTCCTATCTTGGTTGTAGATAGCATCTGGACTAGATAGCTGGAATCCAGTTACTAGAGACCGCTCACAGGTGTGGATATTGCAAGAAGTTGCCAAGGCGAGGAGAGCTACGTTATATTGCGGCACACAATGCGTCACAGCACAAATTTTTGCCCTAGCCCCGATTCTCATGGGTATCAGTATAGATTATCATGTTCAAGCGGTCTTAGATATCATGCCAGGTCCCTCACGGAACCATTCCTGGTGGAGCCAGAGGCGAGACCTCTACACGCTCTTGACAAAGTTCAAGAAAAGCGAAGCGTCTGAGCCTCGTGATAGGGTATTCGCCTTGATTGGTATATCATCAGATCGTGGCACCCATAATTTGCGGGCAGATTATACGAAATCTACGGACCAAGTCATCAGACATCTTTGTCTCTACTTATTCGAATATCAGGGTTATAGCGGCCTGACCGTATCGAGGTTCCTGGAGGAACTCAAACGGTTCAATACCCACTTCTTCTGTAAGAATGTAGAACAATGGGCAAAAAAAGATGTGGTCGACTTTTTTGATCAAAGAGGAAACCAAATACTCATAGGAACGCGAGTGGTTCAAGCTGCAGCACGCAACACAAAGGCTAGAGGAGAGGTGATGGGGATCCTTCTCAAGCAAAGGCTAGACCAAATTATCGCTAAAGAAAAGCCAACCAAATACTGTTCATATGAAGCACAGCGAGAGAACGAAATAATAATATCCCTGCTCGCGCAACAAGCACAAACCTTCCAGAACACAGAAGAACTTTTTACAAGGATTGCGCGTGCTTGTAGTGCCCGCGTAATGGAACATCAACTTCAGCAACATGGAAAAGTGGTCAAAGTTACAGAGAAGATGATTAGAGCGGCAGCAAGGAATCTCCGCCACGCAGGCCAAATGATGATGCTTCTTGTGAAATCGGGAAATGTGCAAGCCAGTTCTATGACATTTCGGAGACTTCTTATCACAGAGTCAAGAGATAATAGTGAGCTACGGAAAATGATACCGTGTCTTGTCGAAGCATTGGAGCATCGAAAAAATTCAGACTGAATAGTAAAGTATTCTAGCGCATTTTCAAACAATCTGGATTATCAAGGCTACAATGCTCCAACCTATGTGATACTATAACTGGTGTGGTGAAAGCTTCCGGCAACATGTTTCCCACCATGTAGACAAGAGCAGTGAAACCAAGAACGAAGACGTGTTAGTCGTGAACCAATGATTGTAGTTTTAAGAAGAACTCGATGCCTTGTACGTGGACTAAATTCGAAGGATAACATTGATAGACAAGATGCATCAGATGATCCGATATCATATCTCGTACGCTAAGTACAGCATAGACGGTCAATGAACACCGATCTACTCATACAGTGATTTACATTCCCAGCTTGCCGCATCATCTGCATTGCCAGTCCCCTTGTACTTGGCTTGCTTGGGGTACATGCACAGTGGTCGTTGCCTGGAGACTTGAGTGTGCAATGTGTCGTTGACATACTTGGTCCCTATGATCTGGTCTGGGGCGTTTCCCTCTTCCACCCATGCCACCATTGCAAGCAAGGCGTCATGTTCCTTGTCCTCGTATCCAGGTACGCCGTGAACGGTTGGTCCAAGTTGCCCTGCCTGGTTTGGCCCTGCAAAGTACCACGGGGCGTTCACGTCAGTAGACGAGCAATGACCCATTCCGGGCACAAAGAAGAAACGAAAGAAAGAGTCCATTTCGATTCCTCGGGGCTTCAATGTGCGGTAAACTTGGTTGTAGAAGTAGGGTAACGAGTTCGTTGGAATATGTGCATCGCTCATACCATGGTAGGATAGTATTTTACCTCCTTTAGCATGATAGGAGGAAAGATCGAAATTGACGGAAGCATTGCCCGGATTGGTGCGGTCTGCCAAGCGCTGGATATCTTCGTTGAAGTCCTGCCACGGCCAGTCTGAACCAAACCCTAAGAAGTACTGAACGTAACCTGTACCTAGCGGGTTAGGGGCGTTGGATGAGAGATGTATAGGCCAATTTCCTTCGCTGCCGAAGTTTAGATGTGGGTAGAAGAAGGTCTGATTCTCGCCCACAAAGTCATTGTAAAGGTTGTAGAGTGTGGAGATCTGAGGAGAGGTAAGACAGCCTGCCGAGGTGGAGTTTGTGACGTCTGCGCTGCAGAGTAGTTCTTCTGGCCGGAAATTGCAACCGTCTGGATCGGAAATTATGCCATCTTTCAGCCCATCTTGTGGATCACATTGTTTCAAGACCTCCTTTTTGATTGCCGGAAATAAGGCAGGGGGAATGTGATAATCTGCCGTAGTTGGTAGATTATACGAAGCAACTTTGATGGTCCATGGCTGGAGATGAGATGTCCACCATGCTGGCGCTCCAGCAATAATGCCATCAAAATCGTCTGGATACAACTCTGCCTCTTTAAGCCCTTGGCGTCCCCCAGTCGAGCAGCCGGCGTAATAGTTATAGGATATCTCTTTGGAATAGTAGGCTGGAACAATCGATTTGGCTGTGGTAACCGAACCGTGCATGGCTAGGTGGCCCCAGTTCTCTATTTTCTCAGGCTGTTCATAAGCCCAAGAGCCATCGATTGTAGATGAATTATGGCCAGTGTCTGTCGACATTGTTGCAAAGCCGTATCGTACTCCAGGGCTCTACAATCGAATTAACTCGGATTTGATCATGAGAAATCGGGAACATACCATGTCCAGCCAATTTATGCCTCCTGCAAATCCGCCATTACCAACGGCGAGAAATCGGCCATTCCAGCTCTCGGGTAAGAACAGACCAAAGCCAAATGTCGTATTCCCGATTGACTGTACTTGTACGGAGACAGCACATAAAGCTGGCAGTCCGACTGGGCTCGTTGGATAACCCGTGTCGCTTTTTGGCACCTGGAAAGTCGAGTTCGCCGATAGAGGAAGCGCGAAATTGACAGTTGCGTTCGATGGAAGGACAGATTGGATCGATTCTGTTGAGCATTCTAGCGCACCTACAGTCCCCAAAAGCGCCCCAAGCCCAAAGAAAGAGTCCCACCGCATTGTCATGTAGGCTTTGTGCTATGTTGACGTTGGCAAAGATGGACTTGAGCGGAGGGCGGAGCGAAACTTTAAATAAGGCATTATAATTGTGCTAGAGCGCGGATGACGTTGCAAATCGGAAGATTCGCAAACTACATGGGTCTATCAGACTGCCGTAGAAGATCTCCGGTCCAAATAAACTGGGGTTTTTGGTATTTGCCATGGTTGTGCCGCGAGGATCGTTAGTGTCGTGGAGAAGATTCCCCATTTCGACCCTTACCCCAGATTGTATTCATGGACGAATTGAAAATAGTCGGCACAACGCTAAGCAATCGTCCTGCCGTAGTTTCGCGATGGCTACACAAAAGTCATTCTTTCATCAATGTACGATGCCTGTCGTGGTCGCAAGATATGTTCATTGGATGTACCAGTTCACGAAATATAAGGGTTGGTTCATGCAGTCAAGAATCAAATGTTGTTCGCAGCTGCCCCACATTCGCTCTGTGGGGCCTTTTTTTTTCGTGCCGTCCCTGCATGGTCATGGGGTTCGGCAGCTGGCATACGCCTCATTTCACGATAGATATTCCAGCTAATGCCTGCATCTAGATGTGATGAAGATCAAGTGAAAGTATCGTGCGGCTCTAATGGAGTGCTGGCTACCGTGCAACATCCCACCTAATTTTTAAAAATAAAAATAAAAAAGAAGGCCGGCTCCAACAGTGTCCGCCGCTATGTGCTATAAGCGGGGCACCGGCACCTCTTCAGATTCCTAAACAATACCTTAAATACTTGAGGTAGCAATGCCAAGAGCATCAAAGTATCCTTTCGCCGAGTACGGAACCCACTTTCTAGATAAGTGCAAACATAGTCTCCTTCAGGTTCTTTGGAAAGTGATCAGAGAGGCAAACCCTTAGTCTCATCTTTTATTTGCATGTCATGAAAGCAGACATTTGTGGCCTGTTCCTGTAACCCTCATATTTAAGTGTAGCTCCGAAATATTTAGTCATCTTTCATAGACACTAGAAATGTTAGTATTCCACCACCCAGAGGCTTTACCACATGCCTAACCCTTGCTTGGAGGCGTACTACGGCAGTGGAAACGTAACCGAGACTGTCTGGCTGCTCGTTGGTGCTCATGATGCTGATGTTGTATTGGCGAAAATTTCATGAAAATAATTGTTGCAAGAAAGCTGCTATAATATTCCTCATCCATCATGGAAAGACGCGCTTCAAGAGCCCAGTTCGCGTAATTTCAATTGGTTAGAAGGCAATTTCCAGTCATTGCTCGTTTATGTATACTCTAAAGACATCGTACACAAGAAGATCGAACGCACCGTTTCTTGTCAGCTGACGAAGGAGACCATTCATTGCACTGTCGATCTCAGCGTATTTACGTATCTCATATCATCAGAAGTAGGTTAACGTAGAGAGATTTAAAATACATCAATACAAAGACGCAAGCGCAAGCTGCACAACAGTAACGTCAGGTATTCCTCAACTCACTATTTCCCTTCTCATGCCAGACCACCATGGCCGCAATCGTCTCTCGAAGACCTACCACACCCGTTTTCCAAACTTGAAGTGGAGCAGCAGATCTTATCGCATCTCTAATACCTTTCCCGCAGCACATGGCTTAGTTGTTGATTTTGGACCCTGTCCATCACTTTACTTGTTTCACTTCCAACAGGTTCACGTAACGCTTCAAGATCTGGAATGTGAGAGATGCTGTTCAACACAAGCTCGTACCAACAAGACCAACCACCCATGCAAGCGCCGGACCCTAGGTTTTTCATCCCGGATGCAGTGTAGTCATCCAATAAAAGCCCTGGCAGCCAGAATATCAGATTGAGAAATCGCTATCTAGCTCACGGCTTATGTGCCATTTGGTTGGCGAGAAGTACAACCCTTCATCGATGCGGTTTTGCCTGCTAGAGCACAAGGTGGAGAATTTGATTAGATGGATTAGTAGACGAAAAGTCACTGTCTTTTCCTCGGGGTAGGCGGATTGCAAGATTGCAACAGGGGCCTCTGTAGGGAACATCAGCTGATGTTGAGGTAAAGAAAACATGGGGTGTGTGTAAACATGTAACTTGTGGGAGTCGAATTAGAGGACATGGGCCCCGTTCCAGGCGGGCCAGATTCGATACGCGATCTGATCCTGGCCCTGAAACTGCGGATAAACTATTCACGCCTACGAGCATATTGGACTATAATTAGATTCCCAACATTATTGGACCCTCTTAATCAATGCACTGGGGGCCCTAGCGACAATCTCTCCCGAGCGATCTTAAGATGGCCTCGATTCCATATATTAGCTTTTTTCGTCGAATATGACAGCCAAATGGTAGATAAATGCTTCCCAACCCGGGAAATGAAACCTACACAGAGTATTCAAAGCAGACTTGACGGGTTTTCCTATGGGCTGTAGATGGAGTGGCGTGTTACGAAGCTTCCGTTTCGAGAAATCGATCGTTGGAACCTAGATCCTAAACTTGGGCGACTTCTGACCTCCCTGTTATCATTGGAATGCGAATGAGTCAATCCTAGTCCAAGCACGACACGGTATCCGGAGAAAGTCAATGTATCCTACAAAGATTTTCCGGGGGAGATTGCGCGATTCCATGCAGGAAATGCGGCAATAATGATCGGACTATCAGCCATTTTGGTTTCAAAATGCCCACAGACGTCCAGGGACAAGTCCACGGCTGATCGACGTAGATCAGGTTGTTGAAACTTCGAGACGTCGATCAATTTACCTGCGGCTACATGTCTGGCAGATTCCCTGTCTTACATCTTGCCGTCATCCTTGCAGAATGCGATTCAGGTAGCTAATACCGCGAGAACAACATCCGACATAGGGCTAAACTTTGTAATGAAAACACTCAAAACCTTCTTCGTAATGTTTTACACTGTGAAACCCATGGAAAAATCGCCGCGTCTCAGTTAGAGTGACGCATTCTTCGTCAACTTGACTCCGAGTTAATGCCATGTTAACAGCCATTGCGCGTCTGTTCAAAATTTTGGACTGATTTAGTTTCCTCTAACATGGCCAATATTATAGACTATTTCTTGTAGGCATTCATGAGTCTGGCACATGCCAAATCGACAATGGTTCGCCAGATTTCCGAATCTGTTCATTCTTGAGCGGCCACATGTCAGTTCCTAGCGGCAGATCGGATCTGTAAGGTATATCGATGGGTGGTCCATGTGGATTCTGAGATTCATAGAAAGTTCTAATTGGTCATTCGAAGCATTCCTCGTCCTCGGACCTCTAATCATGGTAATGCAGAGATGGTCGATCAAGAACCTAAAATTTGACATGGGGCTCTAAAATATACAAACCCCAGGGGACGTGTAGAAACGGTAGCATATATTTAGGCGAGTAAGTGACGCTATCGGGATTAATTATGACCCAGCAAAGCTCGTTACTTGATTGAATCATCGTTGCCGGTCTGTACTTTAGACTTGGATGCTCAGCAACCCACAGAATAATCGCAAACAAAGGACAGTGAAGCTTCATCAAATACCAAATCTCACTGTTCAAGAAGTATTTTAGCGCCCATAGAGGTGACGAGGTAGCGGCATCTATTACTGAAGAATGAGTGCAACGCTGTCTTTTCTCCCCATGAACGCTCATGCATAAATTCTTTTACCTCTCACGCACCCTAGAAAAAGGCCACATTAGCTCCTACCTAATCATTACAACTCATTCGTGGTGTTGTCTTTACATCGCAAAAGTTCTCATTACTGGGATCTCCTTTTTCGACTATCCTTTCCATCTTCGAGCAGTGTTTGGTAATTAAGTCTAGGCATATCCTCTCGCCAGAAGCGGCTATCGGGTTTATTTCACAAGCAGATTTTGAATATCTTCATCAAGATGCTAATAATTCACACAATCATTAGTTCGAACCTTACCCGTGGTACTATGGTATACTCGTTCGCAATTCATTCCAGGGTGGCTTGTCTCGTAACAAACACAGCTTTGTTTGGCGGAATTGGGTAAATTTCCTTTGCTTGCATACTATACTGACGTGCTGAACTGGTACAAGCAGAAAATACCAGGGTGAATATTTTCGATGATTGCTAGATAAATTTAATCTCGATATCCACTTCCCAAGTCCAACGATTGGTACGCTGTTTCACCTCCCCAGGATATTGCAGCAACCCATCAAACACCGCCTGTACTTCCTACAATAGCAGCCGTCAGCTGGCTGCCACGCTGCCACAATGCAACGTTGGCTTCGAAGAAGTGTTGTCTGCGTCATGCGTATCCACCATATAAGCTTTAGCAACCCGCCCTCTCGCGACCAGCACCCGCGGGTAAAAGTAAGTTTAGCAGAATGTCACTCAACATCGCGCCGCAGGCCCCACAATGTTGAACAGAAACCGATTCAGTTCATGAGCTGAGGCCCCCGTTGTGTGCGAACCAAGGCTCTGGCTTTGTTGAGGTGGCGACTATGGAAAGCAATTTGCAGCGCTGGGCAACATGGAATGGCACTGCAGTTTTTCATAATGGACAAGTACAGTTAATGTAGGGATATGTTGGGGGAAGTGTTTTGGGTACGAGTCACACCACTTCCAAACACCCATGAGTCGACTAGGCTAAACTTGCTCAACATGGTACCTGAGCCGTGTAGATCATCGTGGATGCCCCAGACATGAGAACTGATAAGACATCTACGGCTTTTGGGAAGTTTCCTAAGGTACATGGAAATGCAAGTTCTAGAAGGGGAACCACTAGAAATGACATAACCAGTCTCGGACTTTTTCTCTCTCCCTCTGTTGCGTTCTCGTTCTCTCTCGTTCCCTTCTTTGTGAGTGAAGTTCCCGCTTCCCGAGTCGAGCATATTCAGGGTCTTCTCGGTACTTCGGGAATCGTTGGCTAAAAAACTGACTCATTGGCACAAAGCCAAAGCAGGCGTCAACCTTGCCCGGCGTCGAGTCAAGTCCAGAAATGAGCAAGTCAAAAACAAGGCAAAGTCGGCGACCAGACTCGGGGGATCTCTCTGCCTCCGATCGATTAAAATTGGCCTTGTTGTCTTCTCGAGTCGCCAATCTTAAAAAAAAAAATGAAATCGGGAACCCAGCAGGGATATCTACATTTCATCACAGACAGAAAAGTTCGGTTGTTGGATGGCAACTATTTTGTATGATTGTTGCATTATGATTGGGGGAGTTTGGCTAGCGTAGGGACAGCTCCGCGGACAGTACTTTTCCCTCTTGCCCCAGCGCAGCGCAAGGCAAGCCTAAGAAATTTCCCAAGGGTTCAAGTGGCGTATTTTGACTGTCAGAGCCCTACAATCAATATGCGACTAAGTCTGAAGGTTTTGCTGCCTTGAGGGGCCAAGGGAAGCTGCCGCTGCTGGGAGGTCTTTCATATACCGAAAATCAGTACCAGGACAAGCAAACCCTTGATCGCTCCGAGCTCGGAACGGTTCATCATGCGAGTTCACGATCAGGCGTCCGCATCGGGTATGCGACAGATACCCAGGGGGACGGAAAGCCCGATGACAATAGGGCCGACGCCGGCAAGTGGAACGTCAATTGAATTGCAGAGGTTTGCTGGATGTTCTGGGTCACTCATGGATGGAAGGGCTGCCTTCCAACGACTGGTCTGTGGAGGGGAGAAAGTTTGCGCATGCGGCACCCGCAGAAGAAAAACCTTTATACCAGCGTAGTTTATGTGGGCAACACGTGTCTCCGGAGGGTGTCGCTGGTTGAAAAGGCTACATGTACCCACATTCCCAGGTCCCAAGGTTCAGGTCCGGCAAAGCCACGAGAGAAGCTGGTCCACGGTCCAGATTAGGTTTCGTTTGGTGCTGCGGGTGATTGTAGCGCCGTTGGATTGGGTCGGTTGAAGCCAAGCAAGTTAGCTGGCTCCGCGGGGCGGATACATTGGTCGATGCTGATTGGGGAGACTTGCAACATTCCCACGACATTAGTCCTAGTGGAATCAAGCCTGACAGATTGTGAGCATCTTCTTGCTAACTCGTGCGGATGATTTTCCGGTTCGCTTTAAGGCATCGACCAGTAGCTAGGATAGAGTGGGGGAAAGTTTGCAGCCGTCAGGTCGTGCCTTGGCATCCTTGATGCTTGTTGAAATAGCTCTGGGGGCCGTAAGGATCGAACGCAGGGTTGCTACAATTAAATGCATCTTCTGATCATACGATGCAGCCGACGTGAAACTGAATGCCGGCAAGCACCCACAATAAACGCGCTACTAGCGCCAGACATCATACATGAGGCGTTATCAAGACTGAGCCACGACGTAGACAAAGTAAACTCACCCGCTTCTGGTAACGGATGCAACAGCATGAGATTGTTACACTCTTATCATACAAAAACCTACTAATACAGTGTCATAATACGTGTGCAGAGTATGCTCCAATGCATGCATAGGAAAGCAGACGAGAGAAGGTGCTATGCCATAACGCTCAGGTAGGCGGTCCCCCAGCTCAGGCGGTCTTGGGCTTCTTCTTTCCAATATTGTAGCCCCACTTCCTCAGTGTCTTGACGACCTTTGGGAGGACGGCAGCCGTGAGCGGTACTCGGAGGAATATAAGGGATTTATGTACGAGGTAGGCCAGGCCCAGTTGAGTCCAGATTGCTAATGTCCATGTCAGCGAGTGCGCAACTTGCGGAGGGTATAGAAAGCCATACTTGCGTTGGTGCCGCTGCCTTCACGCATTGCGATGCCGTCGGCGCCCAGGTTGCCTTCCATGGCAGCGGCCTCAGCGAGCTGCTCGGCGGTGGTGGGCTCTGTTGAGCCTTTTCCGGCATCGGGAAACGCCAATCTTATGAGGCTCCAAAAGGCGTTCTTGACGGCATCCTCATAGTGCCCTATCCTGTCGGTTCCGAGTAGCCGCACAGCGAGGAAGCAGAAGGGGAAGTCAAGGAGGGACAGGCCAAAATAGACGCCCACGGCAGCCCAGCCATACTCGCGAGACAGCTGCTTCAGTCTCTGGGACAGCGATGGGGCGGGCTCTTGGCTGCCTAGGTGTGGAGTGGGGTCGTGGTGCTGTGGGTTGTGTTTGTCGCTCTTGAAGCGGACAGACCGGAAGCGGCGTGTGAGGGCGGAACGGTGGTAGCGGAAGTAGGCAAGGGCGCTCTGCTCGAGAGCCGTATTCGGAAGCCTTGACCTTGCACAGGGTTGTGTCGAAGTGAAGAAGGTGCGCAGCAGAGGTGACAATGGTGGCGTTGCCGAAGTACCTCCAAACCTTGCAGATGGCAGCTGCGCAGTCCAGATGCGTGCGAGTCGTGCCTTCATGGCGGCGGCGGTAGGATGTTTGGACAGGTGAATTGCTCGCTCACGTGCAGCACGTCGAATCAGCGATGGTCGCAGACGCTTGTTTCATCCGAGTGAGCGTGACGGTGAGGTAGAAATGTTGACCAGGGTCCACGGCGGAACAAAACTCCGGAGCGTGGGCCAGTTGGGCAACAAGCAGGCACAGCGCTGCTGAGGTCTGCAACAAGGCCAAATCCTGCTCAGTCCCTGCGGCATGCCACTAATCTTGTCGTAATGTGCTTGATGCGACCGAGGTGTCCGGGCTTTGGACGCGGCTTGCCCTGAAGTAGCGGCCACTCGTGTGCCCTGAGTCGGTCCAAAGCGCCCAAGTACCTGGAGAGTCGCATTCGCACTCGCGACAAGTGCGCTGGCCGTGCCGCTGGTGTGGCGACGTTGGTGGTGTGTACAGTTGGACTATCACTGGGAACGTTGGGCGTGGGCAAAGGTGGAGTACCAGGCCGGTCGGCAGCGGCGGCTTGGATTCCAGGAACGTTTCGTCTGTTCCTCCCAGAGTGTGTCCAGAAGCCCGGAACCTGTTCCAGGGCCAGGGCGGTGCTGGCGTAGTTCTCTGCAATTTACCGCAATATTCCAGGCAGGGGCCGCTACATTCGCAGCGAGCACCCTTGGCGCTGGGTGAGTTGCGGCCAGGGGTAATTTCACGCGCAGTCAGATGATGGGCTGGCGAAAGCGTCAGGCTGCAGCGGCCAGAGGGTGGCCAAGAGCTTCCCCGAGAAGTCTCGAAGCGTGCGGTGCGGCAAACATCTGTTGCAGCGGCCCGTCCAAACAGGCATAGCGCAGCGCTCCTTATGGGCAGGTCCTGGCGGAACGTGGTCGCGCGCATGCACCGCTCTTTCCTTGTCTGGCCGTGCAACACCAACAAACATTGCTGCAATCGGCAGCCGCAACGCGGCCACCACCAACGGCCGTGGATGCCGCCGGTGCTGTGGCGCGGCTTTCGCTGCCTGGTCGTCTTCTTCGCCCATGCTGAGCATTTCGATATTGCGGCTGCATCGTCGATCGCGTGCCGTTGCTGGTGATGCTCTCGTACCACCCCCCAACTGAATTTCACATCATGAATTCTAAACTGCGGGGCACGACGCGCAGCTACATTAATCGGCCGTGCAGGCCAACTCTGTCCGTATGCGAACCTGTTCGCTGGGTCCAGTAGCGCCGCCGTGGAACAGGAGAGCACTCCGTTGCAGAATGTCATTCAACACTCGACGCACTGGTGCCACAAGCTCAGCCTTTCGGCCGACCTGTCATTACCCATCTGCATCTCGCCTTGCCTGAGATGAAATCGAGGTAATGAGGTGCATTCCGCCTCGAGTCCCGCTGCGTGGGATTGCCCTGTGCAGCGTGGGTTGAAGGGCTGCCAGGCGTTGCTCTTCCTGCGGACCCAGCCGGCCTCTAGTATTTTCCAACGTCTCACATTAGCCTATTTCGACCTGACACGGTTCCACACCGTGCTCCGCTGCGCCTTTTGTTGCCCTCGACTCGAGTGGCTGCTCGACCGCTGGGTGTTTGCTGCTGATGCGCGCTGCACTTCCCGGCGCCAGGTCCCCACTGCCGAACCAGCTCAGCCCAGCATCGCAATCATGCACCTCCCGACTGCATCCCGCCTTGATCCGCTACGCACTCCCCCGTCATCAAACTGCTCGCTCTTTCTCCTCCGCTAGCTCCATTGAGCCACATCTCCAACACGGCTCGGCGCTTAGCTGCGAAGGTTTGCAAAGAGCAAACAAAGTTTTCGGCGTTCTAACAACCCTGCAACCGCACCAGTCTCAAACTTTGGGCTACTGCTATCGACCTGGCGAGTGACAGAGAACATTATTCATCTTCCCAGCACTTGAACCCATTGATCAGAGACGCGTCACCCGCCCTGATTGGCCCGCATCCACAACCATTGCTCTTGTGCTCTCCCATTCCAGAGTTTCGGACAGGCCTCCTGTTCCACGGCGACGTGCATCTTACCTGCAAGCTCGGCTGAACTCTGGGCTCCTCCCCACCCCTGTGCAAGCTCGGCGCCGTCCGTCACTTCCTGGCAGACCGGGGGCCTGGCCTCAGGCATTCGTGGGACGGATAGTCCGCAGTCTGGTGTCACACCCATTCCTTCGCTTCACAGCCTGACAGCGCCCAAAACGGCACACTCCCGGAGCCAGCTGTTTGAGGTTCGACTAAGCTCTCACCCTACGCCAGCTGCATGACTTTTCGCTCAGGATCTGCCTGTCTCTCCACGTGGGTTTGATCTCATCCTCAGAATGCCTATTTAAGTGTTTTCGGTATATATACTTCCCGCCAGCGCTATTTACACGCCTTGCGTCACACCTTGCCCTTTTACCATCCATCTCCATCACCTATCCCCCCCTCACCAAAGTCTCTTTTTTTTTTGACCTCTCCGCTGTCTCACCTTCTTTGTTCTTGCTGCAACCCTCGCTTCTTGAATTTGCTCCTTCCTCTCTCGTTTAGCCATATCATCGAGCAATATATTACTACGCTTCATTTAGACGACATGGGTGGTAACACAGAATATATAGCAGGCCACGGCTACCTGTCTCTCAGCCAGGCCGTTCACGTCGCTCAAAACAGCGAAGGTGGCGTTGACCAGCGTCTTGCTCAATTCCTCGAAAAACAACTAGCAATAGTCTGGTCCAAATTAAACGCTCAACCAAATACATACATTCTCCCTTCAGACGAGTTCGCTCTTATGAACTACTATCGAACACGCTTTGGCGACAACGAAATCGTCAGAAACGCAACAAGGCGGTTTTGGGACAACCACAAAGGATCTCAATAACTGCTTCACCGTTCATCCTGTTTTGCACCTTCCATATTTCACGAGGTACATTCTGGATTTTTCCGGTTGCATTCGTCAAACAATGCTGATTCTTCCTAGACGGCAGGCACACTTACACACACCGACAGCCGTCTCTTCTCTAGCGTTTCAAGCACTGTAGAAATATTGCACTTTTTTGCACGATACCTCTGACGACGGCGTTAACGGCGTTCCTTGCCGTAGCAGCGCTCTACTAGCCAGGATCTTTACCAGCAGCTTGGGGTTCAAAAAAATGTACGATCTGGAGCGGAAGAGCAATAGCATGCCTGTGAGGCGTAATGAGCGGTTGGCAAGATTGGATATGCGGATATCGCCTATACGAGCAGCGGCCAGCAAAGCATCGCTACATCTCATTTCAGTATTCCTAATGCTAATCACGATTTCTCATTCCACCTTCGCATTTCTTACACCGCCTCCACATCGGTCTCCCAAGCGTCACTCCTTGACAAGCCGTGCCGCAAACGAATCCTCTCCACTTGAGTGTCTACAGGTTGCGCCTCCGATCCTAAGCTTACCAGGAGAGTGTGAGCAAACGTTGATGGTGCACACGTTTGCCTACTCATACGGGAAACCCTTTATAGGCAAGTGAGGAGCACTCACAGCTCAAGCTCCACTTCAACTCCTTGAATCCGCACCAATTTCTGATGTATATGCAACCCACCAACAACCATCAAGCCACCGTAGACTTGAAGAATGTTCGCACTGACCGCCCTTCACAGGCGACTACCGTCCTCCAGACTGCGTGTTTAATCGCATAGCATTCAACTTCACTGTCACCTCTGCAGGTCGCCAATTTGATAGACTGGCTCTCATGTGTACGCAACGTTCATGTACAAGGTTTCCCCTTTGCGACATGCACTAACTTGCTATCCTACCAATAGTTTTTGACGATATTGAGATCTTCCGCACCTCAACTGCTGAGCCAACCCGGTATGGGATCACCTGGACCTACGTCAAGGATATGAGCAACTACCTCTCCTTGTTTCAGAAGCCACAGAAGATCATATTTGATCTTGGGAACCTTGTGGATGACACCTACACAGGCTCCTGGAACACTACCTTGACAGCGACGTTCTTCACAACTGAAGAAGCGATAGAGCCTGCAGATATCATCATTCCTGTTTCCGCTGGAAGATCAGCCGTAGATGCACCAAGCGCTTTCATAGTCCCCGAAATGAGAGCACTGAACAGTATTGTACTGCCACAACATGCAAAGAAGGCTGTCTTTTCGATATCCGCCTGCGGTCAAGCTGCAGAAGAGTTCTGGTGGGGCAACGTATTGTCCTCTGATACAAATGCCTTTGGGGACGACGCGATTCTATACGGTCATTCGCCTTTCAGAGAGCTTCGGCTCTTTATCGATGGATATATGGCCGGAGTAGCGTGGCCTTTTCCAGTCATATTTACTGGGGGGATCGTACCTGGTTTCTGGAGGCCCATCGTGGGCATCGACGCATTCGACTTGCGGGAAGATGAAATCGACATCACGTCATTCATACCTTTGCTCAGTGACAACATGCCTCACACATTCGAGATCCGAGTCGTGGGGATTGATGATGACGGACATGGTAATGGGACCTTCACCGAAGCCATCGAGTCGAACTGGGTTGTGACTGGGAAAGTTTTTATCTGGCTTGACTCAACTACCAGCCCCACCACGGGCACTCTCCCAACAGTCTCGTCTTCAGCACCATTAGTCAAGTTAAAATCAACACGACAACGAAGCGCTAATGGCACATTAGAGTCACTGGACTACTCGATCGAAGTATCTCGGAGCCTACGTATCGAAGCTACATTGCACACCTCTACAGGCCCTAAGGCAGCCTTTTGGAAACAGTCCCTTTCATTTTCCAACTCAGGCACCCTTAGCAATGGAGGAAACGATCAGACCATGCGGCAAACAACAGCAGGCACCCACTTTGCTACCTCTGGGTACTCTAAAACTTTTGAGTACCCACTGTGGGTCATCTCGTCATACAACGCTCCATCCAACGGCAATCTCACAATTGAGGCCAAAATGGGACGAGGAAAGTACGTTCAGCAGCTCGGAGACTTAGCATTCCCGAATGACTACCGATCACTTGACCATGGTCGCGTGCCAGCGCGATCCTTCAACGCTCTAGCCTTTGGCGGTTCAAATGTAAACAACTGGCAAAATGGCACAGCATCCTACCTATCGGTCCCAGCGCAGAAAAAATCATACGGTTCAGGCAGTACGGAACAGTTGTACTCGCTTAGTGGCATAAGCGACGTGCCCGTGGCGATGGTCCAGGATGGCACGAATGACGCCGCGGTGGGGCAGCAGCGCAGCGAAGAGCTTTACTGGAGGCACATTGTCGCGTCAAATGATTCGATAGTTTGTGATGAAGAGCGCTTTGGAGGTCAGGTGCGTGGTAAAAGCAGGTATGCTGTCCCAAAGCAGCAGGCTGATGGCGATGGGATGCTTGAGTTTGCAAGGCGGGGCGTCAGGGCTCTACTTGGGAGGGGCCCGGAGTGAGCGACGCCTGTTTGGGTGAGGGATTGCCGACTGAGAGGTTAGCGGAGTGAGCTTTGCATGGGGGAGGTGGGCTTTGCCGGGTGGTGCGCGACGATTGACGAACAAGCGATGTGCTATAGCACACAAGGGTGGGTTTTCATGACTTTTCATGCTGTGCCACACCTTATGCGACTTGCCAGCTCTAACATGGGTACGTCGAGCGAAGGATTCAATTTCCTGGGGTGCGGTGAATTGGGAAAAAAAAGTGTTTCACTGCGTTGTTCTCCATATATGCAGTGTTAAGCAAGACTGCCCAACACGACAGACTCTACAGCACATGTACAAATCAGATCATACCTTGGCAATTGTGGATGAGTAAAGCTCACGGCGTTATTCTTCGTTGGCCGGTCGGCAGCGGCTTGTTATCCCGATGTCATGGATGTTACAGCACATGTGGGTGAAGGCTCTTCCCGAGTGCCACGACATCTTTCTCCACGGAAAGGCTTTTGTGCCTTCGCTTGTACCGGCAGGAGATGTTACTCTGCATATGTAACTGTCAGTCCATTCTGAGTCGAGATCAATGTACATGCAGGACATGTATCACAGTGCTGAGCTCCGAGGCGAATGCTGAGGAAGCGGGACCCTATTTCCAATACTTTTCGGCGTGGTACAGCACAGCCGCCCGCCCGTCTTATTCTCTCCTCAGCTCGTTTTTTGCTAGTAAACCTACATAGCCATTCCGTTCCCTCCCCTTCCCACCCTCCTCCCCCAAAAAGCCAGTTTCACCGCATAAAGCTCTCAATGGTGCAAGTGAGCTGTTTACTGAGAGAGGGGGCCGTCAATCTCCACATGACTCCGCATACAACGACAGCATTCATGCGAATAGTGTAAGTATGCCGACCGCCCCGCTCTATTAACGCTTTCAAGTATTATATTCACTGCACTATAGGCTCTCTTCCACACAGCCGATCCACAATAGTAGACGACTCAATTTAGGCATCAGGATTGACTTGTTCCTTCGCAGCAAGCCCCCCCTTCCTTCCCCCCTTCTCCCCACATAGGGACCACTCCAAGGGCTCCTTGTAGAAATTTCCGAGACCGCTATAACGCATTGGAGACAAGCCGACGTCTAATTGCCATGTAAGCGATGTAGTGATGCCGCTTCATGACGCGTATTAATAGTGTGCCCGGCCCATGCTATATGGTGTGTGCTGGGAAGAACCTGCTGAAACCTAGTCGGAAATGTAGGATTTACGAACTTTTTTTTGGGGAGGGGGAGGGGATGTATAGTTCCTTTTAGTATAGTTCGCTATGTCATGCATTCAATCAAAAAGTGAGTTCATTGAAGCGATTTTTTGGAACATAGTCGTCGTTTGCCCTTAACAAACCGCGCTCGCGGTTCCAGCCCACGTCCCAATCAATCTTCAAACGGTTTGCCAGCCGCCATCCGCGGACGCCCGCGGGCGCCCGTGAGCGGGAGATTTGCAGTCGATCTTTACGCACGATACTTATCCTTGTGTTCGAGTCTGGAACGAGGCAGAGCTGGATGGACCCCTCGTAAATGAAGAACCTCGCTATTGAACGATCCGGGGCAATCCATAGTTTGCTCGTACGGGTTATGCGGGACTAAGTCTCGGAGGCACACTCCTTGTAGTCGAGAAATTCAGGAGGATGATCAATAGTCGGAAGTATGAGCCTAATGTGAATAGTGAATCCGTGTTGAAAAGAGAATTGGCATTTCGCAAACACCGAGAACGCAAACGATCGGCAAAATGTAACAAGATTTCATGCCCGCGACCCCCTCGCCAAAACTCACCCTCGTCTCCCTCCCCGATTTAGTTTTGTAATTCTCCACGACCTGTCTTAGGGAGTGGGACGAGCATGCATGAAACAATTAAACTTTTCAATATCTCAAATTTGAGCCGTGCGGTGCGCAATGCCGTCCAGTGTGTCAGCCCTACCCTCGGGACGGTGACGCGAGTCATGACGAGAATCGCCCCCCTACAGAGCACCTCCGCCGCTCGCCAGGCCACTTCCGGACTTCGCTTACTTGATCGGTGACGGGCGGGGAGACGGGTGAAAACGTTGACGAGAACTTTGTAAACACTTTTCGCGAATAAGGCAGTTGGCCTATCCCTGATATTTACCGTGCTGCCAATACCTGTGGCGGGTTTGGCATTGCTTTTGCTTAAAGTTAGGCTCGATGCTTCCGTGCTCCCTTGTATACAGGCCCTGTGCGATTGACAGGTTAGGATACACGCTTCGGTTACATTGTGAGAAGGGAGTCAACAATGAAAGGAATATGACCATTGGCGCTCTTGTGGCGGGTGAGAGCACGGCTAGCTGCTGTTTCACAGGCCTAATCAGGGGGGTTGTCCACCAATGGGAATAGTGGAAATAATTTTTAGGCGTCACCTGTTCTCAAGGCGAAGGCAGGCGTTGTGTGATACTTCCCGGGTAGAGGGAACTCTATGGGAGACTCGCATCGAGTCCCCAAAAGGGTGCTCCTTCCTGCATGTGACGTCGAATAGGGCAGCCCTACTGCAATAAGTGTGCCAATCCGCAGCGATGTTGACTCAAGATCAACACTTTATGCGTCCGTGTTATCTCGATATGCTGCAAAGCATGCAATCTGCACCTCGTGCCACAAGCCTGACCTCGTGGCTCTCAGCCGTTGAACGGCACGCAAGTGCATTATTCTAGCCACCCACGAGCTTCCCTGCATCCTGTACGACATACGAAGACGCCTCCTAGCGGACGATCGGTGTGAATATCCTTCCCAACATGCATAAAGACACTGAAAGTTGAGTCTAAGGGTTGTAGTGAGAACCTTTCGGATGATACTGCGGGGTATCGGATGAATGACAATCAGTTGAATGCAGTAGTGAAGAGGACGAGATAGAACCAATTACAGATCCTAGGAAGGCGAAAGTTTCAACTATTCGAAGTTTCGTGGAGACGGTGAACTTAATAGCTTCGGTCATGGTCAACAGGTTTGTTCATAAGGCGGTCAGGCCATGCGTGGTAAATGAGGTTTTCATATTACATCCTATATTGAAAGAAAAAACAAACGTGAAAGGGGACTAAAAGAAAATGGTAGACGGCTTTGTTGTCCGGCCAATGAACCTTTCTTCATCACTTCGTCGACAACCTTGCAACTTTACCTTGCAGGAGACAACGTGCAGTATATGAGCTAATAATTATGAGACAATAGAAGCGACTATCTTACGCCAGGTATATAATACTCACAGCTTTATGAAGCCACATGGCTAGGTGGCGTAGCGTGGTCAGCCGGCGCTTGGGTTCGATGGACGGGTAAAGAAGTAGGTGCAGCGGATCGCTCTATCAGGTTCTAGATGCGCCGTATGCGCAAGCTGAAACGTCTTCCAGATAATGAATGCACGAGTTGGGTGATGAAAAGCCATGTGGTAGCGGATGGGTTACATACTCACAGTTGGGTGTATTCATTTGAAACAATTTCCCCGCTTCTACAGGTAACAATGAATCATCACTCCTGCTGTGGCAAAAGTGAATGGGTGTACTTCCCTTCAGAGCAGAGGCACGTTTACTCTCAGGCTAAAGAAAGATGCACTGACTCTTAAAATCAGAAGATAGAATGACCTGGAGCAGCCGTGAAGTACCAACCATTAAAGTTTCGCTTAAGCGCCAAGTGCACATCATTCTCCGCGGGGCCAGTCTCACGTCATCAGGTCCTTGGTCCAGTTGTCGCTATATCCAGAGGGTTGATTACTGCTGGAGCAGACGTTGAAGATGATAACGCTCAAGAGTGGTCGATAATGGATCAACATGGCAGCGGGAACAAGCCGGAGCAAAACGCTTGAGAACGCACGAGTGGCGGCTTTGGGCGCAGTGTCGCATGGCTCCGACTAGCCAAATATCGTTGACGCCTTCCTCAATTGACGTTTGGCGCCTACGACCCACCAGCCTTCAGCTATCGTTCGTCGCCCATCATGTCTTTCCGCCTCCGTCACCAACCTACGGAATCTCGCGAGCGACCGTTGCATGAAGCGCTATGACCCTGTCGCCGCTGCCAAAGGTCATCGAGGACGATGATAAGGACACCCAGCAGCCCGGTGCGGAGTCTTCTCTTAAGTCCGGCAATAAGGCGGAAGATGCGCTAAGTGTCCATCGCGGGGCTGTTCGCGTGCCTTCCCCGGATCCCTCTCTCATATCGATAGACGACTCGAACAATATACGATTCGCTCGCAACCCAGACTATGTGCCTGCCCGAGGCCGCCGTAGACATGATTCACATTCGCCAGGCCCATCGCGTGGTGTCAAGGGCAGAATCCAGCGGTTTTGGATAGCGAACAAGGGTTTAGCCCTGGTGCTTGTATCGCAGCTCTTTGGTACTTTGATGAATGTGACTACGCGCATGCTAGAAATGGAGGGCAATGATGGTATGAGAGTCGCACCATTATAAGCTTATCAAATACTGAACCTTTTCTCTTAGGCAAAGGCTATCATCCCTTCCAGATTCTGTTCGCCAGAATGAGTATCACTGTGCTATGTGCGTCGACATATATGTGGTACAAGAATACGGAGCATTTCCCCTTTGGTATGAGGGAAGTGCGCCCCCTACTGGTGGCTCGTGGTCTGTTTGGTTTCTTTGGCGTCTTTGGAATGTACTGTAAGTTGTCCTTTTCAGCTCGTAGAGATGCAGTAACCTGTTCAAGTTCTTTCCATGTACGATACCGCCATTACAATTGTGTTTCTGGGCTGCCTGTCATCATTCGTTCAGCTGTACTTCCCACGAGCCTTGTTGATGAGCTGTCACACTGATACCTGCAGATTCCCTCCTATTTCTTCCTCTCGCAGACGCCACCGTCATCACCTTCCTGGCTCCCAGTCTGGCCTGCTGGGCCTGCAGTTTCTTGATCAACGAGCCTTTTACCCGAATGGAGCAAATTGCTGCTTACATTTCTCTGTTCGGCGTTATTCTAATCGCTCGACCTGCCTCGCTTTTTGCCTCACTCTCTCACTCCGACGACGCGGTTCCTCCTGCTAGCGGTGATTCAGATTTTATTCCCTCACCCAATGGGACCACTCTCGCCCCTGACCGCCTCGCTGCCGACTACGATGCTGTCACGCCGACTCAGCGTGCTACAGCGGTCGGGATAGCCATGTTGGGCGTGATAGGCGCAGCAGGTGCATACACGACGATTCGGTGGATTGGCAAGCGCGCACATCCTCTAATCTCTGTCAACTATTTTGCATCCTGGTGCACAATCGTCAGTGTGGTGGCTATGTTCGCTATGCCGGGTGTCGGGTTCTTGCTTCCTCGGTATTTGAAAGATTGGTGCTATTTGATCTTTCTAGGTATTTGCGGCTTTGTGATGGTAAGTGTGTACGTAAACTATGATTACATACAACGCTGACAACTTCAGCAATTCCTTCTTGCCGCCGGCCTGCAGTATGAAAAAAGCTCGCGCGCAACAAACATGGTCTATATGCAAATGCTCTTTGCGCTTACGTTTGACAAGCTGGTTTGGGGCACGACACCTGGGGCCTTGTCCATCATTGGATCGTCGCTGATTCTGGGCTCGGCGATATATGTCGCAATGAACAAAGAAGGCCCGAAGACCAAGGCTGGATCGAGAGAAGGCGGAGATCGCGATGAGGAGCGCGGCCTAATGTCCCCAGATCCAGGGTGGGAACGAGGAGAAGATGACAGTCTAGACATAGCGATGAGGCCATTGAGATGACATTGCGTAGAGGATGCGCGTTGACTGACTCGTCGTCAAATTTCAAGTTTTATGATTGTGGACGGCATTACATGACCACATAGACTAATGATAGACCGTGCGCATTAAGAAGCAATTGAAGTCTTCGTATCCGGACTAATTGTACTGCACCTGTATCACCTGGAACTGGCACACACGATCCATGATCAAATGTCCGTCCATAACGTTTGTCGTTGATTCATTCATCGGTGAATTCTGGGCCGGGCAGACACAGGATGGCTCATTTCAATGCTAGACCAGTAGATCATGTCTTTGATTAGACTTTCAAAAAGCCGTGCACCTCTCTTTGGCCCTTTGTTTGACCGATAAGAACATTGCCTTTGTTGCTACCCTAATACCGTGAGACAAGTGGAACCTCATTTGGAGTTTGCTTACCCCGCCCCTGCTGGTCCCATGTCAGGTTCAATTTGAACTGCCGATCCACCGACTGATAATGAAACAGGTATTCCAGACCCTCGAACATCTCGGAAATTTCTTTGCGGACAATGCGCAGCGTTTCTCAATTTCATCTTCACAATATATGCTCATAAAATCATGGAGCAGCTATCGAAAGTCAATTCCACGGCGCAACAGCGCTATATCCTCCGTGGCGCAATTGGCTAGCGCGTTCGACTGTTATGCATTTAGCAAATCGAGAGGTTGAAAGTTCGAGCCTTTCCGGGGGAGCTTCTTTTTGCACTTTTACCTTTCCAGGCTCAAATCGAGACAACGTCGGCGATCTCAATGCTCGATCATGATGAGCCAACCTTTGTCCTCGGAGGACAGATGCAAGCCACTTCCCAAAAAAAGCCTTCTGCATAAGCGTACCAGTGGAGAGTGTAGCGGCGGACTTCAGTCCGATTCCCACTTCTCGATAATGGGCGTTCTTCAAGTATGCTTTTTGTTCAGCTGCTTTCCCGGCTCTTTAGCAACTCTCCTCTACGACAAGTAGGATGCCTACGCTTATTAGCCTTCCCAATGAGCTCCTTCACACTATATGCGTCTACACACAGTTTAACGAGGGTCCAAACTCGACAGCGCACGGCCAGAACAGCGAGATAAGCAACAGAACACTCCTTGAGCTATGTCGAAGCTGTCGCGTACTCAAAGACGTGGCTCAGAACATTCTATACCGATCCGTGAATGGCACCTCGGACGCAGAAGGCTCGCTTTTGGCTCTTTGGCGCCTCACAGAAACAATCCTGATTCGACCAGATTTGGCAAGAAGAGTCAAGACTCTGGCAATAGAGCTAAATCCACAGGCGTCGATCGACCTGGCTATTATAGATACGAAGCTCAATTCACACCCGCGTACCAGGCTATGGCTGCATCAGAGTGCACTGCGGAAACTGTGGGCATATGAGGTCGTCCATGCTCTTGTCTCTCGCCTTTCTAACATCGAGACCTTACACATCACTATCATCGGTTTTGATCTGAAGACTTGCAGTGGCCGAGCTTCAAGGGACGTCCTTGACCGATTACCAAAGTCACTTTCCGCCTCAACTACTGGGGCTCTAAACCTCCAACCCTTTAGGCATCTGCGACATTTCGAAATCGCACATCGCAAAGTGCAGGCCTACGTTCCATTAATGCACATAGGCGAGCTCCAGTTTGCTCTCATGTTAGGTTCAGTGCAATCTGTATGCATCAGGAGACGCCAATTCGTCTCTCTCCAAGGGGCACCGGCTCTCCCGCCAGCGCTCGTATCGAATCTGACAAACCTCGAACTAAGAGAATACTGCATTCATTTGAGTAGCCTCAGCTATCTCTGCAGTGGTGCTCATAATCTTAAGCGGTTCGCATTCGTTACTCTCGATCCATTATCTCTCCACCGAGGATCACTACTTGGCCACCCGGAGCTTGACCACGATTCTCTCGTCCGGCAACCGACGCCATTGCAAATGTTGAATGCCGTAGGAGCTTGGGCGAACACGCTGGAATATCTCGAACTCGACTTCTACGACTGGTTCCAGCCTGGACTCGAAGCGCTGTGGGCCAACGACGGGACGGATCCGAGGCAGCGATACCCTTCCTTCAAACACTTTGAGAAACTCGAAATCCTAAACATTGAACATGAGAGGGTTTGTCCGCCTACCGAACTCCCAGAGAGCTTGCTAGGATTGACGCTCTCGCACAAGCCCAACAAGCCGTGCCTTATGGACGATCCGCTCCACTATCCCCGGATCCAACAAGCGTACAGACAGCTCATTCAAGAAGCCGTGTGTCCGAGATTGCGGTGCGTTCAGGTGGGACGGTTCTATCCGTTCCGCTACGTCGGCACGCGCGTGTTCGACTGGCGACGCATCAGCAAGAAGAAATGGCAGGAATTTGTGGCGCTTGACATTGACTTCAACGATGCCAGCTATGAGTTTGAAGACGAGGATCCTGGGACTCCGGAGGGAGAGAGGATACATGAAACGTGGTGGGATCCATGGTGGAAAGTCTGGCGTTCTGAGTCGTGGCCAAAAGAGTTGAAGGATGATCTGATTGAGTGTCTTTTCCGAGAAGTCAGTCGGTAGAGTGACTATGGAATATGTGTGTATCGTTTGTTGCGAAGTTGTGTTTGAAAATAGGTTCACTTGGAGTTGTTTTTCCTTCTGGCGAAAGGCGTTTGTTCTACTCAACAGAGTTTAGATACCACTTCTCACCTTCGTAACTGTCACAGATGCAGCTCAGACAGGAATGTTAGATACCCCTATGTTTCTCATTGTTTACATTAGGACAAAATTTATTGAGATCGTTTATGCTGTCTTCAGCGTTTCAATAGACTTTATGCGTATGTCCTGTTTGCTCACCTCCGATCATAGCTGTAACCGTTCATGAATTGGATGTAAGTTAATGGTTAACTCCCTAGAACAGAATTTCCAGCACATGGGGCCATTTTAACTCAACATAAAATTGTCCTGCTTAGGTTTCCATATGGGGTCCAGTTTTTGTAACATGAAAAGTATACAATCACTGTTTAATCTTAAGGTCGAAAAAATACAAAACATTTCTAGGACGTTCGAATCCGACAATGGAAGCTCCTTATATAGGAGATTCGAGGTCGCTATCGTGTTTAGGCCTTTGCCTTGACGATTGTCGAGGAGAAATCGGGCTTTGTATGTCGACTTATTGTATGGCGAGGTATAAATGGCTGAATTTGTGGTACAAATGGACGTATTGACTGGAAATTTCCAAACTTGGGCCTCCATCCTCAGGTGCATGCACTGAAGCATGCGAGATTTAGAAAGAAGTGGTTGCATAAAAAGCTCATAATGATATTATGGTATATTTATTCAACACTCTGTTTCTCCACAATGTCCCATTTTTCTTGACCAAGTTCTGAACGGATGCATTTCTTGGATTCCTCAACACGTGTCCTGGTAACAAGACATTCCTCATGATTAATTATGCTGTTTGTTCCAATGGATGTGGCATCTGCGTTACTAAATAGATATAGCAGTAGTAAATGTATTAAAAGCAAATATCCTACAGTTCAAATTATAAACATATCATATAGTTCTGATTATGTAGAAGTCAAGATCGATGCTCACAAGCACTGCAAATATTCAATCAATTCAAGAATATAACAATGATATTGTAATATGGCGGCTTTCTAATCTTGCCTTATACTCTACAATTTCTCCTCAGCCGGCAAGATCAAAAGTATCATGATCAGCAGCAGGTTGCGCAGGAAAGATGCGTAGTAACTTGGCATTTCCCTGACCCAATTTAGACCCAGCGTACGTGCTTTCCAGTATGACTCCAATTCGCCCACAAGCAGAGCGAAACAGCGGATAGGCACACCCTTTCTGTACCCATATGCCGGGCTCACGACCGAGCGAGTCGGTCTTCCCCGTGTCTGCGACTCTGTGAATTATCAGGCGATCGCCGTTGGGGAGTATGCACCATGAATTGCCCAGAGCATTCTGGATTGCGAGAATGTCTTGCATGCTTTGGTGGCGGAAGTCGATCAAGTGTTGCTGCTTTGTGATCTTTGGGGCATGGCCAACAGGCCCGTTAGAGTCGGCGTACCATCCTACATCCTCAAGTGGAGGAGCATACTTGTACGTCTTCAAAACGTCTACAAGCATTTCGGCCCCTGATTTCGCCAATTGGGCTTCCAGGGCCGTTGCAGCCATATCAGGTGGTAGCTGTATGCCCGGTGCCGGGGTTTGGGCGAGTATAGTCCCTTGATCAAAATGCTTTGGGTGCAATGTTTGTATGGATATGCCGGTAAATTCTCTTCTCTTCAGTATAGCATGTTCAATTGGCGCTGGACCGCGAAGGTCAGGAAGCAATGAAGGATGGACATTGAGACCACCGTATTTGGCATGGTTGAGTATGCGCGGTGGAACAAAGAGACCAAAGGACACGGCGATGATTAGGTTTATGGAAGGAGGTGGTGTCCAGGCTGTGAATGTGTCGATGGCATGGGTGGGCAAGTTGAGCTCGGAGGTAGCTATTTGCTGAATGGGCACTACTTCTGGTCAGCTGGGAAAGCTTGGCCCAATAGGCGTAAATACCCTCTCTTAACGTCTTTAGGCCACGTCCTGTAGGCTTCGCTGGGCGGTGGACAACATGGATGCTGTCTATGAGGCTTGGAAGGTCACGCTTCGCGTCGGTTAGAGCGCGCAATGACGCGATGCTGAATGCATCTGAGCCGCAGAAGAGGATCCTTAGAGGGCCTGAGGCTGCAATAGAAGCTTGGGTAGAGCTGTGTCTGCGGTATGATGCGACCAGCAATGAGCGGACGGGGGCCGGCAGCCGCCAGAGCATAATCGGGATGTGCAGATGGGACTTTTGGAAACCTGATGGGGATCCTGGCTGGCCTTGGAACATGTGCATCAGACCTTGCCGCGATCGGCGGGGCATGCAAGACGCTGGCATCTGACAAGCACTAACATCGGTTTATCTGCAGCGACGCGTATCGCGATGCTCCCGTGTGCTTGCATCATGGCACACAAATAGGCCGTCGCCGTGTTGTTGGTGATGGCTGCTGTCCTCCTTTCGACACCTCCGCCTCCTCCGCAACTGTGACGCCATCACGACCCGCCCGCCATTTTTGACCAGCAGCGCGGGTGGCACCACGAGGGCATGCACGAATGTCGTCCACCGCCGTGCCCAAGGTTGTCCCCGCGCAACTGTCCTTCCTCGCCATCTACAATCCGTCCCTGGGGAAATCGGACGAGACGTTCGACCAGCAAATCGTCTTTTACTACTCCAAAGCCGCCAAGACGCGCTCCAGGCTGCGCGATGGGGACACACAGAGGGAGCAGCAGCTGCGGGAACAGGAGAACGAGAAACTGCGGCAGGTCGGGCTGGCACAGGGCATGGTCGGCTTTGCCAAGTAGGTCTCGCGGAGAGCGACAAGGCATAGGGCACGTAAATGGCTGACAGCAGCACAGAAGCTTCTCCAATGGCGATGCAGTCGACTCGGTAGAGACGCAAAAGTCACGCATAGTCCTGCATGAGCTTGAAGAGGGCTGGTGGATCCTGGCGGTAGGCACACCCCCCATACACGCCGCACTGCTGAACTGACCCAACCGCAGTCTGTCGACCTCACTCAACTACCCGCCGCCCACAGCGCCAGCTGGACAGAATCCAGCGGCAAGGCTGCAGAGCCCGTCATCGAGTACTCTTCGCGAGAAGTTACTCCCCCTGCGCTGCTCATCCAACAACTCGTCCGCGCTCAAGCCGTCTTCCTCCTCCACCATGGCTCGACTCTCGAGGACATGTTCGCAAAGCACAGCCGCACAAAGTTCTGCAGCATCTTGGAGAGCTACTGGGCTCGATTTGCCGCCAATTGGGACGTGCTTCTTCACGGCAGCCCAGCAGTGGACATGTACGGTGGCATGCAACTGGCGGCAGGTGGCGAGCTCGGCATGGGCGTTGGCGAAGAAGAGTGGGGCAGCAGCGAGCGCGATGTACTCGAAGACTTCGCTCGCAGGACAGAGGGCTTGGTCGATGTCATGGTGTCCCGCTTCGACGAGGCATCACCTCTGCAGCAGGCAAAGTCGTCCACAGACCCCAAGACCCTCAACGTATCCGAGACAGAGACATGGTTTGGGAGCGGCAAGGCCGTGCATGCTACAGATGGCGTTGTGTTCTCTGGCATCGGAGCCCTCAGCCGGAAATCACTACGAGATGTGTCACATTGGGTGGAGTCTATCTACTGTCATGGAGATCACGCGTATGGCGTGCGAGATAATCCGACCGCCGACCGAAGAAAGCGCCGGCGGAAAATTCCTAAACCGGAACCAGAGGTTTCAGTCTCGAAAGCGGCGGATGCCGTCCAGCAGGACAGGTCCCATCTTGCTGCCGCCGACAGAAATACGGATTTGCCACTAGGCATACCTCCCCCTATCGTCAAAGCTGCTGAAACCTCACTCAAGAAGGCCTCTGCTGCTGTGGAGAATAGTGGCGCCCAGGATGAAACCTCTGCCAAACGGGAATCTAAACCGATGCTTGCGTCCTTTGGTGACACCGAGGCCTGGATCAAGTACATGACACTTGGCTATGGCACTGCATGGGGTGGCAAAAAGGCAGCGGTAGAATCTCAGTCTACCCCAGAACAGCCTACGCCCAGACGTACACCATCCCCAGAAGCTATGCGCTACATTGACCCTGCCCCCGACGTAGACGTGGCTGAGGAGAAAAAGAAGCTGCAAATACAGCAGGAGAATGATGGCTACTTCCTCATCGGCCTCAAGGGCGATATGGTAGATGTAGAGGTCGATGATGAGAATGACGACGGTAATTGGAACAATCGAATCCTGCTTCGAACTATACATGTCGAAGTCACTCCCAAAGAGACTCCATCCACGGCCCCGAGCGTCGAGTCTGATGAAATTCCTGAATACAAGAAAGATTTGAGCGAGAAACCTACAACAACTACTTCCCGGGTACGGCCAGTTATTTATGTGGTTCGTGGCCATTCTAGCATTGGATGCACCTCTGTTGACAAGTCTGTAGCACCGGCCCTTTATCTATACCTTTTTGTTTCATCATCGAACCGACTCCCTTAGCATGGCATCCTTCTATCGCGACATACACACCTTCTTCTCTCCCCTGCACCGCTCGCTCGACAAGAATACATCACCAAATAGAGTTGCTGCGCGTCTGACTGCCGCCTCGAACCCTCACACAACCATCTCTTCCATGCGCGGCTCAGAGCCCAACATTCAACCCATATACGACTTGGTGTTTGATCCCCGTACCCTCACAGTACACTCAAGTCTTCCAAACATACCGGATCCTGGCACTCTGATTGCAGAAGGCCTAAGCAGCACCAGCAGCAGCAGCTCATTAGGGTGGAGCAGAGTAGAGGCCCTCAATGTGCACTCTCAAATTCTAGCAACAATAGCAAGCACGCGGCGGAATCTATCCGAGATAGAACGCACCTGCAAAACCTCCCGTGGATGGTGGGTCGTCTGGATGCGCCTCCCACCCTCTCACGCCAGCGAGGAAGCTGTTGCATCTCAAAACTCCAACCACTCCTCGATACAGTTCAATACCAATGAGCTTCGTGAGGCATTTCTGGTAAGACGGGCTCGCGATACCGCGGCTTCGAGTACAAAGAGCTCAGGCAGTCGGTTTGCGAGTGGCATGTGGAGCTCTATGGGCATGGGCAGTGGTGGGCAGAGTCAGAGAATGGGTGGTGCGGCAGCAGGGTGGGGTCCGAAAGGGTTGGCGGAGGGGATCGGTATTGATGCTCGGCGGTATGTCGAGGAGCTTTTGAGCTTGAATAGATGAATACATTGGACTTTTTTTTTTTTTTGAAGTATACCTATAGTCAGTGGCAAGCAGTTAGAACTGGAGACAGCTGCACGAAATGGCTTGGCCGAGATGATAAATTGGGAGTATCCCGAAATCTTAAATGAAAGCGAAAACAGAGCCCAAGTTCTCTCCTCCTCCTCCCGGTCCAACTAGATTCATTAACGCTCAAACAGAACGACTGGTTCGAGATGAACCAGGTTTGACACACCCCCCGTCATACCAGTCCCTAACTCCCCAAACCAGCCATTGCGCTTCCTCGCCCACTAATCACAATAGGAACGTCGCATCTGCATCCCCACATCTTCTAATCGAGGGCATTGCTAGCTTATCAGCACGCATGCAGCTCATCCAGGTGTGGAGACGTGATTGGCGTTCCTGATCTCCACTGGCTGTTTCAAACACTCTTGATCCCAACGCTTTGGGACAAACCCTCAGGGGTTCATCCCCGCACTAAACTCCGCTCATCCAGCCCATGGCAAGCGAAGCCAGCCGCCCTTGTCTCAAGGGACGTCACCCTTTGGGACGGGGGGGGGGGGGGTGGGCTTGCATGCTTCGGAAACGGCTGGTTCTCAGGCGACGATGATACTTGATTCCTTCACTTTTTTCTCTCTCTCTCTCTTTCTTTTCTCTCCTTCCTTTCACCTTTTTTCCCGTTCCTCCGTTTGAGTTCCTGAGGTTGCCGGGCGTTGTTTCTGCGTCCTGAAGGAAAGAGGCTGCATGCACCCTTGAAGGCGATCGCTGGTCCGTTTTCCACGCAAGCAGCAAGCGGACACGGTACGCAGGAATTGAGGGACAGTCGTGCATCGGACTTTTGGCCCTGTCTGTCCTGCTGCTGCATGTCGGTGACATTGCATCTTCTACGTTTCTACGCGTCCTCATCCTCTTTTCCACCTGCTCGGCTGCTGTGAGTCCCATTGGGTGTTTCGACAGCCTCCTCGTCCCGTCCGGTCCTCAACCGAACCAAAGATTCCGAGGCGCCGCTTCAGCTGGCGCGAATTGCTGGCACAACATATTTCGAACAATATTTGCAAGCTGCGATTTTACATAAGAGCGGGAAAAGAAGAGGAAAAGTAGAGAATTGAGGTCGAGTTCGTCTTTGAGTTGCAGCATTCTTCGCTTAATATAATGCATACTTCGTTATCGACATGGCTAGCATTCTCAGCAGCATTATTACCAACCGCCACAGCTTTCTACCCCTACCACTATGGCGACAGCGACGATAGCACGTCCTCTAGCTCGCGCCTACGACGAACGTCTCAGCCCTCGAATCCCAACGCCCGATCGGTGACGCTCCCATTACGCCGCGTTCCAAACCCGCTTCGGCCTCGCCAGAATGCCTACAACATTGTCAATTCGAATGAGCCGAAGCAGGCAAACAGCGTGGCTATTGACCAAGATGGCGGTGACTTGAGCTACATGGTTGCTGTTACGTTTGGAGACAGCAAGGAGGAGTACCATCTGCTCTTGGACTCGGCGGCGAGTAATACGTGGGTCATGGCTCAGGACTGCAACAGTGCTGCTTGCAAGACGCACAACACGTTTGGGTCGAGTGATTCTTCTACGCTCAAGGTGTGTATCTTTGATTCTGCTCTTGTGCTTTGTGCTTTTTGGCGAATGGCATGACTTGCAAACAGTAAGCTAATAGTGCTATTATAGACCGACGGCAAATCTTTCAGCGTGACCTACGGCACTGGTTCTGTGAGTGGTACCCTCGCCACGGACACACTTCATATCGGCCCGCTCTCGCCTTCCCTCACGTTCGGCCTGGCAACCACCGTGTCGTCAGAGTTTCGCTCGTATCCCATGGATGGTATCCTCGGCATTGGACGGGGAGTCAAGACTTCCGGCTCAATTTCTGCACCACAAGTCATGGACGTGTTGGCTTCGAATAGTCTGATTGGTGCGAAGCTCTATGGGATACATCTGAGCCGGAACAAGGACGGCAAGCAGGATGGCGAGTTGAACTTGGGCGAAGTGAACAAGGACAGGTTCAGCGGGGACTTGAACTATCTTGATGCCGTGGAGAACGAAACTGGGTTCTGGGAGATAGCCATTGCGGACGCAGGGGTCGATGGCAAGAAAGCCGGTCTCAGCGGTCGCACAGCCATCATTGATACAGGCACATCGTTCGTCCTGATGCCCAAGGAAGACGCACTAGCCATCCACTCCCAGATCTCAGGCTTCAAGCAAGACGGCGAGACTTTCACCGTTCCCTGCGACTCCACTGCTGTCGTCCAATTCTCGTTTGGGCAGCAGGTGTACAATATCTCGACTGTGGACTGGAAGGGCGGGCAGACCAGTAACGGATTGTGTCGGAGCAACATCATCGGGCGCCAGACATTCAGCGCGACGCAGTGGCTAGTTGGCGACGTTTTTCTGAAGAACGTGTACTCGGTCTTTGACTTTGACAACAAGAAGGTTGGCTTCGGCGTCAAGAGTGCCCAGGGCAACACGAACTCGGCTCCGAGCGCGACTGGTGAGTCTACCTCGCCCACTCCTACGGCCTCCGAATCTGCGCCATCCACTGCATCGACGGGTTCTAACACGATGTCGTCAGGTGCCTCAGTGCCGGCTTCTTCTCAAGCAGGCTCATCTGTGTCGGGAGGTGCAGCGAGTCCTACGGCTGCTGCAGAGACTCAGGCCCAAGGACAGAAAGATCAGGGTGGAGCAGCGAGCAGGGCGTCTGCTTCGCTATTCGCCTTGACCGTGGCGGTGACGGTAATTTCTTTGTTCATATAGTGTTGACCTTGGATACATATGGGGTTTTTGAGTAAGGAAAGCATTGCTAGCATGGCGTTTACCAAGGATGGAACAAACAGCATGGATGTCTGGGCTGAGCGCTAAGGAAATAAGCATTCAGGATATGGTAATGTGTGATGGGTTTTTTCATTTCTATTGACTATCAGACCCACATACCAGGGCTTGAAGTCAAGACATGTCCATTTTCTCTTATACATAGCATAGGAAAAATGCGCATGGACTTGCCCTTTTTGAATCCAACCCACACCCCTGAACACCTGTTACCAAAATCCGACACTATTGTCGGAAAACCCGCCGTTGGCTTTATTTTTCCCCGGAGAAAGGAAAAAAATAAAAAAAAACTGGATTCGGAATTCTTTCCTAACATTCTCAATCATGACTTGTCCTACAAGATATGTTCTCCACTCGAATAATAACAAAACAATAACAACGACAACAAACAACACCGTTCACCCATGTTCGATGGCCATTCTGATAATCTGATTACACGAGCAAATCACAACGGCAGCGGCAATTCCTGGCCTAGGAGCCGTTACCGCACGGCACTCAGCAATATGACATGGCCATGGCCATTGATTGGCCTTTATTCCACCAGTCATGGCTATATAGCCATTCGGTCCTTTTGCAGCAACCAAAAACAAGGCCAGGCAAGGACACAGTAGGAGACAACGGTTGTTCTAGAACACACGTTAAGGGAGGGCGGACACAACGGTATTTTGATAAACACGGTTGACTGTTCTTGCTGTCGTGGCGGTATGGGAAATTGCATCTCGTACACGACATGTCGTATTTGTGAAAGTGATAAGCAAACTTTAAGCTTTTGTGATGTCAAAGGTAAAACCGAAAACCAGAAAAATAATCAAAAAAATCAGGCGATTGTGTAAGGGAAGTGGATTTCGCTGTAGCAACGTCTGTGCTATATGCTTCACACCTCAACCTCGTAAGTATCATACGCGACATATGTATCATCTACACAAAAGCACCATCCCCCATCCTATCCCACCCTTCGTACCCTCCCCTCCCTCCTTCCCCTTCCCAGCCACGACGCATTGGGAACCCAGTGGCAAACCAGGCCCTTGGACCCGAGGTTAATCGAAAAACCGGTGAGCACAACACAAGCAAAGACGTGGGGCGGAAGAGCGGAACCGCACACCCGCCTGTGCTATGAACCAAAAAAAAATTTAAAAGAATAAAAAAAGAAGTGCTTGTGCTTGTGTTTTTTTTATGCTTGTGTCGCTCTCGTGCAGGATGCGAAGAGGACTAAAGTGGGTGCCGTGCGGAATGCGAGTGCGAGCCATAGGGCATCGTCATTTTTTATGGGGTGGGTGAGATTAAAGTATTATGGGGGTGAGATTACAGGGTCGAGGGTTCGATCGCCACCTGGGATACGCGTATATTTTGTTGGGTAAAGTGAGTGAGCGGGCATTGGGAAAATAACGGTCGGACGGCCCTTTTGTGGATGTACTGGGAATGTGAACGTGAATATGAATGTGGATGTGGATGTGGATCTTGCAATGACGAACTTTCCCAAATGAATGAGGAAATGCACGTAGAGGTGGCAGTTTGGGCAAAGGAAGCGACAATTCAGCGATTGGTATGAGGCACGAGGAGAAAGCGCCTGTGACACGCGAGCAAAACAAGCACATTATTAGAAAGATCCTACCATTGCTGAAGCCGATAGCTGCTCAATCTGCATCCACACGCTCTGAGAAAATAACCCCATTGTGAACTACCCCAAGATGATGTACTGCCAAACACAAAAGATCCAGCGCAGTAACGCCTCGTATAGGTGCTGTGGGAAAACAAGGCTTCGAAGCAGCCAGGTGAGGCTCGACTCGCCTTCTACCCCACCGACCATTCACATTGTAGCCCATTCTCGAAAGACAGACCACCATTACAATCCAAGAGCCACCGCATTGTTGTTCTTGCCCAGGGTCAACATTGCGCGGCTGCGGCGGCTCCACCTATGTCATCACAAAGCCCTGACCACATTTACAAGATCAAGCACTTCTTCGACTTCTTCTCTTTCCGGGTGAGGAGGGCAGCCCGTGTAGCGTGTTCAAATACCTCCCGGACGCCCTCGTTGGTCTTTGCCGAGCACTCGAGGTACTTCTGGGCACCAATCTTCTTGCGCACATCCTCGGCCTAGGAGGTGTTAGTTAGTGGGAATTCTTGCAGGCGATACTGGAAGGGATACTGACCTGCTCGGGTGTGACAGGCTTCTGAGAAGTCTTATGCAGCTCCTCAATCGTCTTCTGGTCGAAGCGCAAATCCTTCTTGCAGCCAACGAGGATGATGGGAAGACCCTGGCAGAAGTGCAGAACCTCGGAGATCCACTATCACAATGTCAGTCAAGCAGACGGTGGTGGCCGTGGCCGTGTATCGTACCTTCTCCTGTACGTTGTCAAGCGAATCGGGCGAGTCGATGGCGAAGCAGATCAGGATAACGTGCGAGTCGGGGTAGGAAAGCGGGCGGAGACGGTCGTAATCTTCCTGGCCAGCCGTATCCCAGAGGGCAAGCTCGACGTGTTTACCATCAACCTCAACATCGGCGACGTAGTTCTCAAAAACGGTAGGGACGTAGACCTGTGGGGGGAAATGATGTCAGTGCGTGTGTTGTGGTGGGTGGCGGTGGAGGCGGGTGTTGTGGGTGTTTGCGATGGGGGGAAGGCGGGCCAGCTAGGCTGACGCAGCTCAGGGATGCATGCAAGACGGGCGGCTGGTACTGACCTCGGGGAAAGTGCCCTTGGAGAAGACGCTGCAGACGGTGGGCGTTAGCAGCTGCATGGGGCACACAGGGGCGGATGGCTGCGACAGGCGTGCAGACGGGGACTTACATGAGTAGACAGGTCTTTCCACAGGCGCCGTCACCGACAATAACGAGCTTTCGTCGAATCTCCGCCATGGTGGTGTGTGGTGGTTGGGAGGGTGGTGTGAGGGGGTCGAGCGTGGATTGGGAAGCTGGTGCGAGGACAGAGAGTTAGCAGGTGAGATGAGGAAGGGTTGGTTGAAGTAGTGTGGTGAGGAGGCAGCGGGCTTCAGGGCTGTTGCTAGGCACTTTGACCACAGCCGGGGGCGTGCAGCAACTGCGGCTGAGCTGGAGAGTGGCTGAGGCGTGTCCGTGCAATGAGGGCGGCCATGGCTGCATCGCACGCGGTACGTACTGTAAACAAGCTCGTGTCTTGGGAGGGCAGGTGTTGGCGGCGGTGGTGTTGGGGGACAGGAGTGAAGTAGGAGGTGAACGGGCGACAGAGTCGGCTAGCACAGCGCTTGAGGCAAGATAGCTAAAAGATACCGGAAACCCATGCACGCCGCGTCACATGCCCTCTGCTTCGTCGTCTGCACAAAGTCCCACTGTCTGCCCTCCTCCAGCACGCTCGCTGTTTGATGGCCGCACAATGCACGCCAGCGCCGTTGCAGCCATGCTGGGCCGCATGGGAACTGCCGCCCTTCCTTCACGCTGTTCCGCTTAGCATTCGTCATTGCGACCGCCAGCCGCCCGGAGTGAAAGCAGCAAGGGTTTCAGGTTTGACGTGACAGACACTCTCCCGGCTGTTCCCCAACGTCAGTTCGGTCCAGCGCTCCCACCAAACCGCAGTAGTCTAGACGGCTGTTCAGCTGGCATGCTCGACGACCGTTGCAGATGCCTATTGAGTGGCTTCAGCCCGCTGCGTCTGGATCTGCGCAGCCCATGCTAAGGGTATCAAAGACACCCGTTTGGCCATGACCGTCCTTGATGCCTATGGCTTTGCCTTCCCCGGCTTGGCGAATCACGGTTGGGACTGATGATGGCATCCTTACCTGGTGTCAAGCTCTGACTCGCTTCATTCGTACGCATCCGTCCAGAGTCAGGACAATATGCTATGCCCCCCTGGCACATGTTCCTTCCCAAGGGTTGCGAGCCAGTTGCCAGGGCCCAAGTTATGTTCGAGGTTGAGCAGATACAAGGAGCCCATCCGTCGACCAGTGCAAGCATAGCACGTCATGGCCAGCCTTTGAGCCTTGCTCTCTGGTTCCGTGCGGCCAGTTTCCCATGTGTATTCAAGACAACTCGGCCCATGTACCTGGCTGTGCACGTTCTCGAGAGCGCTGGAGCTATGACCACCAGCCCTGCGCGAGGTGATCAACGGCGAGGGCGGTCAGTACCGGTATGCACTTTTGGTTCACTGACGTCTGCTGTTCCGATGTGCTTGTAAACATGTGTCGTCTGCCTCGGTACAGAACTGTAGTAGAACAATCGGACATAATAGCAACAACGGCTGATTCAGCTTATTGTTCGGTGCCTTCGTTCAGCTTCTGTAGTGTTCCAGCACGCACGTGAGTTGGCGAGCTGCACGGCGCGGGGTGACGCCGTTTCGCGCTTTTGCGAGCAATCGAACCCAACTGCCACACTGAAACAAAGCTCAACTTTCTTCTTCTTTCCGCGTCGACATTAATACCTCCCTTGTCGACCGCAAACCTCCCCCACCCTCGCTATCATGGCGGACCAACCGCCCCCACCAGAACAGGACAGCGCCATGTCGGATGCTGATAAAGTGAGCCCAACCCATCCGCCTAAGAGCCCCACTGACGAGCATGTCGCCCAGATCCGTGCAAAGCGTCTTGCAAAGCTCGGTGGCCCTGCAAACTCAAATGGAAGCTCAAGACCATCATCAACAGGCCCAGAAGCTTCCTCGCCCAAGCCCCAGGCATCAGCACCAAAACCTGAAGCCCAGCCACAACAGACTCCGAATCCCTTCTCGCAGCTGGGTGTGAAGACAGACGACGCCCCCAAACCCCGCATAACTATCAAGCCCAAGTCCGCCCAGCCGTCGAGCGGTGGCGCATCCTCACAACCTCCGCCCAAGACCCAAGAAGTCAACCTGGAAGCATGGGAAGACAAGAACATCAGCCACATCTTCAGGATCACACTCGACCAAAACCGGACACAAGATGCACATGGTCATAAACTCTACTTTGCCGCGGGGGCGAAGAGCGACCTCGAAGATGAAGGCCGGCCGCTCCGCTTCACTACCGATATGTTGGACTCTGTTATACTAGAGTCTGCGTCGAGCCAATTGCAAGGCACAGCGCTTGAGTACTTGCTGGGCTGCTGGAAGCGCGTCTCAAAACTGTTCAAGAGCGTACCCAACAGGACCGATCCCAAGCACGAGATTGCAAAGGAAGCTCGACGGCTATGCTTCAGCTACTGCATATTTGCTGCGACTATGCCCGACATGTTTGGCGAAGAGGCTCCTGTGAAGAATGCCTTGGCCGACCGCCTGCTCCTAGGTCCCGATCATGAAAACGGCATTTGCTACGACTTCCTGACCGAGGCGAGCCAACGCATGGCCGAAGACGAGACCATCAAAGAGGCCTTGGTCGGAGCCATGGAGGATCTAAGCCTACGGTTAGCTAAAGAAAACATGAATGGGGATTACAGGCCGTACATGCTGATATTGCGTGTCTTTATCCGGTTCCCCTCGCTCGTGGCTGCCTTGGGCCAGTCCGAAACGTTCCTGCCAGCCGACATCGAGGCCCAGCAGATCGAGACACATACCTTTTTGGGGCCATTCTTCCGCTTGTCTCCTATGCAGAGTGATGTTGCGCTGAACTACTTCTCCGGGTCTGCTGCCATCGACAAGTCTTTGATCGCCAATGCTCAACGCGCTGTTCGTATGACGCTTCAGACACACCAGGAGGAGCTCCTCGACATAACGAATGCCTTTATCAAAAATAAGGAAACGCGAGAGAAGATGCTGGACTGGTTCGCGTTGACAGTCAACAAGAATCACAAGAGGCGAGCCATACAAGTGGACGGCAAGACTGTATCGTCTGACGGCTTCATGGTGAATGTCACTGTCATCCTGGATCGCCTCTGTGAGCCTTTCATGGATGCCACATTCTCCAAGATTGATCGAATTGATATTGATTATCTCCGTCGCTCGCCGCGCGTTGACATCAAAGACGAAACCAAGATCAATGCTGACCAAAACACATCTGATGAATTCTACAGCCACACAGTTGCAGGAACAAACAATTTCATCAGCGAAGTCTTCTTTCTGACTGTAGCTGCTCATCACTACGGTACTGAGGCTGCCAATTCCAAGCTGTCTAACTTGCAGAGGGATGTGAAATGGCTCGAAAAGGAGCTGGCCAAAATGGAACCTGAGCGACACAAGTACATGACCAACCCGGTGCAATTGCAAGTCTTCGACAATCACATCAAGAAAGTCAAGGACCAGATTGCGCGAGGTAAGTGCAGCATTCTGGCAATCCAGGGTGTTTTGCTAGATGAGACCGTGCAAGCCCGTTCTATGCAGCTGATGCGCTATGTCATCGTCTGGCTACTACGACTAGTCTCTCCCGGTGCGTCCTTTCCAAAGAAAGAGCTGCAGCTGCCTCTCTCCAAGGAGCAACCTGTCGAGTTTAAGTGTCTTCCGGAGTACTTTGTTGAAGACATTGTCGGTAACTTCAAGTTCATCACCCGCTGGATGCCGCACATCATCACCACCACGCAGTGCGAGGAGCTGGTAAAGATCTGCATTGTCTTTTTGAGAAGCTCAGAGTACATCAAGAATCCATACCTCAAATCTGGTCTTGTCACCATTCTCTTCCATGGCGTATGGCAGATCCCAGGTCGCCAGAAAGGAGTGCTTGGTGACACTCTTTTTGCCCACGACTTTGCCATGCAGCACTTGTTACACTCCCTCATGAAGTTCTACATAGAGTGCGAAAGTACTGGGACCCATACACAGTTCTACGACAAGTTCAACATCCGTTACGAGATCTTTCAGGTCATCAAGTGCATCTGGCCCAACACTGTCTATCGGGAGAATCTCGCCACCGAGGCACGGTAAGCACTTCCCACAACCCTTCACACTTTGACACTTTACTAACAACCACCAGGGTCAACCTGGACTTTTTCGTGCAGTTTGTCAATATGCTCTTGAATGATGTCACTTTCGTCTTGGATGAATCATTCACCGCATTCAGAGACATCCACGAAATCTCGAGAACGTTGAAAAACCCCTCGGTAGACTTGGACCAGAACGCTCGGCAAGAGCAGGAGGAGAAGCTTTCAGCAGCACAAAGCAAAGCGAAGAGCTACATGCAGCTAACGAATGAAACTGTCGCCATGTTGAAGCTGTTCACCGAAGCACTTGCGGACTCCTTTACCAAGAAGGAGGTCGTCGTACGTCTAGCACATATGTTGGACTACAATTTAGAAGCCCTAGTGGGCCCAAAGAAGTCAAGCCTCAAGGTTGAGAACCCAGAGGACTACGGCTGGAATCCGCGAAACATGCTGGCTGAGGTCACAGACGTGTATCTCAACCTCCAGAGCAAACAGTCTTTTATTGACTCTGTAGCTACAGATGGACGTTCATATCGCGCAGAATACTGGGACGAAGCGTACAAGATCTTGCAACACTTCAAGCTCAAGACACCCGAGCAGATGCAGGAGTGGAAGCACATGGCTGAGCGCATCAAGGCGGCGAAGGACCAGGCAGATCTGGAAGAGGCGGACCTTGGCGATGTTCCTGAAGAATACATGGATCCGATCATGGCCACACTCATGGAGGACCCGGTTATTCTGCCTATCAGTAGACAGGTTGTCGACCGAAGCACCATCCAGAGCCATCTTCTGAGCGATCCGCAAGACCCATTTAATCGTACACCGCTCAAAATTGAGGACGTCATTCCCAATACTGAGCTCCAGGAGGAGATTCAAAACTGGAAAGCAAAATTACTGGCACAAAAGATGGCGGAGCGGAATGCTGCCGCAGGTGAACCTATGGATATGTCTTAGATGGATAGCAGGAAGACGATCAACGCATAGTGGTCATATGGGATGCACAATGAGCTGAGAAGATTGGAAACCCAGATGGCGCACATTCATTCCGGGCGTTTGGGCTGGTAAATCATGACTTTTGACGATATGTTGGCATCATCGGATAGAGAAGAACTCGCTCATACGGCATTGCACGCTGAGGTTTGAATAGCGTTCGCCTTAATTAGCGTAGGCATTTATATCGTCGTCTGAACATCAACAGGATCCAATGTTGGTGTCCAGGGTACGTTAATGATTCAACACTTCGCACTCATGGTGTGCAACCTGCATGTTGACCCTGACCGTAGCCTGTCCATTGCCCTATACTTACAGCATACAATACATGTGTGATGAAATGGAGAAATCGTAATTATACTTTCTTCTCCTCGCTGTCCCGCTTGCCAAACGTATAAGCCAATCCACAGCCCACAACGTTGACTGCACATAGCGCCAATGAAGCTCCTCTCACTGCACCCCGGACTGTGAATTTGTTCTTAAGCCCCTAACAATAATTAGTTTCCATTTAGATAATACAATACGTCCATATATGGAAAAGCATAATCATGGAAAGAGTAGAACGTACTTGACGTCGTCGCATGGCTAGGAGCGCATACAGCCCACTCCAGGCTGCAGTAATGCCTGCTGCATCCGTCTTGTAGTTGCTCAGATTGAGATATGAAGAGAAGAGCAGGAGCGGCGGGAAGAGCATAGGCAAGGGCTGGAATGGGCGAGCATGCTGGGCGGTAATCAATGTTGCAAGTAGGGTAGGCGGAACAGAGTTTTCTGGTTGCTGTCAGTATACGAATATTGAAGTATTATATTATGATTGAAATGTGGGAGTGATTTGCGTCCACGTGAGGTGACGCATAGTGTATGGATTGGGAAGAAAATGGGTGAATGTACCTCCCCAGTTTCGCAGCGATTGGAGGACGGATTGCTTGGGCTTGTCGGCCATTGTTGTTTGTGCGATTCTGCTCGAGAAGAATTGAAGTGATAACAACAAGGGCAGGCGTCTGTTCCCAGGATATGGCTGCGCAAGAGCGTCTGAGATTGGTGAAGTTCAATGACGTTAGGGCCACACTTGGTCCGTGCCAACCCGGCATCTGGAAACTGGCCTCGACTCGAAGTTCAACGGTTTATCGATCCGTATCAACAACAAGAACTCGGACGTCCAAGGATTCCCACGCCTTCCGCCGCTCTCTGCGCCAGCGCATTCCGTACGTTGCATTGCCCCAGCCATCGCTCCATCGACATCAAGTGCGCGCCAACCCTCGATAACGCTGCCCGCTTGGCGGCCCTCACACCCACACCCAACACCCCTCTACCGCCTCCGCGACAATGTCGGCCAAGGCATCCGGCTCACAACCCACCGAGGGGTCCGCAAACAACCGCACACACCACGACGGCAGCGCCGGCCGAGCCTTCACAGTCGAGCAAAAAGCCGCAGTAATACGCATAAAACGGTGCGGCCCCACGGCATACTACGAGATTCTGGGCCTGGAAGCCGTAAAATCCACCTGCTCAGACGGCGATATCAAGAAAGCGTACCGCAAGTTGTCGCTGCTGACGCATCCCGACAAGAATGGCTATGATGGCGCGGACGAGGCGTTCAAGTTGGTGAGCAAGGCTTTCCAGGTCCTCAGTGATCCGGACAAGAAGAAGAAGTTTGACCAGTTTGGAGGAGACCCCGATGCGAGGTTTAATCCGGCGGCTGCGGGTGGTGGTGGAGGTGGAGGGGCGAGTCCATTCGGAGGGGGTTTCGCGAGGAGAGGGCCGGGTGGGGGAATGTTTGGGGAGGAAGAGATGACGCCTGAAGAGTTGTTTAGACAGTTCTTTGGGGGAGCATTTGGGGGGCCATTTGGTGAGTTTTGCGCCTACTTTCGGAGGAATTGTTTTGCGGACGTAAATGTGCTAATACTTCTTAGGCGGTTTCGATACAGGACCAGGCTTCGTCTTCAACATCGGCGGCGGCCCTGGCGTTCGTGTCCACCAGTTTGGCGGCGGCCAGCCACGTAGAAGACCAGGCACTGCCCGCCCCGCCGGCAGCGAACAACAAAACGCCTCTTCCGCATTTGCCAATCTCCTCCCTCTACTATTCCTCTTTGTCCTCCCGCTGCTTTCTTCGCTCTTCTCATCCTCCCAACCCGCAACGCCATCCTTTGTCTTTGAACAACCCCGGTCGCCAAACACACTGCAGCGCGTAACATCACGGATAAAAGTGCACTATTTTGTCGACCCAAAGGCCGTGCATGACTACAACTCCAAGATGTGGCGGAAACTGGACGAACAGGCCGAGCAGCAGTACGTGCATAATCTCAACGGCCGGTGTCAGCACGAGCTGTACCAGCAGCGGAAAGCCATGGAAGACGCCCAAGGTTGGATCTACGTGGATGAGGATGCCATGGAGCGTGCCAGGAACATGGAGATGAAGAACTGTCAGAAACTCCGCAAGTTGGGCTTGACAATCGGTTAGCATGTCAAGTCTCTGCACGAGCAGGAGATTATGTCGGTTCTTTCTAAACGGTAATTTGTTAGCATCATCCACTCTACCACCACTACCACCACCATCACTACTATACTACCACTAGTAAATGTGTCATGTTGGATATTTGTCGTCTTTGCCATGCATGGCGTATGGGGCGTTTATACTGCATCGACCATGCTGCTTGGATGCGGCCAAGCGTTAAGTTATTTTTTCTTTTCAACATTTTATTCGCTATTCGACGTAGGTATTCTGTTTCTATGTCTGTATAGAGATTGCTAAAATGACATGGCATGTGAGCTGATGCCTTTATTTTGAATGATTTGCCGTCTTGTGCGCCCTGAGCTGTATGCTGGTGTATAGTACAATGTGATGGACGTAAATGTGTGTTTCAACGATAATATCGTACAGTGTTGCTGTTCTGCAGCATGATTCCTCGGTCATATCGCCTCGTCTCGATCATTACCGGCGTGGTCTCAGATCTAGAAGATATAATACACAGATCTAGAATTTATAATACAACACCCCTTCCTCATAAAAATACTTTACAACCCCCAATACCTCGAAAACCGCATCTTGACACCCTCAAAACTATTCAGCTTCGGCCGCACGTCCAGGTAGAAATTCAGCTCCTTGCCCGGCACCTTCTCGTCCTTGCCGGCGTAGAAATCAATCACGTAGTCGATCTTCGTCCCGCACCGGTCGACAACCCAGTCGTGCCGGTCAAACGGCGGCTGGTACCCCATCAAGCTCTTCCAGCGCGCACGCGGTGTCAGCGCCGTCGACAGCCCGGAGAAGGAGGCGAGTTTCGGCCCGCCGCAGGCATCCGAGCGACCAGCTTCCCATTTGCGGATTTCATACCAGGCACGCTCGTTCACGGCGTTGTGGATGGGCACGATGGTTTTCATGTCTGCTTCGCGCGGGTCGTAGGCTTTGCGGCGCATGGCGTCGAAGAACATTTGCTCGGAGGGGTAGATCCAGTTTCCTGTTTTCTTGTCGGCGCCAGTGTCGCGCTCGCTGTTGGCGGGGCGTGCGGGTGCGGCGGCCGATGGGGGGAGGTCGGGCAGAGCGCGTGGTATTGTGCTGACTTCTCGGTCGGTGCCGAGGCGCAGGTGGGAGAGGAGGCCCGTGGCTGTTGGGGCGGGGGAGGCGGTGCTTTGGTCGAGGGTGGAGGAGTCGCATGATGTCTGGACAGAGGATTGGGATTGGGATTGTGAGGGTGCTGGCGGAGTGGGTGTTGGGGTGCTATGTGGATTTGATGGAGCGTTTGCGTTCTGAGCGCGGGCTTGGGCAAGCCATGCTTCACGAGTCTTGTGGTCGACTGGGCATGCGGCTGCGGGGTCGTCGTTGGAAGACATTGTGGCGGTTAATATTTGGGCATGTGTTTGGAGACTTCAGACAGTGACGATGTTCAGGAAATGTTGAGCTCAGACCATGTCGAATTGGTAGTTCGGGGTTGGATGCGATGTGATTGGCGAGCAGAGCTGCAATGGTCGTTCACCGCTTTGGAGGGGTGTTAGGTTTAGACTAGCCTTCTTCATGCTAATGGTTCTGATCTGGTAGAAAAGGAAGACTGCCGCTTCTTTCAATTGCCTGTCACATCTGTCGGTGTTCAAGCGTCTAGATTGATCCACTCGTGCTGAGTTGGCTCCTGATTCCTAAGACATCCCACTTAGGACCCTGCATAAACAAATTCACCCCACCAACCCTCGATTCCCTTCCCAACACTTGTCGACCTCTGCACAGTCTTGAGGAGCCAAACGCCAATATGTCAGACATTCACCGCGCCAGTACTACCGCTCCGGTAAACATTGCCGTCATCAAATACTGGGGAAAGCGAGACCCCAAGCTCAACCTCCCCACCAATTCCTCCCTCAGCGTCACACTCTCGCAGTCCGACCTCCGCACGCATACCACTGCGTCCTGCTCATCCACATACCCCTCGGAAGACACACTGCTCCTCAATGGCCAATCGCAGGATGTCTCTGGTGCACGAACGCAGGCTTGCTTTCGAGAGCTTCGGGCACTGAGGAAGCAATTGGAAGAGAAGGACTCCAGCTTGCCTAAGCTCGCAGACTTGCCACTGCGAATCGTTTCGGAGAACAACTTCCCCACCGCCGCTGGCCTTGCCAGTTCAGCAGCCGGCTTTGCTGCCCTTGTCCGCGCAATCGCCAATCTCTACGAGCTCCCCTCATCCCCTACAGAACTCTCCCGCATCGCTCGCCAGGGCTCAGGCTCAGCATGTCGTTCGCTCTTTGGCGGCTACGTGGGCTGGGAACAGGGCTCTGCTACAGACGGAAGCGACAGCCTTGCTTTCCAAGTCGCCCCGGCATCTCACTGGCCAAACATGCGTGCTGTTATTCTGGTCGTTAGTGCAGCAAAGAAAGGTGTTTCGAGTACGACGGGTATGCAGACTACCGTTGCTACGTCAAGCTTGTTCCAGAGCAGGGCGAAAGAGACGGTGCCGAGGAGGATGAAGGAGATGCAAGAGGCAATCAAGAACAAGGATTTTGAGGCGTTTGGCAAAATCACCATGATGGACAGCAACTCTTTCCATGCCACATGTCTGGATACCTTCCCTCCCATCTTCTATCTCAATGACGTGTCTCGCGCAGCTATCAAGGTCGTTGAATCTATCAACGCGGCAGCTGGCAAGATCATCGCTGCATACACCTTCGATGCGGGTCCAAATGCTGTCGTGTACTACCTCGAGGAGAATGAGGCTCAAGTTGCGGGCCTGTTCAAGACTATTTTGAACGGCCAAGATGGCTGGCAGGGCGAGAGGGGCAGTGCAGTGCAGGCCAATAGCGAGGCTCTGGAGAAGGTCAAGGGAGAGGCGGGACCAGCCATTGCCGTGTTGGAGGAGGGTGTGAGCAGAGTAATTTTGACAGGTGTTGGAGAGGGCCCTGTCAGGACTGAGGAGAGCCTTATTGATGCCAAGGGTGAGCCTGTCAAGAGCGCATAGAGACGCTTAGTGTTAGGGATCATGATTAGCGAGTAGATACCCGTAAATTGAATTGGCGACTGCCTGCCGTTCAGGGAGGCAATGGCCCGTGAAAGCTACAGGGTCCATTCCAGCCGTGCATGCTCTCCTTTCTATACAGTCGTTACTGGCAGTCCATGTTGTTACTGCAGACCTGTGGTTGTGGTAATCACATGGATGTAGACGTCACCACTTTTCACACAAAGCATTCACTTGTCTTTGCTCTTGGAAAAGACGTCTTGAATATGAGAGCAGTCATGAGGCAAGAAGTGAGATTGACCTTGCGCCTTTCCAGTCCGTTGAGCTGGGCTAGTCTAGGTGAAAGAGGCAGGTACGAGCTGATAACGATACAATGCAGTTAAAAGACAACGCAAGGATCTCAAGGTAGGTTATTAGTGTGAATATGAGAATGTCTGGAGACGAAGATGCTCATGAACCATAAAGAACGGTGAATACATGTTACCCCCCAAACTCGAGACTGGCCATATCTCTAGAATCTTCAGCAAAACTCTCACGCCGTGGTATAACAAATCCGACTATGCAAACGCCTGAGAAACGAGGAATATAGCGATTGAAGCCTGAGGTACAAAAATGAGGTACAAAAATCAGGAGCAGCACAGCTTAGTCCAGGAGAACAGCAAGGATGATGATGACTAGGACGATTGCTAGGATCAACAGTAGAATGCATGCCGTGCTCCTCGCGCTCTTCTGGTAGTTGCTCGCCTGCTTCAGATTCACGTGAGCGCCGCGCGACGCATCGTGCGTGACTTCGACGTTCTCCTCGATGATGTCGAGCTGTGCGCCTTGTTCATGCACCATGTGTGCGACATCACGGAACAGCTCGTTGAGTTCGCCGACCGACTGCTCGATGTTGCGGATCTCGGACTCGCGCTCGATAATGAGGGACTCTTGGAAATCGACTTCCTCCTGGTTCGCCAGCCGCAGTTGTTCCTGCGCTTGCTGCTGTCCAAAGTCGCCGCCCCGCTCGTCGCTGGGCGATGTGACGTCTTGGAGAGCGGCGCGCGCGGCTTGTGCGGATGCCTTTTCCTTTTCGAGGGCTTGTTTTTGGAGTTGTTGGAATTCTGTGAGCGAGGCCTTGAATTCGCGGCTGAGCTTTGACTGTGTGAACTTTTGTGATGGCTGTTATCTGTTAGCCGCCGGCTTCTTCCTCAAATCTACGCTGGTATCAGACGTACGCCGACATCAGGCCATGTGGTGATCTTCTTCAGGCCCTCTCCAATCTCCTTGAATTTGTCCGACGCCTCTTCCCCCGTAGTCTTGACACGCTCCCGCACACGAGGGGTCTCATGCTTGCCCCCAAGCTTTGCGATTTCTTGCGATAAGCGGGCTACGTTCCGTGTCAGAGCAAACAGGTCGTCGGAGACTTTGCTGGCAAAGTCGCGGAACTCTGGGTCATCGGCATATTGAGGGTCGTCTTCTCTCCGCCAGGTCGTCGGCTGTGATTCGAGAGCGGAGCCCCGTTGGAAAGACATGCTGCGTGATCAGAGCAAGGAATGTGGCTGATGGGTCTGGAGTGTTGCTGGGAAGACTCTGGAACTATGCGACCAAGAAGCTATTCGTAGCAGCCTAGTTACGGAGTTGGAGACGTCGTTACCTGGAGGTTGGTGCGCAGGTGGTTCCTGCGGCGATGACGAACGCTTGCGCCGAGGCTGGGCACATGGCAAGGCGGCCTGACTAAGCGTGCAGCTGGCTGTCGGCGATTGTAGCTCCGTCGACAGTGTGTTTGTTTAAACAAAGTCGAACATCTTTTACGGGCGCGAACAACTCCAGGCTCCCCTTTCGTCCTTCCTTTCTGTTCTCGGTGCGACGCCGCTTTTTTGCTTTCTTTGCCATGATATAGCCAGTTTCACATCCACATTCACTTCGAAGCCTTCAAAGAGCCTCAACTCGACACAATATGGCGCTCGCACCGCTGGGAACCCAAGTGCGCCCATATCGAGACTACCTGACCCCATCCTTACACCGAAGATTCAACAAGGCCAGCAGATATACGCTATTGCTATGTTATGCGATCGCGTGCTGGATGGGAGAGTGGGATAACTGTAAGCCATCGCACATGGACTCTGCAGCACCCACTAACAAGCTTACAGTACTTTGGCTATGGTTCCCAATTGGGCCCACGGGCATACGAGCTCTCCTTCTGTTCCTCCCCGCTCTCATCATCTACGTACTGCGCGTTGCACAATGGCACGTCGGTCAGCGCCACACCCAGACTCCCGCAGAGACATTCCACAAGTACATTCTACGACGATCAACCATTCTGACTCTCGTATTCTACGCATTTTCCGCCTGGCTGTACGGCGAAGTATACATCTGGTCGCGACCTGTGAAAGATAAGCTTGCCCTGACAGAATATGGACGTGCGCACGAGCGCCTCAAGCTGAATGAGCGACCACTTTATCTGCGCTACCTGTTCTTTCTGCTGGCTGTCGCTCAGTCTGGAGTGCATCTATGGAGGGACTATGACAGGATCGAATTGCCAGCCACGAAGCCAAAGAAGGAGCGTGAGGATACTGCAGCTGTAACGAAGAGGCGGGCACCCAAGCCTCGACAGGTCCTTGCGACGCAGTTCGTAAGATTGGCTACAAAATCAAGCATCCTCGCTTCCACAGTCGCTATTAGCGGACTGTTCCTCTACTTCCTTGGGGTCCGTTATGTCATCTGGGACTATTACTACAGCTTCAGCAAGTACTTTGTTAGCCTGTCCAAGACCTCCAAGCCAACCGGCCTTGCACCTTTCCTTCCATTATGCTTCATGTTCGCAGTCCAAGGCGCGTTTCTCACCTTGCTGTGGGAGTTTGTCAACAAGGCATTTGATTTGTACATTGCGCAGGAGCCGTTGAAGAACGATAAACCAATAACAAACGACTCCAAGGATCCGAACGGGACATTACTAAATGGGCTAAGGTCAAAGAAGGACGCTGTCAAGGTAGGCTACTCTATTTCGCGAAATCAATGTTTCGGGCTAACATCCAGTAGGCCATCGCTTTCTGGGAGCTGGCTCTGATTACTGATGCCTTTCCCGACCGCCGCAAGACCATTTACAGCGAGATGGATCGCAAGAAGGCACCAACCTTCCAGCAGGTCACTGACGTTTGTCTCGCAGAGCTCAAGCTCCTCATTCAGCGGATAAGCGTTGGTCTCGACCCCACCTACAACCCAGACGCCTCCGCTGGGGCACAACAATCTTCTCCGCCGCTCAACTTGGTGCCGCAGATATCACAGCCACTGAAAAATGACAAGCAGATCACTGTTGCACCTTCGCAGCCTAACACCAAATGGGAGCATATTGAGGCAGCGGCGACTGGAATTGCAAAGTCACACAGTGCACCTGGCAACTCGCAACAAGCCTACGGCCGCGAAGCTATCAACAAAGGCGTGAAAAAGGCCCAAGAGGGCGCCCGAGAGGCCGAATCTTTCATAACCATTTACTACAATAAGCTTGTCTCTTCCCCCTTGGGCAAACCATTCTGCCAGTCTCTGCAGCGCACAGCTAGCATAGTTGTTCTCGGCGCTCCATACTCCCGCATCTCCCTCATCTGCAACGCAGTCAGTGCTCTTGCAAATCTGGCCGTATTTTCTCTCAGCCAAGACTCGCTGGGCCGCTTCCACCAAGGTGTTCCGGAAATTGTCCGCGTGTTCACTACTGCGATTAGCAAAATTGATGAGTACATGGCTAAAGTGGAACTCCACTGGAGTGACAGTCAGACGCTGAAGAAGCCGGAGGCGGAGAGGAGGAAAGTCCCTCAAGTAGAGGAGGTTAGAGAGTGTTTGAGGGACGGCCTGGAGAAGATTCTGGGCAGCTTCAACGAGTATCTGAGTGGCATGGGGTTGAGCAAGGTGGAGATTTTGGAAGCGAAGAAGGTGGCTGGAGCAAGAAAGGGACCTGAGATGATTCAGGCTGGCTAGTTCCGCACGGTGAAGCACTCTCCAAGTGTGGAATCTGATGTACGATCATGTGAAACCGTCTGCATACAAGTATTAGGCGAACGGCGAACGGGAAATGAGAGACTGATACCCCCTAACAAAACCAATGAAACATATCATGTACAGTCGTTTTGTATTACGTTCTATTCATCATCTCTTCTAACCACTGAATTATGAGATGTTGACGCTTGTAGGGCAACGAAGACATTTTCGTCCAATGCACTGGCAATTAATCACCTCACCAGTCAAACGCTAGGACACGGCGATAATACGGATACTCAAGTGAAGCATGGGAAACGCCAGGAAAGACAGGGAGCAGAAGTCCAAATTCCCATCTAAACCCTCCGAAACGCCATCGCTATGCGCAAGAATGAAGCACTAGCTTTCGGGAAAGTATATCCCGCATCGAGACCCAAGCCTACCATGCATCACCCCATCCTTCTTCCTCCTCTTCATTAGCCTTTGGCGCTGGCTTTTTGGGTGCCTTCTTCGGTGCTGCTACCACCTTCTTCGTTGTTGATGTTGACCCAGTTGTGCTTGCTCTTGCACCAATTGTCGGCCTTGCTGAATTTGACGCCGTTGACTTGCCCAGACCCTTGGGCAACGGGTTCTTAGCGACTTTCTTAGCATTCGACTGCGCCGCTAGCCAACCGGCAAAGTCGGGCTCGCCTTTGTCATCGAATGATGTCGTGGTTGTAGTTTTTGATATCGAAGGAGCGCCCCAGGGATCTTCTTCTTCTTCTTCTTCTTTGTCCTGGCCTTTGGAGTTGTCTTCACCAAAGCCGCCCCAGTCATCATTGAAATCTTCCGCTTCGTCATCGAACGCTGCCGCTGGGTCTGGTGATGTAACCGTGGGTATAGAAACTGAGCTCTTGGTGCTCTGAAGTGTCATGCCAGGCTTCGAGGCTAGCGGAACAGGCGGTTTGTTGGATGTCATTGCTGGTGGCACCGAAGAGGATCGTTGATCCCCAGCTCCGTTGATTGCAGCACCAGTCTGCATCTGCCCGGCTGTTGATGCCAGCTTGTTTGTGAAACTCGAAATAGCCCAGCCCGCCCAACCAGCCCCAGAGCTGTCGTTGGCTGGCGTTCCCATTCGTGGACTGGTGACGCCGCCAGCGGCTAGACCAGGCGATGGCAGTACCGTGTCAGGCATGGAGGCAGTATATTTACGAATGCGCGCAACGTATATATCTACACTCTTTTGCGCTTGATCCCGGATGAGTTTCTCCTTATCCACCAAGGAGGGGCACATGATGGGAAGCAACTTCGTAGCGCAATCGTCTTCGCTGAACAAATCGGCTGTTGCAGCTAGTGCAAGTAGAGCGGCATTGCGAGCATGAACGAAGGGGTCGCGCAGTGAACGAGAGAAGGCAGCCGCAAGCACTTTTGCCCGGCTCTGCAGAATGTTAGTATAGTGTAATTATTAGTAGTGGTTGAAACATACATTTACTCCAAGATTACGCGCAATCTTTCCAAGGCAGATAGTTGTGTTTGTACGAATACCGGGTTGCTCATCATTTGCTGTCTTTGCGAGATGTCGCAGCAACTCGCCGTTTACGGTTCGATCGGAGAGCTTTGGGACCACTGTCAAAATGGCTTTTACAGTCTGTTCGCGTACGACAGGTGCGACATCCGAAAATCCCGTAACCATTTGCGGGAAAATCTTGTCGTTGACCAACTTCTGCGGCAAATGATCAATCATCAATGGCAGATTATCCAACAAGCAGACACGGATGGCTCGGTCAGGATTTGCAAACAATCGCACTACGACCGGTGTGATCTGCGATTCGTACTCATCATCAGATAGTTTCTGTCCTATCTGCATGACGGTGCCAAAGACCTTTGCACCACCGCCGCCAAATTCGACTGATTTGAGCAATTCTGGAAGCACCTTCATCTTGAAGAAGTCAGCTGGAAAGTCGTCTGCGACTTCATCAAGCTTTCTATGAGGCGTTAGTAGAGCTATAAAAGTACTGGCGCACGAGACTCACCCTAGCAACTCGTTGCGTTCATCCTCAGCTTTGAGGCCAAGGTTTTCGATATCGTCCGTGACTAAAATCAAAGGGGTCTGGAAGAACCCCCCTATTCGCTTGCCTTGGTCCAAAAACTGGCTAACACTCATTCGTGACTTGGGGTTCGGGTTGAGGAGGCGTTTATATGATTGGTGCATGCTTGGGGGAATGCTCTTCATCTGGCCCAGTTGATCGCTGCTCTGGTAACTGCCGTTGAACACCTCGAAAATCAGAACGCCAAAGTTGTACGCATCTACCGCATGCGTAGGATTCTGTTTTAGGACCTCCCACCCTGCCTTGGAAATCTCTGGCGCCATATAGCGTCCTGCGTCTGGTATGAGACTGCCGTAGGTGGGTAATATGGAATCGTCCTCCTTCACAGAGCTCAGAGCGTCAAAACCGCCGAGCTTCCACTCGCCGCTTTCACTGAAGAATATGGAGGCAGGGCGGATACAGCCATGTATCGAAGCCGCGTCGGCATTGATGAATTTGAGCGTCTTTGCGACGTTGTGCAGGCCCCATTTTGTCGTCTCCTCGGTCAGGCTCTTTCTCTTGACATGCCAGCTCAGCGGGCTCAATCGTTCAGTCGCAATGTAAATGTAAGTCTCCGTTTCCACAGTGTCTAGCACTTTCACGACTCCGGGGTGGCGCAATGTGCGCAGCTTTCGAAGCGCATTGCGGGCGAGGGGTAGGCGAGATTTGTTGGCGGTGATGTCGAAGGAGAATATACTACACTTGGAGCCGTCTTCCTAGCAAAGCAAGGTTAGTAAATATTCCCCAGTGTGCAGATATCCGGGCCATACTCGCTTTGTGCCGTTGTGCAATGTCCAGATGGACTCGTCGATGTCCACTCGATCTCCAAAAGTGTATCCAAATGCTGGACCTTTTGAGATTGCAGAAGCCACGGCAGACTTGAGGAAGTCCATGTTTACAATACCGAGCCTGCAAGACTTTGAGGAGAGTTGGTGGGCTTCAAGTCGCCAGCTATATGCAGGCACCTTCCGCAAAGGACAGATGCGCCTGCTGCCCCACCCATGTTGGGCTGAGGCTGCGAATGTGACACGTGATGGCGCGTCTCGCCACTTTTCTGATCCTCTGTGCCACGCCTCAATTCATGCACGTTCTCACACACAGAACAGCAGACAGACAGCCATCACTTTCCATTGACACAGCGCGGAACGTCCCCTGCATGAGATTGATGTAGCCCTCATGACGTTGCAGAGAGCCGCAACATTGTTCTAGACGCGCATCGTCCCAAATCGGTGGTTTTGGCGTCTGCAGTCATTGCTTTTGGAAGGATTACATAAAGTACGTATCACTTTCACGTTGCTTATTACAAGTACTTGTTTTGCATGATGACTCCTGGTAAAAGGTTAGATCGCAAACCGTTGAGACGGTTTCCTTTGGTGGTTGCTCAACGTCGTTACATCGTGGGAGTTTCTGCCTGCATGTTACTATCCGCGAGCCGCTCTAAAGAGACAGCCTCCAATGGGCGAAATGCTGCCTCACATAAAACTGAAAAGAGCTGATGCATCCTCCTTCATCTACATATAGCACAAGCCGATTGGAAATGGAAGTACTGATGAGTCCGTCCTCCCATAGATTTACACCTCTCGTCATATATATAGCGTCATCCAAATGAGAGACACAAGAGATGTATCAGAAGCACGGAAGCCCAACTTTGGTGGTGATGCAGATTACGATCCACAAAACTTCACCCACCACAATGGTGTCAACAGGCTGCAACCTCGTCCCTTCAAAGCCTCGCGGGAAAGCCTTTTAAGGAGGATATCACCGCCACCTCTAAAACGTCAACGCATAGAATCCAACATATCTGGTTCCATCATGAACAATTCAAGCTCGACGGCCCTGCGCTTTGGTCCTACAGGTCCCGGTCAAGTCAGGCGTAGGTGAGACACGCTCAAGCGTTGACGTCGATATGTAATTGACACGCACTAGCTCAAGTGGCTCCAGAGGCTCCAATTTGAATCCTGTGCAAACACATGGAAGGCACAACCGTTCTCACAAAGATCTAACCCCTTCTTCGCCATTTCTAACTCCTCTAAGCAAAAACGCGTGCCGTGTTTGCGAGAATGCTTCTTCGACCAACTATAATCCAATCATTCATTGTCCAGTGTGCACAAGATCGTACCATGATAGTTGCCGAAAGCCTCCGCTCATCGAAGGGGTTGATCTGTGGGTATACCCTTGTCTAATGTCCCGACAGAAATTAACAGCACCAGGCAACAATGGAGGTGTGTAAACTGTTTGACCAGCAACAAAATCCGTGATTCAAGAATACTTGCTGCGCCACATACTCAAAGAGCATCCTTCGGCTTAGCGCCCACGGACCCTGCAATAGAAGTCGCCATTCCTAGACACACCGAGGCCCACGGTGATACAATACTAAGTTTACGGCAGGCAGCACCACTAAGCGCATGTCTTAATAGTGATCGGACACATGGGAAACCCCAAATCGCCGATGCCCAACCAAATTGGGCTATTGACCCGTCAAGCCGACCAAACAACTTGGAAACATTCGGCACAACTGTAGCCAATAGCTTAGCTTTAAGCTTGAACATGTCGACTACTACATCAGAAACAATTGAACAATGCGTGTTCAAAACATGTGAGCGCGTCGAGGTTCCTGACACACCTACGCAACGCTCAAGCCAACTCGAGTTTTCCGAATCTGCCTACACACAGCAGGTTTTCCACGACATCAAAGCTAAGAGCGATGATGGTTTGATGCTTGCTAGCCGATATCAATCCGAGAAGAAACCGATCTTGACGGTTCTGTGTTTCGTATGCCTGAAAGAGCGAATTTCTGCTGATAACAGCGGTGATGATCCCAAATGGTAACGTTGCCTCGCTTTCGTATCGTCTATGATACTGACTATGACAGCCGCAATTGCCGGACCCGATCTCTTATTTCTGAATCTGGAACAATGGAGATACAGGAGACACCAGTTCCTGCTTCTTCACTCGAGACAAACTTAAGTGGCTGTCGGCTGGCCACCGAAGGAAACGAGAGCATCCTACCCATTGCCAACGTAGAACGCGACGATGATTCATTTGCAGCCGCATCAGGAGCAGAGCAGCTGGAAGCAGCTGGAGTCCCGACACCTTTCCTCAGCACCAATGAACCACCGCTTGATTCCAGACGTTCAATGGACACCCAATCAGAGACTTCGACCCCGCTCGCAGCTGAAAAGTGCTACACGAACCGAGAGCTGGCAAGGATAGCACTGGTGGCTGCAAGCGTCTTGGACTTGACTGCTTCAGATGTCATCGACTGGCTAGCATGTAGATTCACGCACTTGCAAAAAGGTGAAGGGTCTTGGGAAAAAGGTATAAAGGCATCTCTGTCTACTTTTCCTGAGTTCTGTTGCCGTAAGATGGCAGGAAGACAAGGGTCAACAAAGTTCTATAGCTTCGTCAACTCAACTATGCGAGCACGGTATCAGAAAAAATACCACGAGTATTGTAGACCATCAAACTATGTCACCACTCCGCGAGCTAGTGATATAACCAGGGAACGAACATATGGTGCGAGAGCTACCAAAAGTGCTCCATCCCCGACGTTGACTATTTCTACGAAGCCTCGATCCGAACCTCGAGTTGTTATCTACACAAAGCGGCCAGTGAACAACACATCGAAGGATGATGATGGACCATTCATGCCTTTTGTACGGTCCGCCCCGCGGCAACCGTTCTCTTCTGACCACGATGTCAAGCGAGAAACCAGCTTCTATAAGATTATGTTGCACGAAGGAAAGTCGTCAATTGAGACGATGACACAAGCTGAAAGGGCTAAAAAGATTGCTGAAATCAAGGCAAGGCCTTCAAGAAAGAAATTTTTCGGGCCAGACTACCGATTAGCACATGTGCGGAAATATAGGAGAGAGGACATTCACAACGAGAGCGATGGGGCGTGGAAACCTCAACGTTTCAACGACAGTGAGAAGGAATCGCAGGCCAGCGAAGACTTTGCCGCGAAGGACAGCAAGGCAGCGAGAAGCCTGAAAGAAGTCTTCGGTTTGCCTGAAAACGCCATCCCGATGAACGACGAGCAGACTGAGTTGGCCTTTCGAGATGGGTCTCTGGTACGTACTCGCAAACTTAGGTCGCCAGTATCCCACTAAGACAGAGCAGATCAAGGGCAGGCTACCAAGGCCACGGCAAATCTACAGGGTCGGTAGGCTCTTTGCGGGCGAGTTGACTATTCGGGCCCTGTGAATGCGTTCACTTGGATGTGCGCTATAAACTGGAGCGGATGAATCTGCTTTTGTAGCTCTATACTTCACTGCTTTCAGCCAATTCAACTGCACTCATTATCCGCCTAGTCTTCTATTGCATCCACGTACGCAGCCCCCACGCCTACGTGACTTCAAGACCAGAACTAAGTCGGAAAATTAGAGACCTGGCGTCGGCCATGATTGACCCGTCAAGGTGCGGAAAAGCAACGGTGCGGAATTTGGCGATTCATGTCTTCGCGGCCGCGGATAACTGGCCCGTGCCATCCCAAGCTCCAAGCAGCCATCAGCCCTCAATTCCCCGCGCCTCGAACCTCCGCATCCCCGCCGCGAAATAGTGTAACCCCCTATCATGACCTTGCCATTGTCATAGCACGAACCCATCATGTCTAGCCCTCTCACGCCAATCTCCAGAAGCATTCCGCGCATCTCGCGGAGATGCATGCAATGCGGTGGGCAGCGCGACGGCCGCCACCGAGGAGCTCCAAGATGGATGAGCAGTGTGCCGGAATCGCGGGCGAAGAGACCGAAGACAGCCATCTTTTTTCCTGGTACGACCAATTCTATGCAGACGCTCAATTCGACTCCAGGCCTGTCAGGATGCTAATAATCAACAGGCCAGGGCGTACAGCGAGTGGGCATGTGCACGCCATGGCTCGAAGCCTTCCCAGGCACGGCGAAACCCATCCTCGAAGAAATCGACGAAACACTCAAACTCCCTCTCACCAAGGTCATAGAGTCAGGCACCAATGCCGAGCTTACCGAAACCGAGAACGCGCAACCGGCCATCATGGCCACCTCGATACTCATTCTGCGAGTCATGGAGCAAGACTTCGGCTTCAATCTCAGCGAGCGCATAGATGTCACGCTAGGGCACTCACTGGGAGAGTTCGCAGCGCTAGTAGCCGGCGGTTATCTGACCTTCCAGGACGCGCTGAAGATGGTGCGGCGACGAGCCGAAGTAATGAGCAAGTGCAGCCGCGAAGCCGTCGAGACAGAGGGCGGCGAGTTTGGCATGGTGGCATTGGTGTGTGAGTCCGAGGCACATATGCAGTCACTTATGAGTGGTATACGCGATTTCCTCGAGATATCTGGGCCCCACTCCAAGTCGGATTCCAAAGATGACCTGCCTGCCGTACAACAAGTCGCAGTCGCGAACATCAACTCCAAGAACCAGATTGTGCTGAGCGGCAGCATCGCCCGGATACAAACCCTGCTAACCAATCTACGCCAATTTGGCGGCCACGACCCTCGACATGTACGCCTGAAGTCCGATTCGCCCTTCCACAGCAACCTCATGAAGCCGGCACAAGAGACGATGAAGCGCATCCTCCACAAAGAACTCGAAGGAGGGCGCGACATCATCACCTGGCCAGGTCTCATGCCCTGCATATCGAATGTCTCCGGGAAGCCCTTCCAGAGCAAGGAGCAGCTGAAGGATCTGCTGGCACGGAGCTGTGTGGAGACTGTACAGTGGTGGAAGAGTGTCAAATACCTACATGAACAGGAGAAGGTCATGCGATATGTAGGCATTGGGCCGGGCAAGGTGGGAAGGAATCTGGTCGGCAAAGAGGTGGGCATGAAGGGGGCAGTCAAAGGTGGCGGCGTGTGGGGTATTACCAGTCCAAAGGAGATGGAAGAAGTCATTAGGGCGTTGGATGATACAGAAGATGTGGAAGAAGTTTGAAGATTGGACAGTTAGCACATGTCAAAAATCCGTGGCAGCTGGGAAGAAGCCTTAGAGCGTCAGGACGATATACCCTAGACGCAAGACCATGTCGAGAAGCTTGAGGGCTTGCTACTGCGACCTTGCCACTTCACGCTCAACAGTGCACGACACATCTCGGCACTCCCGTCAACTCAAGTCGACAAGAAGCCTCATTTACGCACCCTGTACGTTCATCCCAGCGTCGACTTGGATCCGCATACCAGTCATGCTTGTGTTCTTCGCCAAGAGCACGAATGCCGCTGCACAATCGTCCAGAAAGGTCTCGTGCTTCAATACTGCAACGTTCTTGGCAGCTGCAATCTTTTCCTCGGAATATTTTAGGCCCTGTTCCCTGTTGTCAGCACGTAGCTAGAGGAAGCCATGAAATGGTGGTGAATTTCTAAATGCAAGGCAGGCTAGGAAGGGTGAAGAAGAAAAGGAGAGGCATGTAGGGAAAGGGCTATGTACCCATTCTGTGAGAAGAAGGCCTGGTAGCACAGTGTTGACGCGGATCTTTGGTCCAACAGTGACGGCGAGGCATTTTACAAGGTGCAATTGCGCGGCTTTGGTGACAGAGTATGGCATACTGGACCCGCCTTGACCGATGGCCTATTATACCATATTAGCATCTTTAAAGGGCAGCGAAGAAGCTGAACGAATCAGAGCAAAAGGAGTTAAGTGGGAACATACAGCTATACTCCCCGTAGTAATCAATTGCCCACCTTCTGGGTTCTTATCAAACGTAGCTCTTGCCTCTGAAAGCAGCGCCTTAGGCACTTTGACGTTTGCAGACCAGCACCGATCCCACTCCTCTTCGCTCATGGACTCTAGATCTTTCCACTCGGAAAAGCGCGTCCAGCCCTGTTCATCGCGTCAACTCCACGTCACTGTACCCTCTCTACGTCGTGAAAGAGCAAAGGGGAAGAACACAGTGAATACATACAGCATTAGCAATAATAATATCAAGGCCACCTAGTTGCTGAATCGTGTCTTGCACCGCTCTCTTCGCTTCAGCCGTCGATGTCATATCCTACGCCACATAATTTGTCAATCACTTTCTCTTTCCCCCGTTCTTTAGGTTGAACGTATTTCTGTCCCAAGGCGGATTGGGATGGATAACATACCGCTTTGATAACTACAGCTTTGACACCCTGCTCTTCGCACTGCCGCTGCACGTTCTGCGCCGGCTCGACGCGGTTGAAGTAGTTGATAGCGACATTCGCGCCTTCCTTTGCAAACGTTATGCTGAGGAGTTCGCCGAGGCCGCTATCTGTGCGTCAGTATTTCTTTGACTACCCAGAATGCAAGCATGCGGACGTTGGGATGCAAAATCAGAGGAGGGTTGTTAGAAAGCAAGATTGCGTGTATGTGCTGGGTAGGTACGTACGCTGAACCCCCGGTAATGAGGACGTTTCTTCCTTTGAGATCGTACGGCATTGCGGATTTGCACGGGTGGACTTGTGAGTGCGGGGATTGGAATTAATGTATGAGAATGGTAAGGTCAGGAGTGAGAGAAGAATGGATATGGCTGTCAGCGAGAGACAGTGCTCTTTGCTTAGCAAACGGTGTACCGTAAGATGTGGGGCAGAATGAGCTACCGGAAGCTTCGTAGGTACACCCCGCCATCATTACTTATTACCGGGTTTAGAGTAGTCTGCCAACCTCGGTACATGATTCGGTGGCGTTTGAGCAAACGAGTGATGATTACTTTTTAAAGTTGAACCAGTCAGGGTGCGTCAAAGGGAATTTGGAAGCAACATTGAGAAAAGTAAACACACAATTGCCAACCATTGTACCCAACCCGTGTGCGCCCTCTGATTTTATAACCATCATCTACTCATGTTCAACTACAAAGGGCTAGTCGTTCTGAACCAGATTTACATGTTGTCAAAATCTAATCCCCAATCATCATCGCCACCACCACCTATGTCCATACTCATATCCATATCCATGCCCATCGCGCCCAAGTCTGTCATATCCAAGTCTGGCAAAGCACCCAAATCTGTGCTCAGATCACCAGTGCCCGCATCTGTGCCCATACCCATGCTAGCCAGGTCCAAGCCCTCGGTGCCAGTAAGCTCATCCATACTGCGCTGCAGTGCCTTGTTGTCCATATTGGAGATGTCTTCGACAATTGAAGCTGCTGCTGCGTCGTCGATTGCTTTGTTGATGTCGTCGGAAATCGTTTGGGATTGTATGTCCACAATATTGACGCTAGGTAAGTTGAGGGCTGGGGCTTGGAGACTAGCCTCTCCAAGTGAAGTGAGTTGCGCCTCGACGCGGCGGTGGAGACGGACGATTGTCTCCGCAGTCAGAGGATCGGTAGCAACCAAACTTGCGGCATTATCGAACTCCTGCTTGAGCATCTCGCGGAGGTTTGCACGTGTCCGTGGAGGCGCGGGAACGGAAATAGAACCTCCCACCCAATCTACAGATATGGGGCTGTCTTCCACCGTAGGTGAACAAATGATTGAAACGCCAATATCGAGTGCGACAGCACCATTGCCAGCGTTTGTTTGGGCTTTGACCTCATCCACAATAGCTCTCAGAGTCCGGTAGGTTCCAAGAATTTTCAGCGTCGCATAGATCTGACGGTGCGTGTAGCTCGGAGGATTCGGCTGTATAGACGCAGTCGGAGCCCACTGCGACAGCTGCTGCATTGTATGTCGTAAGGCCGTGTTCAGAGTACTATTTGGTGCGTTGGTCCACTGCTCTAATTCTTTCAAGGATGAATATACAGAGCGCTCGTAATGGCTGTATCCCTTGATGGCGTGCAAAAGAGGTTCGATATCCTTGCGGCTCGGATCACGCCGCTGCAGCGTGCGAAAACATTTCTCAAGACGGCTGGAGACGGTCGCCAGGATAGCAGAATGCATAGCTTGTGCATCTCCTGATGAAGGAGCCGCCAAAGTAACCTCCTTGAAGATTCTCATCACCGCGTCAAGATCATTGTGTGTTTGCTCAAGGGCGTAAGATGACAGCCATATCAAGCCGCCAATCAAGGACGGTAAGAGGAAGGTTTCCCCGAGGTCTATAAAGTGGTCAAACGCTGCAAAGCCTAAATCTGTGACAATTACTCACATTCCAAGCCACCCTTTACAACCTCAAAAGTGAGGACGCCTGTTGAACATGCAAGGACTGTCTGCCTAAAAAAGGTTGGAACGATGAGATAGAAGTCTTGTGGACGGCAGGAAGCGAACACGTCGTTGCTGAGGCCTTCCGTATTGGAGTCATAGAGCCCTTTCAGCCAGCTTCCAAGATGTTTACCCTGTTCTTCTGTCAATTCTTCGGGGGGGATTTTATTTTGACCTTGCTCAATGAGCCGGGCAATGAATGCGTTGTGGCCAATGCCAACATCATGGTAGGTGAGATCGTAACGGTATATAAATGCCATGACGAGCACGAGTATGGCGCCGAATTCATCATACACAGGCTGGTCCTCCCCTGGGAGTGTTAGAAGGGTTACTAGAGGGTTCAAGAAAGTTACCCTGATCGCTGTCGTAATGCCAGTCATCCAGGTATTGGCACAGTGGTTGAAGGATGCTAGCCGGTGATGAGAATTGAAGTATAACGTCCATTGCTTGCGGCTTTTTGAATATTAAGCAAGAAAGTTGCTTGAGGTACATGGTTGTTTGGGTCTCACAGAGATGCGATATGAACTGTCCACGCATTAGCAGATATGTCTCTTCACTAGAATGTATTCACACATCTGTGATCGCACCAACGATGGCACCAGCATTTCCATCGAGGTTTTCCAGCTCATCAATGAACATGCTAACTTTGTCAAAGTTATTTTTGCACTGATCAAGCAACTGTTTCCTGTCGTACTTGGTTTCCGGTGGGCCTTGCATGGGCGCTTCTCCTAGCAGTCGTTCAACAGTGCCCGCAGGAATAAGCCCGTGAAGCGTGCAAGCATTGAGAAAGTCTTGCCTCACATCAGAAAGCGAATTGTTGTTACCCATTATATCGTCGAAGCCTTGAGAGAAAGCTGGAAAGGCATTGGGGTCCACGTGACTCAGCGCCTGGGTAATCCAAAGCTCTGGCGTCATCGGAAATATGGATGCAGATATCTGTGAGATGAGAATGGGGACTTTGTTGATGAGGAAGGATTTGAGGTAGAACATTGTTTGGGCAGGTTCGCTTCGGTACATGGCATTGGCGAGGAGGTCGAAGGCAGCAGTAATCAAGTCTGTGGCCATATTTTGGGGATCATGCTTGACAAGTAAGCCAAGGAATCGAACATGGAGCAGCTGCTGTTTACCTTGTATCGTGAATGTAAGTAATTGACAATGGTGAAATCATCCGTGAGCGGCCTCGCAACAAGCTTAGAGGAGTCAGCTGCGATAGATACAGATGGCCTAGGAGGATTACCAAGGAGTTCAAGAAGATATAGAGCCCGGCTCTCGTGTTCAGGATAGGGAGGTCCATGACCGCTTCGAGCTGGAGCGCGGCAACTTCAAGACCAGTGTTCTCGCTCGCTTCACCATCAATAGTGGGAAGCTTGTCATAGAAGTCATGTTGTTTTTGGGAAATTTCCAGCCTACTAGCGAGCTGCAATGAGTTTTGAGACCCAACTGAGTTGTGAGACAAGAATGGGATGAAAGACGACAATGACTGTGTGAAGCTCTTGCGGATATCTAGAGCTTTGTAAGCACCGTCATTTACAAATTCGACGTGAAATAGCCGCGAGACTGAATCAATGCATTATGAACCGAGATTTTCGCCTACCTTTGCCTTTGGGATTATTTAAAATGGCGAGAATCTTTGGGTTCTCTATAATCCCGACCACGAGTACACCAAGACCCTCCCGGACATTGATGGACTGTTGCTGCGGCTGCTGTTGAATACCAGCCATGGCTTGAATCATGGTATCGCTGGTGTGCGAGGTTACCATTGCCTGCATCCATCTCGTCACGACGATCAGGGTTCTGATTCCTTCGGTGTTATTGATAGGGCGTTCGTCGGCTGCAAAAGCCTTGTGCAGGCGATGAAAAACAATTTCCTCTAATTCTGGCGGGTTGTTCCATTGTGAGTCTTTGGGCGCGGTCTCGTCGCCCGCCTTTGGGAGCCGATCCTTTGAAAACGAGAATGTCGAAGATAACACGTCCGCAGCATCGACCTTTTTCAGAGCCAATAGCTGCTCAAGGTAAATGACCACACGCGGATCGATGCTACTTGCTCCTGCAGAACGCGGCCGAAGTAACAAGGCAGCAAGCTTGCGGCCGGGGAGCGGTGACCTTGCGTGTAATTGCGCGACTGCTGCGGCGAATAGATCTGCCTGAATGCGGCTTTCAAGGCACCGATCCAGAAACAGAGTCCACTCTTTGACCATGGACTCCATAATCCATTAGCAATGTCCAAACGGCTAGCGACGCCGGGGGTTTGGCTGAAATGATATTGAAGCGTGACAAGGTCGGCGAAGGGTGAAAGATGGCGGTCGCTGATCACTGGCCAGACTTGGCAGGCACAGCTCGCGCAATGAGGCTGGCACGTTCAAAGCGCAAGTCTAACCGAGGGAGATCGGCCCGGATCAGCATGCATTTCTCTCCCACAAAAAGGTCGCCGAGCTTATTGTGGAAACTATATTGCGCGTGTTGATGCTTCAAGTAATGGCTCCAAGCCGACATTCCTATTGTGTAACCCACCCTCCCAAGTTGGCCAGAATTGTGGCTGGTGACATCCGCTCGGTCAAACGCGTGTGACAGGGTCATTGCTTATTGCGCCGACTCAAGCCTCACACCCTTCTGTATACGTGTTGGTGGGTAGTTGAAAAGGTATTGTTAGGCGGATATACGAGTCCGTATTTCAGCTCGTATTTATACACAAGAATGATCGCTATGCAGCCCTAACCGCGAGTAATGCCTTGTTGCTAACCCCAGCTCGCGCGATTCCAGCGATCCTGTCCGCGCGTCTCTGACGCGACCCATAAAACATGATATCTCACAAACGCTACAAAACGCCATTACCCCAAGACTTAGCTTTCAGGATCCGCGGCGACGGGCATCTGGTAATTGATCGTCGGCATCCGGCGCCCGCGGACCCACCATCCAATCCTCCATGGCAAGCCACTGACTCCAAGTCTTCTCCGCTCCCTCGATCTCGGCCAATTGTACTTCTTGCAGTGGCTTCAGGAATGGGACCGACTCGTGAGGAGACATGTCGTATTGGCACTTGACCTTTTCCCACCCGCCGCTCTTGGCTGCAAAAAGGTAGTTGCGGCGCTCACATTCGTGCATTGGGCCTACACCCTTCCTCCAGTCCTCGCCGAAGAAGCCATGCATGATGCCTGAGCTGTCCATTCCCGTGATGACAAGACGCCGTATGTAGGGTATCAGGGAGACCCATGCAGGCGCCGGCTGACCTCGCGAATTTGTAACAGGGCCTTGTCGGGGCCAAGGCATGTTGTATGCGGCTGGGCCAGATGAATGTGAGAGGGGGCCGGACGCGCTCACGAGAGGGTTCGACGTCCATTGAAAGGGTAGACAGATGTTGATAAGGGCACAAACAGCCTGGACGCCGTTGTCATGCTGGGCATGGTCGAGGAAAAAGCGTTGGCAGCTCTGATAGGCGGGATGCCAGTCGAAGATGTCAAAGGCTGGCGTTGAGACTGCATTCTGCGCCGACGGCGATCCGCCTGATGATGTGCTCGCACCGCCTGCAAATGTTCCTCCTCTTGACGGGACGGTTGGGTACCCAGCGGGAAAATTAGTGGTGAAGCCTGGCTGGCTCGTCATGGTGAGAGCAAAGCTACAGTTAGGAACAATAAATTGTCAGCAATGCTGGAAACTCCAGTTTTATGAGCTCGCGCCTCACCAAAATGAGTAAAACGGCAGCAAGTAGAGTAATCCAGGGCCGCGCTTTGTTAGTCAAGGCTGGCGGGCTCAGATCTCCAGGTCACAGGGTCATCAGGGTCTAGATCTGAGATTCGAGTGAGGTAGTCAATGACGACAGAAAGCTGCGGGCTGAGAAGGCCGATGCTACTTATCGCGAGGGGGAACGAGGGAACTATAACTGGGCACTATAAGGGAAATTTATGCTCGCCGATCCTGAAAGTATGGTGAGGCTCACAAGGACTTGTACGGGGTGGCTTCGGTCGACGCCGCCTATACTCCCGCAGGCTATCGAAGCCTTTGGGATTAGGCCTGGCGGAGATCAAGTCGAGAGCCACCGCTTGGCTCGGATTGATCCTGTCTAGGATGAGGAACGGATGCCTCATCAAGCCGCGCCAATGAGAGGGCGCGATGCCCTGCCCTAGTGAAGGTTCCTGGGGCGTGGCTTTACAGTTCGCGCACGAAGCATGTTGGCAGCTGCAGAAATGGTGTATTACGACTGCAGATCGTCGTCAACACTGCGACGGGTAGATACTGTTGGTTGCTGGCGATATTCGCTTCAGCTGCTCGCTGCCCTCCTTTTCCACCTGCTTAGTGGAGCGTCTGCGACGATGAGCAAGTGTCGCATGCCCCTGGAGGCAGCGTCGGAGCCGCCGAGGAAAAGATCTAGACGCCAGCAATCCAGCCCTCGCAGAAAGCACAACAAAGCCTCGACAAGTTTTTCGGCATCCCAGCAGGGCTTGTGCTGAACTCTGACAGGCGCCTCAAACGCCTCTACTTGCGAGTCTCGTCAAACGCGGTAGAGGAACCACTGGGGTGGCTGCCGTTGTGTTCCAGGAGCGTGGATCTAATGCACTGTCATCTCGTCCAGGATTACTCAGAACCTCTGGCATCAGTGGCTGCTAAAATGAATATAATGGTCGCCGATATCCGTAGCCCTATGAGGCTGCACGGCTCGATTTGCAATTCAATTGTGCCACACGCTGTCCCTTTACAAACTGCGCCTAAGCGAACACCGTGGTCGCGTAGCGAGCAGTTCGAAGGAGCGCAGGAGAGGCAGCCCCATTTCGGCAGCGACTACCACGAGTACACTAGTCACCAAACACTATGGGCTGCTTCGCCCCGTTCGACCTCGTTGCTTTTCTGTGTGCAACGCGTCGTTCACGTCAAGTCCAGCTGGTCAAGGACAAGAAGATTTGCACAGCCATAGTTGCTAAGACGTGCATATGCACCCACAGCCCTAGCCACAAGCGAGTGATGATGACACGGTTAATTCGCCGAGCATGTCCATGCTGCACCACCCACTTCTGCTACTATCGTGGCTGGCCTCTTGCAGCATCGAAACTCCTATTTCGATTTGTGCACGGCGCGCTCTTTGCGTATCAAAATGGCACAGCCTACATTCTCATTGGCTTCGCGCACAAAGGCGTGTAGCATAGCCCTCGCGCACCAATGTGCCCATGCTGACCCTAGCAGCTTTCTAATGGCTTGTCTATGCCGACCATCCACCTTGGTGTCTACCTGACGTCCGGAAAGGAGACGTACCAGGCGGTCCGATGGGCGCTAGAGGCATGCTTTTCCTGTTCCTGGCCGTCATCTGATGTCGTACTTACACTAGCAGGCCGGATATCGAGGGTAAGTCGTCATACGCAGTACATGCCAGCCCTGTAGAACGATTGACGAATGGCGCATGCACCAGCGTCGACTCAGCTCAGATGTAAGCAACGTCCATGTACGAACTGCATGTGTTCCAGTGACTGACATTGTCTCTGCTACGCGCAGGTACCACAACGAGTCAGAAGCAGGCAAGGCCGTTCTAGACTTCCTGGCAAGCGAGGCTAATACAGAGTCTCTCACGCGCGAGCATGTCCACTTTACATCGAAGCTGGCATCCAACTCGGCGTATGACGCGGCCCGTAAAGCTATCAAAAGATCCGTAAAGGAATGCGGTCTTGGCTACATTGACCTGTTCCTCCTGCACTCGCCGTACGGTGGCAAGAAAGCACGCCTTGACAGCTGGAGAGCTGTCGAAGACGCAATCGATGACGGCGAGGTCAAGATTGGAGGCGTCTCCAACTACGGAGTGAAGCATGCAAGTCGCCCCCCTTTATGATTCCATTGCGGCCGCCCGCCATGCTTGATGACCTACACTGAGCAGGGATGGAGGATATTCATATTCTTCCACCACTTGGCCTTCTGTGATACCGTCAGATATCCGCGGACTGATTGACTGCAGGTCTCTAATTTGGGACAGCCTAGCTGACGATAAATGCAGCTGCAAGAGCTCATAGACTCTAAGCCCAGGATTCCCCCAGCAGTAAACCAAATCGAGGTGCATCCGTTCAACACGCGGACAGACATCACTTCCTTCTGCCAGGAGCATGGCATTGTGGTTGAGGCCTACGCGCCGCTTGTCCGAGCCTTGCGAATGAAGCACCCCAAGATTGTGTCCCTCTCCAAGAAGTATGCGTGCACTCCAGGGCAGCTGCTGGTGCGTTGGAGCCTCCAACACGGCTATGTGCCGCTGCCAAAGAGCGTGAAGAAGGCGCGAATCATTGAGAATTCGGAAGTTGGGGGATTCGAAATCGACGACGCCGACATGAAGACGTTGGATGGGCTGGACGAGTATCTGGTCACTGGTGAGTACCTGCCCTTGCTCCTAAGCCATCTGAAGTGCAATGTAACGAGCGACTTCGGCGACATGGACGCTCCATATGCTTGCAACTGCGCTGGGGCACGCTGACTGATGTTGCTCCTCTCCAGATTGGGATCCTACCGACTGCCCGTGAGTGTGGCGGACAGAGCGTGACGGGCGTGGGGGTGTGTGGTCAGCTCGTGGAGGGGCGCGACACGGCTGTGGGAGGTGCTGGGCAGGGCTGGGTCCGAGACAGTGGTCTGTAGGCGCGGAATCTCACGTAGCGAACAATTCACGGCATCTCCGCTGCAGGACAGGCTGGGGCCATGGATGATGTCGCGTGCATGCATGTCAAAGAAAAGCGTGTGGCCCTTGCTCGTGCGGGATCGCTCGCAATTTCCCGCGGCTCCCACCCGGACCCTGAGCGAAGGCTCAACGTAACATGGACGCGACCGACGTCGGCTTCTTTGGTTGCCCTGGAATGACCCTCGAGAATTACCATCTCGCTATGAGCCCTGGATTCGCCGAAGCCCGCGCGAAATCACGTGCAGCGCCCCCGCGATAGACCGGCCGTCTGTCTCATTGGTCGGTTTCTCTTATCAGTGAAAAGAACACACCACAGTACTATCAAGATGGCGTCCAGCAAACTGCCATTGACCACTAGAAGCGCCCCTCCAAGGACAATCAATCGGCCTGTGACGTTTTCAAAACTGTAGATGCTCATCCCGCCAGCGGAAAAGAGCTCTAGCTGAGCTCTAGCTGCCCTGCTACTACATATATATATATATACAGTCTCCTGCTCTTGCTTTGTTCTCGCTCACTTCTTCCAACTCTGCTTATCAGCTCCATACCTAAGAAATTACACTTGCAATCCACAATGTCTGAGCCCGAGTTTGAGCAAGCCAGGAAGGGTATGTACAACATCAAGGCACTTGCTCAGTGGCCCTCAACTGACCCCTTACAGAGCTCGTCTCCACCCTCGAGTCCTCCTCCCTTTTCCAGAAGAACCCCGAGTACAAGAAGGCCCTCGAGGTTGTCTCCATTCCCGAGCGCATCATCCAGTTCCGCGTTGTTTGGGAGAACGACAAGGGCGAGTGCCAGGTCAACAAAGGCTACCGCGTTCAGTTCAATTCCGCTCTCGGCCCATACAAGGGTGGTCTTCGCCTCCACCCCAGCGTCAACCTGTCTATTCTCAAGTTTTTGGGCTTCGAGCAGATCTTCAAGAATGCGCTCACTGGCCGTATGTCATGTCTCAGTCAGCTAGAGCCAAAGCAAGAATGCTAATGACCGCTACAGTGAACATGGGCGGTGGCAAGGGTGGCTGTGACTTCGACCCCAAGGGCAAGTCTGACAATGAGATCCGCAAGTTCTGCGTCTCCTTCATGAGGGAGCTCAGCAAGCACATTGGTAAGTTTCGCCCCTTAGCGTGTTCTTTCCAACAGCCTCAGTGGGGCCATGCGCACCCTTCAACAACGGTCCCGCATACATTCCCGATAGCAGACCAACCGGAATGAGTAGGCCTATCTGGCCTTATCGTTTCATCTGCCATGCGAAATGCGCCGTCGGTGCTGCGAGCAGCTGTTTGTCGTACTCCACTTGGAACATTTTACTTACGTAAATGACAGGCGCTGACACCGACGTACCTGCGGGCGACATCGGCGTAGGAGGTCGCGAGATTGGTTACCTCTTCGGTGCATACCGAGCACAGCGCAACCGCTGGGAAGGTATCCTGACCGGCAAAGGCGGATCCTGGGGAGGCAGCTTGATTCGTCCCGAGGCCACGGGCTACGGACTCGTCTACTATGTCGAACACATGATCAACTACGCCTCCGGCGGAAAGGAGTCTTTCGCCGGAAAGAGGGTTGCCATCTCTGGTTCCGGCAACGTCGCCCAGTTCGCCGCCCTCAAGGTCATCGAGCTCGGCGGAACCGTCGTCTCCTTCAGCGACAGCAAGGGCGCCTTGATCGCCACTGACGACAAGGGCTTCACCGTTGAGACCATCAACCAGATCGCCGCCATCAAGTTGGAGCGCAAGGCCTTGACTGCCCTTGAGAACCACACCTACAGGTACGTTGAGGGTGCCCGCCCCTGGAAGGAGGTTGGCAAGGTCGACATCGCTCTTCCCTCAGCGACACAGAACGAGGTTTCCGAGGACGAGGCCCAGGCTCTCATTGAAGCTGGCGCCAAGTTCATCGCCGAGGGCTCCAACATGGGCTGCACCCAGGAGGCCATTGACGTCTTTGAGGCTCACCGTCGTGAGAAGAAGGGAGAGGCTATCTGGTACGCTCCCGGCAAGGCCGCCAACGCTGGTGGTGTCGCCGTCTCTGGTCTTGAGATGGCTCAGAACTCTCAGCGTCTGTCTTGGACCTCTGAGGAGGTTGACGAGAAGCTCAAGGGTATCATGAAGGATTGCTTCGAGAACTGCTTGAGCACCGCTAAGGAGTACTTCACCCCAGCTGAGGGCGAGTTCCCATCCCTTGTTGGCGGTGCCAACGTGGCTGGTTTCCGCAAGGTCGCTGCTGCTATGCACGACCAGGGCGACTGGTGGTAAATGGCACGCCGCTGAGCGGGTTGTCTCTGTACATGATATTTTACGATACCTTCACTTGGGCATGGCGTTTGAATGGAACGGACGCTGCTATGTGTAAATAGATACCTTAACGAATACAATGATTAAAATAATCTTTCGTTCTATGAATTGTTGATTTCCTGCCTGTATTCGCAATTCACCTTATGCACTTTCAAGTATGAGGTCTTTTTCCCACACAGGCACAATCACAACTCAATTCACGATACTCAATGACCCCATCACTACATCACGCGCAAAGTAATTCCCCAATATCTATCACGTCGCCATCATTAACAGCACACCCTCCTCCGTCGCGTCGCAGCCCCTCCATACCCCGCGATCCCAACAAAAAAAACAATCAAACCAAGTCAAAAAAATAAAACAAACCCCACCAACACAAAAAAAACACGCCAGCGACCATAGCTCATTACCCAACCAGGCTAGTCCCCCCAACACAATATGACCAACCTGTCGCAGTCACGCCGGGCCGACATGGGGTGTGCGTACGCGAGCCGCGCTTCCGCGTCGTACATATCAGGTGTAGGAATCGAGTAACGCAGCCGCCGCGTGGGTTCGCGTCCCTTGCTGTGCGGCGGGCGCCGTACGAGGGAGGGCCGGGCCCGGGGGCGGGATATGTTTCGTGAGACGGGACTGTGGGGTCTTGGGGGTGTTCGATATCGGAGGGAGGAGTGGTTCGGTCGGGTGATGTAGGGGCATGGGGATAGAGGATTGTCGGGCGTTGTAGGGGTGGGTATGGGAGGGTAGGTGTGGGTGGGTGCGGATGGCGACGGGGGGTTTTGGATGGGACTTTGATTGCACTGGGGTTTGACTTTGTGTTTTGCTATACTGCAGTGGGTAGGCTGTGTTTTTGACTGAGTGTGTGGTGAGGCAGGTTTATATCACGTGTGCCAACTGCGCTGTAGCATTGTGTCTGCCTCGACTTGTAAGGAAACTGAAGTAGGGAATTCTTACGTATAGAATGTAAAGACACTTTATACTATTGGAATCATCCGTCACCCAAGGATCGTAGTCCACTCTTTCAACAGTTCATCAACTTCATCATTCTTCTGCGAATCCACCCCAGTGTCCACCCGCAGCGGTACACTTTCAGGCGCAGACACTTTACTATCGCGAGAATAAGACATCTCGGAGGCGAGTCTCGTATAAGATCTCTGTGCCGAACTTGCTTTAGTCTTTGTTTGTTCAAACGACACTACTGGTATTCCAACCCCCGGTCCAAATGAATCTCCACTAGGAATATATGTGGCCGAAGTCGATGGCTTCGAAAAGGAGCTACTGGGCGGTTCTGGAGGCATTATAGGGCGAGTCCAGTTTCCATAGTTCTGCCTCTGGTTTGGTGGCAAAGGAGCCGGAGCCGGTTTTGGTGGGGGCGGAGGAGGCATGCTCATAAAATCAGCTGGGGGAGGACGCGGAAACGGGGTTGGAGGCGGTAGTGAGATATCCTGATGCTTTCCCGTCTCTTTGGGGAGCCGATCACGAGAAGTTGGCGACGACGGCCAGATATACACATTGTCATCCGACTCTGTCTCGCTCGTCCCAAGTGATGCTTCGAAGGCCATCGGATACTTCTGCTTTTGCCTTACTCGTTCGATTTTAAGCTTCCTTGATCTTTCCTTGCTCTTCTCTGGCATCCGCGTTGTTGGGCCCTCCTCAACTGTCGGGGTCACGTTTTCATCATGGCGGTCTTCTTTTACAGAACCAACCTCCTTCTCCGAGCCATGACTCTCATCGGCCCTATCTCTCTTATTAGTTTCATTGCGAGCTTCCCAGTCTAGAACAGACGGCTCCATATTATCTTCCATGTCGTTCAGAATGTCGTCTGGCGTTACGGACCGATGACCAGAGCGGTTTTTATCCGATTCCGACGATGGCTTTCCTGATTTGTCTTCTGACTGCGCATTGGCTGGTGAATATCTGGGCGATGTAGGAAGGTAATTAGGAGACGCGGGAGCGTAGTGGGGAGAGGTTGGAGAGTAACAAGGCGACGTTGGAGAGAAATTGGGAGAGGTGGGAGAGTATCCGGCAGAGATAGGAGAATAGTTGGGGGACGACTGATGCACACCAACCAAGTCCATGTCGTCCATGTCGGCCATGTGCGACCTAACCTCAGTTTCTGTATCTCGGGGCCCATGTGAATTGATGTGAGAGAGGGGATTCTTGCCCTTGGCTGATTGCAAAACATCATCCTTATTTCCCTGCGCGACTCCAAGGACGTGATTGGAACGCACTGTCTCGAATTGCATAATGATGGTTGCTCCTGGCTCAATGACATGGTCCCAATACGATGGCAAAAGTATGTTGTCGTCAAGATCCATCAAGTTGAATTTTCCGTCCAATACGTTCTGCCTCCATTCGTCGTCATGAAGGTATGCATGCTTGATGACATCGTGCATCCCCTAAAAAAGTTTCAATATCTGCCCTGTATGCTTGATGTAGCAAACTTACCTGCCAAGTACTGCCGACCTGAAATGGGATAGTATATTTCTTGCCACGCGTGTCTTGGAATTTCACAGGAGCCTGACGTATAGCTGGAGACGGCTTCATGGCTTGCTGTTTTTTTGCCTCTTTGAGCTTCATCTCCGCTCTCAGTTCTGCTGCCCTCATTTCTGCTTCAATTTCACGTTTTCTTGCAGCTACATGACGTGCTGTCTCTTCCGCCGCTCGTAAAGCTTCGTATTTTTGTTTCATATTCTCTCTTTCCTCTGCTCTTGCTTTCACCACAGCCTCTTGGATTGCCTTTGAGAAATCAGCATCACTTGGCGCTCCGCTTGGATATTCACTATGGCCTAGAGTGCTCCCAGTCATAGTTCTCTGTATCTCCATCTCAATGGGTCTACTCCTTTCTTGTGCAGCCTTACCGCGGCTGTTAGCCAGCAAATGAATATCTAGCTGTTTGGAACTGCCAAATAGGACGCTGTCGAGATGGCCACGAGCACGAAAGTATGATCCTACAAGACTTTGCTGATGTTCTGAGTGATCGTCTCCATCAACTTGTTTCTTCAGAACCTGTTGTAGGGTTTCAATATTCTCCAGCAAATTTCGTATATGTTGGACGCATTTTCCAAGGCTTTCAGAATTAATACTCGACCCAATGGCCGAAGCCGACATAGTAAGAGCGTTGATAGAGACATCATCTTCATTTTCTTTGTCTGTTTCTTGATCATCGTCCATCATAGTGCTGCCGTCGCTGATACTGTAGTTCTTCAATGACTCTTCGTATCTTTTCGTCGACTTTCTCTTGTTCTCGAGGAGCTCCTTGATTTCCTCTCGTTGCTTTGCTTCGGCTTCCCTGTCGAGCTTCTTTGAGGCGACTTGGTGCGCATGAGTGAGCACTTGCATCAAAAGTTGCAACGTACTCTTGAGCTTGTCAATGTGATTGCGCAGCAGTTCGATCTTATTGTCCCTGAAAGGCAGCATAAATCGACCCAGCGTGTTCTTCTTGCTCTTTTTCAGGGTGGCATCTATTTCTGCAAAGACAGAAGAGCACTCCTTCATCGTGTCATTCGCCGTTTTCAGCGCGTTTTTGGATATGAGGTTTGGCACCTCATCTTGCTTGAACACGCTACCCAGCTCTTCGATAACAAAACTTGTTAACTCTATTTCCTTGGCGATACCCTTGATCCTGCGATCAGCTGTTGCAACGCCATCAGCATATTGGTATAGCGTCTGAGATAATTTGAGACCCGCTCCGGCTACCTGAATGACGCTGGCAATGAGCCCTAATGTCTCCGCCATGGTCACGTTGCATGCAGCTAAAGGCGGGCCAGCCCCTCTCTCATACCGGGAAGTAAAACGAACAAAAAGATGTACGTGGTTTCGTCGTTCTGAGTAGAGACTGGAAGCGATGCGTTAATTAGTTTCTGTCCGGATGCCGGCTTGACGTGAGCGGGGCTGAGGCTGAGCTGAGAAGATCCTCATTCTATACGAGTTACATATTGGGTTTGTACCACTATGGTTTGAAGACCCATCCCTTCATGAATGATCATGTACACTCTTTGGTCAAACAGAGCATCTCTGATTAGATGATTTCTATACAAAGACATGAGCTACGCCTTCTCCTGCAGGGCTGGATTCAGATGTGGCTGGAGTATTTACTAAATCGAAATAGGAAACGCGCCATTTCGAAACCTGACATTGCAATCTTGGAAATCCTGGAACCCTGAATACGCCATCGGGAGCGAAAACCCCTGCACATTGGCTTTTGTCGACATCCACTGGTTCATGGATCGCCGGTTTGGGCTTGTGTGATTGGATGCCACACCTTCCTTACGCCACACACTGTAGTATGACCTCATATGATGATGTTTGGCGGGCACAGAGTCCTTCTATGGGGTCTGACGATGATACATATGCCATCCCACAGCAATTGACTCGCTCTCTGGCATAGTAAAATATTTCGAGGGCCATCGAGGAAGCTCCCTATCTTTACAATCCTCGTCTTGCCAGAGGCACGAAAGCAACATCCAAGATGGACGATAGTTTTCGTCAACCTGCCAAACTGCAGAAGCGAAAGAGTCGGGAGCGACAAGAACTTGCCATGTCTGGCGGTCTAGGTGGCCAACCGGCGAACTCATCGCAGCCGCTGGCTCCTGCGGATAACATGTCACCTACCGACAAGGAAAAGAAATCAAAATGGCGCATGTCTAATCCTTTTCACTCAAAAGACAAGGGCAAGGAAAAAGACGTCAAGGATGTCCAAGACAGAGAGCGCAAAGACACTGCTGATCGAAAAGATGTTCCAGAGCGGAAAGACCTCTCAGACACGAACACCAACGGCGACTCAGCGTACTATAGTAGCGAGGCCAATACTAGTGCGAACCCCAGCTTCGCGAGCAACCCACGCCCAATTTCTGGGGAACAGTGGCACCCACCACCGTCCAGACCCGATGCTCCCGTAAACTCAAACAATCCGCCGAATGCCACTTATCACAATCCACCCAATGCACATACGCATGATACACTTGCCCCACCTCAGGCACTTCACAGTCGCTCAAGTCAGGAAAGCATGGGCAGAGAAACGTATCGAGATGCAGGGTCAGGTAATATTGTCACAGTGACAACCACAACAACTACAACGACTACGACTACAACTGGTCCGGGAGGATCCACCACTGTGGAACAGCCTGTCGGCAGCAAAGGCACAGGTAGCATTACCAACACATCTGGCCCGAGTCCACCCTCTCCCGCTTCTCCACTGCCTCCTAACCATCAACATCACCAAACTCCTGGACTTCCCACCCAATCGTCGGTTCCTGAAAGGCTAACCCCACCAATGCCTACGCACTACCAGCAAGGCCCTGGACCATCTCCCGAAGTTTCGAGATTTGAGGAGCCATCTCCAGCCATACCAAACAAAAGTAATATACGGAACAGACTGGAGTTGGATTCTGTGTCTCCTGCAATTCAACGACCAAATCCCATGGATAACACAATCAGTCCTGTCACACCCAGTAGCCCTGGGCGTGCAAATTTCTCATATCCTGCTCGACAACCTCCGCAAGGTGTGCCCCGACAAGTACCGTCTCAGTATGGAGCACCAACACAGCAACCAGAGGTACCTCCGTTGCCTACGAACTTCCAATCTGGTGTCGGATACAACGACCCCAACCATCCGTTACCGGCCAGATCAAGTCATGATGGGCAGAGGCAGTCTACCCTGGCAAATCTCAAAGCGGCGGCTGCTGGTATTCACGTAAGATTTTACCCTTGACACCATCACTCGAGATTATAGGCTGACTCTATTCTACTACAGGGGGCTGGTGAAACCCTTCGTGGCACCTTCAACGACACTTTCGATCGACGCAATCCAGCAGCACATGCTAAGAATCAAGCTATTATAGATGCAGGTCGTTCTGAAATCGAAGCTGCTCGTGGTTCACAACAGCAGCGTCCGCCTGCGACGGCTTTACCCCCAAGTCCTACGAAAACACCATATTTGGGACCACCCGTATCTGGATCCCAGATCGAGGGCAGGAGTGGAAGTGGAGGGAGACTGGGCAATATTATGAAGAAGATGAAAGAGGGCCCGTTAGCTAATAACAGGGATGGCACAGTAGGACAAACAAGGTAAACCCAAGAGAAACGGGCTAAATCTTGTAAATATCGGATTTGTGCGCGTTGGTAATGGGATATTGTAATGGTAATCTAAGCAACGCCCCTGCTACATCCAGTTTTTGGTATACGAATTAATGGATGGACCTATTTGAATCCTCTTCTGACAACCATGTGAGTTCTACTTAAGACATAGCAGACTCAATGACCAGCAGTACCAATTCCAAATATATTGTCGACGAACGGTTAGGCTTTGGTTCGCTATATTGTGCGAAAATTAGCGCATAACTTAATATCTATTTCGTGCGGAGTTAAAGAATGGGCTAGTGTAATTGTATATTGGCTGTTCTAGTATATAACAAATAATCCATCGAAATGGGTGTCGTATCAGTCAGGCTGGATCTGAGCACTCGAGTGTACAACAGATAGAGAACTTGGCATCGGCCATGCAAGGTGATATCAGTAGAAAGATGACATGTGGCATTTTTATCAATGCCCACTTATTGACCCACAGCTTTTATAGCTTTGGCATGGTAACCGGTGATAGTAGCTGGAAATGCTAGGCACAAGAAAGTAGTGGACACAGTTGCAGATGTTGAATACATTCATTACTTATTCTAAACGCTCACAACGTAGGGTATCGTCGATCATATCATACACTCATGCCAGCGTAATAAGTCGCTCGCAAATAGCAATGGAAACCTCCTAATCATACAGGTCATAACATCTCAATCCGTCTAGTAGACATGGCGAGCATTACGGCCATCAGTGCCGTGCATGCGGCGGGTGCCCGCAGCCTAGTGAATGTTAGTATGGATCGATGTTAACTTGGCACTGATGTTAATATACCTTGAGGCCTGGGCGGCGAGTCAAAGAACCCCTCAGCTTCATCAGAGCACCGGACACCTTGTCACCCATGGTAGCATGGCGCTTGTGGTGATGAACTGGGGCAGCGTGGTGACCGCCATGGGTTTTGGTAGTCCTGGTGGTCGTGGTAGTAGTAGTTGTTGTAGCGGGACCACGGCGTGTGGTTCGCTTGGGGCCTAGGAGTCTGGTCTTGAGGCTAGGTTTGGCACGAGTAGTGCGAGGAGTGGTATGGTGGACACGAGTAGTGCGGGGAGCAGAACGGCGCATGATAGGCATGTTGATTGATGTATTGTTGGTTGAAGTTGAAAGAGGAGGTTTGAGTATTGTAGAAGACTTGAAGTGCTCTGGATGCTTGTGATGATTGTTTGTGTTGTAATGATAGAATTGAATGCAGTGATACTGGCCTTACTCTTATACAATGAGAAGAGACGTCTTCGGACCTACCCATCCCACCATCTCATACAGTGAAAACAAGTTCTCCATACTCAATTCCCCAGAAATGGCCAGGATCAACGGGCACAGCACAAGGGTACGTCATGCAGGGACACAAGAGCTCGTGGCGCATGACGTCGAATGTCTTATTCGGGATCCAGTGTGGCTTGTTTCATTTCGACAAAGCTTCCAGAGCGCAGCCATCTTGAGCGATGATGGGCGTTTTGCCAGGGTATGGGGATCGGGACGCTGGAACATAAGGCGCGAGGCTGGATGCGGTCATAGCGCAACGCTAAAAATCAGGGTCCAGCCCAGCCGGACTACGTCACACTACGCGAATAGCTTTATATCGTCATCGCAGGATCGAAGATGCGCAGTTGTGATTGATGAACTTGTTAAACAAGCTAAACTTGAGCCAGCCGCTTACCCGCATTTTGTTTGGAGGCAGGAACTGACGTGATTTGGTGACGTCCGATAGCCACTACAACACAAACATTGGTGGGATTTCTGGTGAGGAGTGCGCACATCATCCTCACAGGCTCTTTCAAAGCATGTTCTGTTCCCGAGCATGAACCTTCAAACAATTTTGCGAACGATGAAAATGTCGATCATATGACTAGGCGAGCCGTTCGATCAGTCGAAGCTAAAGGTTGGACTGAAGTGGCTTTCAGCGTTTGTGGAACGTGCGCCACTTCACTGTCTGCGAGCAATGACTCTCCTGGCGATTGAGAGTCTTCAAAAAATATTTGAGAGTATATCACTCTTATCTATCTATTCCATCACTTTCTGTCACATTTCTGCGAGGAGCAGCTCCACCTTAACACCATTAGCATGTTCTGACAGTGTTGTGATGTCACCCAAAATCATGAACGTCAATAAAAGTGTTCCTTTGAACAATACTTACACATTGCTTGTGAACCTCTGAATTCGAGAAACCATATTGTTGAAGTCACTAGAGATATATAATTTCATCTCGAACCTTGCTAATTCACACAATGTCTTCAAACAAGGGTCAATTCGAGCAGGGTACGTCTATACCAAAGCCATCCTTATTTCTCTTGATTAACCAGGACCACAGGCTATCAGCCTGAAGTACAGCACCAAGAAGTACCTGGCCTTCAATCTAAGCTCAACCCCAAACCTCACGTCGACCATCTCCCCCTTCCCCATGGTGGTAGCGAGCTCTACAAGGCTGCTGGCAAGCTCAAGGGCAAGAAGGCCCTAATTACAGGTGGTGATTCGGGTATTGGTCGCTCGATAGCAGTGCTCTACGCCATGGAAGGTGCCGACAGTTTCATCGCATATCTACCTCAGGAGGAAGAGGATGCCAAGGAAACGGTCAAGTTAGTCGAAGCAAAGGGTCAGAAGTGTTACACATACTCTACGGATTTGACAGATCGCGAAAACTGCAAAAAGGTTGTCGAAGAAGCCGTGAAGCAGCTTGGAGGTATTGATATCTTGGTGAACAACCATGCGTATCAGATGATGGTTGAGGACATCAAGGATCTTTCTGAGTGGGTACCATTTTAAAGATCATATCAGATACACAATGATTAACATACGCCAGGGACCAATGGGTACACACTTTCAACACCAACATTCATCCCTTCTTCTACCTTTCCAAATACGCCTTACCACATATGAAGAAGGGCGCTACAATCATCAACAATGCCTCTATCAACGCCTACATAGGTCGCCCCGACTTGCTCGACTACACATCCACTAAGGGCGCCATTGTGGCATTCACCCGTGGCTTGTCAAACCAGTATGTCGGCAGGGGCATTAGGGTGAATGCTGTTGCGCCTGGCCCTGTCTGGACACCTCTTATCCCTGCCACCATGAATGATGAGGCGATTAAGCAGTTCACAGCACCCATTGGTAGGCCGTCGCAGCCTAGCGAGATCGCAACAGTCTTTGTCTTCCTTGCGAGCAATGATAGCAGCTCGATCAGCGGGCAGACAATTCATCCTAATGGTGGCACCATTGTCAGTGGTTGAATGGATGTGAGACATGGCCATACGACGTTATGAGTGTAAATTATAGATAGGACAACGAATCATGATGGATCAATAATTGTTGTATTATAAGCGTTGTTGACGTCCATTGCATCTATGCGTTTTCGCATGCTCCATGATCAGAGTCTAATCACATGTCCTTAATAAATTGTGCATACGTACTCAACTTCTATTTTGGATCCTGCACATGAAACGCCATAGCATAAATCATAAGCGACGGTGACGTGAAATACGCCGTATGCTGACGAGAGGGGAAGTCTAGCCGAACGCTTCGGCGAGGCTGTGCGCGCGCAAACCAGGCAAACTTGACGCCAAGCATCTGCTGATCTCATGCAAGCAACTTTCCTGGGAGCCGCAATTGCGCGACAGACACCCACAATGCCTCCTCCACGGCTCTCTCCCGCTTTATTTCGAGCACCTGCTCAAATAAGGCTCCAATGCCTCCGTCGCGTGACTTCACTCCGACATGCATCGACCACGCCCTCGAGTGACGCCTCAAGTCCAGTCGTCCCATGGAAGACACCTACGAGCGTATGGTCGCCAGAGAACCTGATCCCGCCACCCAAGGATGGCGAGATCCTGCTGGAGCGTAAACCAAATCGCGAGCTCCCACCGTATGTCCTTGAAAATTCATAGCTAACTCGCGAACGATAATGGCTAATTAACATGTCCTTAGCATTCCCCCACTCATACCTACCCAAGTCCGCAATACACTCCCCATTTTTGTCATTGCAATGACAATATCACTTCTCGCCTTCTTCAACTACCAAAAGACTGAATCCTCAGTCGTAACATCGACTCTCTACGCGCTCCGCACCAACCCGCTCGTGCGCGAAGAACTCGGCGACGAAATCTATTTCGCTTCCAAATACCCATGGATCAAAGGCGAGATCAACCAAGTCCACGGCAAGATAGATATAAGCTTCTGGGTCAAGGGAACGAGGGGCGTGGGAGAGGTGAAACTGAGGTGTAGGAGGAGAGGGCGGGGAGGTCTTTATCATACCCAGGAGTACAGTCTGGAGATGTTGGATGAGGGCGGGGCGAGAAGAAAGTTGGAATTGTACGATCCCAACGGGAATGCCATTGATCCCTTCCAGGATCCGATTGGCGATGAGTGAACATTGAGGAGTATTCCAGCGTCTAGCCATTTTGGGGCAGTAGGTTGCTGGTTAGAAGAAGCATCAAAGCAAAGCGCTGCTTTCAGGGAGCAGAGGTAACGCTTCGGTATCGCGCAGGCGAACACCGGCGACTCGCCGTGTAACATATGTATAATATAGCTGTGCATTGCATCATATACAATCACCACAAGCATCAGGGATAAAGTATGCATGTACCAATACATTGTGGCTGTGGTATATGTACTCATGACAAACGAGAGATATATGGAGCCTCCTTTGAACGGCTCGTACAAGTTTTGCCCTTCACACGACATTCTCCGTGTGCCCAGCCCATAATAAAACATTTCCTGTAAATGGTCCTCAATTCCAGCAAACTAGGAAGCCCTAATACATGTAGAGTTTGCTTACCCAGATGTTGAAAGGAACTCGATGTCGAGTAAAAGATGAACGCCGATGCTATTTATAGCAATATGCTGAAGTAAAGGAAAGTGGTATCATAAAGTGTTCAAACACGCACTACAAGCCCTCGTCTTCTGTCTGCTCCCCTTATGCATTCAAAGACCGCCGGGATGTATCTTAGATTTTGTCGTAATCTGCCTCTGGCCTCCTCACGCTCGGATGATGAGCAAGATTGGGCTTGACGAGGTGCGCGAACTGGGGGTTTACATTCAACGGGTAGGAAATCTCTGGCATGTGCGCGACCTCTTCTTCTTGTTCGTCGCGCTGTCTCTGCCAAAATTTCTTCTTCTGCGGTTCACCGTTTGTAGTCCGTGAGTAGATGGATGATGAGGGGCGATGGGAGAAGAACGACGGCTTGACATTGGCGGGCGAGGTGCTGTGGTAGCTGGGTAGGAATGATGTGCGGGCGCGCTGGAATCGTTCACGAATTGGGCTGGTGAAATCAAAGTCAAAGCGGTTGGGGTTGCTGTCCTCCTTATTGGGCGAAGCGACTTGAGGTGAACCGCAGTCTACGCGTGGCGTGCCCTGGCGCATAGGAGGGGTAATGCCGTTAACATGGGTGCGGCTGGAGCTGCTGCCAGTGTGGTGGGTGCTGATAGTGAAAGCTTTGTGCTTGGGGTCATATTGGGATCCCGTCTCGACATCTTCGCTAAGAGTCATTGCCCCGCGAGAACGGACACGGCGTGCAGTGATGTTGCGAGACTTGTCGCGGAAGACGAAGCTCTACACTGAATCAGTAATGCCTCAAGCCGGAAAGTTGTGGGGAGGGACGTACAGCAACGACATTAAAGAAGCCAATCACAATAGCCAAAATGCCCGAAGCAACCAGGAGTCGCCAGAATGGCATACCCAGTGATTCCTGGCTTGTGGCCTCTTTGTTCATGTTACCGAGCATATTCAGTCCTATGACCATCATCGCACATCCCAAAGTGACGAAGCCATGGCTGGGGCTGAGGAGCGGCCAGTTGCGAGCAAAGAAGCCCCGGAAGAGTGAGCATTCCGAGACGATCAAGAACAATCCCACGACAGCCGTGATGACGTGCGATGTAGCGTCGAAGAAGAAAAACTAGTCAAGGTGAGTGTCTGAGCGTATATTGAGGATAGAGGTATAATATACCTTGGAAACAATGAAGGTCTTGACAAGCATCACTATGCTGCTTGCCACCACTGAAGCAAGGGCAATGATATTCAGTCCACGCAGAACGTTGAGGATAATGTAGCCTGGGCCAGCCAGATGTTCGGCTGAAAGAAGGGCCATTTTGAAAATGTAGAGTTAGTCGAGAAAGTCGAAAGGATTCAAGATCGTGGAAATGTATAACTGGAGCTGCACAGCAGTCGAGTATTGCGCGTCGAGCGATTGGAACGAGGGAGCGTGTCGATTGAGAAGTTAAATTTACGAAGATATAAGTAGAGGGATGTTCCCACGCCGTGAGGCCAGCGACCCGCACGCTGTACAATAGAAGCTACAAAGAACAATAGAGACTGAAGATGAAGAATAGAAAGAGAAAGCAGATCTCGAAGTGAAGGAGAAAACCCAGGACGACATTCGCCGCTAGCCTAACTTACCGTTCTCGCGAACCTTACAACAGCCCCAAATAAGGCCCATCGCGCGCTGGCAATTTTTCGTCGAGTCACATCGAGTGGCCGAAATTGCTCCAACGTCCAGCTGGCACCCGTACCACCATGTGAGGTGAAACTCGAGACGCACCCCTCGCTGAACGCGGGCGGGAGATCTCAGGCCCAGTCGCCACGTCCCACGCTATTCATCTTGGCACTTTGGAAAGTAGACGACGAGCGGCCAGGGCCCGAGGAAGTCGGGCATCCAGACATTGAGGCGCCCGTTTGGTGAAGCTGTGGCAGTCGCGTAGTGATTGGTGGTGGTTGCTTGAAACGCGCTCGCGTAGCCGCAAGGGTCGTGTTTCAGGCTACCAAACGGGCGCTGGGTCGCACGATCTGCGGGCGGCAAGACTCACCCGCCCTTCAATCGTTGGCAGTTCCTTTCTCCGATTCGAGGCGCCGCTGCGACGCGGAAGCCGGACTGTTCTGTCTCTGGAGCATGCTGTATTAAGAACGTGGTGGAGAACGAAGGCGAGAGGAGAGCGGCAAGGTTGGGCGGGTGTGCTTGTCGCTAAGCGACGACTCGTCAGCAACACTGATGTTCAATCAAGGTTTAACTCCACAACATCACCCTTTGATCATGTTGAAAGTTTCCGAGCACGAGCCGTCTGCGGGAGATTGCTGTGAACGGCAGAGGTTCATCAGCAGGCTGTTCATGAAGGGGCCCGCCTCATCTGTCGTCAAGGAATGTAAAGGATTGGGTGTTCCATTTATTCTTGCTTCACATACAGTGGTTTCAACATGCTTGGCTCTGATATTTCGTTAGTGAAGACTGACCTCCCTTCGCAAAGCGGTCATCTAGCCATGATCGTCCATCTGTACAAACCTCTTGTCGCCTTCTGCTTGTACCCCCCCAACGTATTTCGCGTGCCTCCTATAGGCTTGCATCGCAAAGCGACTGCCTCCAATATTATCGTGCTCCTGCCGTCCAACGATATGGAAGGATGTCGTGCGCTAGAATCTTCTCTCACGCCATGCTAGCACACCTCTCGCTGCTCGCTCGAGTCATAAAGGTAGAAGTTACAGAATTCGAATATCCCGAGATCCTCCGTCGCTGGATAAAGTTGAAGTTTCGACTGCTTCATGATAACCTGCGCGAGATAGTAACCTGAAATTCTTGTCAAACGGTGATCGGAACGACTTCGACACCCAACCTTGCGTTGCAATGCCATAAGTCATGGTTCCAAAACCCAAGATTGAAACATTTTGACTTGCGGTGCATCGGAGACATGGATTCTCAGGCTCGCCGTGATTAATCTTGCTGTGGGTAGCTAAACCTAGGTCTAGAGCTACGTGTCAATACCAATCCTGACCTTGGCCTGTTGTGAAGTCGAATGGCATTCCATTCTGGGTGCGTTACTGCAGATGCCTGGCTTCCTAGCGTGTTGTTTTCAATCAACAAAACTCAGGTTAACTCCAGTCATGAGCGTAATCCGTTGTTGTTGCTGTTGTTGTTGTCGTCGAGTACTGGGTTATTCGGTTGTGATCGGGATGAGAACCTAATTGCAAGTCTTGAGAAGTGCCGGCCTGCAATCGAGGGGGTATTGTTCAACTTTATTATCGCCCTCAAACATGTCTCCTCTGGATGATCGTCGTAATTATGTAGCCGCACGATTGGCGCTCTATCTAGGGAGCCTTTTTGACACGCGTTTGGTTGCACTTTAGCTTTCGTATATTGCTTTGTTGTACTCAAGACAAAGGAACAAGTATGGAGGATTGTGTGTCTGAAAAACAGCACTGAAATTTGACAAAGATTATTATCCTACCTTGGTGTGGGGCTTTTTGCATCGGCTCTTTGCATTTCCCGAGCCGGTATTGTTGTGTTGGTGCTTCTCGACGATAGCACAGACTATGACTATGTGGGCCAGGTATAGGACATTCTCTCTGAGAGTAAAGCAGAATATCTGCTATGCCGACTGGCATAGTTGGGGAGCGCATCTCTAGGACTGGTAAGATTATTGACCGAAGCCCTTCCGAGCAGACTCGCAAAGTGTGGAAAGCGCACTCGTACATCCTTATGCACACCAACCGATACATCCGGCTTACACCTAACTCTTGTTTTCCCTTGCCATGTACCGTAATTTGAGTGCTAACACCGGCTGCTTTCCCGGTCAACGCTGACGTCGATGCGCCTAGGATGTGAGGAAATTAGCACGTTTGCGAAGCACTATCCCTTCCGGCCCGGCACACCTCCAATGCTTTTGCCATCGAAAAAGGTAGATGAGAGCTCTGCGAACGGAAGTATTATGTAATTTTGCACAACCGTAAAAGCTTGAAATTGAGCTTCGGTGCTTATAGGGGGTTAATCGTCATCCGCGAGCAGCGTAGACGCGCTTATAATCGAAGTGTGGGGGGGGGGGGGGGTTTAAAATTGTGGGGGACCTTATAATGGAGCTTCTACGGTATGTGAACCCGGCTGCGGCAACGAACCGAATGCGAATGATGTCCTACATACGTTTTGCAGCATGGAGCTTTCATCTCTGTGCCTGGTGATAGAAATGTTGGTCATTCCTTTCCTGGCCTGCGTTGTCCTCCTGTAAAACAAACGGAAATGCAGACACGACGCGTCAATACGATGGCCAATTTATTCGAGGAGTTGTTAGGTCAAGTCAGGTCGAAGTATGCGATTTTCTCGGACACTCGGGTCACAAAGGAGACGACGTGCGGAGGTCCTTGGAAAGGTGCACACAAAATTTTGACAAAGTAGAGAATGGTGTGCAAAACCAATAAGACAATAGCTGAGGCAAAGGTCTACCTGAGTCGATACATGCTGGATTTAGCAGGAGCAAGACGTTTACTTAAGGCTCATACACGTTTTTCAAGTTTGTACCCTCAGACTTACATGGCACAATGGGAACCTGACCAGTACAATACATCTTTATAGCTGGGAATATCAGTACTTCATTATCTTCTGCGATTCAATGGTTTTCAGAGAAAATGGAAACTGTCATATCAATAATACAATCAAGTATCAAGACAGCCTGTTGTTCCCGTATAGATGCAAAATAGTGGTGCTCGCTCCATTGGTTCAAAAGATCAATAAAGTTGCCTAAGCTGGCATCACGTAGCGTGAGACAGCCTTGAATGTGCAATTTAGCCGGTGATAGCAGGATTGGGGCATGTCTCCCCACTCATCTTGGACCATCTATGTTTTTCATATTATTTAGTACGTAATTATAGAGTTAAGCATTGCTCAGGCTACCTGAATATCGACACTGTGAGTTGAACCCCAGAGCACACATCCATGACTTTGAAGCTCGACATATCTACGAGTTTTTATGCTTACAGCGCTACAAAGATTTGAAGGTAGTAAGGTTCACTTGCATGGCTATCAAAGTAGTGAGTATATCCTTTTATAGTACCAAACTGGTGCGATTGCCGAACATACCCGCTTACTTCGAGGAGTTCATGTGCGAGGATTTTGTAAGACATCCTTCCGCTGTGTGGCCATGAAGCTACTTCAAGGGATTATTTGAATCTATATTACAAGCAATCATCAAATAGTTCCATAAACCATATTGCGTTCGATTAACAACCTCTCCTTGCTGGTCCAAGTAACGCAGCTTACTATTCTGTTAAGACTTTTGCATATTATGATTTGAGCGAGCAAGTAGTAATGGAGGTTCTCAACGCTCTTCAATGACACCGACTGGTTACCACCTATGATCTCTGAACCGAACGTGTTTAAGGGTGATCTTCGCCAGGCCTTTTCTGCCTGCTTCGGTTGTTTGCTCATAAGCGCAGACACAGTCGGTTCTACTTCTCAAATACCCCTCAACCCAAATGAACCTTGAGTACCTATATCCTCGGCCTCGTCAATGCGTTGGCGAAGAGAGAGCTTTCGATGCCCCTGAAGTCCATGCCCCTGCAGCGTGATGTTCAAACCTTCAACTCCTAATTGCTCCTCCGAGGCCAACAGACCCTGTTTTCCAGGTTCGCATTCTCCCAACATTGATTGGTCAAGTGTTCTATTACATCAACGTGGCGGATACCTTTTGTCCGAGGCCGCGCCTACTGTCATTACGCGGCAGTTCTTCACATATTTGACGCGCCTGACAGGGCCGAAGTAGCGTCATTTTCTCTCGAACATTCGGCCTGACTGCGTTGAAATCGCTCCAACCGGCGATTTGGCGCAAAGAAAATCTGGGCTTGATTTCAACACGAAGCGTGTACATTGCTATTTGTCTTACATCGCTGTAGAGACTGATGTTGCCACTAAACATAATCGGGGATTGCTGTCTTCATGCCTTCGATGTGTGTTTGGGACCGGGGTTTGGCGAGTACGCAGAACTCGTTTACGAGGACGAATACTTCCGGGTCTTTGCAGGATTCTGCAAATCCCGACCCAAGTTTCGAGTGCTCGGTACCCAAACGCCTAACAGCAGCCCATTCCTGAAAATTAGGACTACACCCGGGTCACGTCCCTTCTAGGGCAAGTCAAGCGACGGAGTTTGCGCCGAACGTAGAAGAACTGATCTCCACCAGGATCTTCATCGACATTGAATTTGCATCTACAAGAGCATAAGCATGTCATGATCCACAATCTGATACCAGTTGATACCAACCCGACGATACGTAGAGATTTGCGAATGCTTATTTGAGAATGCCACGCTTTTCGCAAATATTGTCCTGATTCGTGGCTCGTTGCTTTTAACAATCGGATTTATGTCTAGGCTGGAGAGCTGGACGATTCTTGTGGGACAATCGCGATTTTTGGAAAGCGTTTCATATCACTTCAACTTACCACGCTATCATAGTACCAACACCAGTCCCTTAACCAGGACTTAGCTATTAGGATGCATACTCGAGGTTCCCGAGTCTTGATCCTGAGCACGTCACAATAAGACCATCCCTAATGCGATTGCAAACCCCTGAGCTGTTGCGGTATTTCCAACCCGTCGGTAGACGCCCCTCGATCAAGAATGACAGCACTGCCTTGGTTGTTGTGCTGAGTTTAGTTAGAGATGTTTTACTGCTCGGTGAAAACATTCAGTCTCCCCTGTACTGAGAGGCAATTATCGTGAAACAACGCGTGTGTGAAAGGACCGACTCCAGCGCGCCGTGAAATGAGCGACGCGCTTGGACTTCATGGAATCCCGCGCTTCTTCTATTGATGAACCGAAACGGCCCGTAGAAAGTACCGACCCCATTGATGGTCATGCTCAATGCTGCTTGGCGCAAGGTTCGCCATTCGTTCCAAAAGGCATCTTTGCGGTCCTATATTTCCGCAGATGACTGAATTGATTTCCGACTAAGAGGCCGATTTGGCAGGTTGACAGGCTAGCAGGTGACGCGCTGCTTTTTGAAGCATTGAACCAGGGATAAGGACAATGCCATAAGAAGAGTTCGGGCGCCAATTTTTCTTCAAAGCATCAATTTTCATCATTACTCACATTCGCTAAGGCCTTTTGTGGCCGTCCAGTCCTTATCATGCGCTTCTTCAGTGCCGCCACGCTCCTTTCACTTTCATTCTTTGCCGACGCGGCACCAGCATCCAATGCTCACGTTTACGCCCACGCTAACGTCCACAATGCTAGGACTAGGCCTTCAGTTTCCTCTAAGGGCTACCAGATGGGTGTCTTCTACACGAATTGGGTAATTCTCATAGCCTTCTTATGTAGTTCAGAACTAATACCATCAACAAGGCAATGTATGGTCGTCAACACTTCGTTACCGATCTCCCTCAGGACAAACTCACCAAGGTCACGTATGCCTTTGCCAACGTGAACAGTTCTACTGGAGAGGTATTTCTCAGCGATGAATGGGCCGATATCCAATTTCCATATCCTGGCGATACCGCCTCAGCAAACAGTACACTGCTCTTTGGCAACTTCGGTCAATTGTTCAAGCTTAAGCAAAAGAACCGCAACCTGAAGGTAGTCCTCTCTGTCGGCGGCTGGTCCTACAGATTCAACTTTAAAACAGCTCTTGCGAGCGACGCCACACGCCAGAGGTTCGCAGAATCGTCCTTGAAGTTGATCACCGATCTTGGCTTGGATGGTTTCGACATCGACTGGGAATACCCCGAGGACGAAACAGACGCCGCAAACCTTGTCAAGACAGTCAAACTTTGCCGCGAGGTCTTTGATGCATATGCCGTTCAACACGCGAACGGATACCACTTTGATATCGACATCTCCGCCCCAGCCGGACCACTCCGCTACACCGTCCTGCCCATTGCAGCCCTTGATCCTTATGTGGATGGATGGAACCTCATGGCCTTTGACTACATGGGCGCAGGCTTCTCTAACTACACCGGTCATCTTAGCAACGTCTACCCATCTTTGCGCAACCCAAGAACTACCGACTTTAACACCGTCCAAGCCGTCGACTACTATGTATCTCGGATTTCTTCGCCTAGCAAACTTGTTCTAGGTCTGCCCATGTACGGCCGCTCGTTTGCGAACACGGATGGTCTGGGGCAGCGGTTTAATGGCTCTGGTGATGGGACATGGGAGCCAGGTGTTCTGGACTACAAAGCTCTCCCGCTGAATGGAAGTGTTGTATACACGGACAAGAAGACTATTTCAAGCTGGAGCTATGACAACAAGACAAGACAGTTCGTTAGCTTCGATACGCCAGAGGTTCAGCAATTGAAGGCGAAGTACCTTCAGAAGCAGAAGTTGGGCGGTGCGTGGTGGTGGGATTCGAGCTCTGATCGTAAAGACGATAAGAGCTTAGTAACAACGGTACGTGAATCGAAAGTACGTGAGGATGAAGCTAATTTGGAGCGTCTAGGTTTCAAAAGCGCTCGGTGGCGTGGCCGCCTTGGCACAGAACCAGAACTGCATCACCTTCCCACTTTCGAAGTACGACAATGTGAGAGGAGTCTAGAAACCTTGACCATAACAACTTTCTTCGTGTTTTAGTAGCCTCGAATTGTGAGCTGGGCGTCGTGCCTTGGACGAACGCAAGCCGATTTATTGTCGTTGTATGAACGACTCCTGTTGCGATGACAAGGGTACTTTCTTCCATTGCCCATAGAAGCATCGATGTATATTAATTAGATCTCTGTATTCCAAGGCCTTAAATGGCCAGACAAGTAAGCAATGCAATGGTCACAAGACTTCCTGATATTGTGGTGTTCACCTTGTCCGAAAAGTGCCGGTTAATCTAGGAAGGAGCTAATTAGTTGATTCTGCGCTAGGCTCAAAACGACCTCCTTCATCAACAGACTGGAATTCTGAAGCTACCAGGTCCTAGTGCTGACCAAATACGCGTGATATACGGTCAAGCAGTGCAGTTGTCTTGGATGCGACTATGCCGTTGTTGATCAGTGAACGAACGAATCAGTCGTCGATTTTTTGAATTGAAAGTGGCGATCGCAATTTCAGGCACACTGGGCATGAATCATGCAATAGTCGATCAATCCCCAGACTGTCTACCGCGGACGACTTCGATCGGAAACAGATGGAGCTTAGCATTCGTAATCATCAGCCAAACATATCACGCCAGGTGTTTATGGCGAGCTTTAAGTTTAGGGTTCGGCGTTCGGCATTCTCGAGAACCGTCGCGAGACTGCCTTCATGTCAGCCTTTCTGAGCAGCTAGTATGCGGGATATTTGTAGAGGCCAGGAGATTGTAGGAGTAATGATTGTGAAGGGTCACTCTCACAATGTGGCGTTCATGTTGCGGATCCGAAATATGTACTTTGGTGGCTTCAGCTGAAGCAATGCATCCTCCAGTACCTCGTTGCCAGCTTAGATGTGTATCTTAAGAATGGTCACAGTATTATGCCTGGATCTCCACGTGGAACCTTAGCGGCCTGGATCTTTCACTGCTGAGTGCAAACTGGGTTTTTCAGCAACTCCATAAACCATCGGGGATCTCAGGATTGTCTTTTTCTATCATCCGTACGGATGACTACGGAAGTGGCCCGTTCGAAAGTTTTCACCTTTCTCACCAATCCTGAGGACCCCATCTGTGGCTGAGCAATTTCTGTCATTTTCCATCAAATAGGAAGAGATATAAGGTAAAAGAAGGATTCTGGTCATTGAGAATGGTACAGATAATAGCTTGTCGGATCATACATACAGCACTTGAAGGACATTACTCGTTACAGGAGGTGTATGTTGAGTGGCTGTTGTTAGCTCAATAAGATAAATCGCGTACATTAAAACGGCGATAATAGAAGATTATCAAGACATATAGCTGGGGATTTTGTACATCGCATTTAACAATTGTTGACCATTTACTACACTCTGTGACAGCCAGGCCTGATTCTACCTATACAGCTTAAATCCACCCACAACCTGTGCTTGAAACATCCCTCTCTTGTCATACTTCTTAGCTACAAGTCGCATCTTCTCCAAGTTATCTTTACCATATCCAGCAAATACATTTTGCCAGCTGCCCGCGTAATTCAAATATAAATGCTCATCATGCACACCATCCTCTTTGGCAATTCGATCCAGCTCTATTGCGAGTTTTTCATTAGCGTGTTGGAGGCCCTCTGTAGCGGCAGGATCTTCAAATTGGAACGCGATGCCAATATTTACGAGTCTTCTTTCAGGATATGAAGATGCATTGAAGCCCAAGCTATTGGGATTGGATGCTGGAGCAGCTGCAGGAACGGATTGGATTGAGCACGCAGTGGTAAGGTTTGCGGATGCATACTTGTCCCCAAGGGCGACAGAATTACGTTGAAATGCGGCATGTATGCGTGATAGAGTGGGACGAGATATGTCGAACGTGGTAGTTGACCAGTGCATACTAGCCAAGATATGTCAGTACACGCTGTAACATTCATCATGGAGGAACTGGGGGGTGGGGAACATAAGATAGTCCAACTCACTAAAATTGTTTGGTGACTGGTGAAAAGGTTTCCTTTTCTCCGGCAAACGACCCTGGTGACCCAGTGCGTATGGAGTTGAAGAGCTGTGGTTGTACCTTGGCAAATGATTCTAACGTACTGCCCTTCACTCTTTCAGGGCGGGAGTGATACATGGCGATATCAGCTGTGAACGTACGATGAGATGCATCGTACAGAAAGCCAAATGTGAGCATAGCGTGCGGATCAAATTTCTCTGGGTTCTTGAAGGCTGTAAACGTATCAAGGAGTGCTTCGTCAGTAGCGTTTGGATAGAAAATTAGGCCACCCCATAGCCGCCCTTGCATAAATGTCTTTAAGTCGAATCGAGTGACAACACCGAAGTTATTCTGTCCTCCTTTCAGCGCGGTGAAAAGATCAGCATGCGATGTTAAGTTCGCGTTCACAATGGCCCCAGTGGAGAGGACAACTTCGAAGTTAGCTACAGAGTCACAGGCCCATCCCTTCTCCGGTGAAAAAAATCCAATGCCTCCTAAAATCAAGGTTAGAAACATATGAATTGAAGTAATTGATAGCAAGAATGTGTACCTCCTGTCAAGAAACCACCTACTCCAACGTCGCCATTCCTTCCACCCTGAACAGATATATCGTGGGGATCGAGAGCATCGTATACGCTTTGCCACCTCGCACCAGCCCCGACGGAAACAATACTGGAAGAGCGTTTCACTCTTATTGCGTTCATGGCACTTAGATCGATGGTAATGCCGTCATCGATGTTTGCGAAGTCTACCACAGCATTAAAATTTAGCAAATTGTTCTCTTCACAACATACGCACCCTTGTTGGTATTATGTCCTCCGCTTCGAATAGCGAATTTGACAGAATTGAATTTACTAAGCAATTTGATGATAGTAGCGACGTCTTCTGTGGACCTCGGGCCCGTGAGACAAGTCGGCCGTAACCGCGTTCCGGCATAGGCGTACGAAGAGATAGAGTTTTCATAATCTTGGCTTCCAGGAAAGAAGACCTGTCCTGGGAGAATGGACAATAAGGACTCGCATGCTTGCGTAGCATTACTTTGGCCAAATATTGCTTCCGAAATAGGAAGAGAAAAGGAAAGTAAAAACAAAAGTTGTAGGGAGGTCATGATTGCATGTTAAGGGAGAAGAGATGGAGGAAGCAGAACGGATGAGAACGAACGAAATCTAGGGTGGTTTCTTTAGCTCTAACATAGGCTTGGTAGTAAGCAAGGAATGCATGATACTTGGGAAGGCATGCAAGCCTGGGTTGCACAAACAATTTAGTGCAAGGGGGATGTGCTAACGCAAGACACTTAGCATTGCCTCGAATTATCTCTACAATTCTACATCAACATAAGCACAGTGGCTTTGCCGCTCATGGTGATGAGTACTATAATGCTCTTGGCATCGAGTTCACTGGTGATAACGTTTTGGGAGGTGACTTTGGTAACTTATACAATTATGCAAATAGTATCTTTGGGAAAAGTCGAATCTTTGTCACTCTATTTGGTTTTTCATTAGGTCTAGTCTGTACTGTAAATTGACTTATGTAGTATTTAAAATCTGAGCATAACTCTTCGCGTAGAATAGATATCGACCCCTGAATTTACATTTGGGCTTCCAAAGGAAGACCTGAAGTCGCAATCAAAGTGAGCGCAATCCGACAAGAGATAAGTGCAATTGAAATTTTGGAGCTGATAAGTTTCATAAAAGTTTAAGCCCACCAGATGGGTTCTCAGCATATAGCTTAGAACACAGTGGCATCTACGCTCTGAGCGCCATAGTTGCTCTCATGCACGCGAAACTTGGTTCAAGTCAGGAGTACTACATAAATCAATCCCTAACCATGTCAACCGTAGCTGAAGCCCACCAAGCTTCCTATCAAAAGTTTTGTCGATGGAAAGTCGTTCCTCTTCGCCACCATACCAGAATTAACGCGCACCTCCGCCTGGTCATGGAGGCTAAATTGTTGTTCTCGTTTTACAGATCGACAAGTTCATCATGAAAGCACGAGGGATTGTAAACGATACGTAAATTGTCTACTTGAAATTTTGAATCGAGCAATTTCGATTCCTGGGATGGGGAATCCAGAGCGTCTAATTAGGGGTTATGCATGAAAAACTAGGAAACGCGTATGGTCGAGTTGCATCGCGCAGAACTTTAAATGAGACATAGGCAGTGATAGGTGATGTTCGGTAATTGATCAGGAAATTGGAGGCGAGAACGGAAACTCGATTTAGTTTTCCATATTTACCTTAAGGAGGACTCATACGCTGCTAACACTGCTACCCTTTTTGATTCTATATCGGTCAAGTTTTTAACCCGATGTTTACCCTCCTCATGTCGAGCCAGTGCAATGGTATGGCGAGTTGCGGAGTGAGCCGCTGTTCTGATGCTCTTGTATATTCCTTGTGTTGGGTAGGCAAGTATACCCAGTGCCGCTGCGCCATAGTCGTCAGCCAACCCTACTAGATTAATGAAATACGGCATAAGATATGGAAATTGAAGGAGAGAGATCAGGGGAGGCAAACCTGACGATGCCTTGGTAGTGATACTAACAAGACCCTTTCCGACCCCTTTTATCGCACCTAGAGCACCTTCTGTCTTCCCGCCTGCCACCGGCTCCATATAAAGATCAAAGAGTCCATCTGCAAGTCCGTAAACCATGTGTTTACCGGCTTTGGAGAACCCTGATTTCCAATCCGTAACATGACCATAGTCGCGGACGTGTCCACCGTAAAGCCTAGGTACAGCGCGCAGACCTTCGGTGACTGCCAAGGGCATGTCGACGTAAGTTGCTCGCGTAGCATGCCCAAGTAGAGTTCCTACTGAAGAGGCCGACAGTGATGCAGCTGATCCTACTCCACTCATGCAACTCCTTGAGCTGTTGGCCCTGCTTCCCCTCGAGGTTTCCGATGTGCACACGTCATGTGCAAGATGTTTTTGGGGTGTTCTTGAAGTAAGACAGTCATCAGTGGCTACTGTGGAAGTGCTCTCGGTCCTAGATTGCTGATATACGTGTAATGGCTTCCGGACTAGGTTGATGGTGTCATACATTAGCTCTGTAGACATAGCCACGGCTGCAGACGTTACTCCGCTGACAGGGTCCCATCGAGAAGGTTCGATTATGATTGGATTTACATCGATTCTGTTGCGGTGCAAGAAACGAACGTTAGCTTCTGTCAGCTCTCGAATTGATTAATGATGTTGTCAATGATCACTGACATTTTCAGGTTCCCCTGTGAGATCCTCAAACGGTCACGTAGAATTTCTGCCGCTACACTTGAAAGCTTAAAGACTTGTTTCGAGCTCTTGTACGTCCATACAGCAGGCTCAGCGGGCAAAAGATCACAAGCTAGCTTCTCTGTAGGCAAGTTGCTGTGAAACGACTGTACAGCGCTGGCGACCCCTGACTCCTTTCTCATCCTCAAAGATAGATTTTGTGCTGCCTCTAAAGCCTGTGGTGTAAGGCAGAACTTAATCGCTTCAACAAGATTGTGACAAGTTAATGATTTATGAGAGATGGGCATAGGCCCTGCTCCGGCGGCCCCAACCATAGCGCCCCAAAATGGCTGACTGCGAGTCTATTTTCAGAATGACTCAAAAGGTAGGGCTGGTGTTGATAAGAGCACTTACTCTCCAAAGAAAGGTACAATGAACGTTGGGCGTCCGTTGAGAAGCCCACAAGCGGTCGTACCAGCACCGCCGTGATGTATCACTGCAGAAACATGCTGAAATAGCCATTCATGAGGGCAGTCGCCAAGGTATAGGACGTTCTCATCCTGGAATTGTGGATCTCCGGTGCCACCAAGGTTACTCCAGCCTTTGGAAATGATAGCTCGAACTCCCGTTTCTCTGACCGCGCTTAACAACGTGCTGGTGAGTTCGTCAGGATTATCGATTACTATACTACCAAAGCCAATATAAATAGGCGGGTTGCCATTCTCCAAAAAGGCTTTGAGGTCTGGGTCAGGCGCGTAGTCGGGTGGTCTGCGAAAGAAGAAGCCACAAACATCTACCAGATATCAATTTATTGTTCATGTAGATGCCACAGGGGGAAAGGGCTCAAACCAATGTAGGACGGCCAGTCTGCAGGTCTAGGTACCAAAGCCGGTGACCAACAGTAGGTGAATGGAATATGAAGACTCTTTGCCAAGTTTGGCCCTTCAGAACCTGTAATGGGCTCTAAATCCATTGTAGCACGCCATTCATTGATAACGTCCCCTAGCCTTTGGGTTGGCATGTCAGCAGATTGTTCCAACCACAAACGGCAGACTGGATACTAACCCTTGCCATGTCATCCATTCAACCACACTATAAGATATGTAATTGATAACTTCAGGATCTATTGATTTGTTCTTAGTGATAACATTGGCAAGAGGATGGGGAAAAGCTCGAGTGTTGCTCCATGGCATAGTGAACATCAGATGTACAGGAATGCTCAGGGCTTGCGCACAATGAATGTGTGCAAAACTAGGAGGATTCGCTATGATGGCGTTAGCTACGAATGGGTTTCCTGTTATAGGATCGGCTTGGATGCAGGACTTCCAACACCCGTGTAGAATCTCAGCTACCATCTTTCGCTTCCGTTGGATATCGCCAGCCTTGAGCGATTTCACGCTTGGTATGAGCCCGGGGTTCTTCACCATATATGCCATCAACTCGGTTGGATCTCCACCTATGGGATAGAACTCCAAGTTGGAACCTCGTACGAAGTCTCCGAACGTGTCGTGTGTCGCGAGACGTACTCGATGCCCGTGCTTTTGCAACTCGGTCCCCAGAGCAATGAATGGCTGCACATCACCTCGGCTACCAACAACTTGTATAACAATGTTCAACACAGGGAAATTTATGGAAGCCGGTTGCGAGCGGACATAATCGGACTGTCGATTCGTGAAAGATAAATGGAGTGGGAGATTTGGCTTTCGATCCGCTCTGTGGCTTTCGAATGTAGCAGCAGGAACGCATTTCGCTAGAGTCTTGCAGAGACTAGAATCGATGTTGAGGTCCACTCGACCATCGTCTGGATTTCTTGCGTTACTTCAAGACAATCCAAAGGTTCATGCTTATCAGTACAAGGAAAGGCTGTACCTCTTATCTCTGTCTCTTCTGCCAACCGTGCAGTTGATAGAATAGCTTCGTACGGAGGCGGTAGATCACAATTTCCATCCGACTCGTAGAGGTCTGTAGTTTGACTGTCAGCCATGATGGCAAGAGAAAAAAGAATTCAGCGTGGATGACTCTCGGCTTCAGAATGCGGAGTGGGCTCCAAAGGTGTTTTAACTTAAAAATTTGCAGCGAGAATTCTAATGGTGGGCTTCGAAAATTTGTAGCCACATTGAGAGTTGGCGTGTTCCGCGTATCCGTATGCAATATTCAGGAGCTAGAGCAGGGTGTTTGCTACTGTCTCGGCTTCTGTCAAAGCTTGTCCCACATCCCTTGCGCATTGACAACCAGGAGGAACCTTGAAAGTCACGCATATAGAAAATTCGAAGCCACAGGAGTCGTTGATAACATACATTTGGCTTCTCACGTCTAACAATAGATTCTGGTGTCCGTTTGAACACGGCACTAGGTTACAAAAGCTTCAATCGGAAAAGTGGGGAGAGGCCATCCACTGGGTGTTTCGACACATGTTCGGAGGTCACAGAGAACATAGAGTCAAGAGGAAATTATAGTATCGATAAATTAATTACACATTCCGCCTGTAGCTGCAATGAAATATGTGTTGCAATAAGGCAAGATGAATCACCCTGGTGTTGAAGACTGACCCAACAGTGGCCATTTTCATCTTTATTGCCACACCGACCTTGTAAGAGACCTTTGGAGACTAAAGAAACCGGTTGGAGCGGCTTGTGGCTTACAGCAGATGTAGTCTGAAGCGATGGTCGATCAGCCACGGCTTGCTTTTACCGACACTCCCAAGCATCTTCGTCAGTATAATTACCTGGGCCAACATAAACGTTTCTTGCTGGATATCTGCAATGCTTCCGCTTGTATGCAATCCCTGAGCCCGGAAACCCACCGACGAAGCTAGTGCCGCGAATGTATTCTGGGGCCTCGTCACGCTCAACCCAGGCCACAATGCGGGCTAGTACATTGTCGTCTGGATCTGATTCCAGAGCATTTGCGGTAGATCCGAAAGAGTACATGCCCAAGCCGTATGCGCCGTTCCCAAACGCACAGTGGCTCATGCCACTCACACGGAAGTAGCGATAGAAGGAGTCGAGAGAGGAAGGCGCCAAGGACATAGTCTCCGCCACGCGGTGGTAATACATCGTACTTATCTCTGATGAAATGATGTAGTCTTCCAATCCGTGGAATGTAAGGAGCTTCCCACCTCTGGTCTTGAAAGCTGACAGGTCGGCATTGAAGGTGCTGACGTTGAATGGGTCCTGCGCAGTTGCGGTAGCAAAATCGTCGCGAGTCAGAGTCTTTGGATCAAAGGCGGGATTGTAGACCACATATTTGTACCACTCTGATGCAAGGATTGATGATGCGCCAGCGAAGTATGTGCTGTAGGTCGTTGTCTCGGTACCTGGTTGCAGGCGGGGATACAAGAGAGTGCCATCGATACTATAGAGAGGCTCATATATAGCACGGACTTTAGCAGCTTGAGCGCCATTCAAGCAGTTGGTGGTATTGGTTGCTTCTTTGCTGCAGATCAGCCGTTCGAACTGAGGATGGCAGAGGTCCGTGTCCTCGATTATGCTTCACAAAGGGTGGTTAGTGAAGCGCTTTACATCCGAATATATAGGGGTCATACCCATCATCTGCGCCATCCAAACCGTCGCACTGGCGTAACACCTCCTTATGAATAACTTTCCAAAGGTTTTCGCTTATAAAATCCAGTGAATTTGTGTCGAAACCGGCTATAGTGCTGAGCCACCCTCCCCAGCTAATCAAATTGTTGAAATTGATGGCGGGAGCGGCGGCAATGATGCCGTCAAAAATCTCTGGAAAAGTTTGTGCCAATTTGAATCCTTGTCTGCCTCCACCAGAGCAACCCATAAAATAGGATTTAGAAAGCGGGGTTTTATAAAAGGCGTTGGTGACTTGCTTGCCAATAATCCCTCCAGTGTAGATGGCACGGTAAACATAATCTTCTAGGACCTCTGGATGTTGATAGAATGGTTCACCAGACGTTCCATTATGGCCATTGTTTCCGCTGACTGTGGCGAAGCCTGAAGAAGAGCCGTATGAGAGGTCCACGTACTGGACGCAACCGCTGAGACCCCCGTTACCTCCGCTCAAGAACCTGCCTGTCCAATTGAGTGGCAGCCAGGCTTCTAGAGTCATATTACTCGTTTCGGAGGTGTTCACTAGCATGGCGACACGGCATACATCGGCATACATGATTTGTTGGGGAGATGAGCCTTGGGCTTCAATACATGATTGCGGCTAGTCGAGTAAGCAGAGAACTAAGGTATAAACCATGTGAACTTACGAAATCTGGAATCGACAAGTTGAATCCCTTCGGGAGATATTGACTGAAATGAACTTTGACGTTGGGGAGATCGAGTTCGGAGGCGAAAGCGGAACATGATTCTTCAAAAGTACGATTTGAAGGATAAGCGTGGAGAACAGGCAGGAAGGCCAGAGCTGCAACCGCGGCAACAAGCGGTGAATTGAGGAAAATGCACATCATGATTTAGGATGAATCGACGTGCAACTGACCTTCTAATTGGTATCCTTTTTTTAATGCTGGGACTTTCTATTCATATACTGCTGGGTTGGAGGCAATATTTAACCCCTACGGACGCGTATCCAAGTAAGACTAGTTTAATTGACACAAATTAGATATATCTGCAAACGATGCTTCAAGGGTATGAAATAGAGCTTGGTTTGTGAATATCGAGTCTCCACATCGATGTCACCGCAATCCTCCACCTTCCCAAAACCTCACAACCAGGGCCACAATAACAGATCGGAGTAGCTTTTGAAATCATATTCATGGGAGCCTGTAGTGAATAGCTGTGTTGAAGCAATTTGTTGATGCTATGGTCAGCTGGAAGTCACTTCTACTTGTGAGCGGCAATACGACGTAACACTTTAATGTAACCTACCAAATCATATGCTAAGTGCATAGGCTCAGGTTCAGTGACTCACTGATGCGTTAAAGCTCCGTACTGTAGCTTCGGAGTTTTTTGTGCTAACTTTGAATCCTGCGGAGGAGAAATAGAGGCAGAGATCTTCACAGGGAATGGCATTGACGCAATGGCGGGAGCCAGCTTAGATCAAATACGAGCTCTATCTAATACGGCAGCCTCGCCATTACTAAGCGTACTCGGTACGATCGTCCAACCACAGTCCATGAAACCCGGTGCAGGATTTATTTCCCGATTGGACTGCATGCAGTGACTATCAGGAGCACGCGCGCCACTCGTATTCGGGAGTGGGCCGTTCTACGGACCAACGCCCAGGACGTTGGGAGACCTTGTAAGCGTATTCGTATAACTCAAGCGTTCTCCCCCTCTGATAACTACCGGCGTCTTCCTTCTTCCACTTCGTACCTGAGATTGTGCGTATTTCTTGACTTTACTTTCCGTCCGTCGTAACGCCAAATTTGCGGCAAAACGATCATCTGTTATAATGTCTCTCCGCAGACCGCACAAGAAGTCGAGGCTTGGATGCCAGGAGTGTAAACGTCGCCATGTCAAGGTACCTAGCCTGTATTTGCCCTCCTCCTGCTGTAGCACCGGCCTTTGACGTATAATCTTCTCGTTCTTCCAGTGTAACGAGGCTCGACCTACCTGCGCCAATTGCTTGGCTACCCGTCGGACCTGCATCTATCACAACCCACCCTCACCCACCGCTGCGGGCTCTGCTGATACGACCTTCGCCACGAAGGCGCATATACTAAAATCCAAACACCCAGTGCCTCAGATGTCAACTCCGTCACCACTCGGGGCTTCCGCGTCGTCACCCATTCTGACTGCTGCTTCGCCTGCGCAATACGGTGCCTTGTTCCCGCCTCTCAACATGCGCCACATGGAGCTATTCAGCCATTTCATCTTCGACACAGCTCACAGCCTTGACGAGGGTGGGCCGTCTGAACGTCAGTTTTTGCGCATCATGATGCCAGCTGCTCTCTCTGCCTCATATCTTATGCATCAATTATTTGCATTTTCGGCTTTGCACCTGAGCCAAATCAGGCTAGCAGAGGCAGTATATTATCGTGAGGAAGCCACAGCCCTCCAATTGCAAGCATTATCTCTGTTTAATGACATATTGCCCGAGATCTTAACTGAGAATTGTGCACCTATGCTAATTTTCGCGAGTTTTCTTGGCCTTCATTCGCTCGCGGAAGCAGTCATAGATTCGGGAACTGATGCAGACGGCTTCTTGGACAGATTTGTCACGTATTTCTCGCTTCACCGAGAGGTTCACACCATCACAGCGCAGTCATGGGCGCTTTTGGTGGAGTCAAACATATCTTCTATCTTCAATCAAGCAAGACGCTCTTCGGACACTGCATCGCTACAATCGCAAGAACGAGCCAGGATTGTCGACGACCATCTTTACAGCTTACTGGAGCATGCCGACATGGGAGAAGACTCAAAAACAGCCAGTCAAGGCGCCGTGTCTCTTCTACAGCTCCTTTATCAATCCGAATCGCTGCAAGAGGAGGCGCATCAAGAGGACCAGCACTTTGCCGGCCTGATTTGGGCTTGGCCTATTCTCTTGTCGGTTGATTTCACTGACCTCCTGATGAAACGCATGCCTGAGGCACTGATCATTCTTTGTCACTATGCAGTGCTCCTTCACCAACGCCGTCGCATATGGCTTGTGGGGAATGCGGGTGGAATGCTCATCAAGGCAATTACAAGATTCCTAGGCATGTATTGGAGCCGCTGGCTCCATTGGCCAAATCAAATACTGGAAGAATCTTTTTAGTGATCACAATGTCTCAGATTACTGGATTTCAATTGTGCAGCCCTCATTCTAGTAAAGATCTCGCAAGGAAGACATGGGAACACAAAATATTGCTACACCATGTTATATAAATTCAGATCACAAAACATATAATTTCCCAGAATCAGCGGAAAACTTGCAGATAATAGCTCGGCTTTAAACATAGGCGTCTCCCACTACAATACGGTGGATTGAAAATTTGGTTTCACTGAGAAAAGCTGTAGCTTCGTAAACTTTTAGTCCTGCGCTTTCCTTTACCGCATGAGGCATATACCCGTCTAGTTTACGAGCGCACATTGCGCGTGAGGCGCAGCGATCCAAAAAAGGGGGCGGGGGTTCTATGGAGTAATTTAATAACATCCTACGTATGCCTACCTAGATACGCGTAGGCCCCCCATGTTTATTTCTCATAAACCTTGTATCGTAGAGAAAGTAGCGTCATCATGAACAAGGATTCTTCCTCATTAGCTTTCGCTTATAAACATGCAAGCTCACATTCTTATTCAATATCTTCTGGGTTTTCATTTCCATAAAGCATACATAGCTCCTTTCTTGTTTCTTCGTTCCACACTCGTTTCAATCTACACCATGGATTATTTGGCGGTACCAACTTCGGCATGCGCTACCAGCAGCATTCCCTATCCCGCAGTGTTTGGCACAGAGATCCTGAGCCTCTCTGCCAATCTCGTGCAGAACTTTTCTCGAGATGTATCTGATCAGCTCTTCTACAATCATCCCTCGATTACTCTCAAAGACCTCGATTACTGTAACGTTACAATCACTTACACACATCCGGGTCAGAATGACATAATCAACGTTGAAACATGGCTTCCAATGAAATCCTGGAATGGGCGGCTGCAAGCAGTGGGAGGCGGCGGCTATGTTGCAGGTCGATTCGGTTTGGCATATACCGCGATGGCTGGGGCTCTTGGAGAGGGTTATGTTGCGACGACGACTGATGGTGGAATTGGACTGAACTATGTTCCAGATCCGTGGGCATTAAACAGTCCCGGCAACGTGAATTTGTATGCTCTCCAAAATTTCGCTTCTGTGTCATTGAACGATCAGGTATGTATGGAAGAGCGTTAGACCATCATCCACTCTCTTGATTTGCTGAGCTAATTCACTTCTAAGTCAATTATTGCTAAGGACTTAATCAACAGCTTTTATGGTCAACCTGCAAAATACTCATATTGGAGTGGCTGCTCTCAAGGCGGCCGTCAGGGTTTCATGCTTGCGCAGCGCTATCCAGAAGCCTATGATGGCATCGCCGCGGCAGCTCCGGCTTTCAACTGGGGCCAATTCATCCCTGCAGCTTCGTGGGCTCAGGTTATGATGGAAATCCTGGGGTTGTTCCCTCCTAAATGCGAAATCAACGGGCTCACGGATGCGGCAGTTCAGGCTTGTGACCCTTTAGACGGCGTTACTGATGGCCTTATCAGCGACCATGCAGCTTGTTCTTTTGATCCATTCTCTATGGTTGGAAGGACCATCAACTGTACATCAACTGGTGAAGCAATCACAATCGGCCGCGCAGCTGCTAAGATCGCCAATCTCACTTGGACAGGCCCCAGGAAATCCAACGGCGAGTTCCTCTGGTACGGTCTTAACTATCAATCTCGGTTGATAGGGTCGGACTCAGCGCCAGGCACAACATCTGATTTGGGCTATGCGACAACGACATGCGATTCGAATGGAACTTGTGTTGGAGTACCTACAGGTCTCGGTGAAGCTTGGTTGAACCTCTTCGTCAAGAAAAATCGCGAGTGGAATTACACTCTGATTGAGTCTGTTGATGAATATGCACGCCTGTTCCACGCCTCTGTTCAGCAGTACGATTCTATCATTGGGACGTCAGATGCGGATCTCTCTCAATTCCGTGATGTAGGCGGCAAGATCATCACATACCATGGTATGGTGAGTAATTACCCAATATGAGTTTTCCCTTTCTTGCAACTCACCCATCTGGTACTCACTTTTGTTCCGATACTAAATCCAACAGGCTGATGGTCTCATCCCTACGAAAGGAACCAGCGACTACTACGATCGTGCTACGGAGCTGACCCCCGATATCAAAGACTTCTTCCGTTATTTCGAAGTCCCAGGACTAGCGCATTGTGCGGGTGGATCGGGAGGCCAGCCAACTGCAACGTTCCAGGCACTGGTAGACTGGGTTGAGAATGGAGTTATACCGGAAACGCTTCCAATACAGTTCAATGATACAACAGGGACTCAATACGACAGGATATTGTGTCCCTACCCAGAAATAGCACGCCTTGTAGGCAACTCATCGGACCCTACAAATGCAGCGTCCTACCAGTGCTCGGCGTAGCATCTGCTATGATTCTATTGCGGCTTTATGTCAACATATAATTTCTTTTTAAATAAAATTGATATACTGGCTCGACTTTGAAAGTAGATAAACCCCATTCTTACCCAAGAAGTCCCTGTTTTGATACGTAGGACGGCAATCCCTAGAAGAGCAGGGACAATAATCGCTTCGTGGCCATGAAAGTTTCGGACACACAACGACTCTCGATTCCCATAGTTCTTATTAACATATTGGCAATGTCAGGTTGTGACATTGATACTAATCTTGCGCGGACGATACAACCGCGCTGTCAGGCCATAGGGCTAAGAGCCGAGGTGGCTGCTGGCTGGTCACCAGCACTGACGTTAAGTACTATTCTGTTCAGCATGATCTGCAGATACCAGATCATTTTTACCTTTTTGGTTGTTTGGCGCAGTGAGAGCAGACCTGCGTCCTTACACGCGCAAGAAAAATGCCCCAACTGCATGGATCAGGTGCTTGACAATCGGGTAATGGGAAACCATAATTTGGGGTATCTAGTGTTGGCAAAGAGTTGCCCAAGTAAAAAGCTCCTCGATAATCTATTAGGAAAATCAATCTTCAAAGAATACACAAATGACAAGATTAAGGGCCTGGTGTTATACAGGGCCTGGTGTTATACAGGGCCTGTTATATGTGCACCAGATCAATCCCAGTACGTCCACAGAATGTACAAATGCTCTAGCGGCATGTAGTCTATAGAAGAATGTAAAAGTATCATGATTCCTATCTCCGGAGTTAAAAGTCCCTGTGCATAGTGCTTTATGCTGCGCGCCACTTTGGGACGTATAGTAATGCTCCTGCAAAAAAACAAAACCAATCCGGGTTGTACAGGGCCTAGTAAAGTGCGCAACACAAGTTACCACACCTTAGTCCACTCCAAATATCCTACCTGATGACCTATTCCAATATTCAAAATTACGCCCAGAAGATATATGAGGAGCAGTGCCTTTACGGGATAGAACTGGGAGTGGAATTCCATGCTGCATAGAAACTTTCACCCGGCCGCTGCAATGTTTACAAAAGGAAGCCTGAATTTTAGATTGAGGAGCTGAATGCTCTACAATCGGAACCTCGTACTCCCCCCGAGATCATCGAGAACGCAGAAGCATTATCCCAAAACCGCAATTTTGGCGTTATCCTTTTGTTTACTGTTGACAAAAGGCGTTATTTAACTATCTAAATATACATAGTAACTTTCATGGGCGGGTATATTATCTTTACATTGATGAGACCCATGCAGTCTCGGTAGACTGAAATAAACCTGACCACGAAGAATCAATGAAGTCAAGTCCTGATATATCTAATGGAAATTGACTACTGAGTCGCCCTTGGCAGCTGTCACACAGTGTTAGCTAAATTACTATTGGGATTGTATAGTAAAGGGTAGTTATCTGGAGCTTGCAGGCTCTGATTATAAAGCTCACCTTTCAGGATCATGGGCAGTATCTGCATATGCCACGAACCTTCTTACGGCTTCAGTGCCAGCTCTACCAATGGTGATGTGATCTGTCAGAATATATAGAGGATACATGTTTACGAGTTCTGACATGTGCGTCTCACACGGGCAAAGGAGGTTGCGAACAACGAGCACTATTCCAGTAGCAAGAATATGGTGAGAGTCCTGGAAATTGGCCCTACTGATCAAGCTCTTTTGGCGCATTTCGTGCAACAGGGCCAACGAACTTTCATTAGCAGCTTCACATGTCCTCGTTAGGTCATTTTCAATTACTGCATCGCTTGCACCGTGATCGTCTGGCAGCAAGTAGGACCGCGTGAGTATCATGACTACGTGAAGGTACCGTAAATGGAGATACGAGAGTGCCCTCACATAAGACGGCGGTGATGACGTATTTGTTTTAAAGTATGCGGGCAAACCATTCCACCAAGTCTCAAGCTCAGTGATATAGTTGCGGATTTCGGTACGTGGTCGTTGTCGTTTTGATGTACAGAGCCTCAGTGATGCTGTAAACCGTGCCAGAAGTCTACTGAGATGTACGTTCAATCCTGAGTATCCTGGCGGATTGTGTGGTACTTGGGTGAGATCCTAGTGAAGCATTAATATGGTGTTCTACATGGCCGGATAAGGTTCACCATACTGAATTAGAAGGCACGGCGACTGAACAAACTGTCTCATCGATACTGTGCGGACGACCTAAATAGTATGAAAGCCATACATCGAGGTCATACAGAGACCACCACAGCCGCCGGCGGTGCTCCAAACTGGATCGAGATTCATGCTGCCAAAGCTTCGTGTCCGTATGCAAGCCCAACGCTTGAGCTATCCTTATGGCTGTACCGAGTTGGATCCAAGCAAGGTTGTTCTGACTGCGATTGAGATAGCATAGAGTCTGTTGGGTCAGATAATGCATAGGAGAGGAAACCGATTTGGAAGGCATACCATCAACATGAGGGCCTCCACTGTAGCAATAGAGACCTCTTCGGTGGCTGGTATTAAGTACTGACACGCTAGGCCAAAGGCAGATGGTGATTCTATCCGAAGTGACATGATAGCATACACGATTGCGATATGCGCATTGCTGCATCTCTCAGAGCGTCGTAGAAGTCTATCAACGCAGTCCTGAAGTCCCTCTGAAGGCATGATATATATGACACTATTGATCTCTGCGTAGAAAACAGCAGCATCGACGTCAACTTGAGACTGAAGAGGTAAGCAAACATCATCAGGAAAATTGACAGGTACATTGGATTGATCTTGAATGCTATGCAGGATGTTGGGTTCAATATTCTGTTCATTGCTGCGTAAGCCGCGTTGTGTACGTCCAAATGATGACTTGGCTTGCAAAAGGAAGACAACAAAACTCTTCGTATCGTAAAAGCCTGGGGGCTCCCTAGTCAGTATCAAGAAAGGGGCTTCACCAAGGTAGACGAACTTGGAATTGTGACTGCCTCACTGATCTCAGTGTCTAGGCCACTAATGTGATTGCCAGTTGGTGAAGGGGTTATGATTGGGCGTGCTTCTCCTTGAAACTGATTGCTCAAGGCCGGATCTAGTGACGAATGACTCTTGTTGTGGCCGTGTTGGAGAGAAATTCTGTAGTCGCTGTGAAGGATGCTTGGGCCATTCGACGTTTGTCTTGTAGGGTTGGATGGAGACACATCATCAGCAGGCGGCACGTACTGCTTGGTACTGAGTTGGGAGACCAGATTGCGCAAGTCATCGGTTTCAAAGCTGAGATCTGGCACGAAGTGACGCAGTGCTGTCGTCATCAGCTCATACTTCTCTTTCGATGTTTGATAATATGGCCGAGAACGTCTTGCACGGTTAACGATGCATTCGTGCGCTGCTTGACGACAACGTTGACATGGGCCGGGCTGGTCGCGAATGCACTGTAAAGAGTTTATGAGTATGATAGTGTGAGTCTTGAGCAAGACCAGCGTACTCGAACTTTGCCATTGCGACAGGCATCGCAACTCCTTCCGTTACGCGCAAGGACCTGCCCTTCCTGGGGCATGCTCAGATGACACGTCCGTGCTGTCGAATGCAAATGCAGCTTCGGAGAACACGTCGAATCTAGGCTGATAAACAGTGGTGTTGCGATTGGAGGATGATCGTGTGATCAATATCCTGGAATGCTGTGATAGAGGAAGGTTCGGTACCCGAGTATTTGCATGGACCCCATATTCCCCACCTTTTGTGTTCCGGCGGATTGTAGCATTGGCAAGTGTGTGTTCCGTGCGCGACTTCCTCGGCTGGCACGCGAGCACGGTTCTCCGATGGCCGATGTATCCCAATTAACGTTCTGATTTCGTGCTATATTTATTGGCCGCTATGGCCTGGAAAGCAAATATCATCTCGAGGTGTGTCGAAACGGTAAGGAGACTTGTCGATTTGAACTTGACACTGCAAAAGCCTTAGCAAAACCTATCGATCCCGTCCAAAGACTCTCCATCTACAATGCCGAACAAAGTGATGTCAGAAGACGATTTCCACACCTATGTTAACGGCTTTAACGACAACAAATTTGAAGAAATTGGGCGTCAATTCTGGGCAGAAGATGTTCAAGTCCTACTAGGCCCAATCGCGTCCAGAGTGGTCATAAAAGGTCGCCGAGCTGTCATTGACTTCTTCGCAAGCCAGCGAGAAGGAATGGCGGAACACCTTACCGCCAGATCTTTAGAATACGGGCCAAGTCAATGCAAACTATTAGCTGGCGTTCAATTCACTGCAAAGAGGGATTTTCCTGAGGTATGCAGTTGATTTGAGAGCACAACAATGCAGGTCGTGTAGCTGACCAGCTATCATACAGGGTTATGTGTCATTCCCGCCGATTACAAAGGGACAAGGTTATAAGTTAGACTACGAAATCACTTATACATTCGACAAAGCGGGCCAAATATCGCGCATTTCGGCGGAGAGGTTGAGCGAGCCCGAGATAACTCGTCCTCAATGAATAAGGCTAGTTATTTCTTTGGTTCTCAGCTAGATCTTCCTCGGTATATACTGTATAGCCTTTGCAAAAGTTTAGATGATGATAAGGAAGAACTAGTAACCAGTTGCGCAGAGCGTGTAATCGCCTATCAAGTTAACGTTGAAAGCAACAAACCCAAAATCATTACTAATCCACTGTCGACTTGATTTTATTCCTTACAATGTACCTCTCTGCATAATTAAGGTTAGGGATCCAAGATATGTATTCATTTATGCTGAGCGCAAGACTTCCGTCCATCCCCATCACTATCATAAGCGGCAGATATAGTCTTAGAACAGGGGCGGCATATGTAAGTGCGAAGTTGCGTGTCATCCATTTTTCGTGCAACAAGACGTTTCCACGTAGGATTTCAATGAGGCCCATGGATGCAATGTAGAGCCACACTGCAGCCAGAAGTGTAAAGCCCGCGTTGCCGATTGGATGAGCCAGAGAGCCGAATGTGATTTTGAAGGCCGAGATGCCGCTGAAGACGATACCAAAATATATAAACTCAACCCAGCCAAATATGCAACTTGGGATGTTTTTGCCTCAAGACTTTTCGAAATTGGATAGAACCAAGGATCAAAGCGAGAAGACCGCAGATAACATGAAAGAGGCCGCTGGAGGAACCAAACATACGTTTCTTTACTCGAAGGTCCCCGGGAGGCGTGCCGAAGACAAAGTTGAGTGCGTAGGCAGCCGTGAGTATTGCTGCGCCGGTCGTGATTGTCCATGCCGTTGGCGTTTTGTTTTCTTTCTTCATCAAGCTCTCTTCGTTTGGAGCAACGGGCATTGAGAATTGCATCGTGAAGTACAGGATTCCTGATTGTATATAAAAGATGATATTTTTCTCGTTAAAATTGTCATGCTATGGAGACATAGGAGCGTTTAATTTAGCGGGATTCGTTCTGCTCCTTTATAATGCCCCTGTCTCTCGGGTTTTGGTGGTCATGCATCCCGCCAGCAACGGCAAAGAACGCCTAGGCTTGTTTGTAACGTAATTTTCATCAAGAGACGATTACTCCTGAAGGTTTGACTGTCTGCACGTGTTGCGAGAGCTGAAGAGAGTGTTCCGAATTCCCCACACTGGTCAAGGATTCCATCGCGTCAATGGTTCCGGTGTTCCGAAATCAGGCCGTCTGTACCCCACAACTTCATGAATCAGTGCAGGTATCAGATTTAGATTTACCTTTTTCCTAGAGAGAGTCAATATTTTGGTTAAACAATTACCCAAGCAAGAATAAAGCCGGCCAACAAGTTGTTCAACTTCTTAGAGAACTAGAGCGACGCCTCGGAAGCTCAAGATCTTTTTCTGTACCGAGTATAACACGATAAAGCAACCTAGCATGACCACTCTCTCAGAGTTCATTTTCACGAAAGGTCTGTCGGACCCTTTCGCACGAGGAGCCAACGAGCAAAATTATTCTCGTGAAGCCAAAGATGGGATGATAATCGAGAAGCACGTGTCTATACCATTACGGAATTGCCTCCACGCCTTTTGCGACATTTATCGACCTGTAGATGAGTCTATTAAAGTCGCGCCTTTGGTGTCTTGGACAGTGAGCTTTCTGTTGACTAACCACAACCTGAGACTTACTCTTCCATAGCCGTACGGAAAACATGATCCTGCTCCATTGCTTAAGATATACCCTAATTGCGGTGTCGATCCGTCCTGGATTTCGGATTACACTGTGTTTGAGGCTCCCGACCCCGTTTATTGGACGAAGCATGGATATGCAATCATCATTATAGATGTTGCAGGACTCTGGCTAGGCGAGGGCAATCCAACATTCTCTTCAGGTACTCAGGAAGCAGAATACCACTACGACTGCATCGAATGGATTGCTTCGCAAGCATGGAGTGCAGGAAAAGTTGGCCTGAGCGGTGTCTCATACCTTGCAGTTAGTCAATGCCATGTTGCGGCACTACGTCCCCCAAGCCTGGGCTGCATCATTCCTGACAAAGGTTGGTCGGACTTTTACCGTGAGGTCATGCGACACGGCGGTATCCCTGATACCAGTTTCTTCCCGTACATAGCGCAAAGATGGGGTGCGTGCCGAGACCTAGCGGAGAACTTGATTGAAGAGTCTCGCGCACGACCTTTCTTCGATGACTTCTGGGCTACGAAACGTGCTCGTCTTGAGAATATTCAGTGCCCAGCTTTAGTTATCGCAAGCTTTGCCGATCAAGGACTGTACACAAGAGGCACCTTGGAGGGGTTTAAGAAGATATCTAGCAAACAAAAATGGCTTATCGTCCACAGAAAAAGGAAATGGGAATACTATTACACTCCTGAAGTAGTGGAGAAGCAACGCGCTTTCTACGACAAGTTCCTCAAGGGTTCTACAGATACACAGGTTAACGAGTGGCCAAAAGTGCTTATTGAGGTCTCAAATAGCATTGGTCAGAGCGGTATTAGAGCAGAAAATGAATGGCCTTTAGCTCGTCAAAGACTGACGCCATTCTATTTAGACGCTTGCAGCGAACAGTTGATGGAGCAGTCGAACCAGGAAGAGGCTTACCAAGAGTACCACAGCCTTGGTGGAGGTCCTGAAAGAGTACGAGCAGTATTCGATATCACATTCGACGCAGATACAGAAGTCACAGGTCAGATTTCAGCAAATTTGTTCATGAGCACGAATGCTGGCAACGACATGGATGTTTTCACCGCTATTTACAAACTTGACAAATCAGGCCGATCAGTTGGACAAATTTTCTATGCACAGTAAGTTTTGTTCGAGATATCTTATTTGGATTGATGTTTACTCTTGGATTCTAGATACGATGACGGCCCTGTCGTCCTCGGGTGGCTGCGGGCATCTCGGCGCGAACTTGACCCCCATCAGTCAACACCGGACCAGCCTGTGCACCTACATAAACGGAATCTTCCGGTGGAACCGCAAAAGGTATATGAGCTCAATGTGGAGATGTGGGCAAGCTCTACAACTTACCTGGCTGGCGAATCGCTGCGATTGATAGTCCAAGGTTGTGACATTGCAGTGAGTTCGTAGTGCTTCTATTGGCTTGAAAACCTGCTTACGGACCGTAACTCAGCGCGAGATATCTCCAAAAATTCTTACTCGTCATGAAACGGAACAGGTCAATCAAGGATATCATAAGATTTGGACCGGTGCAGACCATAAGTCACACCTTGTTCTTCCAATCATTAGTTCAAATTTTTAGAATAGTATGGCTGTAATAAAATGAGTAGGTAGCGATGATTCCCAATAGGTTCCATGAGAATGCCGGAGCTATGTAGCCGAGGAACGCTAATCATGCGACAATTGAAGATGTGCCGAACATGTCTTGCTCTTTCTATGCGTGCCTGTCTCTGTTGCGGGCTGCGGGATTATGTCTCCGGAAGGCGCGGTCGGGGCCCGAAGTACCCCACTTCATAACACCCAAGGCCCATGTACGGGAACGCAGGCTTGATCGCACGGACGTCGAAAATAGACCCATCAAGTTAGCACTCGCGAAACCTATATCTATCAGTTGAGGAACGAAATACTCTCTATTGCAGCACATGGGGTAGTCAATTGTTATCTTTATATACCATTTTGAATTGACAAACAGTTCAATTTACGAAAATATCCATCATGGCCGGCCATGGCCCCGCCTATATCAATGGCATACGTGCGACATCCAGAACCGAGTTTCCTAATACTTCAGTCTTTAACAATTGGATTGCTCCTTCACGATTCGAGGGAGACATCCAGTTTCTTGAAGTAAAAGGGACTATTCCCTCGTCCATCCGCGGAATTTATTACAGTATGGGTGTTGACCAACGTTTTCCTCCAAAGTACGAGTCAGATATTCTATTCAATGGGGACGGCATCATTAGCGCTTTCCGTATCGAAGATGGCCAGATAGACTGGAAACGGCGATATGTGCACACTGATCGTTACAAAGCTGAGTCTAAAGCTCGCCGAGCTTTGTTTGGTAAATATCGCAATCCGTTTACCGATGATGAAGAGGTGCAGGGTATTATTCGCACAGCCGCGAACACAAATATTTCCTTCTGGCGGGGCGCCCTTTTAGCAATGAAAGAAGATGGACCACCCTTCGCTGTCCACCCGGAAACACTAGAGACATTTGGTCGGTATGATTTTGAGGGTCAGGTCCAAAGTCCTACATTCACTGCACATCCAAAAATAGATCCTGCAACAGGGTCAATGCTGTGCTTTTCGTACGAAGCAGGTGGGAGTGGGAATGATGCTTCGAAAGAGATGGTGTTCTACGAGATTGGCAAGGACGGGAAAAAAATGACGGAGGTGTGGTTCGAGGCACCATTCTGCGGCTATTCACATGACTTTGGGTTTACAACGAACTATGCTATTATGCCGGTGTCCCCATTAAAATCAAATCTTAATAGATTGAAGCAAGGAGGGAACCATTGGGCCTGGGATCCAAAAGAGGACCACTTGTTCGCAATTGTGCCGAGGAAAACCCCACAAAGTCAAGATGTGAGGTGGGTGAGGTCCGACAACGCATTTCAAGGTCACATAGCAAATGCTTTTGAGGATGAAGCCGGAAACCTGCACTATGATCTGAGCATGGCAGATGACAATGTCTTTTGGTGGTTTCCCGAGGAGGGGAAGGAGCCACTGCACCCTGGAAAACGAGGCCGGGGTATTCGATCTCCTATGACTAGGTTCATCTTCGACACGGCCTCGCCTTCCAAGGACTCTCGCGTTGAGCCAGCTTACAAATGTGAAACTAGTACAGAATTCGCACGCATCGATGATCGCTTCCAGGGCAGACGATACAACCACTTCTGGGCACTCGGGATGGATTTGACACGCCCTTATGATTTTGAAGCATGCGGGCCACCAGCTAGTGGCCTTTTTAATTTGCTTGTCCACTGGGACTGGGAAACCAAGCAGGAAGAAGTATGGTGGCCGGGACCGCGAACCACTTTGCAAGAACCATGTTTCGTGCCTAGGAGCGAAGACGCTCCTGAAGGAGACGGCTACATTATAGTTATTTTAAATCGCCTAGATCTTAAGTACATCGAATTAGCATTCTTTGATGCGCAGCATATTACGGATGGACCTATCGGTCTGAGTAAGCTTCCTCTGCGGCCCAGAATCGCATTCCATGGAGACTTCGTAGGCTTAGTGGAAATTGAAGAATTTGCTCGACTTCGAGAAGACCAGTTAGGTCCGGTACAGCCAGCTCAGAAACCTTTACCTTGGCAAATTAAGCAACAGGAGGAGTCTAATAGCTGCTAGAATGGCATGTATCGCACGGGATTAGGCCTTGGTATCAATTCTGAAAAAGTACTTGAAATACACATAGAACCAATGTGCAGCCATTATACCAAATATAAGATCTATTTGAAAAATCTGTTGAAGATCGGCTATTGTACTGGGTCTGCGGATTTCGAAAGCCAAGCTTCCTTTAACTCCTTGTCTTCCCTTTTCTTAATGCTTCCTTTTGCTATTATACGTTCCCGTTGGTGGAATAATAGCCCAAGCATTCCATGTCCTATTCCAACATGGGCTACATTATCCGTTGGATCCTCAAGGTTGCTCTTGCAAGTCTACCGACATGCTTACGCTCGGATTAATTTTGCATTGTTTCACGCAGTGTTCGGCTCATATTTGTTGTTAGCGAAGCGGATTTTCGCCGGTCTAACCTGTTGCGCTTAGGCTTTTTCCCACAGACATGTTCCCCGCATCTTCCTTGTCCCCCACTCATGACCAAAATACTAGGGTTTAATCGGAAACCCCGGAATACTTGCAATCTAACATCCAAATGGTCGCTCCGCACATGCTACTATTGGTTACGGGTGGAGCTTGACCGAATCATGGCGGATTAGACCCGGGCTTCATGTAATTATAAAGATGTACCAAATAACCAGTTGGTGTAGACGACGGATAGACAGTGTTTTGCTTACCAATCTAGTTCTTCATCATGGCGACACTCATGAAGTCTTTACTTGCAGCATCCTTACTTCTGAACTCCGTAGTATCGAGCGCCTCGCTTACGGAGAACTTCCTCTCAACATTACGCAGTCCTCGACCATTCCACGCACTTACATCACCCTCGCGCAACAGGACCTGCGTTGCCTTGTCAAATAATGATTCATCAATTGATGATGCTTCCAACATCCTTCAGGCCGTGCAGGACTGTAACCAAGGTGGCCATGTTATCTTTGCCAAGAAGCTCACTTATACGATCGCCTCACCTCTGAATCTCACAGGCCTGACTGCGATTGATCTCGACATTCAGGGACGCCTTTCCTTCACCGATAACATGACCTATTGGCAAAAAAATTCATTTGATTTGCAGTATCAGAATGCGACTTCATTCTTTATGCTTGGTGGTGCGGACATCAATGTCTATGGCACAGGGGAGATTCAAGGTAATGGTCAGGCATGGTGGGACGCGTATGTTAGCAACAAGGGTTTGAAGCGGCCGGTTCTGTTCGCTATCGTAGGCTTGCAAGGCGGAAGTGTGTCGCAGTTCAAATTGCGTAATTCGCCTTTCTGGCACAACATAATTGCAAACTCAAGCAATGTCGTGTATTCCGGCCTAGACCTCTTCTCGACCAGCAACAATGGGAACTTTGAGAAGAATACCGATGGTTGGGATATCTATAGAAGTGATAACATCGTGATCGAGAATTCGACCATTACGAATGGAGACGGTATGTACTATTCAGTGTCAAGGACACATGTTGACCGCGATATACTTATCATGGAGCATAGATTGCGTGTCTTTCAAGCCAAATAGCACCAACATCCTCGTCCAAAATCTTCGCTGCAACGGCACGCATGGAATCTCTGTTGGTAGTCTGGGCCAGTATCCTGCGCGCGTCGACTACGTGGAGAACATCCTCGTGCGCAATATTAGTATGGCTAACTCCTCCGAGGGCGCCCGCATCAAAGTATGGCCTGATACATACTCGGAAAAATCAAAGAGCCTTACTGGAGGTGGTGGAAGAGGACTCGTTCGCAATGTCACCTACGACGGCATGTTTCTGGACAATGTTGATTACGGATTGACAATCACGCAATGCTACGGAATAGATGATGAGGAGGAATGTTTTAAGCATCCCGTAAGTGTCAAATCCTTCTTATCCCTATTCACTGTATCGAAACCGCTATAAAGATACGATTCATCTATAGCTGCCTAGCTGACCAAAGTTTATGTATACAGAGCAAACTCAAGATTACAGATATTACATTCCGTAATATTCGGGGCCGCACCAATCGCGTTTTCTCGCCAATTGTTGGTCACCTAGTATGCTCGAGCCCCGACACTTGCTCCGGCATCCTAGCCCAGAATGTGGATATAAGAACAATTAATGGTTCTAATTTAGTGACGTGTCGGAATATGGACACAAGCACGCTGGATCTTAACTGTACTCCATGGAGTAAGGGTTATAACCCGGCTTAACTCGAGTGCGATAAATCTTATTAGTAGTGGTAATACTCTATTAGAATACTGTAATAAGTATGATATTAAGATAAGCGTTACACATTAATGAAGCATGCCCGGGGCTTAGACTTATATGTATTGTAGTTATCAATCTAAGCAATGCGGTACCCAATTATAAGCAGTTACATGACTCTTCTGAACTGCTAGTTAGTCCCAGAAGAGGATCTACATCATCAACACCGGTACTAATTAAAGCTGCCTAGATACTACATAGTGTTCTTAGAAAACTGGTGGAACAGGCGGGCCCCAAATCTTAAGTGCGTGCGGCCCCGCCTGGATGTGAGAAACCTCCGTATCCGAATTGACCAAGTCCCCGTCACTGTAGTGTTCCTGTGCCAGTAAGCTCAGGTTTAGTCTATCATTCTGATATCGATAACAAGGGCTTACTCACAAGGATAAATCTACTAGGGTCGAACCAGTAATCGAACACCTGGCTACCAAGCACATGCTGTCACACCATGCTCATTAGCGCACTTCAGCACAAAATTGTAGTCAAAGTCAACAAGAGAACAAGGAGAAATGAACTCACCCTACCAACACCCCAACAAATGTCGTATCCCTTGTTCTTCAAGAAATCATGGCCAAGCTGCTGTATATCGAAATCGTGCGTCTCAAACGCTGCATGTGCCACATTTGGCTGGTCTCCTTCTTTTGCCCCTTTAAAGAAAAACGCATGATGATCTGTAAACTCAAGCCCGCGGTCAATGTGGAAGAAACAGGTAATCGGCTTGTCGTCCTTGTATACAATATCTGAAGGTGCAAGCGCAAGGTAGCCTGTGTACCAGTCAAACATTTGCTGATACGTGCCTGGCGGGTATGTAACGCCGTAATGGCCCCAGCGATGCACAGGTGCGGGGCCTGGTTCGAAGCGCTGAAAGGTACCGCGACGGGGCTTTTGGGTAGGGAACTCGTAGTTTGTCTGGGTTACAGTCTGTGTGCATGAGGGGGCTGTTGGGTTCGTGATTTTAGTTTGCCCATGGATGAGGTATACAACATGGCCCACTGGATCCGTTAGTTTAACGTATTCTCCGCCGCCTGGTGCGTCTAAAGCACTGATTTCTGTGCAACCGGGGATCTGAGAAACTGCGCGTTCCAGTTCCTTGCGGCTGGATACTTCGTATGCTGCGCCACCGAAGGAGCTTGATGGAGCTTGCCGTGCAATGTAAATGAAGGGTTCAGTGCCGTAACCTTTGAAAAAGATTTCGCGGCCGGGAGTTTCGGATGCGATTTCGAGGCCGAAATCAAGAAGAAAAGTGCGCGCGACGCTGAGGTCAGTGTGATGGTAGACTACGAACGCGGTCGAGAGGAGGCGAATGCGCGAATCATTTTCGGGGATAGGCATGCTAGGCTACAATGGTAAAGTGACAACGCTGGGCTGTTTGAGACTGTGGTATACGGTTTGTCAAGTGTTTGTTGATCGTCGTCTGTTTATGGAATTGCCTCTGGAGCTTTACGGCTGCCTTGATATCTAGCTCCGAGTATCTTATCAATAACCAAAGGCCGTTCGCGATCGGGCGTGTTCCGCCGTCGCTCGACAGTTTGTTTAGTCATTTTACAAAGCCTGGGGCGCATGAAGGGAAAAAAGCAAGATTGCAATGGGAGCTGTTCGACGTTCGGATGCTCTCGAGTGTGGTGGTTCCGCTCGGATGGTGACGCGGGTAAAGTGGTATCTGCTTGAAGGGGCGGGCGCCACCTTCCCCTTGTGGTAGGTGGTGCGGCGTTGATCAGCAACCCTAGCACAAGATCTGGGGACATTGTCGCAATAGTGGTTGTGTGTCCTGCGATTTGGTTTCGAGAATAATATGAAAAGGAATTTCTCGGACATTGACGGAGTCAATGCAAGCATGAGAAGGAAATGTGGTAAGCAAGTTGAAGAAAATATTTGTGAATCGATTTCGCAACATTTGCATCTACGTATAGAAGGCGGGTGCAATATTATACTGAAACAACACATCTCGATCATGTCCAAAAATCAACTTCGCATCTGTCAATTTCTGCAACGAATGAATCATCTGATTGGAGCGCGACCAAGATGCATGGTCCCTTGAAAACCATCCTTGATTGGCAAGAGAATGGTAATTCTCCTTCACAATATACTGATCGGTCGTAAATATCCACGTCCCGCTATCCTTCAGGTTGACTTGCAGAACAGAGAGGCCTGGCGTGTGGCCGGGGCAATGGCGAATAATCAGGCCTTTAGCAAGTTCGAATCCGTCCCCATGAAATGGTTTCCAGTTGAGATCGAATTGAAGATATGTTGGCATGTATACACCTGGAAGTGAGGTATTAGGCAGTCTGCGTAACGCAATGTGAATAGATGACTCACCAATATCAGTCTTAGTAGCGACGCTATAGAACGCATTCTTGAGTTCAAGCTCATGGGTATAGATTGGAATGTCAGTACCACGGAAGTACTCTAGCCCACCAGCATGATCCAAATGCAGATGTCCCATGATTACAGCCTTGACGTCTTTAATGTCATTGCCAGTCTTCCGAATGGCGGCGTCGAGCTCTTGATCCTCAACGTAATCTTCGCGCGCGAAAATGTCGTTTAACTGCGGACCCCAGACCTCAGGATAATCCTTACCAGCCCCAGTCTCGAACAAGACGAGCCCTTCGGTTGGATGCAATATTTGGGCGGAGAATATCACCATCGAACGGCGTGTCTTGTCTGGATTCGGGTTACTGGCAGTGGCAGCATTGGCCTGACAAGTCAGTTTCAAGAAGCTACATAATTGCAGTGCTAAATTGCCTACCCCAGTGATGAAAAAGGCCTCATCTGCTACAAGATTACCAACATGGAGCAGCCATAGCTTCGTTCCCTAGAAATATCAATGTTAATTTCTGTTGGATACGCCACGAGCCCAAAGTGAATTTACATCAGGAGCAACTCTTCCGGGCACATCCATTGTAGCTAATGTGTCTATTTGGGAAAGTGTTTTTATGAGGTGAGTGGGACTTGCGAGTGTGGGTTTCGAGTGGAGCGTATAAGATAGCCCTGGGTGAATGGTGAGGGAGTAGGGATTCCATAAAGTATCATGCAGCACACCGTAAGCTACATCCGGAAGTCTGGGGAAAGCGCATGCAATGAAACTCGATGCTTGCGGCTATGCGTATGTGGGGTGCGTGTTCGGTCGCCAACAGCGCAAGCACGGATAAAGTGGTAGTTGTTGAGAAGTAGCCTTGACGTGCGGCCAGCATCCGCGCCAAGCCCATGCCGTTGGGCAGTACAGCTGTTTGCCAACGCATGTCCGGAGACGACGGAAATGATAATCATGTACCTGGATCTAGTCTACAGGATTAAAGGGCTATGAAAGCTCTTCTTAAGGAGAGTATGAATGAAGTAGATCCCTCATCATTACACAATCAGCTGCGACTATGTCAACAAAACTCGTTTCCTGGGATCGTCTCGTGCGCTATATCCCGAAGAATGCAGACGACACCATTCGTTACGGCGAGCCTATGCTACAGGAGATTGAGATCGACTCAATTGCCCAGATCGCTGGAGAAGGAAGGCTCGAAGTGAAGGTCCTGGAGGGTGATGATGCTTTGAGTGCGAAACCAACGGGCAGGACAGACAAGGTAGCGAAGCTTCTGGGCCCTTTGAGGCCTAGCGAAGTTCCTATCATCCGTTGTATTGGCCTAAACTACACGACGCACAGTAAGTAATGCCCTAGCTTTCGTGTTTTAGGACAGAATGTGCGCGGCTAACCATCACAACCAAGTCCTCGAGACTGGACGACCGCTGCCAACGTGTCCCACTGTATTCACGAAGCCTGGGCCTGCGGTGGCAGACCATGGAGAGGCTATTCCTATTCCTCGCATTGCGCAATCACAGTGCGACTACGAGGGCGAGCTGGTGGTTGTTATCGGAAAAGATGCAAAGAATGTGAGCGAGGCAAATGCTCTAGATTATGTTGCAGCATACACCGCAGGAAACGACGTTTCCGCGCGAGATTGGCAACGAGAGCCTGGGAAGGCGGGACCTGTTCCACAGTGGTCCTTCAGTAAATCATTCGACAAGTATGCGCCCCTTGGGCCATGTTTAGTAGCAGCACATGTCCTTGGTGATGCGAACAAGCAATCGCTCAAGACCATCGTGAATGGTGAGGTCAGGCAAGAGAGCAATACTTCGGATCTTTGCTTTGATGTACGAAAGCTTGTGGCATTCTGCAGCCAAGGTCAGACGTTACAGCGAGGATCACTGATCATGACGGGTACGCCAGGAGGAGTTGCGCTCTTTATGAAGCCCCCAATGTTTCTGAAAGATGGGGACGAGGTGTCGGTGGAGATTGAGGGGATTGGCCGAGTGAGCAATCGCATATCGTTTGAAGCATGAGATGTATATAGAATACCGTATAAACTGGACACAGCGGCGAAACGCTAGGCCAGGGTTTTCGAGCAACCAGTGGGGCCTCAGCAAGCGGTCAAATAGGAGCCCCTAAATCTTTCTTGACTCACATGAAAAACCACGTTATAGCAAGCACTAAAACACTTTTTGGGCTAACTATAGCATGTCTACTCACGTGAGTAGCATATTAAGCCGTCTTCGGTGGATCTAAGATCGTCCCGCTGTCTCCGACCCTACCTAGCGTTTCGCCAGCGTGGCAAGTTTATACGGTAGGAGTTCCTTATGCAGTCTGTAGGTGAAACTAGTTATTGCAAGTGAAACTACTCTCGAGAGGGATGAGGCTATCCTGTTCAACAATACTCTCCATCTGCTTCCGGCTTACAAGCTGTAACGCAGCACTGGTGATGCCGGTTCTAGCGAAGAACTGCAATACCCCGCAGCTGTTGCAAGTGCGTGGCTTGTGCTCATGCAAAAACGAACTAGAGCTGTTTATGTAACATCCAATGCAAGGTACAAAACCTGGTCCCGCGTTCACCATTCGCACGCCTCTCAATTCTTCACATGTAGCATGTTTGCGTGCAACCAGTGCCACCGAAGCTATACCAGCCAGAACTCTTTGACGCGACACATTCACAGCCACCAAAGTTCTAGGAAGCACCAATGTCCCGTCTGCGGTGTCATCTTCTATCGAAAGGACTTGCTGTCTCGCCATTCCAAGCTACATACGATGCCAACGGATAGAATAATTCAACCCCCTTCACCATCTACGGCTGGTCATTGGGCGCAGGCGGTGGGCGAAGGAGGTGTCATACCGCCTGTCTTCGATGCCGGGGTCTGCGCACCAAGTGTAACGGGCGGCGTCCCTGCCTCGCCTGCAAAAGAGCAGGACAAACCTGCACCTTCCCGTTTCTCTCAAATCGACTAAGCCATATTCCAGGCTCCTTGGAAGATGCGTTAGAAATGCCAACCAATGCTTCTTCATCCACAACACTACAGGAGCCCGTTAGCAAACCTCCAATGGCTGTCGAGTCAGCTTCACAAGTGCTCCCTGATTTTCATTTGGAAGCTGCAGACACCTTCATGGTAGACACAGAAGCTTGGCAATGGATGCACGAAAATCTTTATCTTCCAGCAAATGGATCCGTCTTCCCCAACTTGACCGATCTCGCAGCCCTCGAATCGAATGATAATGACGCATCCCCACTGGCGACATTCTCAAGCACATTGTTTGATGCAACTGCTGATAGTCATGATCCTCCAGCACAAGAGCTCCCAGACAGTCCCGGTCGAGTCGTCCAGGATCTGGTTTTCTTTGCTACAGCAACAGCCTGGTCAACAGACACTTACAGAAGTTGCACAGACTTTTGGGTTGACATGTCGCCTAGGATAACAAACGCATTCAGTCTAACCATAAACTGGGCTGTTCCAGCGATTTCACTACTGCACCATTTTGGAAGCAAATACATGGAGCACTTTGGGACTCTATGGCCGTTACTAAGCCCACAGGCATTGGACCTCAGCACTATACATCCACAACTCTTTCTCGTCCTGACCTCTATAGGTGCTATGGTACGAACCCCACCGCTTACATTATATTTGGAGTCTCGTTGACCAATGCCTAGTACTGTGGGTCGGCTGCAAGTAATTACGGTGTGATGATGCACACCGAAATTCGGCGCAGCTTGACTATTGCTCTAGAAATTGAGGAGGACGACGCTGATCTGACTTGGCTAGCGCAGGCACGCCTTTTGACACAAGTAGCAGCGCTGTATTTCGGACAGCCCCGCGCATTTACATACGCCCAACATATCGGAGCACTATTAGTAACTCAGGCACGCAAGATGAATCTTTTTTCAGCAAAATACATGGCCAATGCTCAAAGGAAATTCGAACGTATGAAGGAGGCTGCTTCCGAAGAGGACAGATTCGCGGTATGGTTGCAAATGGAAGCACGTCGAAGATTAGCGTTCGGTATCTTCCGCGGCGATACGTACACGAGCGTGCTTTTGCACACAAAACCTCTTATATCCTTCGAAGAGATCGATATCCAATTTCCAATGTGCGATATAGTGTGGCGAGGAGAAAAGATGCCCCCTAGTCTGTGCCTGCAGATGATTGAAAGTGATCAAACTATCGGACGAGAATTGCGAGCATCTGACATCTATCGGATTGCATTGGATAGAGATGAGACGCTCCCGCCTCTAGATCCTTCTGGCCATGAACTACTCATGTTCGGTCTCCAGTATCCTATCTAGCGGTTTTCGCATGATCAAGGCATGCTTGAGCGGCTGATTGGTCATAATGAAGAAGCAGAAGTTGCTGAAGATTTTGAAGCCGACAAGCGGCATACAAGGCGGAAACAGCCTCAAAGCACTATCGAACAAGAAACGCATTGTCTAGACAACGCCGTACGTCACATGGACGACCTCAAGCTAGCGCTAGAACAAGTCATGTCTGCTCTGGAAAAATGGGAGCGCGCCCTACCTGTAGTGAAAACTTTCGCTCGATCTAGTCTGGACCGGAGTAGCCTGATGAGTGGTTTGATTCTCTATCATCTTGGATTTCTTCGACTAGATGCACCACTCGAAAATCTCCATCAAATCCAGTACCGTCTAGCCGACAATCGCATGGTTGATCGCGATCTGATTGTACCGCTGAGAACGTGGACAAATTCAGCTCGAGGCCGACGCGCTTCACGGCGTGCCTGCAATATATGGTCTATGATTTTCCGAGAATCACGTTTATCTACCAACAGACCAGTAAAATTTAATCTTCTCGCTTATATAGGACTCCATCATGCAGCAGTTCTGTTATGGGCCTATGCTGAAGGCCACGACGCAGCAAACGATGGAATCATAGACACAGAGCCACTTACCCTTGATGGCATTAATAAGATCACAATTAGTAGAGCTGAGAGTTCGACCATCCTCGACGCCTTTGTCAAGCTTTACGATAGTATCAGCTCTGGCCGATGGTCCTCGTTTGCACAAGCGGCAGGGGCCTTGATGGGACTGCAACTGCCGAATATCAAGGAAATATGACATGACTAGGTGCTAGAACCGGTGAACATGATACTTTTTAATAGTTGAAGGACTCTTGCCCTCCCCATAAATCAACCTAATGATCCAATTTGTCGAATTGTAACCAACAATGTCCCGATCTTGAACCAGCCGCGAACACATCAGCCAGAGCTAGCTCATCATCCTGCACATTAGGTGGCATAACTGCTTTGAACTTGCGAAAGATCATTCCAATCATGTACTTGAGCTCTGTCATGGCAAGGTTAGAACCAGGGCAAGACCGACATCCGTGGCCAAATGGAATCCAGTTCAACTTCATACGCTCATTCGCGTTGATCCAACGTTCTGGCTTCCAAAGGTCTGGCTCTGGATACACGGACTCCAATTGCCCTTGGTTGAAGGCTGCAGTCGATGCAATTACGCCAGCTGGAACGACCTTTCCACCGATGCTGACCGTCTTCCCAAGATGCCTTTCGAGTGGGCCCGGGATCATAGGATACATGCGCATGGTTTCTCGAATGACTCCATCGAGAAAAGGAAGATCAACAGTGCGCTTGATTTCCACGGTGTCCAAGTTAGGAAAAGCTCTCAACAGTTCTCCGTGCAGTTTGGCTTGAGCTTCGGGGTGTCGTGTTAAGAGTTAGTATGTAAATGCTGCTGTGTGTGAAGTGGTGGAAGAGTCGGCCGTTAATATTTCCACCATGTACGCGGGCATGTCTTCCATCGGCACTGCTGACACGTTCCCTTTATTCATTGTGCCCAGCATAGAGAGTACATCCTTGTCGCGCCGTGAACCCTCACCTCTAACCTTCCATCTTCTCAAAGCTTCCTGCGCCGTTACATCCATATCGTTACAGTCGTTCCGCAAAGTCTTCCATTTCTGATTTCCAAACATCCTCACAAAAATGTCAGCGCCGGGGATGAAGCTTTTCATTGCGTTCCAGGTGCTAAAGGCATGAAAGCGCCGTAGGAATGCTGGTGTCTTCTCTTCTTTAAAATCGTGTAAGAGCCTGTTCTCTTCACCCCATAGCACATCGGTGACAATATCGAGAGCTAGTAAGCGGAATATAACGACCCCCGTCCACTGCTTGTTGGCTGCGAGATTTCTCTTCGAGTAGCTGAATGAAATCGAGGATGTGAGATTCGATACTCTCCACCAGTGTAGCAAGATTCTTATTTTGAAAACATTGAATGAGGTTGTTGCGTGAGGGAGCAGCCGTGGGATAGTCTATGAAGCCGAGGGTTGACGTGACGCCTTTCCAACTGCCCATAGAGGAGTAGAAACTGGTTTTTATTGATGACTTGTCGTATATGGTCTTCATGGCAACATCGTCTGTTGTATGGACCTGATCGGGTGCAATTACCACGATCGGCCCATGTTGATCGAGCAGTCTCGTCACGTAATCGGTTCTTCGCTTCTGATAAGTTGCATACCGTAGGGGTAATTTCGATATTCTGGCATGCCAGGGACCGGGGATGTGCCGCACCGGTGACAACAAGAATGGATATATCACCTTTGAAGGCACGACAATATCAGCAACCGCCCCTAGACTGCAGACCTGCAAAGTAAAGGAATGCTACTTACCAGCCAATGCAATAGATAGAATAAAAGAGCCAAAGTTAGCCATTGGGATATTTGAACTCTATCCAAGCCAGAGTTGGACCTCGCTTCTACTATAGCAGCCATTATATTACGCCACGATCTAAAATATTTCGAGTGGACAAAATGTTCGATACGACACCCTTATAGGATAATAAAGAACAAAAACAATGCCGAATACGCTTTCAAATTCAAGCTATAACCGTCCACGCCTTTTTACATATGGATGCGGATCGCATGACGCGATTGAAACTTAGCTGTACGTTTCCGCCAAGCCACCACTTTCCCATGATGATTCACATCCAGCTGCCGTGAAGCATAAGCTCGGTAATTTCAACCGGCTCTGCAATTTGCATTCTCCTCAGCCGCTTCATCAAGTCGTGTTGGCCGCGGATAGTGTGGTGTGGTTTTACGTTCAAAACCCGGGGAGCCTGCTTGGAACAGGCCAGTACCGGATAAAGTGGCACAGCACGCGGACTGCTCTCGCGCCTTTGGAATGACTGGGGAAGATATGGTATTGGAGCTTTCTTATGGAAAAGTGCTTGTTCCTGCGCAATTTGTTCCGATACGCTGCGCAATTTTTGGCTTTGCAATCTTGTGGCCAAATGAACGCGTCCTACGGTCCGGTTCAAGGGGCTAGCACCTCGACGTCAAAGCGAAGGTTTGGAATAACCTAGGAATGCAGAAGGTCATCAATTTATCATTTCAACCTGAATGCTGACGAGATAGAGCCTAGCAAAACTTTGTGAGTATATCATTACCTACACAGCTCCTGCAGACCTAAGTGGGAATTTTAGCGACTTTTTACACATTCTGAGAGACGTGCGGTGCCTTCAATCTAGGATTCAAACTTAATATTGGACATCCAACACTCTCTCCTTGTGCGACATGGAGTTTCCCGTCCTCATTATTGGTGCTGGGCCATCAGGGGCCACGACTGCCTTACTACTCGCCAAACTAGGTGTCAATTCCATTGTTGTATCTAAACACCAAGGCACAGCAAACACTCCATGGGCCCATATATTCAACCAAAGGGCGATGGAAGTCCTTCGAGATGCGGGTTTGGAGCAAGCTTTGAATGGGGTTGCTTGTTATGCGCATGGTGAGTCTGTTTCTCTTGTGCGCCCCATCTGCTCTACCAATCCTTCCTCAACACTAAGCGCCACCGTCATACAGACATGCAGCATACGTCTTGGCTCAACAGTCTCGCCGGCGAGGAATTCGGTCGGGTCTGGGCATGGGGCAACAACCCCGATCAGAAGGGAGAGTATGAAGCAGCAAGCCTGTGTCCTATGTCCGACCTCCCGCAAAGTCTTCTAGAGCCTGTATTGGTAGAAACAGCGAAGCGTGTTGGTGCGGACTTTCGTTTCTACACCGAATTCGTTAAATTTGAAGAGACTGCAAAGGGAGTCATCACCACACTCCGAGATAGATCGACTACGAAAGAGTATACCATCACTTCGCAGTACCTGATCGGAGCTGATGGCGCACGAAGTGCGGTGCTTGAAGCGCTCAAAATACCTGTGATTGGTCGCCAGCTCAACACCGCGTTCAATGTGCGTATCAAAGCTGATCTTTCCAAATTTATCTCGCATCGTCCAGGCAGCCTCAACTGGGTACTGAATCCAGATGCGCCGGGATGGTCAGCAGTGGGCAATTTCCGCATGGTCAGGCCGTGGAATGAGTGGGTGGTGTCGATGCATCCAGCGACTAAGAGTCTCGATAGCCTCCAGCCGACCGATGAGGCCATACGAACCCGCCTCTACCAAATGATCGGAGATGACACAGTTGACATAGAAATTTTATCGACATTTTCTTGGACGATAAATGACCAGGTCGCAGAGCGCTGGCAGAGCGGACGGGTTCTTTGTATCGGAGATGCAACGCACCGCCACCCACCGATCAATGGGCTTGGAAGCAACACCTGCATATCAGACGCCTTTAATCTCGCATGGAAATTAGCTTATGTTGTCAGAGGCTGGGCTTCGCCCGCGCTGTTAGATACGCTCACAATTGAGCGGAAGCTGGTTGGGGACTCTATCGTGCGTCGCGCTAATGACGGTATGGAGGCTCATCGACGCCTCTGGGGCATTATTGGATTGACGCCCGAGTCTCGAAGGATAGCGACTGGCCTATTAGTTTCTGATACAGAAGATGGATTCCGGATCCGCAAGGAATTTCGAGAAGCATTAGAAGCAACCGAAGACGAAGTCCAGGCTTTAGGCATCCAGATGAACCGAACCTATATCAACTCGCCGGGCATTCTTGTAGAGGCCGGGGACAAAGCACCAAACTTTTCACATCTCAATGCCCTTCGCCAGGTCATGTACAGCACATATCCTGGCTACCACTTGCCACACGTGTGGCTAGCAGCAGACGGGCAATCTTCGAGAATCTCCACTTTGGATCTAAGTGGCAATGGACACTTTACTCTGTTTACCGGCATTGGCGGCGACGCCTGGGTAAATGCAGCACGCGCTCTATCCAGGGCAGATGGACTGCAAGTGCGCGCTTATAAGATTGGGTTTAGATGCGATTATATGGACTGTTATCGTGACTGGAACCGCCTTCGTGGCGTTAGTGAGAAAGGCGCTGTTCTTGTTCGACCTGATCATTTCATTGCCTGGCGTTGTGATGAGATGGTTGAGGATACTTTGGGCAAACTCTCTTTTGTCATGAAGCACATTCTAGGTGTCTAGATCGCTGACATGAAGATTGTTTCTACCTACCTTGACGTCAGAGACGAGCATATTGATTCATTCAATACGTTCACTAAGATTCGACATCTCAACCCAAGTGCCACGAGTGATGAAAAGTATGTTTCCCAAGCTTAAGAGGTGTACCGCAGTGATGCAACTGAACTCCATATGTAGTTGGTACACTAGGCAGGTGGGTGTTGTATCTCACCCCAAATTCCAAAGACACAAGTTCTCTCTCACCTTTGGTCTCCCTTGATAATTTCGAATGAAGAGTCCTCCAAAAGCCTACCATAGCGATTCACATGTGGTAGTTACACGTGATGGGGCTGATTTTACCCCACAGTTTCACGCTAAACATTTCAGCAACGAACCCCGCGCTACTACCCGACCATGACCGTGGCTGGCTGGCTGCAAACATACCACTTTTGCCGTGCCACTTTCACTCCGTGCACAGCCGACGGGAGGGCTTTCGATTACCCCAGGTTGGAGGCACAATGCTCCAGAGGTCGGAACCGAGGTTCTAGAGCTCATTGAGACGGGGAATGAGTGTAGCATCAAATTGTTATTACCAGCCCAATTTCTGCATAAAGAGTCCAAGGTTAAAACATGTAACGACCAAGAAGTTCCAATATTTTTCTGAAGTTTTCCATACTTGACTCCTATTTACCCCAGACTCTATCAGCAATTTAAACGCCGCTCAGAAAACTTAAGGTTCCGCAGACATGTCCAAGGTCGCCCTCATCACTGGCGGGAACGGCATCACGGGATCAGCTATTTGGAATATCTTGTGAAGAATACCACGGCCAATGAATGGAGCAAGATCATCGTCACCTCACGTTCCCCTTTCAAGACCACTGTCCAGGATGATCGTATCACTTTCATTGCTCTCGATCTCAGCAACGACCCTTCTACCTTGGCCCACAAGATGTCTCCAGTTTGTAGCGAAGTCACACATGCATACTTCTCATCGTACATTCACAAGGACGAGTTCTCCGAGCTAAATATAGCCAATGAGGCCTTGTTCTCCAATTTCTTGGATGCGCTCACCACGGTTGCATCGAATCTGCAAAACTGTACCTTACAGACTGGCGGGAAGCACTACGATGTGCACATCATGCCCGTGCCCTCCCCTGCCCGAGAAGATGAGCCGCGGAGGGAGAGTCCCATTGGCAATTTTTACTATCCGCAGGAAGACTATCTGATTGCCCGCCAGAAGGGACAATCATGGACGTGGAACGTCATCAGGCCAGAAGCAATCATCGGACACACCTCGAAGCCGAACGGCATGAACTCTGCTCTGACATATGCGCTATACTTTCTAGTGTGCAAGCATCTCGGAACCGAGGCCAAAATGCCGACAAATCAGCGCTACTGGGAAGGATCGGACGATTTGTCGGATTCGAGACTTATCGCTGATATTACTATTTGGGCATCGACTACCCCAGAAGCTGCGAATGAAGCCTTCAATGTCACAAACGGTGATTATCTGTGCTGGCGATACATGTGGCCCCGACTGGCGGCTTACTTTGGTGCCAAAGCAACTTCTGATCAGGTCTTCACCAAATCTAGGCCTTCAGAAGGAGAGCTTCAGTTGGAATTCAGCCTTGCTGATTGGGCTGTGGGCAAGAAGGAGGTCTGGGACCGTATCTGCGATGAATACATGTGCCCGGAGGCCAAGGCAACGTGGGAATCTGGAACATGGGCGTACCAAGATTGGGTCTTTCAACGCACTTGGTCTGCTACGCTAAGTATAAACAAGGCGCGAAGATTGGGTTGGAAAGGACACATTGACTCGTACCAGTCTCTAATTGATGCTTTTGAGAGATTCATAAATCTGAAGCAGATACCGCTTGTAAAGGTAAATCCTTTGTAATCAATTGTACGGATCAGTATATATCGCGGAATCTTAGGGCTAGCGATCCTTATGTTGAGAACTAATTTTATTAAGTGAGCCCTTATTCACAGTGGCCATTTAAGTAGTCGAGAATGCCGAGGTTTAATGAAACAATTGTGAAGTACTATTTTGTATCTGGTGTAGAAGTCTTTGCTACTCAGTCGACAGCAAACCTTCGAGCAGTCCTCAAACCTGCTAGTACCAATGATCCGCGACATAACTTTGGTCCACCGGCTGAGGCTTACATACCACCCAGATGCGCTGATCCAACTCGTCAAGACGATCGAAATAATCCAACAACGCCCGCAAGAACTTGACTTAGGCTCGAGTGTGATGACTTGGTCGGAGAGATGAAAAAGGACTATCGCAACATTGGCAATTTAGCCAAGACTTTCCTTGAGGTCGGTGCATCGAAGCTCGAGAAGAGCGTTCTCTACAAGCGACCAGGTATCGAAATCTCTTCCTATGATGTGGTAAACAAGCAAGAATATCTAGACGTCGCGAACATTGATGCAGTATTCTTGTCAGGCAGCCGCAAATGACCCAGGAGAATATCTCGCCCAACATAACCGTAGTTGGCGCCCTGGAGCGCTGGCTGCTCACCGACGGCCGCATCCCCTTCCAAAATGAGTTCCTGACCGACGTCACGCTCGCACAATGGCTCACAATTGTTCACGCACAGGGCGGCATGGATGGCGCTTTTAAGTGGTTTCGTGCTATGATGCGCGGGTATAACACTGCTGATGAACAAGGTGGGTAGAGGTGCTCTCACATATTTCTTCTGTTCGTATCTTGCATTCACCATCACATTTCAATTCCCTCGTCCCATCTCCTCAACCAACAAGGTTTCCAAAACTAACCGCCACAAGCCCTTAAGGCGTCGACCTCGTCCATAATCACCAAACGCTCCCTTATTGTCGTCGGCGACAATGATCCTGTCGCTATCCCAAGCATCCAGCTTACCAATACAACGCCGTACATTCCGTTTCTGAGTGTTAGGACGGTGCCTGCGAGGCACTTTGTGCAGGCTGACGCTGCGAGAGATGTGAATAGACATGTGCATAGCTTTTTGCAAAGTTTAGAGGATTGAGTACATGGATTTTAGGTGCCTGTCCTAGAGGGGTCTAGTATTCCCACTAGAAATGCCTGTGTTTAGATAGTACTAACCTAAATTGAATTAGGAATAATTATATCCTTATTAAAAATAGGAGCTTTAAAAATTCCTTCTACATACCCTAATCCATGTTTTTCTATATTAGAAAGTATTCTTCTAAAGAACTATTATTATAAAGTACACTTTATATAGTAAATAATTAGTTATTTACACGAGTATTAGTATACAGCCTTATATATAGTAATAGTATTCGTCTTTTTGTACCATAATTATAATACTAATTAACTATAAATAATCTAGTGTCTACTAAACAAATTAAAGCTGTATATAATATTCCTTACTATTTAGCTAATTCTAACATATTAGTTTACAAAAGAAAACACTAGTATACGTAATTAAGACTACTCCTTGTATAATAACTATTTAGTTAGCAGCTAATTATAATATGCTTAAGATAATCTACTCTATTAAGCTTTATTAAGGTTAGGGCTTAAGCTATAATTTAATCGCTACGTAATAATTAAGTATATTCTCAATAATAAATAATATCAAGTTAGTTGAATATTTAATTGCTCTTACGTAGAAGAGTTCTATGGTACTCCTGTTACCATACTAATGGCATATTCGCGATTATAAGTGGACCCCTTCCAAGTAGCGGGCTGGGGCATAACACGATTGCTCACAGCATGCCACTAAATCCTGTTTGAAGGCGCAGGTAAGAAGGCAGGACTTAGACCGTAGTGTAGGAAAGGATATTTAACTCAGTGATATAATACATTATCGAGTACTAAGAAAACGGGATTAAGACTAGCGAAGTGATAAGCTGGCACAAACTCTTGCGTCCGCACCATTCAATACCTCACAATGCGCGCTTCACTGGAACTTGTGCTGCTTGCTCTCCGTATATCGTCATTTCTCAAACTACTCGTCGCGACGCTGTGTAGTTCAATATCCTCCACCTCGCTGTCCCTAGGAAACGTTTCTTCCCTTTCAATTCTCACCTCTGTCGTCTTCACTACCTCTATATTTTTCATCTTGATCTTATGTGCATGGCCCACGTTATCCTCCATTCTCGCGTACGCCGAATTGCCCAGAACATTACCGGCACCAGCTACTGGTCCGTTCATCAACTGCGTCTTAGTGGCGGTCCCATTGTATGTAGAAAGGCCATGTTGGGAACGGTGGTGGGAGCGCGAGTTCAGATCTTCGGACATATCGGTAATGCGGCCTTGGAAGAGATCGCGAAGGCGGTTCAAGATTGAGAACTCCATCTTAAGCTTGACACTATAGACGGCGGCTTTGTACACTACCTGCACATTGTAGTATTCGGCGTATTCGAGAGATATGAGGGTGATGTCCAGTAATATGACCATAATGTTGACACATATTAAGTGGTTCATGACACGTCGGGCGTTGCGACCTCGGATTCCACCTTCGGAACGTAAGATTTGGAAAGTCTTGTGGACATAGAGCCCAGAAATGATGACTTCCTGAATGAAGAAGATCGTGACCTGGACTTTCTCATAGATCATATACGGCTTGATGAATGGTGCCGGGTTGGACGAGTTAGAGCCGTAGGTTAACGTTGAGGTCGGGATATGGCATATAATGGCGTTGAAGATGATCATAAAAAGCACCCATCTTCCGTTATCTGCGCTGGTACGGTATATCAGGTGGAGCCGCGAGTAAAGCACGACAGACTGCCCGGTTACCATCATTGGCCATCCAATGGCGATGAAGGTAAGGTAGAGCATGGGCGGCATTGGGACGTCGTAAAACTTGAAGAAGAAGCCCAGGGTGTACGGTATGATTCCCCATGTCGCAACCAGCAACGAATAGAAGTATAGACCACGGCGCTGCTTAAAGGTGATAAAGATCAGAAGCGTCAGTTCGCCAACGTTATATATCGCGATACTGATGAACACCATAAGCGCAAGAGCAGTGGGATAGGGTATCTTGTAGTCGTCTGCGACGCCATTGTCGTCACGCATTTCGGTGTCGAAGGGAATGTAGGTGTCACGATGAGTCGCTCGTGATGCCAGAATCAATATACAAGCTGCAGCTGTAAAGCTGGAGGATTGATAATTATAGAGACCTTGAAGGATCAGAGCCTCCCAGGAGGTAGAGATAGAGTGCTCGTCAGCATGGCAAGGTTGGAGAGGCAGAGTAACAAGATATGCACAGAGCACGCAAATAGTTCGACCTAGAATCCACATCTCAAAAGCCACAACAGGCTTCAAAGGGGGTTATGATAATCTCCTGCATTCATCTGTTACAGAAACGTATCAGAGACTAAGGCGCCACCACTGTCCATGTGGAGAGATACACGAGAGTGACGCACACGTGGATTGTCAGTGGACCGTGGCCGCACAAGCCATGCGGAGGTCTTTTTGAATGAGAACGGCGGGAGGGGGTAGCTGGCCCACCGATAAGCCATTCATGGCACTCGAAGCTTTCGCTTATTGACTCACGCATAGGAAGCCACCATGTCACTCACGTGCAGTATCTGGCAGTTCGCTTGATGGTGTCCCTTTCGGCTTACAGCTGGTTGGGAAAAGAATGAATGAACGGGAAGCGTTGAGCTGTGGCGCGCCGAAATAAGACCGTTCGAGAACAAGCGATAGCGGGGCCGGGAGGAGTCCGTTGATGGGCACGTGGAGCTTTCCCCAGATTTTAGCTTTTCGCTAACCCACGTTATGGGTTAAAACACCACCGTCAACCCGTACTGTGGAATTCAGTCCCGAGTACCAAATTTCATGACCACGCTAGCGACTAATGGCACACTTCACCGTCGAAATGCACTCGGTTAGTTGACGCATTCTTGAACCTTAATAGTGCCACGTGAGAGTCTCGCAAGCAAACGGAACCTCTATACGCTAGCATCCTATCCTGTCTCCGCGGGTATACATCCCGCCTTGCTTCTTTTTCTTATATGATTATACATACTTCTGGAACCAAACTCCATTCTACGACCATAACATTCATACTTTCTATATCCTCTTACGGTAACATTGGGCAGAATCTCGTCGCTAGACAATATAGCGCTCTTCCTCGATTATCCATTTATGTTCCCAAAACTTTTGGAGCAGTTCCCCCTTCACTTCGATGGACCCTGCTCGCGGGTGTATATATTACGCTGACTCTTATCAGCGCGTTGGAGAAATAACAAAAGACATTCATGTCCAGGGCTGTGCGAGTCACTGATTTCAATAAAGTAAATGTCTTCGTAGTCAGGAACATCTACATCAGCGGAAACCCCAAGCAGTGTTTCATCGGGTAATTCAAAGCCATGGCTATTATTGGCTCTGTATGTATGTACAGCCTCTGCGACTCGACGTATTATCGGGAGGAAAATTTTCGATGGAGCTAATGCTGAGGTAAAGGATTTGGTAGATGTTCAATACCGATACCACCTGTTCCTCTGACTGAATATGCCGCATAGAGTATGGCCGATAAAACCGAAGCCCTCTTCAAGACGACAAAACAACCTACATCAAGTGGCTGCAGCAGGAGTGATGAGTGTGGAGGCATATATAGAGTAATAGTACTTGCTTCCTTACAATACCGCTGGAAATCGAGTGAGTGGTGGCTCTTATGGTCGTCGATAATGAGCAGGCGGTACGCGTCAGTAGTACGCTCTTGTATGCTTGTCAAAGTGCTTCAACCACTCGAGACCAAGCTATTTGTTGTCCAGCCGTTCTCGAAGCCGCCAATAACCCAGTCGTGAGGGGGGTCCTTTTCCTTGTACCAGGCAGAGAGGTGGTTCTTGCCGCCGAAGATGATTAAGGGTGGGATTACCCACCCCGTCGCGTTAATGCCTTAGATGACTGTAGGCCACTCTCAGTCAGGCTGCTGCACCTTCTTTGGCTTTGATCAGCGCTCAAACCTTGTAACTCAGACGAGTGGACGCGCATCATAAAGCCACTCTCGTTAAAGTTGTAGGTGTCTTCGTCTAGGATATCATACTTAGCTTTAGGATTCTCTACTAGCCAGAACTACTTTTGTATAACCTTAAGATCTTCGCAGAGGGCTCTCTTTTAGTCGTACTTTCAACTAAACTTAAATTTTAGCTCTGGCGTACGCTTCACAAAAGTCTTAGCCTAGTTTTAGCTAACTGAGTCAAGACGGCGCTCAGCGAGCAAGGAATTAGCCATATGTTTTACAGAAGCAAGTCGGGAAAGACGGGAGGCGGAAGGGGCGCGGCGCTCGCTTATCAGGGTCAAGGATATTTTAAACAATCCCCTCCTCTTCTGTCTCCAAGAACTGGATTGACTTGGGTGTGCTATTGCATCTTGATATAGTTCCGTCGCGTCGTCGTCTCAAGGTTCGTTTAGGCACTCTGTAGATCGCTGCAGCACGTGGCACAGAGATTGTCACATCTCTTTGGATAGACTGAAGAGCAAGCTGTATTTGAGCCTCGTTTGGCACTGCTTTCATGTTGCATTGATCCAATGCAATGTAGGTACGGTTTGGTGGGATCTTAGTAAAATTTGGCCACTCGGCCGTCTCGGTCACTCGCTCGTCCCATTGTCAGATACAAGGAGAAGCTTAGATGTACTGCATAGGAACGGGTTACCAATAGTAGGACCGATAACTACTACGACCTGCAAAATCTCCTGAAGTAGAGGAGATATAGTAAAAAGCGGGGGACAGAAACACGAGGAGGAAATCTTCATTTTTGAGACCTCATCGATCATGCCAATGATTGATTTCTGCTAAGCCCATTCTAGCATTATATCTAACGCCCATACGTTAGTTTGTAAAATTTAGAACGAGAGTGTTATTAAAAACTATTACTATTATTAAGGAATCAACTTAACATATCCAGTTTTAAAAGAGTTATTCTTCCTTAATGATACGACTTTTGGGTTATTTCTTTTTTAGCAAAAAGCGGGCGTTGCGCGACTCCAGGCGTTGCGCGCACGGACAGGGTAGCGCCTTGATATCAGTGAATCGTGGAAGGGCTAACGACTCCTGGCGAATATCTATAGACCGCTTTATTGCTAAGATATTGATCTTTTTAGAACAGTGGCGCACGGAGCCGTAGGGAGCTCATACGTCTAGGTATGATAGCAACAGAAATATGCATGGTATGGTGCGTGTCGTCGAGCAGAGGTAGGAAGATCTTTACTCGGCATGGGAATTATATCCAGGGAATGGTTTACTAGCGGGAATGACTGTTCGTTTGGTGAGTTCTCAGTGACTGCGCTCCCTATCACTCGTGTTGTCACTCAAAAGACAGTGTACATTTCATCCCAATTCGTGTCAGGGAACGTCACAGTATAGAAAGCGGGAGCTAAACTCTAGATGTCAATTATCATATCTATTTTTTTCATAACTTATGCTAAATACTTTCCGTATACTTTTGTTGCGTTCCTTGTCTCTTTACTTTCGATAGTTGTGTCGCTGGCTCCACCAGGACTACCCCTGCGTTCCAGGTCCCTAAGGGGCTCATGTCCGTTCTTTGATGTAGAAAGCGCCGCGCGGTCACCTAGCACATTAGAGGTAATGTAACCGGGCAGACCGTGTTGTTGTTGCCATGATTCTGAGGGTAAACTTGAGCCCAAAAATCGTTCCTCGTCGGACCCGGCACTTTCCCTTCGAGCTCGTGAGGTTGTGATTGTGACTGATTTCTGAATGGACTTCTGAACTGATGGCTTAATATCGCTAAGTGGCTGCCCCGATTGCAGTTGGCCTGACTTGTTGGAACGTTTACTCCACGGCAGGGCTGAGGCGGACCGAGTAATTTCAAGAGCTTGTTTCATGAGTGGCCGCAGTGTCGCAATGGAGCCAGCTGCTATGCCCAACCCTACTTCGACCGTGCTCCAAATGGCAAAGTCCGTCGTCCGGTAGAGGAAGTCGCCTTTATACCCTTCGAGTGTCTTTGTGTAAGGAAGGCGGATGATGGTTGCTGTCGAACCACTATTGGTTGAGGTTAGGGAGGTTGTTTTGGGGATACAATGTTGCTTACATTGCTGCCAGCGCGATAACTGTGGCTACCACGACCTTCATACGCTTATTCATCTGTAGGTCCTTGACGATTAGGACAGGAAGAAGCGCAAAAGTCCAATCCGCGAATGCATTGAGACCAGAAACGACGAAGGTAAAGTTCATCACTAGCGTCGATGACAGGCAGGTACCCGTATGGTTCGGATTTAGATCCCACCAAAATGAGACAGGTTTGCACTGAAAGATGACCACTGAAGTATATGCAACTCCCACGACTGCTGAGACAGCCATGATCATCCGGATGATCCAGACGTGAATGGGAACGATGGTGATGCGTAAAAGGAAGAAGCCAACAGCGATTTTCAGCATACACGTGGCAAGTGTATAGAAAACCTCGCAGAGGAACCAGAAGCGGAGAGCCGTTTGTGCGCTTGCATCTGAGAGTTTTTCGCGGCGTATGCCCGTACCGTTGGCTGCGCCGCCGATCTGGCACACCAAGTATGTTGTAAAGAAGCATAGTGTTGCGAGCATGGTGTAGTCATCCATGCCGAAGCCTTTTACCATGAAGATTCTATGACCTGAATCAGTAACATGTTCTGTGATTAAACTTGGAATACGGGTCTCACCTCACATAGCACCGAAGGGCAACAGTGATCCAAGTTAGGACAAAGAATGAGATCGCTATGCTTAACACCTGCCCACTTCGATCCTCCATGATCAGAAAGGTATGGTGCAAGTCCTGTCAGAATTAGGTTAAGAAGGCGAGGAGAAGAAATGGATCAATTCGTGATTGAGCAGCATATTGTATGTTTTGGACGTTGCCCTCCCCTCGCCCCCCGTCGATCTCCTCTTACAGACGTCTCAGCAGTTCCCGTGTTTGCTTAGCATTATGAACGCTAGAATGTTGCAAGCAAGAAAACCGAAGCGTTCTGGGTATCCTTGCAGAGGCAACGACAAAGAATGTCGCTGGCGCCAGGGTTTTCGTGGGGCGGAGGGAAGGAGGTTCAGGGTTCAAGATCGGCAACGTGCGTTGCAGGTCTGTCCGTGCAAGGATTGTGGATACTGTCAGTCAACTGCCGTGACAATCAATGGCCGCAATTGGTCAGAGCGCAGTGGCATATGTCAACCACGTCAAGGTTGGTAGTGATCAGCTCTGTCACCTCCTCACTCAACAATATCTGATTCAGCGTTCCTGGCCCAGCTTTGGAAAAACCCACGATACCCATGTGTCGCTTACGCTTCAGCTGGATAGCACCCAGCTGTACCTTTCCAGCGATGACTTTAGAATACAAATTCACACTATTTGGGACATGGTATCTACCAGCAGCAATGCGCAACACCTGCTTCTATTGCAGCCCTCGCATGGGGGTTGCCATCGAATAGGTCTTGCGACGCCTCTTCAGGAGTTGGGGAGCGATTTTCTCGTTCCCGCATGGCGATCCCATGTGCATGCAAGGATTCTGACATAGTTTGTCGGCTCAACTACGGCGCAACACGGGTTGTGCTTGGGAGTTTCACCATGCCTGAGAGATCCACATCTCCAAATCTCTGATGCCGGCGACTGCCCAAAAGGGGCGGCCAAAGCACAGCCTCGGATGGAAATACGCGTAGATGGACATGGAGAAGAGCGGATGCGTGCGACCCAACATCCGAGCGTTATTTCCATTCGTCGCGGCTGCTCCAACACGTTCTTCTTTTGCCTCGGCAGTCGCCGGTCTGCATGCTAATAGGGATATGAAGTTTCAATAATTTCACATTGTTGCAGGCAGTATTGGACTAAATTAGGGCGCAACCTAGTCACTCATTCCATTCAAGTTGTGCTGAAAGCAAGTTTAAATTAATATGCAATGTGAAGGAGAAATCGTCTTGACTGTCTGCAATACATCTCGTCGAGGCTGTCTAATCAACCATCATGTAACAACGACAGTTTATTCCGCTTCGATGGATCCCGAAACCCCTCCCCCTGGTGAAATGGTACATCCGACACAATCCGAGTCGTCGATAAAAGTCTGAATTATCATGCCGTTACATTTGCAGTGGCAACGCGGTGGTATACCTCCGACTACCACTGGGTATATGAATCCATTAGAACTGCACGCTAAAGGTAGCGGCATGTGAGAGCTGTTCCTCACGTAACCTGGTTGTGTGGCCTCTTCTTTATCAGATTGAGACTGGGGGGGTTGCGCATCAATAGCACCGTCAACGTCTGTCCTGATTCTCACTCTTTGTAGTGGTATTCGTCTATAGCGGCATAGTCGATTACTGCTCCTATTATTTTAACTGGATCAATAATGTAGAAGAGCGGGGTCATCCATAGAGTTCAGGTTATGTACGTAGCTTCATGATTCGTCTGGTCTAAGTTTATCTTTCCAGGATAACTACAACATGTTCTAAAGCCCTTTTCAATACTATATGATCTCCTTCAGCTGCGGTAAAGGACTTGCCTCGAGCTTTGTTGTTGTGTTTGACTCGAAGGCAAGTAGCCATAAGTATCCCATGAATGGAAAGATGGTTTAGGCCGTAAAGGAAATGAATCGAGGCAGCTTATAATTAATGCGGCCCACAACCAGGTGGGGTTACTTGTAGTGGTTTCGTACTTCTCTGTGCACGAGAGAAAGTTGAGTGCTAGCCATAACGATTCATTTGGGGTCAACTCAGATTGGATCATGAACTCCACTCTCGGTTTCTCCGCCTTGGGCTTAGATTAGATGTCCACCCCTTTCCTACTCTTGAGCCGGGTGCCGGCACCACTTGGCAGCGCATTTGTCCACTCAAAACAACGGCTATTAGGTCCGCTTCGACGACGTGATGATAAACGACAGCAAGCCGAACTCCAAATTCTTCTCCCATAGCCCTTGCATGTAGGTGCAACCCTTCAACAATCTCACAGTCTCCGCTAGCCCGCCAATACTGGTAAATTATTGCTCGACACGTTTAACGCTCTATCTATATAGCTAGCCAGCTTCATACTAACACTCGAAGTAATGCCGCTCGGGGCCAAGTGCTTCAAGCCAATTTGGCTCCCAATGAGGTTGGTGAATCCACTTGCGGAATGTGGTATGCGGTCTGGTGGAAAGATAGGTATATGTCTGGTGCCAATTCAGACATCAGACAGTGGTACATGTCCAGTGAAATCTATCCGTAATACGCTCTAATCTGGACTAGCAGTTTGAGAATGCCTAAGAGGCGTGTTGTACACGGAGCCTCAATTCGCGGTTTTCGACGTGAGCTATTTGCCTGCCAGATTACCATATAATTATCCCATTAGTGAGCTCAAATGCGCTCCAGGTGTTAGCGTTCAGTATCTAGGCTAAGAAGAGAAGGTCATCGAAGCTAAGGAGAAGACATTGAAGTGGGGTGCTGAGCAGCAGATGATCAAGCTTCTTACGGTTGGACCCGCACTTAATTTCAAGTTCAACGGCTACAGGAGCCCATTGCAGTACCTGGTGAATGGAGATGCATAAGAACTCAATGATTCAACACATCCTCTTAAGTACAGGCGCCGATGAAAAAACTACTAATAGCATACTCCTCTTGCATACATACTGTGATGTAATGAATAGGCAGGCACGTGACGATAGGGATTGGCAAGGCAAAGGGAGCTACAGGGAGCAGCTACCTCGGATCGTCATACACCTCAACCGATAAGTCGTCAAAATATGATAATTTGCTACAAATCACTACAGTCCTGATTGCGAGTTGGCCCAGCAATTCCCTGAAGAAGAGAAATTGCTCTACAACAATAACTATACCCGTCCCTAGTAGGATTTGTCGTGTGTATTGGGCTTGTGCTACCCTAGCTGAACCAAGATGTCGGTTTCGCCTTGTCAGTCAGAAAATAGGCACAATTGGGATGTCTGGTTGAGAATAACTCTATTTAAAAGGAAATGGACAAAATAGCAGATGCCTCATACCTTCGGGGGGAGAGGCCTGCTTATATACAAGAGAGAGCGCCGCTAGCTCAGGCGCTAGGCTCAGATAGGTCAGGTGAAAGGCTGGGCAATAGAGCTATGGAAAGAATTGGGATAGGAGGAATAAGTATGTTGTGTAAGCTTGGTTGGCAGCAGATATACATACACGTGAGCTAGGATAGTAGCGCAGTGGCCGGGAAGCCTTATCGGCGAACAATTTTATTCAGATAACAGCTTTACACAACTACTATTCCTCCTGTTCTGCCATACTATCCAAATGAATTCTATTCCGGAAGGCACTGCGCACCAGATACAATTAATTAGCTCTGTAACCTGACGCTTGCTCTATTTAACCGGCAGCCCCTATACCACTGTATCAAGCTTTTTTGCTCGTATAGGCCTGCCTCCCCGAAAGTCATCCTGATTCCATGTTCGTTTGTACTTGACGTGAAGGAAACTGTGATTTAAAATGTGTGGAGGAAAAAGGGAGAGCTTGGCAACAGTTACCCAGGTGATCTATGAGATGGACCACTGTTTTATATAGGAGGCTTAGGAAAGCCAGCTATATAGAGGAGAGCTGAGCACGGCCTATTACAGGGGCCATTATACGGTAGGAGCGTGAGCAGCATGTACGCGTGCGTGAGCGCGTAAGTGATCGCGCACGTGATCGCGCACGTGAGTCTACCTTCAGGTGTCTCCTGCGTGAGCTGCCCATCAGCTTGCACGTGAGCGTGCACGTGAGCGCGCACGTGGGGGCGCCCGTGAATGCACACATAAGTACGTGTCTCTCCAGGGTAAGCTCCCACGTCAGCGCGCACGTGAGCCTACCGTACCCCAGGTCACAGCGCGTTGTTTGCAACAGAAAGTGTAAGAGTAGTAAATATAATATTAAACCTCTATATAACTACTACTTTAAAAAAAATTAAATTATATTATATATAGGGTGGCAAATGGGTATAGGTTGGAGTTGGGTTGGGTTTGATTACATAAGACCCGTACCCAACCCAGCTCTATACCCAATCTTTATACGCTAGTAATAGGTATAGGTTAAGGTTACTATGAATAGGTTAAGGTTAGGGCTAGGGTTATTAGGGTAAGGTTAGCTCAAGTCTAAGTAATCACGTTTTTTATATTAGGGTTACTACTAACTAATTAGGGTTATGTATTTACTACAGCTAATTATTACAGTTTAAGGGTTGCTGTGTTATTTAGGAACTATTACAAATTATAATTTATATATTATAACTACTTAGAGAAAGCTACTACTAGATAAATCTACTATCTAAAGAAGACTACTACTTAGAGAAATGTAATACCTATTAGAAGAAATCTAGTAGAAACCTATTATAGTATTACCTTACTAACGCAGAATCCTTATACTAAATAGTAACTCTCTTTATATAGATTATATTTATTATATAGTCTACTAAAAATTAGTATATATATAATAAAAATATTAAGGTAATAGTTACCTTTAAAATAACTAACTAGAAATAACTTAACTAACTCTTAGAGAGCCTTAATTATACTACTCTAGAAGCGCAGTTCTTACTAGAACTCTTAGGCTATTTTATAGACAAGGTAAGAGAACAGAAGCTTATAAATAAGTAGATTAGTAGACTTTTAGTGTCACGAACACACTAGACCTAGCGGGGGACGACCCAGCGGAGGGCCCTCGGACCCATACTGGATAGAGCCCAGAAAGGCTTAGGACTACACTAGAGACAGGCTAGTATATAAATAAGAGCTACCCCCTTAGAGTAGAGGTTAAGGATTAGTCTTAATACTATCCCCTATTACTTAACCTTAACCTCTACTAATAGTCCCTAATAATTCTAATCCTTCCTACCCTAGGGGTAGTAGTTAAGAAACTCTCCTCTAAAGTACCGTTAAGACCCTAGGGACAGCACGCCCACATCCTAACAGTAAAAGAAGAAAAAAAAAAGAGGAAGTATTATAGCAGGCACTTGCAGAAGACCTAGGAGTAACACTAACCTAGAGCCTCCCTAAGGAAGTACTAAAGACGCCTAGAGAGACCTAGGGATATTAGAAGACCTCTAATAATTAAATATATTAGACGCCCTAAACTAAAACCCCTAGGACTCTAATATAACAGGTACCCTGCAGTAAGAGTTAAGACTACCCCTAGACTAACGCACTTATAGCAGTAGACTTAACTAGGTTAGTAAAACCCTAACAGAGGTGTCTAGTTGTCAGATAGAATGCTCAAATGCGATGAGGTATGTTGATAGGTTTTTCATTGTATTCATCATTAAGTTCTTTGCTATTTTTTTCCTTTTTATGTAGTGTGTGTGTGCCAAGTGGTTACACCCGAGCTTTGTGCTACAATGCTGTATCGCGTACGATCGCTGCTTGTATCTGACACACCCCCTCAGCTTGGAAACCATTTCAAGCTGGACAAGAACCACTTCCGTTGTCTTCTAGTGAATCTCGAGGTCGTGTACAAGGAGCATTGATCGCCGTCTAGCTACGCCTGTTCGATCTCTAGCTTCTCAATTTGGCTTTGGATCTCTTCAAGGCGTGCTGCTGTTATTTCTCTGCTTCCTGTGAGTTCTACCAGGCCCATTTGGCTTAGAAACTGTGTCCATTTGTTGGCTGGCAACGCCTTTGTAAAGCCATCAGCTAGCATGTCAGCCGATTGGACATGGATGACCCGAATACTTCTTCTTGACACCTCCTGTCTCAGCCAATGATTGTGAATGTCCACATGCCGGAGCTTGGTTTGCAGCCGTGAGACTTCATTATTGATTAGCCGGATGGTTTGAGTGTTATCGCATTGTATCGTGATTGTGTCCTCAGGCAGATTGATTTGCAGTTCCTTAAGTAGTCGTGATATGAATATAGCTTCTTTTGCCACTTGTGATAGCGCAAGAAGCTCAGCTTCTGTAGTCGATGTTGTGACTGTATCTTGCTTACTTGCTTTCCAAGCAATCAAACCGCCGAATAACTTGATTGTGTATCCCTGCGAGCTCTTTCTATCGATTGTGTTGTCTGCAAACGAGGCATCGCTCGCTACTTCAAGACAGTCATCTCCACCAAGCTCAAGGGCTCTTGATTTGGTGCTTTGGAGGTAAAGGAGAACTCGGTCAGCTGCTGTATGGTGCTCAGTGCCAGGGTTCATAAGGAATCGGGCCAGTCTTGATGTTGCAAAGGCGATGTCCGGTCGGGTTGTAACAGCTGCATATAGCAGAGATCCAATCTTGCGTTGGTACTTGTTGATTTCTGATGGAGTAGCTAGGCCGTCTCGGGGCTTTAGTTCAATGGCTGCCATTGGAGTGTCATGTCGGATGTCTTTTCTGCCGACTAAGCGGCTGATCTTGTCCGCGTATGCTGCTTGTGATAGCTGGATCTTGCGCTGCTCTCGGTTCCTAATGACTTCAACTCCAAGAAACCATTGAAGATCATCTCCACCTGTGATAGAGTACTTGTCTCTAAGATGTTGAATCGCTTGCTGGGCTTCAGTCTCCTTCTGCTTGCTGTATGCAAGAATGATATCGTCGACATAGAAGAATATGATAATTCCGTCTTTAATTAGGCAGCATGGCTCGTGAGGGACGTTCTGAAAGCCAAGTTTCTTGAGGGTTGATGTGAATTCCTTTTGCCAGAGGAGAGGGGAGATTCGGAGACCGTATAAAGCCTTGTTTACCTGGAGTATCGTTCCGGGCTTTCGGTAGCCGTGGGGCATTCTCATGTATACTTCTTGATCCATGGTTGCGTGGACAAAGGCGTTCGTGACATCGTATTGCTTGAGCTCCAGATTGTAGTGAGCTGCTATTGCCATCAGCATTCGGAATGAACGGCTGGCGAGAGTAGCTGCGTAAGTGTCTTGTGAGGTAATATTCCTTTGTTGGTCACCTCGGACGACGAGTCGCGCCTTACACTTCAGCAAGTGATGGTTCTTGTCTAGTTTGTAGGTATACACCCACATACAATCGAGGATCTGTTGTCTTGTCAGTTTGATCTTCTTTATTGGCACTTCGGACCATGATTTCATCTTGTGATGGCTTTTAAGGTGCTCTTTCTCAGCTTCCTTGAACCATTCGCAGAGAGGATGTTTCTCAATTCCTGTGTGAGAAGTTGGCAGCGGCGGTAACTCGCTTTGATGTGGCTTTAATCCTTGGGCCAACATTCGCTTCATCTGGGCCTTGTCGATTATCTTCCCATTGTGGGTTCCAACGTGCCCTGCTTGGGTGCCCGCTATAAAGGCCGCTTCCCAAGGAATCGTTTTTGATGAGCCAGATGTTGTTTGGCTATCTCCTTGATGCTCGCCAGATAAAAGTTGCGTAAGCAGAGCTACTGGCGGCGGAGTAGTTGGCGGAGAGGGGTAGGTGTAGTTGATCCTCCTCCCTTGATAGTAACCCGGTTGGTTACCTTGCTGGGTCGTTTCAGAGTCTTGAATGGTGTCGTCTTCATAAAACGTTTGGGTCTCTGGTTCCTCATGGGTTGGTTCTGGCAGTTCAACTGTCCTCATCCATGCAGCTATCTCGTTTAGCGTGCTGTGCATAAGGTTGTCCATAAGGTCTTCCGTCTTCCCGTCAAATATTAATTCTTCATCAAACACTACATCTCGAGTGCTGATTACTTTGGCCATGGATGGAATCCAGATTCTGTAGATATTGGAGGATCGGTATCCAACGAGGTATCCTATCCATGCTCTGGGGTCGAGACGTTGGAGTCGCGATTTGCCTCGAAGTGTATCGTCGGTAAGGGCGAATGCCTTACAACCGTATGCCTTAAGATGGGCTTGATTCGGTTTCCGCGGGGAGGTAATTATGCCATCGTACAGGGCTGCCGTAGTGAAGAAAACTTCGTAGGGTGATTTCCAGGCGTTTGAGTAGTTTGGCGTTCGATTGTATAGGTACACTGCTGCTCGTACGATCTCTGGCCACAGTTCCCATGGTAGGTTTGCGTCTAATCGTATCGTGCGCGATTTGTCTTTTACCACACCCCCTGAGCGTTCAGCTCCACCGTTCTGGGATTGAGTGTCTGGGGCGGAAGGCTCCAATCGAATTGAGCGCGCGGTACACCATCTTGAAACTTCGGGTTTAGTAGTCGCGATCTCTCCGTCGCATTCGATGACCTTGACTGTAATGTTGTACTGCTTCTTCAGGAAGCGGACGATGATATCCAGGAACCCGATAATGGACTTTCCGAGTCGATTGTCCTTGAAGTAGAAATCCCACATGAAACCAGAGTACCGATCAGTAACTAGCATCTGACTCTTCTCTTTTGTTGAACTTCCTTCCTCGTACGTGTGGAAGTCAATAGCGAGTCTTTCCCCAGGCCCTTGGTCGTGTACTCGGGGTGTGCGTCTTATCTGGCGTTTAGTCTTGGCTCTTCCACATGCGTTGCATTGTACAGTGGTGATTCCTTTGATGCGCACCCCCTCAGATTGTTGGACTAAGTGCTCGATTGCTGCTGGTCCTGGGTGTCCCATTCGCCTATGCCACCGCATGGCGTCGGCCTTCTGTGCTGATCGCTTGGTGCGGGAGTTGATTGCTTTCGTGAAGAAGGCGGCTTCGCCCTTGTCCTGGTGTTCGAGTATCCATTGGCCATGTGCCTCCTTCAGGTGTGTGATTGTAGTGTTATCCCGTCTCTTCAGAGCAGTAGGGTCACTCTGGTTGTCCCACCACATCCCTTGCTGTCTGAGTAGTCTAAAAGAGACCAAATTACACAGGATGTCTGGACACCAGGCTACGTTGCGCAGTTCGAGTTTAGTCGGCCCGTTCGGTCCGATGAGGTCGAGTAGGACTGATCCGTATCCTTGTATCCAGATCCGTGTATTTCCGGCCCAAATACAGTCTGCAGCCGTAGGCGGACTGAGGTCTCGGACTCGGTTACGATCGTTCGTGATGTGTATCGTGGATCCTGAGTCCAAAATAAACGAGTGCCTCAGTGGATAGTCTGAAGCTTCTGCTCGAAATGATGCAGCAGTTAAGGCAGCATTAATCGTTGAAATCTTCCGTCCCTCTAGTCACTCCGTAGACATTTCGGGTGTCTGAGACGTTGACGTTTTGATGGTTGGTGTTTTTGTGCGAGCTCTTTTCCCGCTCCTAAGCTGTTCTTGCAGGTCAGCGTCATGTTCCAGTCGGTGCCTTACCATCGCTGCGATTCCTGAGCGAGGTGTGAACCACTCTGGTGCTTTATTTGTGTGGACATAGTAACAATTCTCTAGTCCATGGCGTTGTTCACAAGCAGGGCATTTTACTCCTTCAGCTGCCGCTGTATCCCCTGTTGAGGACTGCTTGGATATGGTATTTTGACCAAAAGTTCGTTTTTGACGAGGTCTTCCCCGACTCCCCTGTGTGGTTGGAGTGGATGGTGCGCTATCGGCAACGTGAGAGGCGTCCCTGTCAGTGCCCGGGGTGGATTCACCACCAGCAGCGAGAAATGAGGTGTTCCCTACAGTAAAGGCGCCCCTCTGCTGCTTCCCCTTTAAAGGGTGGTACTTGCTCATGTGTTCTCGGAAGCGTTTCATCATTTCTTTGCGAGTCATATTTTGTTCTCGCCGACCATAGTCCTGGAATGTCGTTGCCCAGGTTGGTGCTATCTTCATGACTGAGTCAAGAAAGTCTTGTACGATATCTTGTATATTCTGTATTTCAGCGACCCCTTCGGTCTCCGCGTTCGTTGCGGCGTGGTCGTATTCCGAGAGCCAGGTGTCCCAACTCCCGGGCTGTCTCATTGGTTTGAGGGCGGCTAGGTATCGGTGACGTGCTCGCAACCGTTCTTCTTCGGCGTCTATTCCGACGGTTTGTTTCAGGCTGATGAGCCACGTTCGAATTGGTTCACCTGGCTTACAGCAGTTCTTCATGAGGTGGGGTGATACTGATTGTTGGATATATACCACCACTTTGTCCATATTCGCCCGTTCTTCGCGATAGTCTCTGTCTGCTATCTTGTATGACTCAAGGCGGAGTTTGTAGAAGTCGGTGTCCTCCTTCCACGCCTTGAGGCCGTTTGTTGAGAGCTCGGACGGGGCCTCTGGTCGCAGAGGTGCTCCATTGTCGTCGATACCAAGCGTCGTCTTTCTCTCGTACTTCGTGATGTCTGGCTCGGTTGGGATTCTTGGTTTCGTTTTCAGAGGAGTATTTTGAGTAGGATCTATCTGTTCCCACACGTCAAGGGAGACGCATCGCGTTTCTAGCTGTTGCAGCCATGGCGTGTACGTCGTGTAGTCCATTAGGAGTACGGTTGGTTCTCGCATTGTCGACAGCGACATTGTTTCAGAGTGTAATTGAGACAGTGAGACTCTTAATTGTCAGATAGAATGCTCAAATGCGATGAGGTATGTTGATAGGTTTTTCATTGTATTCATCATTAAGTTCTTTGCTATTTTTTTCCTTTTTATGTAGTGTGTGTGTGCCAAGTGGTTACACCCGAGCTTTGTGCTACAATGCTGTATCGCGTACGATCGCTGCTTGTATCTGACACTAGTACTACTAACGTCCTAACAGAAACCTAACTCCTTTCTACTAAGAAAAAGCTAATAATAGGAATCTTAAATAAAACGTTTATCTAAGGTCTATTAGCTAACCTCTTTAAGGCGGAAGAGACTAAAGCCTTAAAGGAAGTAATTAAAAAGCTAAAAGACTAAATTAATTACGCGTTATAAGTACTAGGAGTAAGACAGGCTAGGAAGCTACTAGAACCCCCTTAGCCCGCCTTTAATAAGGCAGGGAAGCTTATTAGGGCTCTAAACAGTATATAACCTAAACTAAAAGTAGGATTAGAAACCTAAGCCCTATTAGTACAGTAGGTAGACTAATAGGTAAAGGACGTTAAAACTACCTTCGCGTACGCCTAAGTACTAGAAGATACAGTAACCCGCACCTATTAGGCTCTAAGGATAATCTAGTATTACGTCTACTAAGAACTCCTCTAATAACGTATTAATAAAGAGAGTATTACTTTATAAGCTTACCTTAAATAGGAGGAACGTAAGCTAGTTTAAGATCCTATCCTTACCTGCTATAATAACTACCTCTAGTTCTTTAACTTTAAGTAGCAGAGGGATAACAACGTTAACACCTTCCTCCTCTAGCTAGGGAAAAAGGAATCCCTTTTAACCTATAACTTCTTTAAGCTAGAGGATAGAGAGGATAACTATAAGCTAAAGATCGCCTTTATATAGTTAAGACTTCTAGAGGAATACTATAGGGAGATTATGCGCACTAGGGTCCTTAAGACTATTAACTTATAGCCTAAGTTTAAAAGGGCCCTACGTAACGTAGAAACTGTAACTCGCGCTAATTACTTCCTAGGGGACACCTAAAAAGCTACTACTAAAGGCCCTTCTTAGGGCAAACGCCTAGCGTTAAACTCCTTCTCTAACCTACAGAGAACTAGTAAGAAGTAAGATAACAGACCCTTAGAGATAAACTACTCCTAAAGATTGCCCTATCTAAAGCCTATATAGAACTTGCCGCAGTACTAGGGGACGCCTAAAAACTTCTAGAACCTAGCTAAGTAAGGCATAACCTAACCCTACTAGAAGAATTGTAATTAGGGAAACGCGAGAGGCAGAGCTAATAAATAAACTTAACCTAGGCCTTAATTAGGAAACGCAACGCTTTAGTTACTAATCTATCCTAACTACTACTAGGGCCTAATACTTAGGGGAAAGCACTTTAGATAGCAATTGAAGTCTAGCTATAGGTAGCTAATAGACTCCTACTCCCCCTCTAAGCCCTATATAACTTAGGCGCAGAGATTAATATTATATTAAGTAAGATTACCTAGCTTTACTTCCTGCCTAGAGCAAACTACTACTAGAAGCCTACAGTAAGCCTAGTTAATAATTAACTACTCCTACTAGGAGCCGCATATAATCTGTCTATCTAGTACCAGGACTTAAAAGGCACAGTAAAATAGGTAGGCCTATAACTATTTTAGTCTACTAATATTAAAGGCTATAACTTTATCCTAGGATACTTATAGCTAAGGGAAGCTAATCCTAAGATTTAATTCTCTATAGGAGAATTTAAATAGTAGGCCGCGCGAGATACTAACCAAGTCTAAGTTGTTACTACTGCAGACCTGTTAGGTAATGTCGGCCCTAGAGAGACAGCCTACATCCTCTACCTAGGAGCCCTAACTTACAACACCCTAACTAGTAAGGCTAAAAGAGCGGTCTAAGAGGAGATACGTTAGGCAACCACCGCGAATCTGTTAGAACCTGCTAAGCCTAGTAGAGATGTAGAATATAACGCAGAATAGTTCTATTACTAGGGCTTGCTCTAGCTGCGAAACCTAGTCCTTAGTATTATAGACTACCTAAAGGAGTATGTCTAAAGGGAACCCTAGCTAGCCTAGCTACCCGCAGAGACGGCATAGCGCGTAGTATCCAGTATACGCAACAGGAACTCTAATCAGCGCGCTACCCTCCTAGTAGTACCCCGTATCCTCCCCAGCCTAGCTAAAGAGGATACCCTGTAGGTTAACCCTACTAAGGACTACCTAGACAAAGAGAAATTAAGGCACGTCCTCTAGAAGCTGCACTATAAGTAGCTCGCCTTTAGTAAGTATTAGATAAAGGTACTACGCCCCTACAGGGAGTACGACCACGCGATTACGTTAGAGGAGGGATAAAAAGTCCTAAACCTCCCTATTTATAACCTCTCGCGCCAAGAGCTAAACATCCTCTAGGAATACCTTAACACAGCGCAGGAGAAGAGATAGATTTAGCCTAGCACGTTGCTAGCAGGGGCCCTAATCCTTTTCGTACTAAAATCAGATAGAACACTCTAGCTATGCGTAGACTACTAAGGCCTAAATAAAGTAACTATAAAGAACTAGTACTTAATCCCCCTTATAAGTAAGATACTAGACTACCTCTTAAAAGCGCAAATCTTTACAAAGTTAGATATCTAAGACGCCTATTACAGACTTTAGATTAAGGAGGGCAATAAGTAGAAAACAGCGTTTAAGACGTAGTATAGCTACTTTAAGTACCTTATTCTACCCTTTAGATTGTCTAACGCGCTAGTAACCTTCTAGTCCTATATCTATAGAGCCCTTAGGGGGCTCGTAGACTGTACTTACATAGTATATCTAGATAATATACTAATCTACTTAGAGAATAAGAAAGATTACGACAGCTATATAGAGGAGGTCTTAGACTAACTTATAGAATAAGGCCTATACTGTAAAGTAAGTAAGTGTGCCTTCTCTACTAGATCTATAGAATTCCTAGAGTTTATAGTAACCCTAGGAGGCGTAGTAATAGACCCTGTAAGGGTACAGACTATTAGAGAGTAGCTAGAACCCTAGGGCTATAAGGACATCTAAGTATTCCTTAGGTTCGCCAACTTCTATTAAAGATTTATCTTTAACTACTCTGCTATAGTACGTCCGTTAGTAGACTATATAATAACCGCCTAGAACCTAGTAACAGACCTAAGTACGCCCCTTACAGGCAAGGCTATAAATAAGGCTGTAAAGAGTCGCAAGGGACCTATAAGATAGTACTAGCTGTAGGCGTAGCCTAACTACGTAAGGAACGCGTTCCTTACGCTGCGTTAGAAGTTCTTAGAAGCCTCTATGCTTTAGCACTTTAACCTAGTAGAACTAGTAATAGTTCTTACTAACGCTTTAGACTTTATAATAGCTACTATCCTCTTATAACTAGCCTTAACTAGGTAGGTAATAGAGCGTTACTAGAAGCCCGTCGCGTTCTAGAGTAAGAAGTTCTCTAGACTATCTCTAAATTAGTACACCTATAATAAAGAGCTCTGCGCTATTATAGAAGTATTTAGGACGTAGAGGCACTACCTCTAACACACCCTAATAATAATCTAGGTACTCTCTAACTATAATAACCTCTAATACTTTATATTAATAAAAGAGCTCTCTCCTAAGCAGGCCTAATAGGCTAAAGAGCTAGCAGAATTTAACTTTAAAGTAGAGTATAAACTAAGACTTAAGAACCCTGCTAACAGGCCCTCTTAAAGGCCTAACTTTGCGTAAGGACTCCTAGCAGGAGAACCTTAAGCATTAAGGAGTGTAATACTCCCTACGCTCTAACAAAAGCTTTAATAGTAGACACCTTAAGAGTCTATAGCTCTAACCGCCCTATAGGTAGTATAGAAACTATACCTCTCTAGAGACAGAACTTAGCTAGGTCCGCGTTAACCCCTAAAAGAGAATCTACCTACCTAGGAATTCCCTAATAAGTAGTTAGTTATTAGTAATACGTCGCCTGTTCCTGCCTATAGCTAAACTACAGGCGATAAAGCTAGCATAAAAGGAAACCTATAAGCTAAGCTATTATACTTACTAGCTACTAAAGAGCCTTTACGCAGCCTAGGGTTCTAAGTAATAGCACCTAACTACCTCGCGGTAGTAGCTACGTAGGAAGAGTCTACCTACGCCCTAGAAGTTCTAGGACGCCTCTTTAAACACGTCTAGCTAGTACAAGCACAGGATTAGGCCTATCCTAGCTTTACGGCGCTGGCGGGTTAGAACGCAGGCAAAGTAAGGAAGGAGGCTAGCACTTAGGAAGTTAACCTTAAGAGCCTCCTACGCAGAAGCAGGAAAGTATAGATCCCTAAAGACGCCTTACTCTGCGCGAATATACTCTAGAGGAACTATAATAACCCTATAAGAGGGTATTATAGGATAGATAAAACTACTAAGGTCTTCTAAAGAAAATACTTTTAGCTCTACCTTAGGAAAGATACCTAGAAGTATATTAGCTAGTGCCTGCAGTGCTAGCTAAACAAGATCTGGAGACATAAGCCCTAGGGCCTATTATTACTACTACCCCTTCCTAAGATAGTATAGAGGCACTACTCTCTAGACTTTATTACAGACCTACTAAAGTTAGTAGATAATAAAGAGAATAAGTATAACGCTATACTAGTACTAGTAGATCGCTTTATAAAATATATCTAGTACCTGCCTATAATAAAGATAATTACGTTCTAGCAGGTAGCAGAGTTACTACTAAAATAATACTTCCTTAAGCAGGGGCTACTAGACACCCTTCTATTAGATTAAGGGTTAGTATTTATAAGCTAGTTCTAGTCAGATATTTGTTACTACCTTAAAATTAAATATAGGCTTAGTACTACTTTCTACCCCTAAACAGATAGGTAAACCAAACGCTAGAACTAGGAACTAGAGACCTACCTCTGTATCTATATAAACTACTAGCAAGATAACTAGGTAGAGCTACTACCCTACGCAGAGTACGCCTATAACTTAAAAAACTACTTAGCACACAGCGTAAGCCCTATTAAGGCAGCGTTTAGGATAGACCTAAAGGGATTTAATAGAATCCCTAACAGCTACTAGCTTTGTAAACTGCCTCTAACCTAGGAGAGTCCCGCAGGAGCACTAGAACTTAGGCAGCAAGTTAGTAATAGACTAAACGAATAGCACTAATAATAGGAGGAGGTAAGGGCACGCCTAGAAAAGGCGCAGTAAAGTAATATAAAGTAGTATAATACGAAACAGTCTAACTAACACTTCTCTATTAGAGACCTAGTACTATTATAGGCGAAGAATATAGTAACCTTAAAACTCTTAAAAAAGTTCGTAGTAAGACACTTAGGGCCGTTCTATATTAAAGAGCGTATTAGTAAGCTAGTATACAGGCTTACCCTCCCGCTATTAATAGCGCGAATTTACTCTATCTTCTACGTATCCCTATTAGAGCCCTAGGTAGAACCCCTAATATAGAGAGGGTTCTGACTAGGCCCTGTCTAGGACCTAGTAGACGCCCCTGTAGGAGATTAATATAAAGTAGAAGGAATCCTAGATTATAGGGAAACTCTTATAAGGGGGCGCGAGCTTAAAGTAAAGTAGCTAGGTTAGAGTATTAAAGAGGCGACCTAGGAGCTAGAAGAGAATCTTAACTACTGTAATAAACTCCTATAAGACTACCTAGCATCCCTAGAGCGTAACCTCTAAGCACTCTTTAGAAGATAACTAGAATAATAACGGGGCTAGCCTTAGAAGAAGCTTAGAAGAGAATAAGAAGATATTTATAATATTACTATATACCTATAAACTAAACTAATACACCCCGTATAAGGCCTACTAGAAACACGCCCTAGACTCGTTTAGTCCCCTATCTCTACGTTACTACCTCTACGCTAACTAGTATCTGCCTAACGTAGGTAATTAGAATAACGCAACGTATAACTACTAGTAGGAGGACTAGTAAAGGGCGAGGGACTACTACAAAAGACCTCGTTAAACGTATTCATAAGAACAGAACTTAAGGGCGACTCTGTAGAACAAAGGGTAGCTTAAGGGCGGGCAGACTAAGCGCTAGAAGAAATAGAAGGCTAAAAGGAAGGTGATATAGAGGCATTACAATTCTGCTTAAGACCTAACGTAGCTATAATCCTAAGCGCTAAAGCTTAGCTACTAATAGAACTACTAAAGGTAGAAGGTAAACCTAAACAAATAGACTTCTTAACAAGCAAAGGGGTAAAGGGTAAACTAATATTAGACTTAGCAGGAATATTAGTTCTGTAATAGTACTAGCGACGCTTATAGTTACTGTAATGCCTAGTAGACTAAAAGTTACGCTTAATACCTTTATCTATAACTATATTTTCTAGGCGCTTTAAACTAGACGTACTAATTCCTAACTATATATATTAGCTATATATTACTAAAGAAAGTAGTAAGAAAGTTACTTTGTATCGCTTAACGTTTAACTCTTAAGACACCTAGCGGGCCTTCTTAAACTTAATCTCCCTCCTAGGATAGGAATAAATAAGGTAATTATAGGCCTACAATATAGCAGAGAAGGCCTAATATAACTCTACAGTATAATTATAAGCACGCGTCTAGGTAAGCGCAACATAATTGTTAATAATAAAGATCTTAGACAATAAATCCCTAGGTTAAAGACAGGATAAGGCCGTATTAGTTTTGTAATTCGTAACTATAATTAGCTAGTTAAGTAAATTAATAGTACGCTAAAATAAAGGTTTAATCTAGGAGACCTGTTAGCTAAACCTAGAAGTAAGGGTAAGTTACTTACTTTAATATAACCCCCCTTCTTCTAGGAGGAATAATAGCTGCATATACTAAAGTTGTTCTTACAGATATAATAGCCTTCGCCTGAGTAAAACGTGTAAGATATACCCTAAACTATGCTGTTAGGGTCCCTGCGGGACACTATAGAGAGAGCGGAGATGCAGGCCTCGCACTAAAACTAAGTAAGTAACGGCTGCAGCTGCATGTTACTAGGCAAACTATAGATATAACTAGGAAGAGGCGCGTTACTTACGCTAGTTGGTATTTAGGAACCTATTAAGTAAGTTAAAGAGTAGTATAATTACTTAGAAGAAGGAAGTAGATATAGGTAGTAGAGAGATAGGGAGTAGTATACTTATACACCTCTGCGCCTATAGACCCTCTAAAACCCAGCCTCTTACTAAGGCAGTTATAGGCAGCAGCTCGCTAGTAACTTACCTATAAAGGGTAAACCACGTAAAGGAGTAATAAGTAGCTAGTAGGGATAGGCTATAATAACCTACTTACGTAATAGTATTACATACGTAAACTTTATAAGCTAAATACGTAAGGCCCTAGCTAACAGCAGTCGCAAGAAAGGAACACGCTAAGGTAGCTAGGAAACAGCAACTGTACAACAGTCGTAAAGGCAGCTACTTTACGTAAAAAGATTTACAGGTAAAGCTGTGAAAGCCGCCTACAGGAAATATATTATGTTACCTGGCGAATAACTAGAGACGCGTTAGGACTAGGGCGGCGCGAACAGCGTGCGTGTAACGTCTATACAGGTTAGGGACAACCCTTAAAAAAAAGGGGAGGGTAATTATTATAAACATACTAGACCTAGTGGGGGATAACCTAGCAGAGGGCCCTTAGACCTATACTAGATAGAGCCTAGAAAGGCTTAGGACTACACTAGAGACGGGCTAGTATATAAACGAGAGCTACCCTCTTAGAGCAGAGGTTAAGGATTAGTCTTAATACTATCCCCTATTACTTAACCTCGACCTCTACTAACAGTCCCTAACATTTAGTATCTTTTAATCTCTTAAATTACTACTACTGTAAATAATTAGCTTATAACTGTAATAAGAAACTATAATAACTTACTGCCTAGCTTCTAGTAACGCTTTTTCTTAACTGTATTAGAAGTAGTTATTGTCTTTTACGCAGATTTACTAGCTAGATCCTTTGTAGGCACACTACTACTAGGTACAGTCTTCCTAGGAGCCTTGCTGCTAGTTGTTAGACGCTTAGGAGGAGGTCTGGTTCTAGCTATTATATTCGACTTAATAGAGAGTAGTAAATTTAATAGAGAGTAGTTAATTTAATAGAGCGCAGCTGATTATAGAGGTAGAAATTTAGTATAGATAGGTAGAGGAAGAAAGCAGAAATTAAGCTTATTAGACTGATATGTCACCTTTAGTAAAGGTGAAGGTAAAAGTAAGAGTAAGTTAATAGAGCTAGTAAACGGGCTCTTCTAGCGTATAGCGCAGCAACGCTATAATAAATTTTTATAATAAACTATAGGACAGTAGAACTTAAGACGAGCTTTTAATTAATCCTATTTTTATAGTAATCTAACTTTTTTTAGAGGTTATACGTAGGTGGGCACCTATTCTACTCGCTAGCGCAGCGCATAGGCTACCTGTGTAGCCTGCTGTTTGCTCTTACCTTTACCTTACTATATAATAACTTAAAGGCTTCCCTTGTTACTTCTATATCTCTGTTATTAGACACTAAACTACTTACTACTTAATTATCACGTATATTTATTATAATTCCTGCGTAATAGCTTCTACACCTATTAAATAGGAGCTAATTAAAGACACTGACTATCTAGATAGTCCTAAGAGTCTACTTCTAAATATTTAGTATAATATACTAGTTAGATTTAATAGTAATAAATAGGAGAAGCTTACAGCAGTATTTATCCTAGTCTATTATTATAGTATATATATACTAATTAAAATAGGGGTTTGCTTCTAAAGAGCAGGAGGTTAACTATGTTATCTCTATGCGTGGCTAGATTAGTTCCTGTAAAGGTCGCCTTACTAATCTATTAGTACTATTTAAAGGCGAACTAAGTAATAATACCTGCGCGATTTAGTAAAGAGATTAAGCTGCCTTTCGCGAGATAGAGACTAAAGCTATTAAAAGCGCTAATGCTTTAGATTATTCTGCTAAAAGCGCGCTTAAGAAGAGGCTAGAGAAGAAGGTGTTACGACCCAAGGGATAGGGGACGCGCAGCTTAAAAAGAGCTCGCTCGTGCCCTAGGGTTATGACGCATGCGCTAACCCAGCAGGAACTAGTGTCCCAGGAAGCTTGGCACCGGCCCCCATAGGATTCTCTAGGATACCGCGTATATCCCACAGAACCCATAGGATCCCAGGAATCCCATGATAGGATCTATAGGATCCCATAGGACAGCCTGTATATAGATCACAGCAATAAACCCTTACGGCTCATTATGTTTAACTTAATATTATACTCTATAGTATAGTAATAGTAATACTAATTATTCTTAACCCTTAGTACTCTTTACAGAAGCGCCCTCTTACTGTCTTAGTATTAAACCCTCTTCTATCTAGTCCCTTACTCTATCCTAGAGAACTAACCTTACAATCTTATTAGTTATCCTTACTAATAGCTTTTAAGATTCTTTACACTTTAAATACTCTTAAGATAAGTAACACTAAAATAGATAACATAAACTACTATATTACTAGGCCAGGTAACGCTGTCGCTAAACTAGACCTCTTCTAAAGAGATTACTTTAAGCTCAAAGAATAGCTACTCTAATTCAACCTGTTCTTTAAGTTTAATGTAACTACCATAGACGACGACGATCAAGCAGTACTTATGTCCAGCTACATAAGAGGCAAAGCTGCCAAATAGGTGAAACCCTACCTAGTCAAGTACATAAGCGACGAAGAAAAGCCTTAAGAACTAATTATTATGTTCGAAAATACAGAAAGATTTAAAGTATGCATGCGCTAAGCGTTTAGACTTCTAAACGTGGCAACTATTGCAGAACGTAAGATTTAGAACATGCGGTAAACTAAGTCTACAGCTAACTACACTAATAAATTTCTAGGTTACGCTAGACAAACTAGCTAGAACAATAATACCTTAAAAACTATGTATAAATAAGGCTTAAAAGCGGACGTCTAGACTAAGCTTATGCATACAGGCACGAAAATTACGACACTAGACGACCTAATTAACGAGACTATCTAACTAAATATAGAGCTCTACGAGCTTCGCGTGCGACTTGCAGGACAACGACCTAGATAAACAAAAGAAGATAAAAAACCGCAAAAGGATTACCGTAACAGGTCTAACAGCAGTTACCTGCGTTACTAACAGCAGCCCTAAGGGGTCCTAGGGCACTATACGTCCAGAAGATCTAAAGTAATACATCTAGATAACCTTAATAGAGGAAAGTTAAGTAGGGGAGGAAAGAAGAAAGATATAACTTATTTTAACTATAATAAGAAAGGCTATATAGCTAAAGACTACAGAAGTAAGAATAAGGTAACCCCCTAGATTAACATAATAGTTGTAAAAAAAGAAAACAACAATAATAAAATATAGGAAGTTGTTATAACTTAAGAGGAAGAGGCTCTAGATACAGAGATATTATAGCTACCTCCCTAGAAATCTACTAGGAAAGAGATTCTAGGAACCTAGTATAGCAAAGATAAGGAAGAAAGTAATAACTCCCTATCCTTAGTCTATAAAGATACTATAGAAGACCTTAGTAATACTATAGTACTCTTAACTAAAGAATAAAAAATAGAGAATTTCTAGAACTAATATTAACTAGGAACTCTAAGGCTATTAACGCCTATAGAAGCAGAAAAAGATATTATAGAACTTAACTACTAACTATACGCGTAATATATGTACAAAATATAGTATATTAACGCGCTAACCCTAGAAGAATAGGAAGCAGCTATAAAATAAAGAATAAGTATAACTATTCTAGCTAAGTAAGCGATGTAAGATATATTATAGGAATACTACTATTACCCTAAATATTACATAAAAGTAATATAAGAGTAGGTAGAAAAAGCTAAGGAAGCATAGTAACCTGTAAGCGTTAGGGACGCACTATAGAAACTTTAATAAGCTAGATAGATATAGGTACTAGAACCCCTAGTAGTTAAGACCCCTAAATATGTATTATAACGCTAAATAATACTACTACTAATATAGGAAGACGCTTTCTATATACTAAGCACTAAGAACCTAGTATAGTAAAAGTATCTTTAAGTTAATTCCTATAGTAAGATTATGCTCACAGATAATAAGAAATAAGACATTTATACTTAGCTTAAATAATAAATATATTAGGAAGATAATAAAGAGAATATTAACCCTAACTAGCTTTTTATAGAGAAAGAAGCCTAAGACTACTATAAGCGCGCAGAGGCGGCTTAAGCCTTACATACTATGTGTAAAGGACTACAGAAACTAGTACTAGACTACTTAATAGGCCTACGTAATAAGTAATATAGTGTAGTCTACTAGTCTTTCTGTACTACAGACCTATGCATAATACACTATTTAAGCAAGACAGAATAGGAATACTTCCCTTACTTATTTTATTAATGTAAATACTAATAGTATAATTATCCTAAAGTTAAATACGATAACTACCTATAGAATAAGAGGACTATCCTCTACTTCCTAGGAAATAACAACCTTACAGCTACTATAGCGATGCAGCTAGTCTTTAATAGAGAGTGTAATCAGCGATAATAGTAAACGTGCCTTAACTCTAACTACCTTAAGTATAAAGATATTAAGACACTAAATAGGTATTAGGAGGAGCCTTTTTTAGGGTCACGCCTACTAATAAGTAAGAATTACAAACCCTATGCGCAACAGGCACATAAGGACTCCTTAAGCTAAATATTAAGCTTAATAGAAGCTAGATAAAGGCACTAGTAGATTCTAGAGTATAACAGAGCTATATTTCTACGCGAGCGATAGAATAAGCTAGCCTTATCCTATTATTAAAATTAGTACTATATCTATTAATAGTAGCTAATAGACAACTAATGCTATTAGAGTCTGTAATTACACACAAAGTATGGAGCGTATAACTTATTATCTAGAACTATAGGGAAACGATTAACCTAGACGTCTTTAGACTATTATAATATAATGTAATACTAGGACTCCTATAGTTAAGAGAACATTATCTAGATATAGATTAGAAAAGGAAAAAGTTCTTATTTAAATACTGTGGAACGGACGCAACTACAAGCAAGCCTACGCTGCAGCCGAGTGCCCAGGTAGATAAGAAGATAATAATTAGAATCCTTACTTTAAATAAGGACAACCTTAAGATATAAGGATCTAACTCAGCAGGTACTAATAGGAGGCCCTTAGACTAATAAGCTAGAGTTAAGGAGTAAAGCGCAACTCTAGTAATCCCTAATAAGTATAAAGAATATAAGTTACTCTTTTAGGAAGAGATAACTATAAAAGTATTACCTAAGTATTAACCTTAGGATTATAAGATTATCCTACAGGAAAGAAAGTAACTAACTTTTAGCCTAATCTACAGTTTATTAGAAAAAGAACTTAAAACCCTACGCGAATATATTAAAATAAACTTAAAGAAAAGATTTATCTAAGAATTATAATTGCTAGCAGGATACTCTATACTATTTATACTAAAGAAAAATAGGAAGTTAAGATTATATATTAACTACTAGAAACTTAATAATATTATAATTAAGAATTAATACCCTCTACTAAATATAGCAGAATTATAAGATTAACTAGCCTTTATAAAAGTCTTTACAGTATTAGACTTAAGAGGAGTGTATAACCTTATTTATATAAAGGAAGGTAATAAATAGAAGACTATATTTAGAATACGCTACAGCTACTATAAGTATATAGTAATACCTTTTAGTCTTACTAACGCACTAGTAACATACTAGGCACTTATTAATAACGTATTAAGAGAATACCTAGATATATTCATTATTACATACCTTAATAATATCCTTATATACTCTAATAATCTATAGGAATATATTAAGCACGTTAAAATAGTTCTTACCTGCTTAGGGAGATTTAGTTTACTACTTAAGCCTAAGAAATACAAGTTCTATAAAGAAGAAGTTAAATTCCTAGGATATATAGTAGGTGCACATAAAGTAAAGATAAGCAAAGAAAAAATAAGAGTAGTAAAAGAATAGCCTAAACCTAAAATAGTTAAAGATATATAGTTATTTATAGGATTTATTAACTTTAACTAATAGTTTATTAAGGACTTCTCTAAGAAATCTATCCTACTTACTAAGCTTATAAGAAAAGAGAAAAAATAAGAATAAGGAAATAAATAAAAGAAAGTATTCTAGATACTTAAAGAAGCCTGCATTATACTACTAGTATTAATTGCATTCTAAACAGGAGAACCCTTATAGTTTAAAACAGATGCCTTAGACATTATACTAGGCGCAATAGTAAAATAAGAACGCAATAGGAAATAGCACCTAATTACCTACTACTCTAGGAAATTTACAGACCCTAAGGAACGCTATAATATGCATAACAAAGAGCTTATAGTAGTTATTAACGCCCTTAACTACTAGCGGATTTACGCAGAGAGCTGCTTAGATCTTACAATATTTACAGATTATAAGAACTTAGTTAACTTTACTACTACTAAAACCTTAAATTAGAGATAGGTTAGATAGGCTAAAATACTAGGATAATATAAGTTTAAGATTATATATACGCCTAGAAAGGATAACAGCAGAGTAGACGTGCTTAGCCACAGATTAGACATCGCAGGAACAAAAGTAATAGTTAGCGATACTATCCTTTAAGTAAACTAGGATAGAAGCTTAGGACCTAATAAGTTATTAAACAACACTATAACAATTACGTCTGAAGTACCTAAAGAATTATAAGAAGTAATTATCTAATAACACTATAATAACTTAGTACATAGTTACCTAAGAATTAAGAGAATAATAGAACTAATATAGCGACACTACAGCTTTAAGAATATAAAGGCTAAGGTTAAACAGTTTATTAGAAAATGCGCAGACTGTTATAAGAACAAACACAGTACTTACGCACTATATAGAGAAATGCAAGCTATAGAGCTACCTAACAAACCTTAGGCAGACATTTCTATAGACTTTATAACAGGGTTACTACTATTAAAAGATCCTACGACAGAAATTAAGTATAACGCTATCCTTAATATAGTCTGTAGGTTTACAAAAGCAGCAGAGATAATACCGTTTAGGAACGACTACAATATAGAATAACTAGTATTCGTTGTCCTAGACAGACTAATACAATATCACAGTATACCTAAGTCTATTATAAGTAACAGAGATAAGCTTTTCATATCTAACTTCTAGTCCTTATTAATAGCCGCGATAGGAATAAAAAGAAAATTGTTAACAGCCTATTACCTACAAACAGACAGACAGACAGAAAGAACGAATAGAATAATAAAGACCTACCTAAGGATTTACAGCAATTAATAACAAAATAATTAGGTCTTATTACTACTAATAGTATAACTAGCCTATAATAATAAATTATTAGAATTAACTAGAAAGACACTATTCTTTGCTAACTATAGGAGACACCCTAATCTCTTTATAAAGTTATATCCTAGCAGAAAAGCTAAAGTAGCTATAAAAATAGCTAAAGAAATAAAGAAAGTACACGAATAACTCTAAGAGAACCTTAAGAAAGCATAACGTAACAGTATTTCCTACTAAAATAAGAAAAGAAAAATAGTACCTTAGCTAAGGAAGGGGGATAAAGCATACTTACTTATAAAAAATCTATATAACAAGCGACTAAGTAAGGGACTTAATTACGTTAAAGTTAGACTATTTTTAGTTAAGGAACAAAACAGACCCGTAAATTACATACTTAAGCTACTACTAGATGTAAGGATCTACCTATGCTTCTATATCTCTAAACTAGAACCTGCAGACCTAGCTACGCTACTATAAAAAAATTCTAGTACGAAACTAAAGAAGAAACGGAGTACAAAGTTAAAAAAATCCTTAATAAAAGACGCTCTAAGACTACGGAAAACTAGTATAGAGAAAGGGAGTACCTTGTAAAGTAGAAGGACTACCTAGATTTAGAAAATACATAGGAACCTAAATTAAACCTAGAGAACTGTAAGGAACGAATTAGTAAATATAACCGCGATAGGGAACGGAAGGAACTTAGGTACTGGAACTACAACTAACCTAGGAAGAGGGAATAGTAGAACTGCTACTACTCCTAAAGTTAGCCGCCCTAGGAAGAGGATCGCCTTCTTTTAGCTATATTAGTATAAACGCGCTCTAGTCTAGAGCTAGAGTGCCTGGCATAAGACCTTCCTTAAGATTAGTGATCTCCTGCCCTAACGCTTCCGCCGCCTTAAGAGCTTTAATCTCTTCTACGTACTGACTTGAGGCGTCTACTAAACTTTACTCACGTTTCTAAAGAAACTCCTTTTGCTTACGCAAACGACTACGTTTAGAACAAGTGGCTAGTAACGCGTTCAACGCCTTCTCCTCTACTACCTCAGCCTCTGCTTCTTAAGCCTCTAAACGATGTATCTCCTTATCTAGCTTAGAATAGTTTAGTAATAAGATGTTAACTAGTTCGTAAAGCTTGTTACTATTATAATAGTAATTACTATACTCTTTCTTTAACGATAACATCTAGCACTCCTAACCCTGCTTTGCGCAATAACTGCAGGCAACTATAGCTAACCAGCTAATGCGATTTATTTAATCTCTAAGGTTGTGACGTTAAAGAGTACTCTTAGAACTTATTAGTTAGTTTATGAGGGCATAAACAGTAGGAAGGGGGGATAGTGTTACGACCTAAGGGATGGGGGACGCGCAGCTTAAAAAGAGCTCGCTCGTGCCCTAGGGTTATAACGTATACGCTAACCTAGCAGGAACTAGTGTCCTAGGAAGCTTGGCACCGGCCCCCATAAGATTCTCTAGGATACTGCGTATATCCTACAGAACCTATAGGATCCTAGGAAACCTATAATAGGATCTATAGGATCCTATAGGACAGCCTGTATATAGATTACAGTAATAAACCCTTACAGCTTATTGTGTTCAACTTAATATTATACTCTACAGTATAGTAATAGTAATACTAATTATTCTTAACCCTTAGTACTCTTTACAGAAGCGCCCTCTTACTGTCTTAGTATTAAACCCCCTTCTATCTAGTCCCTTACTCTATCCTAGAGAACTAATCTTGCAATCTCATTAGTTATCCTCACCGATAGCTTTTAAGATTCTTCACAGAAGGCTAAATATACGTCTCTACCTAAAGGTATAAAGAAATAATATCTTAATAAAGAGATAGAGAAACTTTATAACTAGCGCTTTAAGGATTAGAAGAGTAGTAAGTTATAATAGTTATTTATTACATATCCTTACTTACAGTCTTTAGGTAAATAGCTAGAATCTTAGCTTAGTTAAGTACACTTAAAATAGGAGAAGCTAAATTATAAAGTCTCTCTTTAAGAGTACTAAAGAGCCTTAAAGAAGATCTCTACTACTACTACTTAACGCTCTTTAAGTATATAGTAGTTAGGCTATAGAATTACGCGAGTTTTTAGAATTAGTAGTGTCCTAGAAAAGATTATGCGCAAGACCTATTAAGATAGCTTAGTAAAGCTTAATAGTAATACCTTTAAGAGTAAAGAAGCTAAAGCTAAATAGTAAGAGTTTATAAAAGGACTTACTATAGAAGAGTTAGTAGTAGTAGCTAATAATAAGTAGTAGTAAGTTTTATTATATTATTTTATAGTAGTTATGTGCTAATTACACTAGACAACGTAAGCCTACGCCTATCTTTAATACTGTGTCTAGTAGGGAAGATATCTTAAGAGTAGTATGCTATATATTATAGGCGATAATAGTAATAAATATAAGGTAGAGGTTAACTATAACTCTAAGATTAATGCTATATATAATAAAGGAGAAAATAAGTACAAGACTAGTAGTAAGGAACCTAGCAGTAATTAGTCTAATAAGACAGATTTCTAGGGCTTCTCTAATCTAGAAGTTAAGGAGGAATAATACTAGACTAGTTAGGGGCATGTATTAGTCTAGTTTAGGTAGTAGTAATTATTATAGCTAATAATCTCTTAGTATCTCTATCCTTTAGCCTCTAGCCTTTATATTTAACAGGAGAAGAATATAAACAGGGTAAAGAATGTAAATAATTATATTAAAATAAACGAATTCCTAAGCTGTATTAAAATATTATTACTTATATACTCTATTAGAGTATCCTAGGTCCTATACTCTACCTAGCAACTACTTTATATTTATTATAATATATTATTACAGCTATATTCCTATTATAGTACTTACTACTTAACCTCTCTAGTTTCTGCACGTCCTTAATTAATTCAAACTTACTACTCCTTAGATTATTAAAGGGAATTAAACTACCCTTATCTTACTTAAATATCTAATAATAAAAGATAAGCAGGATAAGACATAATAAGAGATTATTTTAAAGTAGAAAACGTGGTAGGATATAACTGCCTAGGCGCTAGACCTATTATTAAAGAAACTACTATAAGGCTTATCTTTACGTTATAGCCTAATTGGCCCTAATCTAGAGTTAATTTAGCGAGGCTGCATAAATTATTAATAGTTAACTATATATGTTCTGTTTTAACTGCAGATATATACTTTAATATCTAGTAGTTAACGCGATTAGTACTAAACAACTTTTAAATTACTAAAAATCTTAGTTTTATAAGGAGACTTAAGTTCTAGTTTATACTTAGTTACTTTTACTTATAACTTGTTTTTTACGACCTTTAAATAGTAATATAGAGTAATTAGTTCTACTATACTCTGTAATTACTTTTAAGAGAGAACTCGTATAGGTAGTAATAGATTATAACTAGTCTTTCTAAACAGTAGAGCAGTCGTCTTTTTAACACTTTCTCTAGTTCCTTTAGCCTAATCCTGTAATAATTACCTGTTATAAATTCTAGTTAATCTTCTAGGCTTAAGTTAAGGTATCTAGGGCTTCTCTCTTAGACGACCTTAGAGAAAATACAAAACTTTTAATCGCCTTAGACGCCTAGTCCGCAAGAGATTACCTTAGCTTTCTCGCAGTAAAGAGATACTATATTATAAACGACTGGCAACTTCGTAAGAAACTACTTAATTTTATCCCTATCCGCAGGAGCTATACAGGCGCGTCTATTATAGTAGAAGTATTACAGCTTCTAAATAATACAAATACTAAACAGCAACTTTTAGCTATTACCTGCGATAATACTAGTAATAACAGCACGTTAGCTTATACTATCTAAATAAAATTATAAGAAGAGGATATTATTTAGAATACTACAGAAAATATAATTCTATGCCTAGCTTATATTATTAATCTTATTATTTAGGATACTATCTAGCACCTTAAACTAACAGCTCCTACTAAGCTTAAGGTTAAGGAAAATCTACAACAGTGCTATATAAAAGAAATATATACTAAAATGTTAGTCCTAAACTCTCTTTATAAAGTAAGTTAGCTATTATTATAGCTATTTATTACAGACTAAGCTACAGATAGCTCTAAACAATCTGCAAAGCTATTAATTAATTACCCTAACGCTATAAGCGGTTTATTAATACACAGAGTCTTCTACTACTAAAAGTACGACTTTTAATTATATAAGATGTAAAGACTTAATAGAACTTAACCTTTAATATATATAAGCGTGCAGTTACGCTCTAGGTATATATTAATAAATAGCTTAAGCAGGAAATTAATCTAAAAGCACCTGCGAGGGCTATAAGTAATAGCGATTATACTAACGTAGATTTCTGTAATCTTAAGCGACTCTAGCTATCTTTAACTAAATAGCACTACCTTAAGCTTATTTGCGATATGCTTAAGAGATTTAAGGACGCAACTAACGCGCTAAGCTAAAAATAGAAACCTTAAATTTAGTATATTTAGCTTATATATAACGAGCTTTTTAATTTCCTAGACTAGATAATAGAAGAGCTAGGTAAAGATTTAGAAAATAGAGATAATAAAGGGTAGCTAGCAGTAGTAAAGGCAGTAGCTAAAAAGAGTTAATTAAAACTAAGCAAATATTACTCTAAGACAGAGGCAGAGCGCGGATACCTCTTTAATTGCGCTACTATCCTAGATCTATTATAGAAGCTTACAGCGTATAAGGTACTATTATTACAGCTATTTATTATAGTAAATAATCTAACAGAAGCTCTAGGATAATACGTAGGATGCCTAGGATAAACATAACTACTGCTAATAATTTCTTAAATATCTTAATTAATACAATAGTTAAGAAACTAGTAGCTCTACTCTATTCTTATTAACTTATCCTTAACGTTTATAAAGTACAGAGTAGTTCTAGAAACTTCTATCCCTAGTTTATTTATAATTAAGTAGCCTCTTACGTATAGGGTTAGCATCTAATAAGAGTTAGGATGTAGACCCTAAGGAGATAGAAGAGGAGAAAGGGTAAACTTACTAAGAGGGAGAATTCTACCTTAGCACCCCTTATGTTATAGAAGGTAATTCTTTTAATATCCTAGATTAGTAGAAAGCAAACAAGGCTACCTATCCTAAGCTTACCTAGGTTATAAGAGATATTTTACTAATCTAGATTACTACAGTTAGTGTTAAGCGTGTTTTTAATACTGCTAAGGACGTAATTAGTAACTGAAGGCACTGCCTAGGCGCTTAGAAAATCTAGTTAATTCTTTTCTTTAAACATGCTATCCTTTAAGAAGGAGAGCAGCGCGTAGAGGAGAATAGAGGAGATTATAATAAGGTAGATAATCTATTTAAGCTTCTAGCCTAGATAGATAATCTAGATAGCGTTAAGGAGGATTTTATAAATATTAGTAGCGCAGATAAAGAGGAGGAAGAGGACTTACAACTGCTACTACGGAAGCGATAAATAGTGCGGCCTCCTTTACGTTACTGTAATTAATAGCTGTAATAAAACTAGTTTTCTCTTATATAAATTTAGTAAATGTAGCAGAGTGCTCCTTAAGGTTCTAGGCCTATTTTTATAATATAGTTCTAAAATAGTTTAGTTTCTTTTCTAGGTGTAGTAATTTATCTATTTTATAAGATAACCCTAGTAGGTACCTATAACTAAACCTAAACCTATACGTCTATAACCTCAGCCTTAACCCAACCTAGAGTCCGTGCGACCCAACCCCAACCTATACCCATAGTCCGTGCGACCCAACCCTAACCCCAACCTACTCATCTATAACCCTATACCCAACCTATACCCATAGCGGGTACCCGTAACCCATTTGCTACCCTAATTATATATTAGCTAAGAATTTATAGTACTAAAGTTTTATGCCTATATACTAGTAAGGGTAGCTTGTGCGTGCGCGACGAGAACTTTTAGAAGGGCACTGTATAATAGCATAGGTTTTTAGTCTTACTATATTTGTTCTATAATACTATCTTATATATTTATATTATTACTCTATTTATTAAATAATAATAGAATATGTTATTTGTTAGATTCAAGGACTATTTGGCTTGATCTTTGATGAATTTTTAATAATGAACTTAATTAATTAATTCTATGTTCTCTCCCCTCCTTTAACTGCTTTGCTTCCGGAGGTTCCGAAGGCCGTGGTATCAGTCCTTCTATTAATTACCCTTTCCTGTGTAGTACTTCTAAGTTTATCTTTTATATCTAACAGGCCTTACAGCACTTGTATAATCTAACACACCCCCTTAGCTTAGACAACTATATAAGCTAGATAACTAGTTACAAGCCCCTTATGCGATTATAAGGTCCTTAAGCTGTCTCTAGATCTCTTTAAGTAGTGCTTCTTTTATTACCTTATAGTTTCTTACTTCTACTAGTCTAAGTTATTTTAAGAAGTTATTCTATTTATTATAGGGTAATACCTTTATCAGGCTATCTGCGATTATTTTAGTTAAATATATATACTCTATTTTTATCTTTCCTAATAAAACTTCTTATCTAAGCTAATAATTATAGATATTAATATAGCAAAGCTTAGTCTAGAGCTTTAATACTTCTGTAGTTACTAGCTAGATTATTTAAGTATTATTATACTAAATTATTATTATAGGTAATAGTAGCTTAACTTCTAGTTCTTCTAGTAGTTGCGTTATAAAGATTACTTCTTTAGCTACTTATAACAGTACTAGTAATTTAGCTTTAGTTATTAATATAGTTACTGTATCTTGTTTATTTACTTTCTATGCGATTAGCCTATTAAATAACTTAATTATATATCTTTAAGAGCTTTTCCTATCTAAGGTGTTATTAGTAAATAAGGCGTTACTTATAACTTATAGGTAATTACCTCCTCTAAGTTATAGTACTTATAACTTTATCTTATTAAGGTATAGTAGTACTCTATTAGTAGTATTATAATACTCTTTACTAGGGTTTAATAGGAATTATGCTAGTCTTAATATAGCGAAAGTAATATTAGGCCTTATTATAACTACTGCGTATAGTAGTAAACTAACTTTACGTTAATACTTATTAACTTTAGATAGTGTTGCTAATCCTAAGCGCGGCTTTAGTTTAACTATGCTTATTAGTATATTATATTAATAATTCTAATTATTAACTAAATAACTTATCTTCTTAGCGTAAGCAGCTTAAGAGAGATAAATAAGTTATTAATCTTACTTTTAGATAACCTTAACTCTTAGAAACTACTATAAGTTATTACTACCTATTATTATATACTTTCTTATAAGCAGCTTAACTACTTATTTTACTTCTATAGTCTTTAACTTATAGTATATAAGAATAATATTATCTACGTAAAAGAAGATAATAAGTTTATCTTTAATTATAACGTATTCCATCATCGAGTGCGCCACACCATCGAGTGAGCCAAAATCTCTTGGCACCACCAACTTATGTTACGAATTGTCTATTTCATTACTATTAAATAAAGAACTTGCGTACGTCGTGCTTACATTAGATTTAGAAGATCCTTCTATATCCTTTTTACACGTTCGAGCGTTGTGCCCAGTCCCGCCACAATTTCCACAGCGCCGTAGAGCTGGTTGAGCTGTTTCTTGATTACTACTACCACGAGCCTTCTTAGATCGCTGAGACGCCGCAGACGCTTTAGCAGCTACCTGCGCTAACGCTACACCATACTCTAATGTGCCACCTTGCTGAATTTACTTCCTTTTGCGCGATTTCCGCTTAGTTATTACTGCTAATTGCTCTTCAAGCTTATGATTGCGGGCAACAAGCAGAGCGTTTTGGTGCAGCATGAGTTCAGCGCCTTTTATAAGCTGAGAGAAGCCTACCTGCGCTGTAACAGGTGACTAAGTAAAGGACTCGCGTATAAGCTTAGATTGAGATCCAAACTCTTGAGTATTGCTTGGAGTCTTCGACTGCCACGGCGTCTCTAGGAGGAGAGGTTCTGGCGGGGTACGCAGCCGTACTTTAAGGCGATCTAACACTACCTGCGCGTTCATAGGGACTAGTCCTGACGCCTCAAAGGCCTTTTGACAGTTCTCCTCTGTAAACACGTTAAAAAACGCGTCTTTAAAGGCGGGGAGAAAGCCTTCTTTGTTAATGTGGAAGACGCGCCGGCGTGCCAAGTCTTGAACGCGCTGGGAGTACTTGCGCTTCAACGGCGAGAAGCAGACCACGTCAAGTGGCTGGAGGATGTGCGATGAGTGAGGTGGCATACAGATAGTAAGAATCTTGTGCTTAAGGCAGTAGTCTTTAAAATCCTGGTTGAGATGGCTCTCATGGCCGTCTAAGATGAGCAGCCTGTACCCCCTAACTTGACGCGCCTTTGTATGCGCGTCAAAGTGCTTCAACTACTTGAGACTAAGTGCGTTGTTTGTCCAGCCGTTCTTAGAGACTGAGAGCTTCTAATTGTATGGTATATCTGCCTCCTCGTACTATGTAGAGATATGGACGCGTCCTTTGTAGACGATGAATGGCGGGGTCGCGTACCCAGCAGCGCAGATGCTCTGGATAACTGTAACCTACTCGCGATCGCCTGGCTGAACGAGCTTAGGTCGAGCGCGTCTCTCTGAGCCTGTAACAACTTTTATAGAGCTAATAATGCCTATCTGGAAGCCAGTTTTATTAAAGTTGTGTATGTTGTTGTTGTGAACGCCGTACTTAGCTTTAGTGTCCTTAACTAGCTTAAACTACGCGCTAATTTTCTCTGGATCTTCCTGGAGTATCCTCTGATAGTCCTTTGCTCGGTTAAAAGCTATTTTAAGCTTATCTGAACGCGTTACAAATCTCTTAACCTATTGCTTGCCTACTAGCTCTCCACCACGTACAGCCAGCAGTTTATCTGCTATATCTGCCACCTCACACAGCTGGGGCGCAAATCCTCGCGAATCGAGGTTAAGGATATATTGGACGATTGTCTGCTCTTTAGTGCGCGTGAGCTTTTGGCGATTAGGCTGGCAATTAGCTCGAGCGGGGGTTCTGTTGTATCTTCGCTGCAGGGTTGATTGGGTAACGTTAAACGCCTTAGCAGCACGTCGGACACTTTTAAATTGGCCTTGATTAATAGCCTAAAGAGTAAGCTCTATCCTGCCTTCGTTTTGAGATTGATTTAACTGAGTTGGTTAAGACATTGCGCGTAGTAGTAGTTATGTTGGGTGCCAAGAGATTTTGGCTTACTCGATGGTGTGGCGCACTCGATGATGGAATACGTTATAGTATAGCTTATATAGTACTTCTATAAATCTTAAGGCTTTAAGAGTTATTATAAACTTCTTTTACTATAGTAAGGGTAATATTTAGAGCTTATATAACGCCTTCTAAACTTAGAGGATTATGCCTTTCTTACGATATCTGCGCAGTATTTTTATATATACTTCTTAGTCTATAGTTAGATATATAAATGCGTTTATTACGTTATATTACTTTAGTTTAAGATTATACTTAGCTGTAATTACTATTAGTATTTAAAAGGACCTGCTTACTAACGTAGCGGCATATATATCTTACTTTATAATATGTTGCTGTTAGTCTCCTTAGACTATAAGTCGTGCTTTACACTTAAGGAATTAATTATGCTTATTTAGCTTATATGTGTATACCTACATACAGTTAAGAATTTGTTATCCTGCGGCCTTAATTAGCTTAAGTAGGACCTTTGTCTATAACTTTATTTATCTATAGCTTTTAAGGTGTACTTATTCTACCTCTTTAAATAGCTCTCCTATAGGATAGTATTTAAGGTTAGTATACAGCGTAGGTAGTAGTAGAAGTTAGCTTTAGTAGATCTTTAAGCCTTTAGCGAGCATCCTTTTTATCTAAGCCTTATTAATAACTTTCCGTCTATAGTTCCTTATGTTACCTGCCTAGGTACTAGCTATAAAGGTGTTAGGATCTGGAATCCTGGACAAGGAGGGAGAGCCTCAGGTACTGACGGCCAGTTAAGAAGCGCCAGTGTTCCACTCTGTCACGCGTCACGTGACCGCTCGCTCCGCTAAGGACGAGCGCTCGCAGCGCTCGCGGCGAGCGCGACGAGCGCGTTATGTATATAGATTACTACAATGAACCCTTATAGCTTATTGTGTTCAACTTAATATTATACTCTACAGTATAGTAATAGTAATACCGATTATTCTTAACCCTTAGTACTCTTTACAGAAGCACCCTCTTACTGTCTTAGTATTGAACCCCCTTCTATCTAGTCCCTCACTCTATCCTGGAGAACTAACCTTGCAGTCTTATTAGTTATCCTTACTGATAGCCTTTAAGATTCCTTATACTTTGAACACTCTTAAGATAAGTGACACTGAGATGGAAACTACTAACTATTATGCCATAAGGCTAGGCAACGCTGTCGCTAAACTAGACCTCTTCTATGGGGATCGGTTTAAGCTTGAAGACTAGCTACTCTAGTTCGACCTGTTCTTTAAGTTTAACGCAACTACCATAGACGACGACGACTAAGCAGTACTTATGTTAAGCTATATGAGAGGCGAAGCTGCCAAATAGGTAAAACCCTACCTAGTCGAGTATATGAGTAACAAAGAGAAGCCTTAAGAACTTATTGTTATGTTTAAAAATACAGAAAGGTTTAAAGCATGTATGCGCCAAGCGTTTAGGCTCCTGAACGTGGTAACTATTACAGAACGTAAGATCTAAAACATGCGATAAACTAGGTCTACGGCCGACTACACTAACGAATTTTTAGGTTACGCTAGATAGACTAGTTAGAATGACGACACCCTAAAAACTATGTACAAATAAGGCCTGAAAGCGGACGTCCAGACCGAACTTATACGTACGGGCACGAAAATTACGACACTGGACGACCTAATTAATGAAACTATCTGACTAGATATAGAGCTCTATAAGCTCTGTGTGCGACTTAGAAGATAACTACTAGGATAAATAAAGGAAGATAAGAAACTTTGGAAAGATTATCGCAATAAGCTAAATAATAGTCGCCTATGACATTAGTATTAACTACGGGGAGTGCCCGGACAGTACCTGTCAGGGGGCCCTAAGGTAATGTATCTAGATAATCTTAATAAGGAGAAATCGGGCAAGGGCGGGAAGAAAAAAGAAATAACCTGCTTTAACTGCAATAAGAAAGGCTATATGGCTAAGGACTGTAGAAGTAAGAATAAGGTGACCCCTTAGATTAATATAATAGTAGTAAAAGAAGAAAACAGCGACGACGAGACATAGGAAGTTATCGTAACCTGAGAGGAAGAAGCCTAAGACACAGAGTTATTACAGCTACCTCTCCTAGAACCTACTAAGAAAGGGATTCCAGGAACCTAGTATAGCGACGAGGAAGAAGAGAGCAGCGGCTTCCTGTCTTTAGTCTATAAAGATGCTGAGGAAGACCTTAATAATACTATGGTGCCCTTAACTAAGGATTAGAAAAAGGAAAACTTCTAGAAACGACATTGACTAGGAACCCTAAGGCTATTGACGCCTATAGAGGCGGAAAAAGATATCGTAGAACTTAACCGCTAACTACACGCACAATATATGTATAAAGTATAATATATTAACGCGTTAACCCTAGAAGAATGGGAAGCAGCTATAAAATAAGGGATGAGTACGATTATTCTGGCTGAACAAGCGATGCAAGACATGTTGCGGGAATATTACTGTTACCCCGAACATTATACGAAGGTAACATAAGAGTGGGCGGAAAGAGCTAAAGAAGTATGGCAACCCGCAAGCGTTAGGGACGCACTACAGAAACTTTGACGAGCTAGATAAATATAGGTACCAGAACCCCTGGTAGTCAAGACCCCTGAATATGCACTACGACGCTAAATAATGCTACTACTAGTAAGGGAAGACGCCTTCTATGTACCTAACACTCAGGACCTAGTACAACAAGGATACCTTTGAGTTAATTCCTATGGCGAGATTGTGCTCACAGACAGTGAGAAACAGGACATTTATACCTAGCTTGAACAACAAATGCATTAGGAGGACGACAAAGAGAACGTCGACCCTAACTGGCTGCTTATAGAGGAAGAAGCTAGAAACTACTACGAGCGCGCAGAGGTGGCTTAGACCCTACATACTATGCGCAAAGGACTATAGAAACTAGTACTAGACTACTTGATGGATCCACGCAATAAACGACACGGTGTTGTCTACTGGTCTTTCTATACTACAGACCTGTGCGCCATACACTATTTAAGTAAAACAGAACAGGGATACTTCCCTTACTTGTTTTACTAATGCAAATACTAATAGTATGATTATCCTGAAGTTAAGTGCGACAACTATCTATGGGATAAGAGGACTGTCCTCTATTTTCTAGGAAATGACGACCTTACGGCTACTATAGTGATGTAGCTAGTCTTTAATAGAGAATGTAATCAGTAATAATAGTAAACGTGCCTTAACTTGGATTGCCTTAAGCACAAAGATATTAAGACACTAAATAGGTATTAGGAGGAGCCTTTTTTAGGGTCACGCCTACTGATGGGTAAAAACTGCGAACCTTATGCGCAACAGGTATATAAGGACTCCTTAAGCTAAATATTAAGCTTAACGGAAACTAGATGAAGGCACTAGTAGATTCTGGAGCACAACGGAGCTATATTTCTGCGCGAGCGATAGAATAAGCTGGCCTTGTCCTATCGTTAAAATTAGTACTATATCTATTAACAGTCGCTAATAGACAACCAATGCTATCAGAGTCTGTAATTACACACGAAGTACGGAGCGTGTAACTTATTATCTAGAACTATAGGGAAATAATTGACCTAGACGTCTTTGGATTATTATAATATGACGTGATACTAGGACTCCTATGGTTAAGAGAATATAGTCTAGAGATAGATTAGAAAAGGAAAAAGTTCTCGTTTAAATGCTGTGGAACGGACGCAACTACGAGCAAGCCTACGCTGCGGCTGAGTGCCTAGGTAGATAAGAAGATGACGATTGGAATCCTTACTTTAAACAAGGACGGCCTTAAGACACGAGGGTTTGACTCAGCAGGTACTAATAGGAGGCCCTTAGACTAACAAGCTAGAGTTAAGGAGTAAAGCGTAACTCTAGTAATCCCTGACGAGTATAAAGAATACGAGTTACTCTTTTAGGAAGAGACAACTATAAAAGCATTGCCTAAGCATTAACCCTAGGATTATAAGATTATCCTACAGGAAGGAAAGTAACTAACTTTCAGCCTAATTTACGGTTTATTAGAAAAAGAACTTAAGACCCTGCGCGAATATATTAAGACAAACTTAAAAAAGGGATTTATTAGGGAATTATAGTTGCTAGCAGGATACCCTATACTATTCGTACTAAAAAAGAATAGGAAGCTAAGATTATGCGTTGACTACTAGAAACTTAACGACATTATAGTAAAAAATTAATACCCTTTACTGAATATAGCAGAATTACGGGATTAACTAGCCTTTGTGAAAGTCTTTACAGCATTAGACTTAAGAGGAGCGTATAACCTTATTCGCATAAAGGAAGGTGAAGAATAGAAGACCGCGTTTAGAACACGCTACGGCCACTACGAGTATATAGTAATGCCTTTTGGCCTTACTAATGCACCAGCGACATGCTAGGCACTTATTAACAATGTGTTAAGAGAATACCTGGATGTATTCGTTATCGTATACCTCGACGATATCCTCGTGTACTCTAATAATCTACAGGAACACATTAAGCACGTTAAAATAGTTCTTGCCTGCTTAGGAAGATTTGGTTTACTGCTCGAACCTAAGAAATGCGAGTTCTATAAGGAAGAAGTTGAATTCCTTAGATGCACAGTAGGTGCACATAGAGTAAAGATAAGCAAAGAAAAAATAAGAGTAGTAAAAGAATGGCCCGAACCTAAAATAGTTAAAGACATACAGTTATTTATAGGATTCGTTAACTTTAACTAACAATTTATTAAGGATTTTTCTAAGAAGTCTATCCTACTTACTAAGCTTATAAGAAAAGATACTAAATGGGAATAGGGAAACGAATAAAGAAAAGCATTTTAGATGCTTAAGGAAGCCTGTATTATACCTCTAGTGTTAATTGCATTCTGAACGGGAGAACCCCTATAGTTTAAAACAGACGCCTTAGACCTTGCACTAGGTGCAACAGCAAAATAAGAGCGTAATAGGAAATGGCACCTAATCGCGTACTACTTAAGGAAATTTATAGACGCTAAGGAACGTTACGACGTGCATAATAAAGAACTTATGGTAGTCGTCGACGCCCTCAACTACTGGCGAATCTATGCAGAGAGTTGCTTAGATCTTATAATATTCACGGATTACAAGAACTTAGTTTATTTCACTACTACTAAGACCTTAAACTGTAGACAGGTTAGATGGGCTGAAATGCTAGGACAATATAAGTTTAAGATCGTGTATACGCTAGGAAAGGATAACGGCAGAGCTGACGCTCTTAGCTGCAGATCAGACATCGCAGGGATAAAAGCAATAGTCAACGATGCTATCCTTCAAGTTAACCAGGATGGAAGCTTAGGACCTAATAAGTTATTAAATAACACTATGATAATTACGTCCGAAGTACCTAAAGAATTGCAAGAGGCAATTATACAACAACACCACAATGACCTAGTATATAGTTACCCAGGAATTAAGAGAACGATAGAACTTATACAGCGACATTACAGCTTTAAAAACATGAAGGCTAAAGTCGAACAGTTTATCAAAAAATGCGCGGACTGTTATAAGAACAAACACAGTACTTACGCACCCTACGGAGAAATGCAAGCTATGGAGCTACCTGATGAACCTTAGGCAGACATTTCTATAGACTTTATAACAGGGTTACTACTGTCTAAAGATCCCGCAACAGGAATCAAGTATAACGCTATCCTCAACATAGTCTGCAGGTTTACGAAAGCAGCGGAAATAATACCGTTTAGAAACGACTACAAAACAGAACAACTAGCGTTTGTTGTCTTAGACAGATTAATATGATATCACGGTATACCTAAGTCTATTATAAGTGACAGAGACAAGCTCTTTACATCCAACTTCTGGTCTACCCTGATGGCTGCAATAGGAACAAAGAGAAAGTTGTTAACAGCCTATCACCTATAAACGGACGGACAGACAGAAAGAACAAACAGAACAATAAAGACCTACCTAAGAATTTACAGCAATTAACAATAAAATAATTAGGTCTCATTGTTACTAATGGCACAACTAGCCTATAATAACAAATTGTCAGAATTAACTAGAAAGACACCGTTCTTTGCTAACTACGGGAGATACCCTAATCTCTTTATAAAGTCATATCCTAGCAGAAAAACTGAAGCAGCTATAAAAACAGCTGAAGAAATAAAAAAAGTACACAAACAACTCCAAGAGAACCTCGAGAAAGCGCAACGCAACAGTATTTCCTACCAGAATAAGAAAAGAAAAATGGCACCTCAGCTAAAGAAGGGGGATAAAGCATACTTGCTTACAAAAAATCTACGCAATAAGCGACTAAGCAAGGGACTTAATCATATTAAGGTCGGACTATTTTTGGTCAAAAAACGGAACAGACCTGTAAATTATACACTTAAGCTACCGCCAGATGCAAAAATCCACCTATACTTTTATATCTCTAAGTTGGAACTAGCTGACCCTGCTACACTATTACAGAAAACATTCTAGTACGAACCTGAAGAAGAAAACAAGTTTAAAGTTAAAAAAATCTAGGGGTACCAACGGAATGGAAGAGTTAACGACCTGGAACCAAGCTTCAGTTACCTAGTTAAATAGAAAGGGTACCTAAGCGTGGAAAGTACGTGGGAACCACCAGAAAATCTAAGAAACTGCTGAGAAAAAATTAGAGAATATTGGGAGAGAGAGGAAAGGAAAAAGAAGAAACAAACCTAGAAGGTGGAAGCCTGCCCAGGCTCCGCCGGGGTTACTAGTTGATCTAAGGCGCCTATAGTAGACTATATTATTAGAGAAAAACTAACTAAGGCATTAACGGCCGGACAAGGAGCTTCCTCAGCAAACTCTAACTCTCCGTCGTTATGCATCTCCGACGCAAGACACAAAGCCTTCTTCCGCGCCCTTTCTTCTGCCTGCTTCAAAATTGCCTTATTCTAAAGCAACCGCGCGATCACGGTTGCTAGCAACTTCTTGTTGTTATCTACCTTCTTCTAGTACTCGTCACGAGTTTTGTCCAGAGAAGCCTAGGACATGTTCACACACAGTTTCCCTAAACAAGTGCATTCAGTACATTTTAAGTTCGAATTTAGCATAATGTAATAAATAATGTTGTCCCCGAAACACTTATTATAAGCGAATTCAGCGATAGTTTTAGCGCGGAGGATTTCGTTGTAAAGACGCAGATTACGAATCTAGGACTTAGACGACATTTTGTCTTACATTGCCACAGACGCGGGGTACGCCGCCTTTAAGCCGATCTAGCTACACATCACGTAATTTGAGACGAATCCTAAAGAAGGAGAGGGATAGTGTTAGGATCTGGAATCCTGGATAAGGAGGGAGAGCCTCAGGTACTGACGGCCAGTTAAGAAGCGCTAGTGTTCCACTCTGTCACGCGTTACGTGACCGCTCGCTCCGCCAAGGACGAGCGCTCGCAGCGCTCGCGGCGAGCGCGACGAGCGCGTTATGTATATAGATTACTATAATGAACCCTTATGGCTTATTATGTTTAACTTAATATTATACTCTACAGTATAGTGATAGCAATACTGATTGTTCTTAACCCTTAGTACTCTTTACAGAAGCACCCTCTTACTGTCTTAGTATTGAACCCCCTTCTATCTAGTCCCTCACTCTATCCCGGAGAACTAACCTTGCAGTCTCATTGGTTATACTCACCGATAGCCTTTAAGATTCCTCACAAAAGGTAGCTGCCTAAGGAATTAGTTTTAATAAGTATAAGTTTATATTAGCTACTTATATACCTACTATTAGACTTATAAGGAGTGCTGCTAGTAGTAGCGTAGATAGAGGAGTTAGGTATATATCCTTAATTCTTCTTCCGTAATAATATCCTAGTAGATCTTCCTCTTTAGAGTTATTAGTATCCTTAACTATATTATCTTTATAAAAGGACTTAGTCTCTAGTTAATAGACTAGAGTAGGAAGCTCTATTATCCTTATATAGGTTGTAATTTCTTACAGCGTACTATGTATAAAGTTGTTTATTAGGTCTTTAGTTTTACTATTAAATACTGTTTACTTATTAAATATAATGTCTCGTGTGCTTATTACTTTTATAAGCAATAAGATTTAAATTTAATAGATATTTAAGGATTAATAGCTAACTAAGTAGCTAACCCAGGCTTTTAGATCTAGCCGTTAAAGTCGTAATTTACCTTAGTAAGTATTATCTATTATTACGAATACTTTACAGCTATAGGCTTTTAAATAAGCGAGATTTGGCTTCTTAGATATTATAACAACTCTGTTATTAAGTATAACTTTTATAAAGAAGACCTTGTACAGTATCTTCTAGTTATTTACATAATTTAGTGTTTAATTATATAGGTATACCCTAGCTTAAGTAATTTCGGGCTATAGCTCCTAGGATAGGTTAGTATTAAGGCGCATAGCACGCGATTTCTCCTTATTTACACCCTCTAAGCGTTTAGCACCTCTATTCTAATCTTATATATCTAGGGCGGAAGGCTTAATAGTTATCCCTTATAATGCTAACTAGCGTTCTACTTCTAGCTTAACTATTATAATTTTATTATCTAACTTAATAACTTTAATTATAATATTAAACTAACGTGAGCGGCAAGCGAAACGCCCAGGTAAGCGAAACGCCCACTCTTGCCAAGACCACACCTCCTCTACCTTTAACTGCAATGTCTCAACAACTCAATATTGAATTACTCCCTTGTGAGGATAGAATTATCTTAGCTATCCAAGCAATGAAAAAAGACGCGACATTAAGTGACCGACGAGCTGCAGCAGTCTACAACGTTCCTAGAAGGACTCTCCGCGACCGACGCGCTGGAAAGCTTTCACGACGCAACAGCCAACCCAACTCGTCAAAGCTTAACAGGCACGAGGAAGACGCGATTATCCAATATATAAGGAAGCTAGACGCGCGAGGATTTGCCCCTACACTGTCTTATCTCCGTGAGATAGCGAATCAGTTGCTGGCTGCTCGTGGTAGTGGCCAGGTGGGAGAAAAATGGGCCAGAAACTTCGTCTCTCGTAAGCCTGAGATTAAATCCCAACTAAGTAGGCCACGCGACTACCAGAGAGTCCTATGCAGCGATCCAGCTGTTATTAGCCCCTGGTTTGACCTTGTACGCAACATCAAAGCCAAGTACGGCGTCCTAGATGAAGATACCTATAACTTTGACGAGACTGGCTTTACTATGGGCGTAGGAGGGTCCGTCAAGGTGGTAACTGCGTCTGAGAGACGTACTCGACCACTGGGGATACAACCTGGCAACCGCGAGTGGGTGACGTTGATTGCTGGTATCAACGCTATGGGCTGGACAATTCCACCCTTCATTATCTTCAAAGCCAAGAACCACGACAAGTCCTGGTTGCCTGATCTATCTAAGGGCTAGCGTATAGGCCTTAGTAAGAACGGCTGGACCAACAACGAACTTGGTCTAGCCTGGCTACAGCACTTTATCCAGCATACAGCAGCCTGGACAGTAGGCAGTCACCGGCTACTAGTAATTAATGGCCACGAGAGCCATAATTCACTTGCCTTCCAGGATCTATGTGAGGAGAACAAGATAATTACCCTCTGTATGCCTTCCCATTCATCCCATATCCTGCAGCCGCTTGATGTGGGCTGCTTTGCGCCATTGAAGCAGGCATACCGGCGAGAGATTAGGGTCTTGGCAGACAGTCACATCACCCACATTGACAAAAAAGCATTCCTAGCTTCCTTTAAGGAGGTATTCGAGACCTCGTTCTCACAGCAGAATATTCTATCTAGCTTCCAAGCAACTGGCCTAGTCCCACACAGCCCAGAGGTGGTGCTATCAAAGCTTGAGGTGAAGCCTCGCACGCCGACACCACCTCTACCAGGGCCCACCCCCTGGCACCCCAAAACACCCAGCAACGCCTGGGAGATAGAGGCTCAAACAACACTAATTATGAAGAGGATTCGTGACCATAAGAGTTCCTCTCCTGATTCTATCATTGAGATGGTGTTACAAGTTAAAAAGGGATCAACATTGAAGGTACACTCACACACGTTGCTGGAAGCTAGAGTAGCTGGTCTTGAGCAGGCAAATAGAGCTGCTTCTGAGCGGAAAAAGCGTAAGAAAAAGCGGATCCAGCAGGGAGGGACCCTATCAAAGGAGGAGGGAGAGGACTTAATTACTCAGAGGGACGTTGATGCCTAACTTGAGGTGGAGAGGCGTGCGGAGAGGGCTCAAACAGGTGCTAGTACAAGGGGTATCTGACGCTGTAAAACTTGTGGAGAGGCAGGACACAATAAGCGCACGTGTAAGAAAGATATAGTAGAAGTAGAGGATTAATTTAAGCTACTATAAGCTATAGTAGCTTTTTGTAGGACTGAGTTGTTAACGTGCAAAGTTGTAAAGCTTGGTGGGGTGGGCGTTTCGCTTACCTGGGCGTTTCGCTTGCCGCTCACGTTAGTTCTTTATAAATAAAATAAAGTTTAAAAGTATCTTAATTATTAATTTAGCAGGGTAATTATCTATAAAATAGAAGTCCTATTATATACTAGAGAACTTATCTATAATAAGTATTTAACTCTTCTCCTTTATTATACTTTATATTTTATATATATAGAAATTAATAGCTAGTCTTTTACTAGGTCTATCTTTATAGGTTTGTAGTGCTCTTCTAATTTAGCGTTAGGACTTAGATCTCCTACAGGAGTTATACTCTACTGTAGTAATTCTTTTTATCTGCACCCCCTAAGCTTGCGAAATAAGGTGCTTAATAGTAACTAGCCCTAGATAGCCTAATTACTTATACTAGAGTAAGGCTAATACCTTTTATGCAGCTCTTTCTATTTATAACGTTGTCTTGTGTGTATAACTAGAAGCCTAGTATATTAGTTAATACTTAATTACTTATTAGCTATAAATCTTAGTAAGACTTCTAATAATTATTCTATCTACTTTCTTAAGTATAGTTAGTTTAATTTTAGTATCCTACTGTCACGAACACACTAGACCTAGCGGGGGACGACCCAGCAGAGGGCCCTTGGACCCATACTGGATAGAGCCCGGAAAGGCTCGGGACTACACTAGAGACAGGCTAGTATATAAATAAGAGCTACCCCCTTAGAGTAGAGGTTAAGGATTAGTCTTAATACTATCCCTTATTACTTAACCTTAACCTCTACTAACAGTCCCTAATAATTCTAATCCTTCTTACCCTAGAGGTAGCAGTTAAGAAACTCTCCTCTGAAGTACCGTCAAGACCCTAGGGACAGCACGCCTACATCCTAACAGTAAAAGAAGAAAAAAAAAAAAGAGGAAGTATTATAGTAGGCACTCGCAGAAGACCTAGGAGCGACGCTAACCTAGAGCCTCCCTAAGGAAGTACTAAAGACACCTAGAGAGACCTAGGGACATTAGAAGACCTCTAATAATTAAACACGTTAGACGCCCCAAACTAAAACTCCTAGGACTCTAACATAACAGGTACCCTATAGTAAGGGTTAGGACTACTCCTAAACTAACGTACTTATAGTAGTAGACTTAACTAGGTTAGTAAAACCCTAACAGAGGTGTCTAGTGCCGCTAACGTCCTAGCAGAAACCTAACTTCTTTCTGCTAGGAAAAAGCTAATAACAGGAATCTTAAATAAAACGTTTATCTAAGGTCTATTAGCTAACCTCTTTAAGGCGGAAGAGACTAGAGCCTTAGAGGAAGCGATTAAAAAGCTAAAAGACTAAATTAATTACGCGTTATAAGTACTAGGGGTAAGACAGGCTAAGAAGCTACTAGAACCTCTCTAGCCTGCCTTTAATAAGGTAAGGAAGCTTATTAGGGCTCTAAACAGTGTGCAACCTAAACTAAAAGTAGGATTAGAAACCTAAGCCCTATTAGCACAGCAGGTAGACTAATAAGTAAAAAACGTTAAAACTACCTTCGCGTACACCTAGGTGCTAGAAGACATAGTAACCCGCACCTATTAGGCTCTAGAGATAATCTAGTATTACGTCTACTAAGAACTCCTCTAATAACATATTAATAAAGGGAGTATTACCTTATAGGCTTACCTTAAATAGGAGGAACGTAAGCTAGTTTAAGATCCTATCCTTACCCGCTATAATAACTACCTCTAGTTCTTTAACTTTAAGTAGTAGAAGGATAACAACGTTAACACCTTCCTCCTCTAGCTAAGGAAAAAAGAATCCCTTCTAACCTATAACTTCTTTAAGCTAGAGGACAGAGAGGATAACTATAAGCTAAAGATCGCCTTTATATAGTTAAGACTTCTAAAGGAATACCGCAGGGAGATTATACGCACTAGGGTCCTTAAGACTATTAACTCATAGCCTAAGTTTAAAAGGGCCCTACATAACGCAGAAACTATAACTTGCGCTAATTACTTCCTAAGAGACACCTAAAAAGCTACCGCTAAAGGCCCTTCTTAGAGTAAACACCTAGCGTTAAACTTCTTCTCTAACCTATAAAGGACTAGTAAGAAGTAAGATAACAGACCCTTAGAGATAAACTACTCCTAAAGATCGCCCTATCTAAAGCCTATATAGAACCCGCCGCGGTACTAAGAGACGCCTAAAAACTCTTAGGACCTAGCTAAGTAGAGTATAACCTAACCCTACTAGAAGAATTATAATTAGGGAAACGCGAGAGGCAGAGCTAATAAATAAACTTAACCTAGGCCTTAATTAGGAAACGCAACACTCTAGTTACTAATCTATCCTAACTACTACTAGGGCCTAATACTTAGGGGAAAGTACTCTAGATAGCGATTAAAGTCTAGCTACAGGTAGCTAATAGACTCCCGCTCCCCCTCTAAGCCCTATATAACTTAGGCGCGGAGATTAATATTATATTAAGTAAGATTACCTAGCTTTACTTCCTGCCTAGAGTAAACTACTACTAGAAGCCTATAGTAAGCCTAGTTAATAATTAACTACTCCTACTAGGAGCTGTATATAATCTGTCTATCTAGTGCTAAGACTTAAAAGGCACAGTAAAATAGGTAGGCCTATAACTATTTTAGTCTACTAATATTAAAAGCTATAACCTTATCCTAGGATACCTATAGCTAAGTGAAGCTAATCTTAAGATTTAATTCTCTACAGGAGAATTTAAATAGTAGGCCGCGCGAGATACTAACTAGGTCTAAGTCGTTACTGCTACAGACCTGTTAGGCGATGTTAGCCTTAGAGAGACAGCCTACATCCTCTACCTAGGAGCCCTAACCTGTAACACCCTAACTAGCAAGGCTGAAAGAGCAGTCTAAGAGGAGATGCGTTAGGTAACTACCGCAAATCTGTTAGAACCTGCTAAGCCTAATAGAGATATAGAATATAACGCAGAATGGTTCTATCGCTAGGGCTTGCTCTAGCTGCAAAACCTAGTCCTTAGTATCGCAGACTACCTAAAGGAGTGTGTCTGAAGGGAACCCTAGCTAGCCTAGCTGCCTGCAGAGACGGCACAGCGCGTAGTGTCTAGTATACGTAACAGGAACTCTAATTAGCGCACTACCCTCCTAGTAGCACCCTATATCCTCCCTAGCCTAGCTAAGGAGGATGCCCTGCGGGTTAACCCTGCTAGGGACCGCTTGGACAAAGAGGAATTAAGGCACGTCCCCTAGAAGCTGTACTATAAGTAGCTCGCCTTTAGTAAGCATTAGACAGAGGTACTACGCCCCTATAGGGAGTATAACTACGCGATTACGTTAGAGGAGGGATAAAAAGTCCTAAACCTCCCTATTTATAACCTCTTGCGCTAAGAGCTAGATATCCTCCAGGAATACCTTAACACGGCGCAAGAGAAAGAATAGATCTAGCCTAGCACGTCGCTAGCAGGGGCCCTAATTTTTTTTATACTAAAATTAGACGGAACGCTCTAGCTATGCGTAGACTACTAAAGCCTAAACAAAGTAACTATAAAGAACTAGTACCTAATCCCCCTTATAAGCGAGATGCTAGACCGCCTCTTAAAGGCGTAAATCTTTACGAAGTTAGATATCTAAGACGCCTATTATAAACTTCAGATTAAGGAGAGTAATAAGTAGAAAACAGCGTTTAAGACGCAGTACAGCTACTTTAAGTACCTTATTCTACTCTTTAGATTATCTAACGCGCTAGCGACCTTCTAGTCCTATATCTACAGAGCCCTTAGGGGGCTTATAGACTGCACTTACGTAGTATATCTAAATAACATACTAATCTACTTAGAGAATAAGAAAGATTACAACAGCTACGTAGAGGAGGTCTTAGACTAACTTATAGAATAGGGCCTATACTATAAGGTAAGTAAGTATACCTTCTCTACTAGATCTGTAGAATTCCTAGGGTTTATAGTAACCCTAAGAGGCGTAGTAATAGACTTTGTAAGGGTACAGACTATTAGAGAGTAGCTAGAACCCTAGGGCTACAAGGACATCTAAGTATTCCTTAGGTTTGCTAACTTCTATTAAAGATTTATCTTTAACTACTCTGCTATAGTACGTCCGTTAGTAGACTATATAACGACTGCCTAGAACCTAGTAACAGACCTAAGTACGCCCTTTATAGGCAAGGCTATAAATAAGGCTGTAAAGAGTCGCAAGGGACCTACAAGATAGTACTAGCTGTAGGCGTAGCCCAACTACGTAAGGAACGCGTTCTTTACGCTGCGTTAGAAGTTCTTAGAAGCCCCTGTGCTTTAGTACTTTAACCTAGTAGGACTAGTAATAGTTCTTACTAACGCTTTAGACTTTATAATAGCTACTATCTTCTTACAACTAGCCTTAACTAGGCAGGTAATAGAGCGTTACTAGAAGCCCGTCGCGTTCTAGAGTAAGAAGTTCTCTAGACTATCCTTAAATTAGCACACCTATAATAAGGAGCTCTGCGCTATTATAGAAGTATTTAGGACGTAGAGGCACTACCTCTAACACACCCTAATAATAATCTAGGTACTCTCTAACTATAATAACCTCTAATACTTTATATTAATAAAAGAGCTCTCTCCTAAGCAGGCCTAATAGGCTAAAGAGCTAGCAGAATTTAACTTTAAAGTAGAGTATAAACTAAGACTTAAGAACCCTGCTAACAGGCCCTCTTAAAGGCCTAACTTTGCGTAAGGACTCTTAGCAGGAGAACTTTAAGCGTTAAGGGGTGCGATACTCTTTACGCTCTAATAAAAGCTTTAATAGTAGATACTTTAAGAGTCTATAGCTCTAACTACCCCGCAGGTAGTATAGGAACTATACCTCCCTAGGAACAGAACCTAGCTAAGTCCGCGTTAACCCTTAAAAGAGAATCTACTTACCTAAGAATTCCCTAACAAGTAGTTAGTTATTAGCGATACGTTGCCTATCCCTGCCTGTAGCTAAACTACAGGTAATAAAGCTAGTATAGAGGGAAACCTATAAGCTAAGCTATTATACTTACTAGCTACTAAAAGGCCTTTACGCAGCCTAGAGTTCTAAGTAATAGCACCTAACTACCTTACAGTAGTAGCTACGCAGGAAGAGTCTGCCTACGCCCTAGAAGTTCTAGGACGCCTCCTTAAACACGTCTAGCTAGTGCAAGCACAGGATTAGGCCTATCCTAGCTTTACAGCGCTAGCAGGTTAGAACGCAGGCAAAGCGAGGAAAGAGGCCAGCACTTAGGAAGTTAACCCTAAGGGCCTCCTGCGCAGGAGCAGGAAAGTATAGATCCCTAAAGACGCCTTACTCTACGCGAATATACTCTAAAGGAACTATAATAACCCTATAGGAGGGTATTATAGAGTAGATAAAACTACTAAGGTCCTCTAAAGAAAATACTTTTAGCCCTACTTTAGGAAAGATACCTAGAAGTATATTAGCTAGTGCCTATAGTGCTAGCTAAACAAGATCTAGAGACATAAGCCCTAGGGCCTGTTATTACTACTACCTCTTCCTAAGACAGTATAGAGGCACTACTCCCTAGACTTTATTATAGACCTACTAAAGTTAGCAGATAATAAGAGGAACGAGTATAACGCTATACTAGTACTAGTAGATCGCTTTACGAAATATATCTAGTACCTGCCTGTAATAAAGATAATTACGTCTTAGTAGGTAGCAGAGTTACTGCTAAAATAATACTTCCTTAAGCAGGGGCTACTAGACACCCTTCTATCAGATTAAGAGTTAGTATTTATAAGCTAGTTCTAGTTAGATATTTATTACTACCTTAAAATTAAATACAGGCTTAGCACTACTTTCTACCCCTAAATAGATAGCTAAACCGAACGCCAGAACCAGGAACTAGAGACCTACCTCTGCATCTATATAAACTACTAGTAAGATAACTAAGTAGAGCTACTACCCTACGTAGAGTACGCCTATAACTTAAAAAACTACTTAGTATACAGCGTAAGCCCTATTAAGGCGGCGTTTAGAATAGACCTAAAGGGATTTAATAGAATCCCTAACAGCTACTAGCTCTGTAAACTGCCTCTAACCTAGGAAAGTCCCGCAAGAGTACTAGAACTTAGGCAGTAAGTTAGCAACAGACTAAATAAATAGCACTAATAATAGGAGGAGGTAAGGGCACGCCTAGAAAAGGCGCAGTAAAGTAATATAAAGTAGTATAATACAAAACAGTCTAACTAATACTTCTCTATTAGAGACCTAGTACTATTACAGGCGAAGAACATAGTAACTTTAAGACCCTTAAAGAAGTTCGCAGTAAGACACCTAGGGCTGTTCTATATTAAAGAGCGTATTAGTAAGCTAGTATACAGGCTTACCCTCCTGCTATTAATAGCGCGAATTTACCCTATCTTCTACGTATCCCTATTAGAGCCCTAGGTAGAACCCCTAATATAGAGAGGGTTTTAACTAGGCCTTGTCTAGGACTTAGTAGACGCCCCTATAGGAGATTAATATAAAGTAGAAGGAATCCTAGATTACAGGGAAACTTTTATAAGAGGGCGCGAGCTTAAGGTAAAGTAGCTAGGTTAGAGTATTAAAGAGGCGACCTAGGAGCTAGAGGAGAATCTTAACTACTGTAACAAACTCCTATAAGACTACCTAGTATCCCTAGAGCGTAACCCCTAAGCACCCCTTAGAAGATAACTAGAATAACAATAAGGCTAGCCCTAGAAGAAGCTTAGAAGAGAATAAGAAGATATTTATAATATTACTATATACCTATAAACTAAACTAATACACCCTGTACAAGGCCTACTAGAAATACGCCCTAGACCTGTTCAGTCCCTTATCTCTATATTACCACCTCTACGCTGACCAGCATCTGCCTAACGCAGGCGATTAGAACGACGCGACGCATAACTACTAGTAGGAGGACTAGTAAAGGGCGAGGGACTACTACAAAAGACCTTATTAAACGTATTTATAGAAACAGGACTTAAGGGCAACTCTATAGAATAAAGGGCAGCTTAAGAGTAGGTAGACTAAGCGCTAGAGGAAATAGAAGGCTAAAAGGAAGGCGATATAGAGGCATTATAATCCCGCTTAGGACCTAACGTAGCTATAATCCTAAGCGCTAAAGCCTAGCTACTAACAGAACTACTAAAGGTAGGAGGTAAACCTAAATAAATAGACTTCTTAATAAGTAAAGAGGTAAAGGGTAAACTAACGTTAGACTTAGCGGGAATATTAGTTCTGTAATAGTACTAGCGACGCTTATAGTTACTATAATACCTAGTAGACTAAAAGTTACGCTTAATACCTTTATCTATAACTATATTTTCTAGGCGCTTTAAACTAGACGTACTAATTCCTAACTGCACATATTAGCTATATATTACTAAAGGAAGCAGTAAGAAAGTTACCTTATATTACTTAACGTTTAACTCTTAAGACACCTAGCAGGCCTTCTTAAACTTAATCTCCCCTCTAAGATAGGAATAAATAAGGCGATTATAGGCCTACAATACAGCAGAGAAGGCCTAACGTAACTCTACAGTATAATTATAAGCACGCGTCTAGGCAAGCGTAATATAATTATTAATAACAAAGATCTTAGACAGTAAATCCCTAAGTTAAAGACAGGATAAGGCTGTATTAGTTTTATAATTCGTAACTACAATTAGCTAGTTAAGTAAATTAATAGCACGCTGAAACAAAGGTTTAATCTAGGAGACCTGTCAGCCAAACCTAGAAGTAAGAGCAAGTTACTTACCTTAATATAACCCCCCTTCTTCTAGAAGGAATAATAGCTGTATACACTAAAGTTGTTCTTACAGACATAATAGCCTTCGCCTAAGCAAAACGTGCAAAACATGCCCTAAACTGTGCCGTCAGAGTCCCCGCAGGACACTATAGAGAGAGCGGAGATACAAGCCTTGCACTAAAACTAAGTAAGTAATAGCTATAGCTGTATATTACTAGGCAAACTGTAGATATAACTAGGAAGAGGCGCGTTACTTACGCTAGTTAGTATTTAGGAACCTATTAAGTAAGTTAAAGGGCAGTATAATTACCTAGAAGAAGGAAGTAGATATAGGTAGCAGAGAGAAGGGGAGCAGTACACTTATACACCTCTGCGCCTACAGACCCTCTAAAACCCAGCCTCTTACTAGGGCAGTTATAGGCAGCAGCTCGCTAGCAACTTACCTGTGAAGGGTAAACTACGTAAAGGGGCAACAAGCAGCTAGTAGGGACAGGCCACAATAACCTACCTACGCAACAGCGTTACACACGTAAACTTTATAAGCTAAACACGTAAGGCCTCAGCTAATAGCAGTCGCAAGAAAGGAACACGCTAAGGCAGCTAGGAAACAGCGACCGTACAACAGTTGTAAAGGCAGCTACCTTACGCAAAAAAATTTACAGGTAAAGCTGTAAAAGCCGCCTATAGGAAACACATTACGTTACCTAGCAAACAACTAGAGACGCGTCAGGACTAGGGCGGCGCGAACGGCGTGCGCGTAACATCTATACGGGTTAGGGACAACCCTTAAAAAAAAGGGGAGAGTAATTATTACGAACACACTAGACCTAGCAGGGGACAACCTAGCAGAGGGCCCTTAGACCTATACTAGATAGAGCCTAGAAAGGCTCGGGACTACACTAGAGACGGGCTAGTATATAAACGAGAGCTACCCCCTCAGAGCAGAGGTTAAGGATTAGTCTTAATACTATCCCCTATTACTTAACCTCGACCTCTACCAACAGTCCCTAACACCTACTATATACCTCTCTACCTTAATAATTAGAATAATACTAGATTGTAGTGTAGGTTAGGGCACAGAGCTACGTCGTGTAACGTTAGTCTGTTAATTCCTTACCGCCCTGTAAGAGTTAGCTTAATTAAGCTGTACCCCTTAACTTATATCTTTATATTACCTGCCTATATAAAGTCTCTATATATAGGTAGTCTAAAGTTATAGAGTCTATTAGGGTTATTTATTATATAACAGGTTAAACCTAAGTTAAGGATAAATAAATGCCTTAATAGGTAATTATTAAAGTTAGTTCTAAATAACGCTAAGATAAAGGCAGTATCTATCCTTATAATACTTCGTCTTTCTAGTTAATTGTCTAGCACCTCTAGAGTAGAAGTATGCAAATTTTTATAATTAGTGTGTTTAAACAGAGTTTACTTTACCCTTATAAGAGGCCTTAGAACTTAGGATCTTACTCTTACTTTATCCTTATATAGTTCTCTAGTATAGATTTTAGTTTAAACTATTCTAGCGCCTTATTAGGGTGTATATAGTAATACTCCTTAAGTAAATAGCGTATCTTATATACTAGGTACTTAGAGCTTCTAACTTTACTAGATAGCTCCTAGTCTAAGGACAATCTCTTCGTCTCTTTCTAACTACGTTAATCTTAGGGTCTGCTCTACCTTTATAGACTTAGAGTACTAGGTTTATAGAGGTTTTCCTTCTTATTTCCCTATATGCTTTCTAAATTATCTGCGTAAAACGCTAAGTTATCTAATACTATATATGCGCTTTTATGTCTACCTATTTTCTATAGCTTTATTATAACTATATAGTCTCTAAACTGCTTTATTATCTTACAGCGTATAATACTAGAAGTAAATTAACTAGTATCCTAAAATAAGGTAGCTTATATAGGTGCTATATTCTATACTACAACTATAAAGTCTTTAGTAACTAAGTTTATATCTTTTACCTTAGTAACTCCTTTTGCCTCTGCTTATATTATAGCTTAATTATAATTAGTAAGCTACAGATCCTAATTAGCTGTATTTCTTATTAGCTTTAGCAATTTAAGGTATTAGTCTCGCGCGCGTTCGTGTTTAATTCGCTTATCTATACTAGCTATGTCTGTAAGGTTCTTAATCTATTTACGCGGGTTTTACCTTACCTTATAGTATTGTGGAGTTAACAAGGTGGTTCGGCACAATCCCGCAGTTCTGGTGTTGTGAATGAGAGGTAACGTTGGAGTCAAACGTGCGTGAATAACAGGAGCAGCCCTGCCTGTGCAGTCTGCCAGAAACGAAGGTAAGTATGGAGCCTGATTAAAAGTAATAAACAAAATGGTCTGAAATCTCATTGAATTGACGTAGCTAATGCACTAGCTACTTTGCAAAATCTCAGTTTTGAAGTGAATTATCGTGGTGTGTGGTGCATGGTGCATCACGTTTGGTGCATGACGTTGAGATCTCTCGCATCTCCAAGTCTTATCATCAAATCTCGCTGACAAAGGAAACCCATCATCACCTGATTGCCCAGGTACCCTGTGCAACGGCACAGTATGTTTCTTGTAGGTAAGGTGAGATAGTAGATTATATAAAAATTATAATCTCTCTAATAGCCTTCTGCTTATCTAAGTATTTCCTTTCTTAATTCTTGTAGTTTTTATTCCTTATCTTAAAGTACTCTATATCTTATTTAAGAGTAGTTATCCTAGACTTAGTAAGGTTAGCTGTTAATTAAGGTCTAATATTAGCCCTTTAAGGCGTGTAATTAGTAACGTTTAGAGCCGCTGGAGGTTTAGGTTCTTTAAGGAATACGAGAGTTAATTCTAGATTAACTTTATGCTATATTCTGTACGCGTCGCACCTTGCTAATAGCTGCGCCTTCTATTTCGTGAAATTGAGTTAGCTAGTAAGGACTACAGTGGGATCGCGTTGGGTTAGGTAGGCTATTATCGTATCGATTAAGGCAGTAAGACTCTTAATTGTTAGATTTAAGGACTATTTAGCTTGATCTTTGATAAATTTTTGATGATAAACTTGATTGGTTAATTCTGTGTTCTCTCCCCTCCTTTGACTGCTTTGCTTCCGGAGGTTCCGAAGGCCGTGGTATCGGTCCTTCTATTAATCGCCCTTTCCTGTGTAGTACTTCTGAGTTTATCTTTTATATCTAACAGGCCTTACAGCACTTGTGTAATCTGACATTATTATAAGTGAGTATGCGTCGTATATTAGTAGGGTAGAGAGAGGAGCGGTTTGAGAAGTGTAGCTTTCTCGCTACACTTCGAAATACCTCTTAGTACGATTAGGTATGTAGTGTCTTATATCTTCAAAAAGCAAGCTTATTTAGGTAGGAGGATAGAGCTTAAATAATGCTCGTATTATAGAGTAATAGAGTAGAAATCCACAATCGACAGTGCAACGCATAAATTCACAATCTAGAGTGTAAAACGTAAGTTTATAAGTATTAAATACTCCCTATATTTTAAGCATTATATAGGTCTTAGCCCTACCTACCTTATCCTATGAGACTTTAGCCCTATAAATTTTAATAGGGTTGCAGCGGCAGTACTAGCTAATAAGGTTGTCTGCTTAAAAGCCCAATCAACTAGGACCTCAAATACACAATCGACTAGGGTTATACTTCCTAATTTGGTATAGTAGTAGCGCACAGGGCACTTCAATTTGACAATCGACTCGATTTCCGTTATCTGAATACTATTAGTGAGTCTAGGGTGAGCACGGGATGCACGAATAAGCCGCGCGGAAAGCGGAAACTGAAAATGCAAGGGACTTTACAGTAACAACAGAATAGCGCAACTTGAAGTGAGCCCACTTCAGACGGAGCCACTTGTGATGAGACCACCTGGGAAGAGACCACCTGGGATACACCTTGGCGTATGCATTGCTGTGGCCACCCCAACTGGTGGAGCGTCATAGTATTTGTATTGACGGTTATGGTAGCCTATCTTGATGCCTTAGTCCAATTGCTGTAAGATCAGCGCCTCTACTCGCTTCCCCTTTTAAGCCGAGTGTAGTTTAGGCCCTGGGATAGGGCGCGCGGGTAGGTACAGACAGACGAAGCCGAGCAAGCTAAGACCACTAGATTACACGCCAACAGCGATGAGCATAATCCTTGGAAAAGGCTCTTATTATCTCTTTGAAGGAACGCGCACAGTTGTTTTACATGATGTGACCCATGAAAAGCACGCTGTTAGGTCGTGATCAAATTCCCACTGATGCTATACCAGAACATTGTCTCTGAAATTGCCCAAATCTGAGTGTCAGAGTGCTCCAACAGTGTGCATTACCAGAATCAAGTCTCGTCTCTACGAAACAACGTGTTCACAGTTCACATTAGTCCTACTTCTCAGCTTCAAGAACGCGCTGGGTAACTGTGGTTGTCTTGTGGAATCGATGAGGTTTGATCTTGCGTTCGAAGAGCTCGTCAAGTTCCGAAGCAGAGCGACTAGATTGCAATGTAAGTACCTTGTCAACAAGGCGGGGCGGTGGAAGCAAGACTTACCCAGCTGTCTCAGGAATCAAGAACCACATGGCGGCTGTGAAAGGAAGACCAACACCGGCGAAGAACCAGCAAGTCTTCAGACCCCAGTTCCAGTCATTCTCATTCAACATATATGGTACGAGAATGCCCATGACTAGGCCGGTAACGCAAGTGGATGCAGCAGCAAAGCCTGCTGTGTAGTGTCGAAGCCGCTGAGAAGAGATTTCGCCAATGAAACCCCATCCGGTGGCCCCGTTAGCTATGAGTCCGACATCTACGTACTGAATTAGCATTACCGCTTAGGATTCCCAGCATCGATATACTTACTCCAGAAACAGGAAAAGACAACAAGGAGAATGTTTGATGCCTTGACCTGTGGAACTACGCCAACAATGCCGACAGCGACGTTGCAAATGAGGCACAAAGAAGTACCAATGCAAGCCATCGACCGGCGGCCCGTGATATCGGCGAGGTAGATCATGACGAGGCTGGCGGCGATATTGATGCCAGAAGTGATGCAAGTGATCTTGAACGGATCCGCTATGCCAGCTTGCTGGAAGAAGTAAGAACCGTAGGTAAAAAACAGCTGGAGCCCGATAAACTGCTGCGCCATTAAAGTCCAGCAGGATACCAACGTGCGTTTACCATCAATGCCCCTGAATATAGCATGCCACTTATCGTTACTTTGTTTTAGTGCCGTAGCGCGCTCATGCTCAATGTTGATCTCTAATAATTGGTATGCGTGGTCGATATTGAAGTCTTTGACGTCCTGGTAGATGAAGCGAAGCGACTTCTTAGCTTTTTCTACTTTGCCCTTAGCGGCGCACCAAGCGGGGGATTCTGGGATAATCAAATAGATGATGAGCATCAAGCCGATCTGAGACCACTGAGTATATACGGGGGTCAGGTAATCGTAGCGATCCTTTTCAGCCATAACTTGAAGCGCGACAGGGGCGAAGAACATTCCAGTGACCCACCAGAGGCTGTAGCACATGAGGAAAGCGCCTCTGGCTCTAGTAGGGGCGACTTCAGAAACGTAGCCAGGGATAGTCGATTGCAAGCACCCGACGCCGATGCCACCGAAGATCTTGCCGACAAGCCAGACTTTCCAGTCCGGCGCAACACACTCGATTGTGACGCTGAGGGCGAGAATGAACCAGTAGTAATACATGGCGACTTTCCTTCCGAGGCGATTCGTCAGAAAGGGCAGAGTGACCATTCCAATGATCTGGCCGGCATTACCAAGGCATCCCCACGCCACCATGACTGAAGACGCGAGCACAGTTTTGCCATCTTTGTTGACTTGCGTACCGAACTTCTGGACAAAGCCTGGGTTGGCAACGAGGTTACCGATCAAACTATACGAATTGTATTAGCATGCATAGCAGTGAATGAACAGAATGAGCAACTAGTACGCACCCGATTTGGTATCCATCTGTGGCAGCGCTAAGAGTCACAAGGAAGCAGATCAAGGCGTTTACTTTGAATTTTTTGACTGTCTCCCATACGCTTAACTCTTCATATCCACTGAGACCTTGTCCGCGGGCCGCAGCCTCAGTTGCGAGATCATTAGGAGCATGTGCGGCCTCGTCGGCAAGTTCTCGATGCTTAGAGATAATTGTTGGCAGTTTGTCGTCCATTGCTATGATGCGACGACCAATTTGCTGGTCCTCGATCTAAGAAGATGGAAGAAAGACGAGATAGAGAATTTAGTGTTTGGGGGATGGCGCTGGTGCTCCACCGTAGAATGATGAGGCGAGAAATTCGATTTTGAATCCGGGGAAAGGGTGGGGTTTATTATACTTGCCCCCATTTGCCTTCCGATCGGTAGTGCCGCATTCACTTAATCGCTGGGACAAGATCTTCGGTGCGAGATGTCCCGACCCTTCTAAGCCGGGGAAGCAACCGAGTCACTGTACCATCCGAAAATGAAGGATTAAGAAGAGTTGACTGTACCATGTGCACCCGGGGTACAATGGACATCGTTGTAGAAATTTCGCACATAGCACACTTATGGCGTCCCTCAGCATTGGTGTTTATCACTGGATTAGATGAAGTGTGTCCGAATAGCGCTGATTTATGCTTTTGTCTCTATATGCGGCAAAGGTTGCTACATTTTGTGTCTGGTGCTATTTGGTTTTATCATCCATGCCTAGCTTTGCTGACGTGGAAATCAGCTACCCCGGATTCCAGCTGCCAAGATCACGGAGCTTGTGGGGTGTCTACTCTTGTTCCGAAGCCTGGGATGTATGTATAGGCGTTCTACTACCAGGCCCGGAACCTAAACCTCGGGTTTTAGTTCCTGATGCATCTTGCTCGGTCTGATCAAGTTTACAGTAGCCTGGCCTCGGTGTAAAGGCACCCGTTCTTTGCGTCGACGCAAAATAGGGGGTGTACAAGGGCGACATTACGGAGAAGACCCTTGATGCCTTCGCGAGGCACAATGGATCTAATCTGTGAAGCTATACCGGGCTGTCGATTTGGAGGGTTTGGAAATCAATGTGACTGATCATACCACATTGGAGCAGTCAATCTACGGCCCGCTCTAGGACCTGGCACAACATCTCGTACCTCTCGGTCGAATAGTCTAGCTGGTAGTGTGTAATCAACATCGTTTGTTAAGGTTCTCCACGTTCAGATCCACGTTTCTGCTTTCTCTAGAAACCAGGAATCTATTTACTTCGAAGGTTAGAGGCATCAGCTTCAGTGGGGTGTCTCTAGTCCGAAAACGATGCCCAACAATGTCGTCTGACGACTGGATGCCTCTAGAAACGCCTTGCTTAGAGTTTCGCTTTTTTCCTCCGATTAGGGTTTAGGTGGCGGTGTGTCTCGTTTAGTGACAAGTGTTAAAAGAGAATACGAAGACCCATACGCTGCCAAGTCGCGAGGTCCGGTATGAAATCACGGAGTTTTTGTAGTACATACCGTAATAATTTCAATTATGTGGATACCAATAGTGCCACTGCCGAGGTCGTTAATGCTACAGTGAACTAACAGGGTCAATCTTGCCCCCGACTCTGTGGACCAATATATTGTTGGTTTGCCTTCAAGAGCCAACTTCTTCTCGATAATTTCACTCCTGGATTCCCATTGGCTCTTTGTCTCGCCTCAAACTATGTCCGTACGCATTAGTAGAGTTCAATTTGAACACCATCGAGAACTTCTTGGCATCGGTGAATGCGCCCCTCGCCTGTCTTGGAGATTTGAAGGAGATGCCAAGGACTGGTCTCAGAAAGCGTACGAGATAGAGATTCTGGAAAATCTCGGCGAGGAACCAACACTGTACAGAGTTGATTCATCGAATTCCATCCTGGTTCCATGGCCCGGGCAAACACTGTCGTCAGCAGGATCAGCAACTGTCCGAGTGCGAGCAATTGGCTGCAAAGCCGGCGGGAATACCGATTGGTCTGCCTACTACACCGTAGAAACTGGTCTGTTGAACCGTGTGGACTGGACATGTTCAATTATTGCCCCCAAAGAACAACCGGATATCAACAAACCAAGACAGCCTGTTCTCTTTAGGCGAAAATTTCCAAACCCAGGCTCCGTCCGCGCGGCACGTCTGTACATCACGGCGCAAGGCGTTTACGAGGCCTACCTTAATGGAAAACGTATTGGAGACCACGTGCTGGCCCCAGGATGGACATCATACAAGCACCGTCTCCAATACCAGACATTCTGCGTCGCGGAATTCCTGGAAGCTGGGGAGAATGTTTTGGCCGCTGTGGTTGGCGAGGGTTGGTTCTGTGGTCGCTTGGGCTATGCTGGAGGAAGGCGCAATATCTATGGAGATACCATGGGTTTCATGGCAAGATTGGTGATTACTTTGATGGATGGTCAATTCCAAGTTATAGACACCGACGAGAAGTGGAGATGCAGCACGGGGTCTCTCGTGACTTCGGAGATCTACGATGGTGAGGTTTGCGACTTCCGACTTGAACAGAAAGGATGGGCACAGGCCGGATTCAAAGACGCCACATGGGCTCATGTGGACGTGTTGCCACTACCTGCTGCCGAGTTGATTGCTCCTGATGGCCCTCCCATCCGAAAGATTCAAGAGATAAAACCAGTGTCGATTCTCAAAACTCCTTCCGGGAAGACAGTCCTCGATTTCGGTCAAAATCTTGTCGGCTGGGTGCGGGTACAATTGCCTGGGATGGAAGGAGTGACCATCAAACTCCAGCACACCGAAGTATTGGATCAAGGGGAAATTGCAACGAGGCCTTTGAGAGCCTGCAAAGCGACTGACACGATCATACTAAGTAGCAAGGCGCGGGAATGGGAACCGAAGTTTACTTTCCATGGTTTCCGCTATGTGCAGGTCGACGGCTTTCCCGACAGCGAGAAGCTCGCCCCCTCCCGCTTTACCGCCGTGGTGATTCACACAGACATGGAGCAGACAGGCTGGTTTGACTGCTCGAACCCTCTGTTGAATCAGCTACATAGTAAGTCCGGACTCAGTAGTATTAAAGACCGCACACCGCCTAACACTGCATAGAGAATATCCATTGGGGGATGCGCGGGAATTTCCTTGGAATCCCGACGGACTGCCCTCAGCGAGACGAGCGTCTTGGATGGACTGGTGATATTCACGCATTTGCTCTGACAGCAAACTTCTTATATGATACGTGTGGTATACTACGAGGGTGGGCCAAAGACGTGGTAGCCGAACAGATGTGCGACGGCAGTGGAATTCCTCCTCATTATTGCCCGAACACAGCTCTACACGAACCTAAGATGCCGGCCGCTTTGTGGGGTGATGTAGTCGTGGGCTTACCTTGGGCGTTGTACCTGTCGTTTGGGGATTCAGCAATTTTGGAGCAACACATGGAGAGCATGCAAGCCTGGCTGAGTAAGGGTATCCCCCGAGATGAGACCACAGGGCTATGGAAAGAAGACTCTTTCCAGTTTGGAGACTGGCTTGACCCAAAAGCGCCACCTGAAGACCCTGGCAATTCAGTAACAGACCCCCTCCTTGTGGCCAACGCCTATCTCGTGCATGTCACGTCTTTGATGCAACAAATAAGCGCACGTCTTGGTCGCTCCAAGCAAGCTGAGGAGTATCGCATGGCTCGATATCAGTTGACGCGAGCGTTCCAGGACCGCTATATCACGAATGAGGGTCGAGTTGTATCCGATAGCCAGACAGCTATCGCCCTTTGCATACATTTCCATCTCTTTTCCTCAGACACACAACAAACGGCGGCAAGAAACCGCCTTAGCCAACTCATCCGGCGAAACTCACGCTTCAAGATCGGGACAGGTTTTGCAGGTACTCCACTGATCGGCCACGCGCTTACAAAGGTTGGCCTTAGTCAGTTATTTTATCGTATGCTATACCATCGTAAGCCGCCAAGTTGGCTTTACCAGGTCGAGATGGGCGCAACGACCATGTGGGAGCGTTGGGACAGTTTACTCCCTGACGGATCTGTCAATCCTGGTGAGATGACAAGCTTCAATCACTACGCCCTTGGGACTGTTGCAGACTGGATGCATCAGACAATCTCTGGATTGAAGTGTTTAGAGCCTGGGTGGCGTCGTTTCCGCATCTCTCCTATTCCGGGTGGAGACTTGCGACATGCAAGCGCCCGATTCCTTAGCCCTTCTGGGTGGATTCTTACTAATTGGGCCTTGGAAGCGGGACTTCTACGTATAGTAGTCTCAGTGCCCCCGAATACGAAGGCTGAGGTCATGATGCCGGGAAGTGACATACGTAAATCCCAGCTGGTAGGCTCCGGAATTCATGTTTTCGAGGCGAAGTACCAGGCAGCAGAGTGGCCTCCACTTCCCCTATATCCTCAATACGCGCCTCATGATGATGACACACCTTGATAGCTTGTAAAATAATTCAAACTTCTGTAATTATGAACAACTCTGCGGCTTCTTCCGGATAAAGTTTCTTGGGCTGTACTGGGTAGTGTTGGGTGGGTGCTGCAAACTTTCAGTCGGTCGGCCCAATGTGCGTGCACTCGGTGTATATCGTCCGAAGAGCACTCATGTGCGGCTAATATGTCGGTTATCATTCTCCAGACAGACACCTACCGTAAAAACTCGCCATCTTTGACAACCGCTAGCAGGGGAGAGGGCCCACTCGCTGTGGAGCAGTGGTAAGCGTGCAAATTATAACCCCTGAGTTTCCGCACCACTAACCGCTTGCAACATCACAGCATGAGATGTCCCATTAAAATCAGCAATCTTACTGGGTAATTCAATCTAAGGTTATCTTGGTGGCCTTCTCCCCTGCTCGCGGTTGTCAAAGATGGCGAGTTTTACGGTAGGCCGCTCTGGGGGCTAAATTGGCCTTTGAAGCTTTGCTATGTTACATATTTAGCCATCCCTAGTCAGGTCAAATCACCAACCTGTTCTTTGCATTACAAACAACAGCTACGCCACCAGAGCTCCCTATCATGCCGTCTACAGACCTTAATCCGATTATACCGGGATTCGCGCCAGACCCTTCCGTGGTCCTCATTCGGGACACATTCTACCTCGTTACTTCGTCTTTCCATCTCTTTCCAGGACTCCCCATCTACGCTTCCCAAGACTTGTGCAACTGGCAACATGTTGGTAATTGACTCTTACGGGCGGATAGAAGACGAAGCTGATATCACTGCAGGAAACGCCATCAATCGATCGGCCCAATTGAGTCTATCCGCTTCAAAGACCAACCTGAAGCCGATAGAGAACTCAAAAGAGCTCAGTCCTGCAACTGGAGGTTTATACGCACCAACTATTCGTTACTTTGAAGGTACAACATATGTCGTGTGCACGAATGTTATTCATAGCGAGACCAACCCCACCCGTGTGGAATTCCAGAATTTCATCATTTCCACACAGGACATTATATCCGCTCAGTGGAGCGATCCTATATATTTCGACTTCCATGGCATTGACCCCAGTCTCTTTTTCGATGACAATGGACGCGCTTACATTCAGGGATCGTATTGGGGGGGTTCGACGGTTGATTCGATAACTATAAACTGCTTCGAGATCGACCTTCGAACCGGAGCAAAAGTCTCGCCAGAGAGAACGATATGGAACGGCTTCAGTAGAAATGTTCCAGAAGGGCCGCATATGTACGCACGCGACGGATGGCTGTATCTTTTAGTAGCAGAGGGCGGCACCCATGATGGCCACCATATCACGATTGCAAGGGCGAAGAGTGTCTGGGGCCCGTTTGAGTCTTGTGAGCGTAATCCGATTTTGAAGCCATGTGCGCTAAACGCTTTCATCCAGTATACTGGCCACGGAGAGTTTTTTCAAGATGAAGTGGGCGAGTGGTGGATGGTATGCCTAGGGGTAAGAATGAATGGAAATGCATGCATTATGGGGAGGGAAACGTTCTTGTCTCCCGTGAATTGGGAAACCGACGGTTGGCCATCCCTTTCACCACTTGAGACGGGCTGTGTGCTCCAGGGAAACCACGCCCAGCGGTCGCTGGCCGTCGTACAAGAAAAAGCTGTGTCACTACACCCACTCGACGCTTTTGTCTTCATCCGTGATCCTGGCTCATCAATCGACATTTCTCAAATCTTTCGCGATGCGGACGGCATCGGGCTGACCCTAAGACCAACAGAAGCTGACCTCGATGATTCTACAGGTCCAGTGGGTTTTATTGGGAAGCGACAACGCCGTCGCCACGGGACAGCTACCCTCTCTCTAAACCCTCGCTCATTAAAAGAGTATAAAGCCATCAAGGCTGGCCTTGCAATCTATAAGGACGAGTATCGCTTCTGCCGAATTGGTTGGGATGTCGATGCATCGGTAGTCTTCTTCGAACTCGTGAACCGCACGAAATCTCTCCACAAGCTGGTTACTGTTGAGACGCCACTACAAGCGTCGATTATGTTCCGTATGACATATCGACCTGAGGATATAGAGTTCGGATTCATGGAGATAGCAACGGGCACTACGACACAGACAGCGGTTGTGAAAACGGAGGACATATCTGGACCAGATTTTGTGGGGCCCGTAATTGGAGCTTTCGCTACGGGAGGAGCCCACTCAGAGTATAGGATTGATTTTGAAGGCTTCAGAATAGACCAAAATTGAAAGCGGAATGTGCGGAAATCCTCCCTTGGCAGCTGGTGGTGGGCGTTCCTCTCAACATAGCTGGCTCTCAAATCCCTGGAAGCCCAGACACTGTTTCACAAGGGAATTCTGCTTGGTAGTAACCAGACCTGGACATCGTTCGTTTCCACCAACGATCGTTCATCGTCCGAATGGTGTTTATTGCTTAGAGATAACGAGAGTTGTTCATGTCACTCACTTAAATAAGCTCTAACCAATTCCCTCCATACCGTTGAATCATCACAATTTCAATGTTGATCCCTTTTTGACCTGTAGCACCATCTCAATGATAGAATCAGGAGAGTAACTCTTATGGTCACAAATCCCATTCATGATTAGCATTGTTTGAGTCTCTATCTCCCAGGCGTTGCAGTATGTTTGGGAGTGCAAGGGGGTAGGTCCTGGCAGAGGTGGTGTCGGCTTGCGAGGCTTCACCTTAAGCTTTATTATCACCACCTCTAGGCTGTATAGGACTAGGCCAGTTGCTTAGAAGCTAGATAGAACATTCTACTGTAAGAATAAAGTCTTAAATCCCTCTTTAAAGAACCTAGGAATAAATTTATTTTAATATAGGTAATGTAACCGTCTACTAAGACAATAATCTCTTACTAGTATACCTACTTTAATAGTATGAGTTAGCCTATATTAAGCAGCTATAGGATATAAGATAAATAGGAAAGTATATAAGAGGTAATTACCTTATTTTCCTTATATAGAGATAAGAAGGTAAGTAAATTATAGCTCTTATAGCAATTAATTACTAGCAGCTAGTAACTATTTACTATCTAGGCTAGTATATACTAGATAAAGTGCTATAGCTAGGCTAGACTAAGTTTATTATTAGTCTTGTTAAATAAGAGGCATAAAAACTGAAGTACACGAATACAGCATCGTGGACGGTATCACCTATGTATGATCGATGTATTAGGTCTGTGTTTAAAAATGAGAGAGAATAGAATCAATGAACGGAAAAAAAATCAATTCTCATCCACGATTCTGACCAAAAACATTAATTAAATTCTAACAGCTGTAGGAACAACAACAATGAACACAATCCCTTGCTTTAACAACCTCATTATATTGTTATCTCATTTATCCGGCAACCGAGAGATGTATTTTCACCAAGTTACATATTTAACTCACTATCAAGGCTCATCGGCATGGTGAGGTGCAAATTGAGGATACAAAGGAGGGTATTTGGGGGCACTGAGGACTGTTAGACGCAGAAAGCCCGCCTCTACCGCTTAATTATTAGCAATCAACCATAAGGACTGAGACATCGAGCGCTTGCATAGATTAAGTCCCCGCCTAGGATAGGAGACACTTGAACTCCGCGCCAACTAGGTTCTAAACATTTCAATCCTGCGATTGTCTGGTGCATCCACTGTGCAACAGCGCCAAGAGCATAATAGTTAAAACTTGTCATCTCGCCTAGATTACGGAACCATCGGGAAGCAAACTATCCCAGCGCTCCGCATAGTTGTCGCACCCATTTCTACCAAGTAAAGCTAGCACAGTGGCTTTCGGTGGTTAAGCATGCGATAAAAGAGCTGACTATGCAAGCTTTTGTGAGCGCATGGCTAATGAGTGGTGCACAGGGCAAGTCTCTCGCTGCTCTCGCGTAAGATTTCTATTTCGTACGCCTTTTGATACCAACCTTTCACGTCACCCTCAAATCTCCAGGATAAGCGGGGGGCATTCTCATCAATGCCGATGGACTCGCGATAGTGCTCGAACTAGACCCTGGCGATGCCAACAGACATGATCTCAAGTTGAATGGATTCTGTGATGTTTCAGATTTCAATTGAGCGTGTCGAACATAAATGCATTTGGCCAAGACTCCGTCCGACGAACACTTCGTGGTGGCACTTCCCTGCGTCACCGAATGCCTCGGAATACACACTATTGGTATCCCTGTGTCAGATGTTTTATATTTTCCTTTACGGCAACCTCTCTAATTCTTGGTGCTGGATTTTTGTCACTTGGCACCGTATAGACGCTCGTATTCTCTTGGATAAACTCCAATACGTGACAGTCGCTGACCTGAACTTTGATTGGCAGGGACCGAACTTTAAACATATCACTTAACTAGGCGCACAAACGTTGCGAGCCAGATATCTTGAGCCAGAATTATTGGGCTATGTACAGCCGATGATCGCGGTTTGTCTGTGATCCCCGCTATTCGGACAGACTGGAGATGTCAGGATAGACGCAAACAAGAGAGTGAAATTGAATTTAGGTCACATAAATTCTACTGTTCTAGGTTAGGTCCACAGCACGATATCTACATTATGTTTCGTTCTGTACGAGACTCGGTTGATCATTACATGCTCGAAACTGTGCATATTCGATGAGGTTTGGTAACTTTCCACGTTGATCGTTCGACATACTCCTCATTTCGACGCCCTATCCTTGATCATGAAGGATCACTAACTCGTACGGCAGAGAGACGCGCGTTACTCGTAAGCTAGTTTCGGCCCTGCGTTGGGTCGTTAAACGGACAACTTTAGGCCGAAGCTAAACGACCATGGCCAAACGGCCATGGCTCAATAAGACCGAGAACCAAGCATTGAAACTTGAGACCGAACAAGTGGTGTTAGTATCTGGAATGAACTAGTGGCAGCCACGGGACATGGTGGAGTTGCACAGTTGGCTTATATGGGCTGGAATCAGCTCACCTCGGTCAATCTCCATCCAATACAATTACGCGAACTTCAACCAAAATATCCGGTATTTGGAGTCTGCTCGAATCAACACGAGCGGGACACACCTTTCGACTACAGAAGGTCGGGCGACGTTGTACCGAAGATGTGTAACCGAAAATGCCTTCCCCCCAACTTCATGGACGGGAGGCTGAAGAGCCACGTGTGGCGAACTACAATTGGCCATCTGTCCCTGGATTCCATGACTTTAACCAGGTAATCCACCCTACACACAAATTCTATCTCGTATATCCTCCCATCATCTACGGATAGATCCCTACGATATGGCGGCCGAAAACTCGATGCCACCAGTCATGTCCGAGCACCAAGGGGTGGTCAATGAAGCCGTACAGGCCCCCCAAAGACCTCGTTCCCAACGCGGCCGCCAATGGTCAAGGACTAAGTGGATGTGAGGAATTGAGTGTATGGGAGACAGTCAAGAAGTTCAAGATGAATTCTTTGATCTGTTTCATTGTCAGCCTCAGTGCTGCGACCGATGGGTATCAGAATGGGTTCGTACACACGCCCTACTCAGATATGCCCAGTGCCCCCCAGTGTCCCCCAGCCCGTCCCTGACCTTGGACGGAGTGACTGATTAGAAGGTTTGGGTAAAGCCTAAGGTTACCAGTCCGACTAGAACACTGATAGTCTAAGGAGGTTTCTGCTGAGAAGATTTTGTATTAGTTATAAATCTACTACTCTTTAGAGTGTAAAGTTGTCGATATACTCTAATAAAGTAGAAGTTGTGTTGTAAATATTAAGAAAGTTTGTTATTATACTTAACTAAATAACTAAGTAACAAAGTACAAAAATAATTCATGTACTAACTACGATATTATTATAAATAAAACATTCTTAGGCCTAACTACTCTCAACTAATTTACAGTTTCATTTACTACTATCTTGACTAGAGCTCTCAATGTACCGCAAGAGCACAAGAAGGATTCACTGGGTGCATACGGTATATCTGGAGAAGCGGAGTGCATACACGAGATGCGCGAGCTAACCTCCGCATTTTCCCGGTGGATGATATAGCGTACAAAGGGGTATCATGCATGGGTTGTTAGTGGGTCAACCTTCACAGATTGTAGGGAGATCTTTTTGTATGCGAGAAATACTGTGGCAAACCCGACCCACTAACAACCCGTTCATCATTCTCCCCTGTAGATCCTATTTTAGGCTCACTGGGAGTAACCCGGTCTAAATCCACACGGCCAGCCAAGCCGACAACCCTAATCCACTTGCCTTGGTACCAATCTAAGCAGCCTCCTTGTACTGCCATGCGTATATAAGGTAGGAATGAAGCCCTCCTAGTTCTCCTTCACAACATTCTTATCTGGTTATCACTAGTCATGCTCTTCGTAAAGCCATTCCTTCTTCTTTCCGCATTCTCCCTTTCTGCTCTTGCCCAAGCTGCCTCTTCTAACACCGCACCCTGTCAGTCCATAGGGAAAGCCCTCTATGTTACCCCAGACTGCATCGATGCCGATTACAATGCGCCGATTATTGATAGCGAGAGCGTTGTAATGACGCCTACACCCTATTACTGGGTCAGAGGTCACTTCGATAACACAACCGTCAAATTCAACTACTATCTCCCGCTCAAAAATGCAACGTCGGGCAACAAGTGGGAAGGTCGCTTCTACCAATGGGTCTATCCTGTCCAAGAAGACTCCGCCAACGACGAGACCATCGGAAATGGTCTGGCCAGCGGCGCATACCTTATCCAGATCACCGGCAAGCAGGGCTACCGCGCCGAAGCTGCATCCGCGAAGTTCTCCAAAATAGTAGCAGCGCAGTACTACGGCCTGAACTCGACTGCTCACATATTTGGATATATTTATGGCGCAAGTGGAGGCTCGCTCCAAGTCGTTGGTGCTTTGGAGAATACTGACGGCATTTGGGATGGTGGCGTGCCCATCGTCCAAGCCATTCCCGCGTCGGTTTCCATCTCCCAGACGATACGTGCCATGGCAGGTCTCGTTCTGAAGAATCAGAGCCGGCAAATAGAAGCTTCAATGAAGCCTGGTGGCAGTGCGGATCCGTATGCAGAACTGAACCAAGTCCAACATGACATTTTGCGAGAGGTCGTTCAGGTTGGGCTGCCGATCGCGACCTTGGAAGATTTCTACTATACGATGAACCGGACGTCGCTGGCACAACTGCGGGCAACTTTTGTAAGCGTAGATCCGACCTATGTTGACGACTTTTGGACCAAGGAAGGTTATCTAGGTTCCGAGCAGAGCGCGTTGGGCGAGATGTTTCGGAACGCCGTGGTCGAGTTTAACGCGACCGTGGTGGAGGTTGAGCAAGACGCCCAAGGCGTTCCTAACAAAGTGCGTTTCGCCAATGTACCCAATAGCCCAGGATTCGACCTCGATTGGGACGGTAAGGGCTACCTGTTCAGCGTTTCCGCCACAAATGGAACTGACTTGGGCGACCTTGCCGGCCGCTTTAACCATACCACTTCAACGGCGAATTTCAGCGTGCCTGAAACCGACACCAACGATGTCTCTCTTTACACATATATCCAGCCCAGCGCCACACTTCACATCTCAAACAGAGAATTTATAGCCCTGTCTGCATTCTACAGGTACCAAGTGCCGAAGGCCTCAGATGATCGCGGGTACGTAGGTTTCAATGTCCTCCTCGATGCCAATGGATCTTCCCTCTACCCGCAGCGGAATTTAAACGCGCCCAAGGTCCTTGCGCAAGGTGCCGCAGGTGGTGCCAGTCACTCCGGCCTCATACACGGCAAGGCCATCGTCGTTCAGAACCTGCTAGACCACGATGCACTTCCTTGGTGGGCAGACTGGTACCGTCAGCAGGTCCGGAGCAGCCTTGGCGAGCAATACGAGGACAGTTACAGGCTCTGGTACAACAACCATATGACGCACGAGTACGGGCAACCGGCGAACAAGGGCCTTTTTGTGGACTATACGGGCGTTTACGAACGGGCGTTGAGGCACCTGAGTGCGTGGGTAGAGCACGGTGTCGCGCCGCCGTCAACGAGCAACTACACGCTCACACCCGACAATGATATCTATCTGCCAGACGACGCAAAACAACGCAGGGGTGTGCAGCCCACAGTGCATGTCTCACTCTCGCTCAACGGTACCACACAAGCTTCCTCTGGAGTACCGCTCTCGTTCACCGCGACCGCTGAAGCACCACCAGGCACAGGAAAGATCGTCACTTTGGAATGGGACTTCTTGGGCAACGGCGACTTTGCAGAGGCGGAAGTATCGGAGCTCGCGGAGGCTGTCACTGTTCAGAAGAACTTTATGTATGAGCAGCCAGGAGACTATATCGTTGTGGTAAGGGCTACGAACCAGAGGGAGGAGGATATAGGGACGCCGTATGCGAAGGTGATGAACCTAGGAAGGCTAAATGTAAGCGTTGGGTAGCTAACAGGGTCTGCTTGTACGCGATATATGTTGTAATGTATTAGGTCTTTTAGGTACAAAAGCACACAATTTCTAATATGTTTAGCCAGCTAGCTTTGCCTTTCCCCCCAGGGTATTGCGGTGCCCGGATTCTTAACAGTGCCCGGCACCGTGCTAAGTAAGGGTCTTAACAGTGCCTAGCACCTAGCTAATTACTATCTAGTTCTTTAGTCTATACGTTAGAAGGAGTTAAGTTTCTAAAACTTGTATAAAAAATCTAATTTTATCTAAAAGCTTTTTTATATTTTTTTTATAAAGTAGTAATTACTTACTTTAAAGAGCTAAAACTAAAATTTACTTTTAGTACTTTTCTTAAGTAGAATAGGAATACTATAGTTATAACTACTATATTTACTATAGCTTTAGTATACTCTTTATACTACTTTAGATAGACTATATAACTTTATTAATAGCTAGCTATTTGCTTATTACTTTTATAAGCTTTTAGTTATAGCCTAATTATTTTATTTTACTTAGAGCTACTTAAAGTTTAAAAAAAAATATTAGTAGATCTACTAGTAAATTAGTAAGTATCTTATAACTTTAGCTTATTTTAGTAAGAACTTTTACTAAAAAATTACTGCTATAGCTAAAGTTAGGTACTACTAATATAGCAAACGAAAATAAATAGTAGATAAAAAGTATTATATAAATATTATATAACGTATTCCATCATCAAGTGCGCCACACCATCGAGTGAGCCAAAATCTCTTGGCACCTAACATGACTACCGCTACGCGCAATGTCTTAACCAACTTAGTTAAATTAATCTTAAAACAAAGGCAGGATAGAGCTTACTCTCTAGGCTATAAATTAAGGCTAATTTAAAAGTGTCCGACGTGCTGCTAGGGCGTTTAACGTTACCTAATTAACCCTGCAGCAAAGATATAACAGAACCCCTGCTTAAGCTAATTACCAGCCTAATCGCTAGAAGCTCACGCGCACTAAAGAGCAGACAATCGTCTAATATATCCTTAACCTTAATTCGCAAGGATTTACGCCCTAACCGTGTAAGGTAGCAGATATAGTAGATAAACTGCTAGCTATACGTAGTAGAGCGCTAGTAGGTAAGTAATAGGTTAAGAGATTTATAATACGTTTAGATAAGCTTAAAATAGCTTTTAACTAAGTAAAGGACTATTAGAGGATACTCTAGGAAGATCTAGAGAAAATTAGCGCGTAGTTTAAGCTAGTTAAAGACACTAAAGCTAAGTACGCTGTTTATAATAATAATATACAGAACTTTAATAAAACTAGCTTCTAGATAGGTATTATTAGCTCTATAAAAGTTATTACAGGCTTAGAAAGACGCGCTTAACCTAAGCTTATTTAGCTAGGCGATCGCGAGTAGGTTACAGTTATCTAGAGCATCTACGCTGCTAGGTACGTAACCCTACTATTTATCGTCTATAAAGGACGCGTCTATATCTCTATATAGTATAAGGAGGCAGATATACTATATAATTAGAAGCTCTTAGTCTCTAAGAACAGCTAGATAAATAACGCACTTAGTCTTAAGTAGTTAAAGTATTTTAACGCGCATATAAAGGCGCGTTAAGTTAGGGGGTATAGGCTACTTATCTTAGACAGCTATAAGAGCTATCTTAACTAGGATTTTAAAGACTACTACCTTAAGTATAAGATTCTTACTATCTATATACTACCTCACTTATCGCACATCCTCTAGCTACTTAACGTAGTCTGCTTCTTACTATTAAAGCGTAAGTACTGCTAGCGCGTTTAAGACTTAGCATGCTAGCGCGTCTTCTATATTAATAAAGAAGGCTTTCTCCCCGCCTTTAAAGACGCGTTTTTTAATATGTTTATAGAGGAGAACTATTAAAAGGCCTTTAAGGCGTTAGGACTAGTCCCTATAAACGCATAGGTAGTATTAGATTACTTTAAAGTACAGCTGTATACTCTGCTAGAACTTCTCCTCCTAGAGACGCTGTAGTAGTTAAAGACCTTAAGTAATACTTAAAAGTTTAGATCTTAATCTAAGCTTATACGTAAGTCCTTTACTTAGTTACTGATTACAGCACAGGAAGGCTTCTCTTAGCTTATAAAAGGAGCTAAACTTATACTGCACTAAAATACTCTGCTTATTACCTGCAATTATAAGCTTAAAGAGTAATTAGTAATAATAACTAAGTAGAAATCGCATAAAAGGAAGTAGATTTAGTAAAGTAGTATATTAGAGTATAGTGTAGCGTTAGCGCAGGTAGCTGCTATAGCGTCTACAGCGTCTTAGTAATCTAAGAAGGCTCGTAGTAGTAGTAATTAAGAAACAGCTTAACTAGCTCTACGGCGCTGTAGAAATTATAGCAGGACTAGGCATAACGCTTAAACGTGCAAAAAGGATATAGAAGGATCTTCTAAATCTAATATAAGTATAACGTACGTAAGCTCTTTATTTAATAGTAATAAAATAGATAATTCATAATATAAGTTAGTAGTGCTAAGAGATTTTAGCTCACTCGATAGTGTAGCGCACTTGATGATAGAATACGTTACTATATTTATATTATCTTTGCCTAAAGTTTATATATAAATTACTTAGAATAAAGTACCTAGTAGCTTAAGTATAAGTTAGCTAAGTAAAAGTATATATTTATGTAATGGGCTGCGCCCTTTAAGCAGGAGAGGCTTCGCTACTATCGCACGAGGAAGGAACTCCTTAATCTCCTCTACCCCCTTTTCTTATTAGCTCGTATAAGTTAGTAGCTAGAGGAGCACGTTCCTCTTTACTTATACGAACATATATATATATCCTCTAAGGATACCTATAACCTCTTCTCTATCTTTCTCCTTCTGTAGTATAGGACAAATGCACACTTATTAGCTAGGCCTCTTCGCCCATAACATAAGGAGAAAGATTAACAACCTAAAAAAATAATAGACAGACACTAAGGGCCCTTAAACTAACAAGCGTACAAGCTATAACAATAAGAGCACTAGATGCAGATAGCAGGAGCCTTAGGATAACAGCAACACTAGCTGCACCAGCACGCACCTTAGTAACACTAGTTGCATCAGCACAACCCCTAACAACTACGCAATAACTAACCCTTAGTAGAAGATCTATTAGTAACAGTTAACTCCTTACAAGATAGCCTTAATAAGTTAGCTAGTTAATAGTAGAGCTAGCTGTATAAGTTATTATAGAACTAAGTTTAGGAGCTAAAGAACTTAGTCGCTAAATTAAGCAGTGCATAGATAGCACGTATAGTCTCTACCCTCTTTTTAATAGAATAGTAAGACTCTTCTATATAAGAGATTAGGAAACTAAGACTACTAAATATAGAAGTCTTTAAGAAAGGCTTATATAAGTAATATCTTTAATAGAAAATAAAGGTCTAAGTAAAGCTGTATAGAGACTGTACAGCCTACCTAGACGATAATAGTAGAGTAAATTACGTTATTACTTGTATAACAGGCTAAGCGTTTAACGCCCTTAGCCTATATATAATAAACCTTATAAATAGGCTAGTAACGCTATCTCTCTTTAAGCTATAGTCCTACCTTAATAACTTCTTTAAGGACCCTATAGTAAGAGAGAAGGCCCTTAAATACCTCTATATAACTAAGTAAGGAAGAATAGAATTTAACTCTTATATCTAAGTGTTTAACCTTAAGCTCCTTAAAGCTAGGTTAGATAACGTAAGCTACGTTTAGAAGATTAACTATCTTAAGAGTAGCTTAAATAGTAAGCTGCTAAGGACTTAAGTAGGTTATTAACTACTATTTAGAGAAATATATAAGGAGTTTATATAATAGACTAGGGTAACCTAGGAAAATTTAAGAGCTGTAGAGAGAATTACTATAAGTAAGAGCTATATAGGTAACGCGTATAATATATAGAGCTAACTAATAACCTAAAGAGATAATAATAAGATAGACTAGATAACTTCTGTAGGAGCTTACTAGCTCTGTGCGAAACTTAGAAAAGAATTCTAAGGAACACGTAAACAGGTCTAAGAAAGAAAAGAGAATAGCGCCTATTTTAGGTGTAGTTAATATAACTACTAAGTAGCTTAGTATATAATAAAGTTATTAAATAGCTAAGAAGGCTATCGTATAAGATAGGTTAATAAACCTATAAAACCTATAAAGATTATATCTGTAACTACTAAATAAGTAATAGAATCCTTATCCTCCTTAGATAAGGGAAAAGAGTAGCTCTAGCACAAAGTCGTGTGCTAGAGCCTGTATAAGTCTGAAACTCTATATAAATAATAAAGTTACTTTTACTATAGCTAGTAACTATAAAACCTATATCTATAATTATTATTATTAATTCTGTATAACTAGCTACTGCTATAATTAATAATAGTTACTGTACCTACTATTTATTAAGTAAGAAACTTGTAAGAGACTTAAACTTACTACGTATTAAGATCCTCCTTATTAAGATTAAAAGGGTAAATAAATAAAAGAGTATAGTGTTATATGTTACTAAATTTTTATTAGACGTAGGAGGAATATAGTAGTACGCAGCTGCGTATATTACCCTAACTACTTACTAATATAATATAATCCTTAAGAAGACTTAGTTAGAGAGTATTAAAGGCGTTATTAACGCAGAGAAGAAACTTCTATACTTAAAAGTGTATAAGGTTACTATACGTAGTATAAAACACGCTACTCTAGACTTTAGCTATACCCTAGTATTAGCTGTAGCTTTCTAACACTACGTACAATACTATAGATAAAGCTATAGTAAGACTTAAATTTTTACTATAAGCGTAAGGGATATTAAGAAAGTACTACGCCTAAAGGTTTAGAAAATACTATAGGAAATATGCAACGCCTTACTAGCTTACGTATAACCTTATCTAAAGATATTCCTACTTAAGGAAGGAAATAAGCTCCCCCTATAATAAGGCCTATAATAAGACTACGTAATAGAGTTAGAAGAGAAGAATAGATAAAAGCTAGAGATACTATATAGACTTTTCTATATAATGTTAAGAGATAAACTCTTAGTACTAAGGAAGACGTTATTAGACTTCCTAGATAAAAGGTTTATCTGTATAAGTAGCTTACTAGCAGCCTTACTTATACTATTTATACGTAAGCTAAGAGGAGGACTATAATTCTGTGTAGACTACAGAGCTCTTAACGCCCTAACTAAGAAGGACTGTTACCTACTACCTCTTATACGTAAGATGTTAAACTAAATTAGATAAGCTACATAGTATACTAAGCTAGACGTTACTATAGTATTCTATAAGATAAGGATAAGTAAAGGATTAGAATAGATAACCGCGTTTTAAATATAATTTAGATTATATAAGTAGCTAGTAACGCTCTTTAGCTTTGTAAATATACTAAGTACCTTCTAGAGGTATATTAACTAGGCCCTATAAGACTTCTTAGATAACTTTACTTTTATATACTTAGATAATATCCTTATCTTTACTAAAGGATCCCTCTCTTAGTACTACGCCTACGTATAAAAAGTATTGGATCGCCTATAGGAAGTAGGACTATACCTAGAACTAAGTAAATATAAGTTTAATATTTAGTATATAAAGTACTTTAGCTTTATCTTAGGAGTATAGAAGAGTATATCTATAAACTTTAAGGAAGTCTAAGCTATTTAAGAATAAGAGGCCCTAATAATAGTTAAAGGCGTATAAAGATTCTTAGGGTTTACTAACTTCTATAGACGCTTTATCTTAAACTTCTCCTAACTAGTAGAGCCTCTTATATAGCTAATAAGAAAAAAAGAGAAATTCTTATAAGATATAAAATAAGAGTAGAGTTTCTAAGCTCTTAAGAATATATTCTTAGCAGACAAAGTCCTTACTACTTTCTTACTTAAATAATAGATAATAGTAGAATATAACTCTTTAGGCTTTACTATAAGCAGCGTACTATTATAAGAAGATAAGTAAGGAACTCTTTATATAGTAGCTTACCTCTTAAAGAAATTTCTAGCGCATAAGAGTAACTACCTAATTTTTAATAAAGAGTTACTAGTAGTGTGCCGATGCACTTGGTGACCTGGTCACCTGGCTACTAAGGGCATCTCAGCTAGTTAGATGCAGCAGTTCAGATGCAGCAGTTCAGATGCAGCAGCTCAGGCCACAGAAGCTTAGGCCACAACAGCTCAGACTTCAAGGCAATTAAGCGAGATTAGCAGAAAAATAAGGATATAAGGAGGCAGGCAGGCAGAGGAATCCAGGAATCGACCATCTAGAAAAACACCCAGAAAACATCAACTGGAAGCAAGCACGATCTAGCATCTACTATTAAGGATCTACTATCTAAGGAATATCTAGAAGTAATTAAGACAGTACAGACAGATAGACGGATACAGCTACTACAGATACAGTTATTACCTCCCCCCCTTATTGTTTATCCTTGTTTACCTACCTCCTACCTCTCATCTCATCCTTGATGGGATGACTACCTAGCTGTGTTCAGTGTGCTCAAGGCTACCATCGACAGGGAGAAGCTTGCTAAGGCCTCTGTTCCTGCACAATACTACTAATACTAGCTAATCTAAGATATTATTAGTAACTCTATAATACTCTTAAATTTTCTATTTTAACTAATAGAGCTACAGTGTTTAGGGTGTAGTCCTTTAGATTTACCCTAACCTCTTATATAAAGGACTAAAATAGTAAGTCTTATATCTAACTTCCCTATTCTACTTAAAGCTAATCTAGCTAAGATATAAAAGTAGCTAATATAGCTTATATTCTCTAGTAATATAACTAAGGAGGTTATATATATTATAAGTGTTTTAATATTTATAGCCTTAGATAGTAATCGCGCCTTACTAAGGATTTAAGTTATAAAGAGCTATTAATACGTAAGAGCTATTATTCCTTTCTAATAGTAGCTACTTAGTATTATCTCTTAAGATAACTTAGCTAATAAAGTACGCGTACGTAGCTACGTTCCTTAGAATCTAACCAAGTTTAGAATAAACTATTATCTTATTAACTTTAGCTAAGCTAATCTTCTAATTACTAAGGGCTAAAATAGAGTCTTAAACTTCTAGATCTATACTAGGTAGAAGAGTAGGCCTAGCTTCTTCTTAAACCTTACTTTTCTTATACTTATTAAATGCGTCTTTTAGCTATAAAGTTAGTTAAATACTTAGATAGTCTTAAGCAATTTCTTAATATCTTAGAAATATAGGTCTCTAGGAACGCTTACATTCTTATATATTAAGCTATATCTTAATTATACTAATACTCTTTTATTACTTCTTAAAGTTTCTTTTAGTCTAGTACCTTATATAGCCTTATTTTCTTAATAAAGCTTCTATATATAGTGTTATAGAAATTTAGAAAGATTCTTATCTTTTAATAGTTATTATAGCTACTATTATCTACCTAGTAATTAAAGTTATCTAAGAACTTAGTAATATCTTTTCTTATAAATAGAAAGTCTTTCTTTACTAAAGCTAATAATTAACTAAAATCTAATACTATACTAATTCTAACTTATTTCTTAATTATTTATAGTTATTCTTATTTCTATTTTCTATTATCTTATTCTTATTCTTCTTATTCTTATCCTAATACTAAGTTAGCTTCTACTTATCTTATAGGAAGTCTTAATTTATTATAGTAAGATAATAAGGATACAGCCTTAATAGAGCTAGTCCCTATTAACTTCTTTAGCTCTAAAAATATAGAGAAGGCTAGCTATAATAGCGCTATCCCTCTTAAAGGTTCTAAAGGCTAGCTGTAATAGCGCTATCCCTCTTAAAGGGTCTAAAGGCTAGCCGTAACAGCGCTATCCCTCTTAAAAGGTCTAAAGGCTGGCCGTAACAGCGCTATCTCTCTTAAAGGTTTATTAGGGTTAAACAGATACTTAGCTCTTTCTAAGTAATCCTATAATCTCTATATTATAATATAGCGCTCTTATATTTATATTTTTAACGTTAATAGTTTAATACTATAACGTATTCCGTCATCGAGTACGCTACACCATCGAGTGAGCCAAAATCTCTTAGCACCACCAACTTATGTTACGAATTGTCTATTTCATCACTATTAAACAAAGAACTTACGTACGTCGTGCTTATATTAGATTTAGAAGATCCTTCTATATCCTTTTTACACGTTTAAGCGTTATGCCTAGTCCCGCTATAATTTCTACAGCGCCGTAGAGCTAGTTAAGCTGTTTCTTAATTACTACTACTACGAGCCTTCTTAGATCGCTAAGACGCTGCAGACGCTTTAGCAGCTACCTGCGCTAACGCTATACTATACTCTAATATGCTACCTTACTAAATCTACTTCCTTTTACGCGATTTCTGCTTAGTTATTACTGCTAATTACTCTTTAAGCTTATAATTACAGGTAATAAGCAGAGCATTTTAGTGCAGCATAAGTTTAGCGCCTTTTATAAGCTAAGAGAAGCCTACCTACGCTGTAATAGGTAACTAAGTAAAGGACTCGCGTATAAGCTTAGATTAAGATCTAAACTCTTAAGTATTACTTAGAGTCTTTAACTACTACAGCGTCTCTAGGAGGAGAGGTTCTAGCAGGGTACGTAGCTATACTTTAAAGTAATCTAATACTACCTGCGCATTTATAGGGACTAGTCCTAACGCCTTAAAGGCCTTTTAACAGTTCTCCTCTGTAAACATATTAAAATACGCGTCTTTAAAGGCGGGGAGAAAGCCTTCTTTATTAATATAGAAGACGCGTAAGCGTGCTAAGTCTTAAACGCGCTAGGAGTACTTACGCTTTAACAGCAAGAAGCAGACTACGTCAAGTGGCTAGAGGATGTGCGATAAGTAAGGTAGCATACAGATAGTAAGAATCTTATGCTTAAGGCAGTAGTCTTTAAAATCCTAGTTAAGATAGCTCTTATAGCCATCTAAGATAAGCAGCCTATACCCCCTAACTTAACGCGCCTTTATATGCGCGTTAAAGTGCTTTAACTACTTAAGACTAAGTGCGTTGTTTATCTAGCTGTTCTTAGAGACTAAGAACTTCCAATTATACAGTATATCTACCTCCTTATACTATATAGAGATATAGACGCGTCCTTTATAGACAATGAATAGCAGGGTCGCGTACCCAGCAGCGCAGATGCTCTAGATAACTATAACCCACTCGCGATCGCCTAGCTAAATAAGCTCAAGTTAAGCGCGTCTCTCTAAGCCTATAATAACTTTTATAGAGCTAATAATACCTATCTAGAAGCTAGTTTTATTAAAGTTGTGCATATTGTTATTATAAACGCCGTTCTTAGCTTTAGTGTCCTTAACTAGCTTAAACTACGCGCTAATTTTCTCTAGATCTTCCTAGAGTATCCTCTAACAGTCCTTTACTTAGTTAAAAGCTATTTTAAGCTTATCTGAACGCGTTACAAATCTCTTAACCTATTACTTGCCTACTAGCTCTCTACTACGTACAGCTAGCAGTTTATCTACTATATCTGCTACCTTACATAGTTAGGGCGTAAATCCTTGCGAATTAAGGTTAAGGATATATTAGACGATTGTCTGCTCTTTAGTGCGCGTAAGCTTCTAGCGATTAGGCTGGCAATTAGCTTAAGCAGGGGTTCTGTTGTATCTTTGCTGCAGGGTTAATTAGGTAACGTTAAACGCCTCAGCAGCATGTTAGACACTTTTAAATTAGCCCTAATTTATAGCCTAGAGAGTAAGCTCTATCCTGCCTTTATTTTAAGATTAATTTAACTAAGTTGGTTAAGACATTGCGCGTAGTAGTAGTCATGTTAGGTGCTAAGAGATTTTGGCTTACTTAATAGTGTGGCGCACTTGATAATAGAATACGTTATAGGCTCTTTTTACTCTTATTAGCTATAGCCTTACTAGAACAGACTATTACGCTCTTTAGGCTTTACTATAATTTATAGAGTTAATAAGGTAGTTTAGTATAATCTTATAGTTCTAGTATTATAAATAGGAGGTAACGCTAGAATTAAATATGCGTATATAACAGGAGCAGCCCTGCCTATGCAGTCTGCTAGAAACAAAGGTAAGTATAGAGCCTAATTAAAAGTAATAAGTAAAATAGTCTAAAATCTTATTAAATTAATGTAGCTAATGCACTAGCTACTTCGTAAAATCTTAGTTTTGAAGTAAATTATCGTGTGGTGTGGTGCATAATGTTGAGATCTCTCGCATCTCCAAGTCTTATTACCAAATTTCGCTGACAAAGGAAACCCATCATCGCCTGATTGCCCAGGTACCCTGTGCAACGGCACAATAGGTATAGTACTCTGCGCTAAAGCTGTTAACGCGAAACGTTAATATTCTTATTAAATCTCTCTAAAGTAGATAGGGCTTTATAAAAGTAAGCTTTAGAGGATTAATATAGATATCCTTAGCCTGTAGTAGTTTTATCTTCTGCGCTATACAGAATAAATTATTTATTACTGTATAAAAACTAGGGTTCTAGGACATAAATAATAGAGCTTTGTCTTATTAAACTTACTACATAACCTGTATATAGGTAGGGTAGGACTCTTGTCCTAGCGTTAAGTAAGTAATACGTTTAAGGATATCTGTGTTAAACGCTGTAAGTATATTAAAGGATAATACTGCTCCTAACTGTAAAATTAATAATACAGCTTCAGTCTTAGTATAGCTAGTTAGGGCATCTAAGAGATAGTAAGAAGTAAGCGCGTAGAGGTACTAAAGGAAGAGCTTACTCTGCAGACTTCTGTTATTAATTAGCTAGCCTAATACTTTATCTACTTAATACGCGTAGGTTATCTAAGCTGTATCTAGTTTAATAGAAACAGAAATATAGCTTATTATTATTATTAAATATTCTATACTACCTTCTAGTATTAGGGCTAAGTAATTATTAACCCCTCGCTTATGCTTTAAAATAAGTTTATTAGCTAGTCTAGATAATATCCTAATTTACTAATTAGTATTAATAATTATTCCTTAGTACTAATAGGAGTAAAATTTAGACTTACTAGGAGTAAAACAGAAGCCTAGTTATTACTAAGGAAGCTCTATAATAATAACTAAAGAACTATTAAATAAAATATAAATATATAACTAAAGCTCTAAGGGTAAAAGTATATTTAATATTATACTTCTAGTATTACTAATATAGCTAACTAGAGATTTATATCTATTTATAAGGCGCTAACTAGCTCTATATCTCTTTAGATACTACAGCCTACTAATTAAAGACTAGAGATTATATCGCGAGTAAAACTTAACTTCTTTAGTATTATAATTATACTAGTAGAAGTAGTTATTAATAAATATTATAGGAATCTAATCTTTAAATACGCAGGAGGGCATAAGATTAAACTTTATTCTATCTTAAGTAGCTAGTATAAGCATATCTAAGCCTTCTATTCTAAAGCTAAGATTATAACACTAATTAGGGTAAAAGGAGCGTTTTATAGAGAATTCTACACCTAGTTTATTAGTAGGTACAGTCACAGGACAAAAGTTCAGTTCGCGAAGCGACGCGTCAAAGCGTCCCTTATTAACACCAAATTTTTAAACCACTACTAAAATGCCACAACGCCGTTAATTTAGCTAGGAAATAAGTAGTAATACAAGAATAACTACCTAATTAACCCTAAATAAACGTATAAGAATTATTACGAAGTTAGAAGCAGGGTGTAGCGCGAAGGAGTTAGTAGAAGAATTTCGCGTCACACCTAAATGTGTACGCGACACCTTGCGATAATAGCAGGTCTACTATACTATAAAAGACCTACCTTAATCTAGGCGCCCTAAGATACTATTATAACATAATAAGCAAGTACTGTTTTAAATAGCTTAAAAATATCCTAAAATAGAGTATAGGTAGCTCTTTAAAGAAGCTACCCTTACTAATTAAATATCTGCTAAAACTGCGTACAGAGTGCTTAAGAGGTATAACCTAAAGAAGTTTAGATATAAGCGTAGACCTAAGATTACTTAATATATAGTAGGAAGAAGAAGAGTATAGGAGAGGAAGTGGCGGCATTTTAACTAGAAGAGGAGGACTATGTACTTTTCTAATAAGTACTCTATTTAGAAAGGCTCTAGTTCTAACTAGGAATAGTGCTTCCGCTATCCTAATAAGAAATAAAGGTATAAGATAATAGAGGAGTATAATACGTCGCGTCCTCCTGCGCAGCTAGTGTGGGCGTTAATCTAGATTAATAGAAGGGGGAGGGCTTAGAAGAGTCTACTAGTAATTATAGAGAGGGACCCTAACGCCCCCTATAATAGCTACTTAGCTTAGAGCTATACCTAGGCGCTAGAAGAAGGTCTCCTCTATAATTATTAGAGGGGCGACCTCTTCTAACAGGATAATGCACGCATACACACTACATAAGTAACTAGCGCGTAGTTACAGAGGCACCGTATAAACGTTGTTAACTTCCTACCCTACTTACTAGACCTTAACTCTATTAAGTATATATAGTAGGTACTAAAAAGGAAAGTAAATAAGCTTTACCTAGAGCTAGCTATAACTAGCGAGTCTGCAGAAGACTAAGAGCGATTTTGCGAAGCATTAAAGGAAGCATAGCAGAAGATCCCTAATTCGTACGTAAAGACGCTTATTCTATCTATGCTGCAACGCCTTACTACTCTAAGGCATGCGCACGGTTATTAAACAAAATATTAAGCTTTTTATAATAAATTAACGCCTCTTTTTACGTTATTACGACTTTTAGGGGTTTATTAATAGATAGGGTAGAGAGAGGTGTTAATGTTCGGACCTCGTATTTAGTTGTTGGTGAACCGAACTTTTGTCCTAGTACTGTATTACCTCTATTAGTAACTTATTAAAAAGTAAAGAGTATAATTAGTGCCCTATATATTACTACAGGAGCTGTAATAAGGGCAGACCTTTTACTAAGAGCTTAGCTGTAAGCAGATTAAAATAGACAGCTAGTATGTTATATTTAATATATATCTAGTAGTGCTAAGGATTCTTAAGTACACTCTAGTAGTTTATAGGGCGAAAGGTGTCTATAATACTCCTATAGCTTAGTTAAGACCTTCTTATAAAGTATTAGAGTATATATTTCTAGTAAGTACTAGAAACGCTTAAAAGAGTAATAATTACTATAATTACAGTATAGCGCAATAGAGGTACATATACTCTAAAGACGTAATATCCTTATTCTCCTAAACTATAATTAAAGTCTAAATTAATACTAAAACTGTAGAGAGGGAAGAAAGTATAACTCCTAACTACACCCTATTAGTATTAAATATACTTATGTATAGGAGGCTAATCTTAGTAAGCCTAGAAGAATAATTCTTCTGCTGCGAGTTATTTATAGCTGTAAGGAGCCTTTTCTTAAGATATCTTAACTATTTTAATAATATCTAGCGAGCTTCTTAAAGCAGCTCTAGGCATTTTATAGTAATTTGCTTAGAGTTATTAACGCTAAGTATTTATAATGTTAGCTGTATAAGAGTTATAACAGCTCTCTAAGTCTCCTAATTTTTACCTACCTGCCTTAGGGCAGCCTTACTTTTATCTATAAGGGCCTAACAGAATAACTTATTAGTAAGGATCTTATAAGTAGTACGCTCTATACTATTATTATTTAATAGTAGGCCTACGCGATAAAGAGTCTGTAGAACTAAGTATTACGTCTTAATTTTTATAAGATTAATAGTTAGTATAATAAGTTATATAAGGATATTCTAATATTAGATCCTGTACCTAATTAGAAGTAATCTAAAGGCTTTATATTTATTTAAAGAGAAGTGTAAGAGGTAATCTAACAGACTTATAATAACCTAATTTAGGGTTATATTATTTAAAGTAGTAGGTATTTATAGATAAGCTTAAAGTTGCGATAAATAAGCTAAGAGTTAGTATATAAACTTCTTTAGTACTTATTAAGTAGAGCGCAGGTGTAATGGGCTGCGCCCTTTAAGCAGGAGAGGCTTCGCTACTATCGCACGGGGAAAGAACTCCTTAATCTCCTCTGCCCCCTTTTCTTATTAGCTCGTACAAGTTAGCAGCTAGAGGAGCATGTTCCTCTTCGCTCGTACAAACATATATATATATCCTCTAAGGATACCTGTAACCTCTTCTCTATCTTTCTCCTTCTGTAGTATAGGATAAATGCACACTCGTTAGTCAGGCCTCTTCGCCTATAATATAAGGAGAAAGATTAATAACCTAAAAAAATAATAGACGGATACTAAGGGCCCTTAAACTAACAAGCGTACGAGCTATAATAATAAGAGCACCAGATGCAGATAACAGGAGCCTTAGGACAGCAGCAACACTAGCTGCACCAGCACGCACCTTAGCAACACCAGTTGCATCAGCACGACCCCCAATAACTACGCAATAACTAACCCTTAGTAGAAGATCTATTAGTAACAGTTAACTCCTTACAAGATAGCCTTAATAAGTTAGCTAGTTAACAGTAGAGCCAACCGTACGAGTTATTACAGAACCAAGTTTAGGAGCTAAAGAACTTAGTTGCTGAATTAAGCAGTGCATAGACAGCACGCACAGTTTCTACCCCCTTTTTAATAGAATAGTAAGACTCTCCTGTATAAGAGATTAGGAAACTAAGACTGCTAAATGTAGAAGTCTTTAAGAAAGGCTCGCACGAGTAATATCTTTAATAGAAAATGAAAGTCTAAGCAAAGCTGTATAGAGACCGTGCAGCCTACCTAGACAATAACAGTAGAGTGAATTACGTTATTACTCGTACGACAGGCTAAGCGTTTAACGCCCTTAGCCTATATGTAACAAACCTTATAAATAGGCTAGTAACGCTATCCCTCCTTAAGCTATAGTCCTACCTTAATAACTTCTTTAAGGACCCTACAGTAAGAGAGAAAGCCCTTAAATACCTCTGTATAACTAAGCAAGGAAGAACAGAATTTAACTCTTATGTTTAAGCGTTTAACCTTAAGCTCCTTAAAGCTAGGTTAGATAACGCAAGCTATATTTAGAAGATTAACTATCTTAAGAGCAGCTTAAATAGTAAGCTGCTTAGGACCTAAGCAGGTTATTAACTACTATTTAGAGAAACGTATAAAGAGTTTATATAATAGACTAGGGTAACTTAGGAAAATTTAAGAGCTGTAGAGAGAATTACTATAAGTAAGAGCTATATAGGCGAAGCGTATAACACGCAGAGCTAACTAATAGCCTAAAGAGATAATAATAAGATAGACTAGATAACTTCTATAGGAGCTTACTAGCTCTATGCAAAACCTAGAAAAGAATTCTAGGGAACACGTAAACAGGTCTAAGAAAGAAAAGAGAATAGCGCCTGTTTAAGGTGCGGTCTGCACGACTACTAAGTAGCCTAGTGTACGACAAAGTTATTAAACAGCTAAGAAGGCTATTATACAAGACAGGTTAATAAACCTGTAAAACCTATAAAGATTGCATCTGCAACTACTAAATAAGCAACAGAATCCCTATCCTCCTTAGACGAGGGAAAAGAGTAGCTCTAGTACAAAGTTGTGTGCTAGAGCCCGCATAAGTCTAAAACCTTATACAAATAATAAGGTTACTTTTACTATAGCTAGTAACTATAAAACCTATATCTATAAATGTTATTATTAATTCTGTATAACTAGCTACTACTATAATTAATAATAGTTACTGCACCTACTATTTATTAAGTAAGAAACTTGTAAGGGACTTAAACTTACTACGCATTAAGATCCTCCCTATTAAGATTAAAGGGGTAAATAAATAAAAGAGTATAGTGTCGTACGTTACTAAATTTTTATTAGACGTAGAAGGAATATAGCAGTACGCAGCTGCGTACGTTACCCTAACTACTTACTAATACAACATAATCCTTAGGAAGACTTAGTTAGAGAGTATTAAAGGCGTTATTAACGCAGAGAAGAAACTTCTGTACTTAAAAGTATATAAGGTTACTGTACGCAGTACAGAACACGCTACCCTAGACTTTAGCTGTACCCTAGTATTAGCTGTAGCTTTCTAACACTACGTACGACACTATAGATAAAGCTATAGTAAGACTTAAATCTTTACTGTAAGCCTAAGGGATATTAAGAAAGTACTACGCCTAAAAGTCTAGAAAACACCGCAGGAAATATGCGACGCCCTGCTAGCTTACGTACGACCTTATCTAAAGATATTCCTACCTAAGGAAGGAAATAAGCTACCCCTACAGCGAGGCTTATAATAAGACTACGTAATAGAGTTAGAAGAGAAGAATAGACAGAAGCTAGAGATACTGTATAGACCTCTCTACGCAATGTTAAGAGATAAACTCTTAGTACTAAGGAAGACGCTATTAGACCTCCTAGATAAAGGGTTTATTCGTGCAAGCAGCTTACTAGCGGCCTCACCTATACTATTCATACGTAAGCTAGGAGGAGGACTATAATTCTGTGTAGACTACAGAGCTCTTAACGCCCTAACTAAGAAGGACTGTTACCTACTACCTCTTATACGTGAGACGTTAAACCAAATTAGACGAGCTACATAGTATACTAAGCTAGACGTTACTGCAGTATTCTATAAGATAAGGATAAGCAAAGGATTAGAATAGATAACTGCGTTTTAAACACAATTTAGATCGTACAAGTAGCTAGTAACGCCCTTTAGCTTAGTAAATGTACTAAGTACCTTCTAGAGGTATATTAACTAGGCCCTACGAGACTTCTTAGACAACTTCGCCTCTGCATACCTAGACAATATCCTTATCTTTACTAAAGGATCTCTCTCTTAGCACTACGCCTACGTACGAAAAGTATTAGATCGCCTATAAAAAGTAGGACTATACCTAGAACTAAGTAAATATAAGGTTTAATATTTAGCGTACGAAGTACCTTAGCTTTATCCTAGAAGTATAGAAGGGTATATCTATAGACCCTAAGAAAGTCTAAGCTATTTAAGAATAGGAGGCCCTAATAATAGTTAAAGGCGTATAAGGATTCTTAGGGTTTACTAACTTCTACAGACGCTTTATTCTAAACTTCTCTTAACTAGTAGAGCCTCTCGTACAGCTAATTAGAAAAGAAGAGAAATTCCTGTAGGACACAGAATAAGAGTAGAGTTTCTAAGCTCTTAAGGATGTATTCTTAGCAGATAAAGTTCTCGCTGCTTTCTTACCTAAATAATAGATAATAGTAGAATATAACTCTTTAGGCTTTACTATAGGCGGGGGTACTATTATAAGAAGATAAGCAAGGAACCTTTCGCACGGTAGCTTACCTCTTAAAGAAATTTCTAGCGCATAAGAGTAACTACCTAATTTATAATAAGGAGTTGCTAGCAGTTATTATATACCTAAATAAATGGGACGCAGAACTCTGTAGCGTACGAGAATTTGAAGTAATTACTAACTACAAGAACCTAGAGTACTTTATAAAGAAGTAAAAGATAACAGAATAATACGTATAATAGTTAGTCTACCTATTACAGTTTAATAATATGAAGCTGTAGTACTGTCTAGGCAAGGAGAATACCTGAGCGGACGCACTATCTAGAAGAGACCAGGACCTACTACAAGGAACAGACGACAGCCGCCTAGTAAGCAGAGAGTTTATTATGTTAGTACTAGCCTAATAGTAAGATCTAATAGTTATAGGGGTCGTACAAACCCCTACGTTAACCCTTAACGGCTTAATTATAGCTGAGTCCCTACTAAAAGCTCTAATCCTTAAGGACTTAATTACTAAATACTAGGACTAAGCTGTACGAGACGACTCAACCTATTAGGAAGTCTATAACGCTATAAAGCTAGGTGCTAGGTTGCTACCTAGTATAACGAAGAAACTTGCTATATTACTAGGAGATTGCATGATTAACTCAGAGAGAAAGCTCTAATAGAGATCTAGGATCTAGGTGCCTGAAAATAAACCCCTTTATACAGGAATTATCTAGCAAGCACATCTAGCTGTGCAAACAGGTTACCCAGGAAGAGAAGAAACGTACCGCACGCTAGCCAGTACCTAGTACTGGCCAGGTATAAGTGAAAACGTCCGCTAATTCGTACGGAATTGCAGCTTATATAGACAAAGCACCCCGTAGAGAGACAGTAAGCACAGATACCTACGCCTGTTACTAGTACCTAGTCGTATATGGCAAGACTTAACAGTTAACTTTATTACTAGTCTACTACTGTTGTCTAGCTGCACTAACCTAATAGTAGTTAAAGACCGCCTAGGTAAAGGCGTAATACTAATCCTACTTAAGACAATTAAAGCAGATAATGTAGCCTAGGCATTTGTACAAGAAGTCTTCTACTACTATAGGCTCCCTAGGTTTATTACATTAGACAGGGGCACGTAATTTATAAGCAAACTATAGGGAAAAATCTGTAAACTCTTAGGAGTATAAAGAAACCTGTTAATAGCCTACTACCTATAAACAGACGGCACTACAGAACGCGCGAATAGTAATATTAAAGCAGTTAGTTAAATCTTTTATAACTACGACTAGAACAACTAGGCAACGCTATACCTAATCCTTAAGCTAATGCTAAACACTCGTACAAACTCCTCTACAAGCGTCGCTCCTTTCTTCCTTCTACACAGCTATCTAAACTCGCCCTTCCTAGAGCTACCTAGGAAATTAGCTAGCAGTAACCTACTTAACAGAGCAACACCCCCTAGCGAACGAGCAGAAAGCATCATACGAACGCTAAAACAAGCTGCTAACTAGGCTATCTTAGCTATAACACACGCTTAATAACAACAGGAAGCACAGGCGAATAAGACACGTCACCCAGCTCCTAAGTATAAGGTTAGAGACTAGGTATAGTTAGACCTTAGGCACGTACGAACTACACGCAGAAGCAAGAAACTTAACTAGAAAAGCAAGAAGTACCAAGTCGCCCGCGTATAAGACCCTTATTAGGTTAAGCTTTATATACTATAGAGAACTAAATCGTACTATATAGAGAAGCTAAAACCAGCTGCTAAAGACTCCTTCCTATCACAACAAACTAATAACTTAAACCCCGCTACTGTTATCGTACGAGACAACGACCTACAGGAAGACTACCTTAAATAGGTAATTAAGAACATCTAAGATAAGCGCTTATAAAATTAACATAACGAGTTCTATGTAAAATAGGAGGGGTACCATAACCTAACTTAGGAGCTAGAAGAGAATCTTATTACTATAGAAGCCTATAAGAAATAGAGGACTTATACACAGCCCGTACAGCTACTATTTAGGAAACTACTAAAAGGTTAGAGAAATAAGCTAGTATAAGCTAACTAACCCCGTACGAGGCCCTCTAACCTAAGACGTCTAAGAAACGTTTATCCTCCTCAGGCTTAGTAAGGACTCGACCCTAACCTTAACTACGCTAAGGAACAGAGACTCTGTTAGAAGGTAGAAGAGGTAGAGCACGCCTAGCTATATAAGACGCACTGTAATCCTACCACACGCAATTAGAGTAAGCCCCGCTCTACTCGCTAGTAATAGAGACACACCTAGCAAAGGCTGTAAACGTACGACGCTCTTATATAGCCTTAGCACAGTTATTAGAACAGAAGTTAGCGTTAAGGAAACCGCGGCTATAGATAAGGTAGGCTTTAAGGTAGGATTAATAACTAGAAAGGAGTTGCTAAGCGTTAATTGTATAACGAGCGATAATAGGAGAGAAATTATTAAGACTATAGCCCTACTAAGCATCGTACAGAGATTGATTAACAGGACAAAGGAAGAATTCAGCGATGTAAACTAGCTTAGGCTAAATAACATTAGACATAGAAAAGAAAAGAGGAATAAGACGTATAGAAGCAGTTATAAAGAGACAGTAAAACTCGTCTATAACTAGAGTATCTAGGATATACTAGATCACGTAGTTAGCAGAGAGAAGAGACGCATTACCTTAAGCAGCAGGAATAACAATACTAGCAGGTTAAGTTTAGTTAGGAGCGGTTCGAGTAAGCTAAGCGTGAGTAACCTAAGCAATGTCAGCCCTAGCAGCCGCGTGCGTAGACATAATGTTGCCAGCAGTCGTACGAGCAAGATAGTTTACACCACCGCCATGACCACTAGGACCCCACACACCGCGATTAGGCTGACTAGCTGAGGGAGCTGCTTTAGGAGGCATGTTAGCAATAATAGGAAGACAAGTTATACGCAAGCAAGTTAAAGTTAAGCAGTAAAAGAGGAAGAAAGAGTTAGAGGAAAAGCTCTTTATATGCGCACGAGCGAGTAAACAACTAACCTCTCCTCTACTTCACGTTATTAGGCAACAACAACAGGTAAAGGAGGAAAATTGCTTATAAATAAACAAGAAAAAGTACACGTAATATCTCTACTTTTGCAGCACGATAACATAACGCTACCTACATAAGTATAAGGTTAAGGTTAAACTACGTACAAAGAAGTAATACAGTTATTTAAGAAGGAGGAGGGTATTATAATAGGCTGCGCCTTTTAAGTAGGAGAGGCTTCGCTACTATCGCACGGGGAAAGAACTCCTTAATCTCTTCTACCCCCTTTTCTTATTAGCTCGTACAAGTTAGTAGCTAGAGGAGCACGTTCCTCTTCGCTCGTACGAACATATATATATATCCTCTAAGGATACCTGTAACCTCTTCTCTATCTTTCTCCTTCTGTAGTATAGGACAAATGCACACTCGTTAGTCAGGCCTCTTCGCCCATAACAGCAGGACGTTAGTAAAGGTGTTATCTAAGCTGTTAAAGTATTAATATTAGAGTGTATTATTAATATAGATATCCTTCTCTTATAAGAACGTAATACCTTCCTTAATATAGTAGTAGCTCCCTGTAAGAGGTTTATTCTAGGAAATAAGGTTAATGCGCTAATTTAATAGGGAGGACTAAAAGCTACCTAAGCTATCTTAGCTGCTAAGAATATATTTTACTCTTAGTTCTCTAGTGTTAGTATAAGTAAAGCCTAGTACTTTTATTAGTAAGAATATTATTACGTTACGCTAGTAACTATAGGCCTTAGAGATTAATAATTTAAAAACCATTACTTTTATAATTTCTTAGTCTAAACTAAGTAGCTATTTATAGACCTAAATTTAAAGTTATTTAGCTTAAGACTGTAAGTTATATTTCTTATACTAAGGTATATACTTAGTACTTATAAATTTATAGTACTTATTATAGACTTTGTAGTAGTCGCAGCTACGCTTATTAGACCTAGCTTTTAGGTTATAATATAGTTGTTTCTGATTAGCTAGTTTGTAGCACTTCTACTAGCGTCTTAAAGTTATGTGCTACTTAATATCTAAACGTAACATCTAATATTCTAAAGATTTATTAAAGAATCTAACTATAAAAGAGGATAAAAGGCTAAAGTTGCGGTAGAGTAATAGAGTATTAGCCCTTGTATTAATTTAGCAGGATTACAGATAAGCCTTAGCAATAATCAGCCGCTCTAACTAACTCTTAAAAAGTAAGGAAAGCGACTAGAATAAGGATAACTCGACTTCTAGGTTAAAGTTATATAATAATAGATACCTTTTATAAGCGTACCTATTATATATAATCTATAGCTCTATAATAGTAAGGTATATAATTAAGAGACTCCTTAGTATATTACTTATAGTGCTGTATATAGAATTCGCGCAATAAAAGTACTCTTTAAGAAGCCGCTGTAGCTGCTTATATGTAGTACTATTAGAGATATATTAGTTAAGCTAAGAGGAGAGGTAATCTTTAACCTATTTCTTAACTGTTACTAAGTAGAAGTACGTACATTCTCCTAAGCTACTAAAGTTAGTAGGCAGTTTATGCTCTAAAAATACTATATATTTTAAAATAAGGTAAAAATCTAATATATTAGATTAGTATTTTCTATAAAATATCTGTATAATAAACTTATTTACTTATAGGAGATAGATGTTAAGGTTATTACGGGGCTAAAGACTAGCGAGTACAGCTATATCTATATTATTATCTACGCTGTTTATAAGGCGTCTTATCTTAGCTATTATCTATAATTGTACGTCTTCTAGAAGTATTAGAGTAGATTTAGTATAGAGACTAAAAGAGCGCTTAGAAAGGCTAGAAGCCTAGAGCTTCTTTAAAGCTTATCTCTCTAAGAGTATATACTAGTAACTTAATTAGACTTTTTTCCTAGAATTATTAGAGAGAAATTTAGTAAGTATAAGTTCGAAAGGAGCGCTTAAGTTAACCTTTTATTCTTATTATAGTTTTGTTTAGTAGTAACAGTTTAAAGATTTTAAAGATAACCTTAGCTCTAGCTTCTTATTTGCTAATAACTACAGTAGTGTTTTATGCCTTTATCTTAAGGAGTATAGCCCTAAACGTCTTACTAGAGGTAAGGCTATAGAGTAAGTTAGCTAGTTAGGAGTCGCTAATAAATCTAGAGGTATTATAAACGCGACGTAGGTTACTAACTGTAGACACTTGTTAGGACCTGAAATCCCAGTTAAGGAGGAAGTGCCTCAAGGACTAGCGACCAGTCAGGAAGCGCCAGTGTTCTACTTTGTCACACGTCACGTGACCGCTCGCTCCGCTAAGGACGAGCGCATTATGTATATAGATTACTATAATAAACCTTTATAGATTAGTATGTTTAACTTAATATTATACTCTATAGTATAGTAATAGTAATACTAATTATTCTTAACCCTTAGTACTCTTTATAAAAGCACCCTCTTACTATCTTAGTATTAAACCCCTTTCTATATAGTCCCTTACTCTATCCTAGAGAACTAACCTTATAGTCTTATTAGTTATCCTTACTAATAGCTTTTAAGATTTTTATAACACTATAAGGTCTATTTAACTGTAGGGTAATAATATATATTAGCAGGTGTACTAATATTATTAGCTAAGATTAAAAGCTTAAATCTTATAAAGGTACTCTTAAAGGCCTATAGTAACTAAAGACTAGACATAAAGGTAGCTTAAAATGCTCTTAAAAACCTTTAATAAAGATTACTTAAAAACTATAAGATCTGCGTGTATACCTAGCTACTTATAGTTACTTATTTTAGACAGCCTCGCTAGATGTCTAGAGGGCTTCTACTGTTGCGTTAAGTAGGGCGTCCTTATATTCTACCTTCTAGTCGTTCGCCTATAGTAGCTTTAGAGGTAGTATAATATAGTAGAAGAGATAGAGTGTCGCCTTAAGGCTGAGTAAAGGCATACAAATAATCTGTAAGGCTTTACTAGCCTTATACTTAGATTAACAGTAAAATAATAAGTTAGCTTAAAGTAAACGTAAGCTCGCATTCTTTTAATAAAAGCGTAATAATAAGTAAATTAAGATATTAGAATGCCTGTCTAAAAACACTAGAAAAGATAGTATATTATAAAGAGGAGGGATATAGAGTAGTATTATAGGTTAATAGCCTTATTTATGCTTTATGCTTGCAGCAGCCTACAGTGTAGCGCACCTACCCGCAGGAGATAAAATATTCCTAACTATGCAGCAGCATAACGCTATAAAGGAGTAGTAAGGGTAAAGCTAATATATTATATAAAAGCCTACATCTACTAATATAACAGTAGAGTATTTATTAGCTTAAGAAAAGAACGTAAAGTTATTACGCTAAATCTTTCTTTAGATAATAAGTCTACTATACTTTATTAGCGTAGGTAGGTTTAATATAATTTTAGTAGATAACCCTAGGAAGAGAACAAAGTATATAGATAGTAAATTTAAGAAAGTATAAGAATAGCTTAAGATAAGAAAATAACAGAGGCTAGAAAAGCTATTATAAATAGCTTATAATTAGTTCTTTATTTAAGGCTTATTATATAGCTAAGTATATAAGAATATATAAGCAGCTAGAATTAGTAAAGTATATATTTTAAGGCCTACTATTTAAACTAACTAATAACCCGCATATATATGCGTATTAAAAATATAGATAACTCTAGTCTAAAGAAGTATATTACTCTTACTATTTATACTAGTTATTTCTTCTTATTATAGTTGCCTCTAGAGGTAGAACTATATTTACTCTTTTATAACTTTAGTTAATATCTTTTACTACTCCTCTTATTTTAACCTATTCTTAAAGTTATTTAGTTATCTCTTTTATAACTCTTTTACTCTTTATAGTAAGCGTTCTCTCTTTCCTCCTTTTTAAGTAGCTAGCTTCTGTTTCTAGTTAGCACTTACTAGGCTTAACTAAACCTAAAAACTTACTATTATAACTTTTCTAGTTTATAGATCCAACGTAAGTTTAGTTTAGGAATAGAAGTCCTCTACTAGAAGATAGCTAAGAGTTACTATTAAGTTCTAATAAGTCTACTAGATAGGAGAGTATAGCGTAAGGAGAGATTATACTAAATACTTTTTAACTGTTTAAAGAAGGAGTTAATATCCTTATCTAGTGTTTACTATAAATAGAAATTAGTAATAGTATTCTCTAATAACTAGCTTTATATGTAGAGGCGTTAGGACTCTATACTCCTATAGAAACTGCTCATAATACCTTATAATATAACAAATATAGACTAATATTCCTAAAGTAGTACCTTACTAAGTATAAAACTTTATAAAGTACTTAAAATTAATAGTAATACTAATATAAACTTAGTAGCACGCACTATAAGAGACACGATTAACTATTTAAATACATAACTAACTAATATAACTAAGTATTCTAGTAGAAGAAGGATCTTAAACGCTACTAATATGCGAAACATTTAGAGACTGTTTAAGGCATTATACTATTATACTGTCTCTACCCAGGCTGTAAGTACTCCTTTAAACGAGGCACGGGGTCTTTAAGGAAGGACAACCTTAACAGACATATCCAGACACAGTATAGAGGCTGAAGTGTAGGTCTGTAGTGTGGCAGAGTGAGCTAAAGATAGCTAATAATGGATTGTTACTATCCCAAATCATGTGATCCAAATGCGTGTGTACTTGCTTATTTTGTGTGTTTATCAACAGTCGATAAGGGGCTGTCAGATTTAATGCTCAATGGCGTGTTCATGTAGAATGAGTTGATGATGTGTTAATTGATTGTGCTCTCTATCTTCTGGAGGGGCTGAGCTTAATTTTAACTCGCCGCTCCTCACGTGTGATTTTCCTCTAGCGTCGCACTAGCGTCGCACCTCATTGTGCGCACATCTGATCCAACCACTAACGTGCCCAACCACCTGAGGAACGCCACCACCTGAGGCACGCGAACACGAAAATTCCGCGAAACTTCAACACGCGATTTCTCCACCACCATGGCAGGTATTGACGCTGCAATTGAAGCATTGAATTCCCTACAAGTAGAAGAACCCTTTAATTATCAAGAATATGCGGATAAGTATAAGTGCAGTCGCTCAGCGCTGTCAAAACGTCACCGAGGCGTTACAGGCTCTCGTGCAACTAAGGTTGATAATGACCGATTGCTCAACAACGCGCAGGAAACAGAGCTTGTACAGTATATCCAGAGACTATCTTCACGAGGCCTGCCTCCAACTCAGCCTATGATACGAAATTTTGCAGCCTAAATAGCATCTAGGCAGCCTGGTGTAAACTGGGTTAGCCGCTTCGTCCAGCGTCACAACATCGAGCTCATATCACGTTTTACATCCGGCCTCGATCTTAATCGCTCCAACGCTGATTCCGCCTTTAAGTATAGCCTCTATTTTAAGCTTTTAGAGCTTAAGATTAAGTAGTACTCTATTAATCCGCGATATATTTATAATATAGATGAGAAAGGCTTCCTTATTAGGATCCTTAACAAAACAAAGCGCGTGTTCTCTAGGAAGGATTATAAGAACAGAAAGACAAGGCACACTGCTTAAGATAGCAATCGTGAGTGGATTACCACGTTAGCTTGCATCTGCGCTGATGGTAGCTCTCTTACGCCTGCTCTAATCTACCAGGCTGCCTCAGGCAACATCTAAGACTCGTGGTTACAAGATTTTAAGCCTCAGCACTACTAGGCCTTCTTTACCTCATCGCTAAATGGATGGACTAGCAATGATATAGGCCTATCCTGGCTTAAAGAGGTGTTTGATCGCGAGACAAAAACAAAGGCTCGCCAAGCTTATCAATTACTTATCCTTGATGGCCACGGATCTCATGTTACTATGGATTTTATAAGCTATTGTGATCAAAATAAGATCCTCTTAGCTATTTATCCTCCTTATTCTACTCATACCTTACAGCCTCTTGATGTAGGCGTGTTTGGGCCTCTCGCAGCTGCCTATCGTGCTGAGTTATTAAATTTTATTTCTCAAGCTTAAGGGCTTAGCAGGATCACTAAACGAGATTTTTTCCGCCTCTTCTATTAAGCTTGGAGCTCCTCTATTAAAGAAACAACAATACGCAAGGCCTTCGCGTCAACAGGCATCGAACCCTTCAATCCTGATGTTATCCTTGACCGATTCAACACAACTCCAGCCTCAAAGGATAGGCCCTCCTCAAGCGGTAGCTCCTCCTCAGTACTCAGTGCAAGCGATTGGAGGAAGATAGAGTGTCTCCTTAGGCAGGTAGTTGATGATATCTATAATAGTCGCTCAAAAAAGCTTAGCCGAACGATCTACACAATCTCAGCTCGAAACCAGATACTTCAGCACGAAAACGCTCAGCTTAAAGAGGCTCTTAAGCATGAGAAGAAGCGCAGGAATCGTGGCAAGGCTCTAGTCCTTGAGCATCCTGAGGAATACCATGGTGGAGCTCAGTTTTGGTCACCTGCCAAGGTCCAGGCAGCTCGAGCTCAAAAGGAGGAGCTACAACACTAGAAAAGCGAGGCAATCAAGCTCCGTGAAACCCAGAAGCATCTGAAGGCTTTGCAGCTTGAGCAGAGATCAAGAACAAGGCAGGCAGCCAAGGAGATGAGGGAACAAGAGAGAGCTGAGAAAGCTGCCTTGCGCGAGGAACAAAAGGTAGCTCGCGAGCTTAAAAAACAACTCCAGAGCGATATCAAATTATCTAAAAAAGGCAGGAGGCAAAGCCTGCAACCTAGTAAGGCTCAAAAATCGATTGTGGTGGAGGAGGAGCCTATTGTTGCTGACGAGGCTCTGCATGCTCGATCTCGACGAGGTCGGCCAATCAAGCCGCCACAAGGGCTTTTTTTATAATTTAATAATGCGCAATTGCTCTATATACCTATTAAAGCTCACCATCAAAAGATCTCGTGACAATAACTATTGTTGGTGGCTCTATAGCCTCATAAAGTTGACAGCCTACATGGCTGCTCGCGTGCCTCAGGTGGTGGCGTTCCTCAGGTGGTGGGGCACGTTACTTGATACAGTGCCCTTCCAAAAATTCTCGCCGCGCACGCACAAGCCACCCTCACCAGCATATAGGCACAAAACTTCAACACTATAAATCTTAGCTAATATATAATATAATTTAATTTTTTTTAAAGCAGTAGTTACGCACGGGTTTAATATTTTGTTTGCTACCCTCGCGCTTTATTGCATGTATTAATTCGTCGTGGCATGCTTATAATAAGGCGCTGAATTAGGCTAGCTAGTATGCGACGCTAGTAACTTTTTAATGCAGCGTAAAAGCTATCCTACTTCTCTATAGCTTAACTATAATTATTATACTAAGGATATAATCTATATATAAGCTTTTTAAGATACTACTAGAGGTGCTTAATTAGGTTAAGATTAGGTAAGTAGGGTAGCTAGTTAACTATACTAATATAGTGCTTAGCTAGAAATCTCTTTGTAGCTGCAGCTATATATACGCGCGTGTTATCTTATATAAAAAGCTATAAATAATACTATAATTATAAGAGGCCTTTCTTTAAAGCCTTAATATAACTTTTAGCAGAGTATCTATAGTTTAGAGTATTAGGATCGCGCTCTATTATAACTAGAAGTGTAACGGATTGCCGAGAGGGGTACTGTTACAGCTCACCTATATATTAGATACAGAGCCCAGTACTAGCAGTTGAGCTAGTATTGATGTACTTTTGGCCATTTGGCGTAGTAGGGCTCTGCACTGTTACAAGAAGGCTCCTCTATATACGCCTACGTTTATCTAGCTATATTAAACTCTATACTATCTATACTACTTTCTTACTATAGCTATAGGTTTAAGGTATTATTATCTTCTATTTCTCTTAGAAATTATAAAATATCTACTCTTATATTTACATTAAGCCCCTTTAAAAGGAGCACTTATTTAAGAAGCGTATAGTGCGTTAATGCTACAGGAAATAAGAGTACTTTCTACAGAACTTAAGCTGCTGTAACGCACGCGATTTATTAAGCTTTAGACGCTTTTTATAAGGAGATTTAGTAAGGCCTTATCTTTTAAGATACTGCTATAATATAGAATAGCTAGGTAGCTTTAAAGTAGTGCTATCTAGATTTATAACTACTGCCTCTTTAGCTAGCTCTTTATATATAATTTTTAGCTGTGCGCGTGGCTTATAATAGATAATCTTCTTCTAATAAAGTAATAGTATAAGTAGTCTACTACTACGAGGTTTATCTGTTATTTTACTAGTTTATTAATATCTTTTCCTAATATCGCGTATACTGTGTTTACTGCGGCTAAACGCGTTAGTAACTTTAGTAACTATAGTACTACTATACAGTATACTAATAATTTAATTCTGCTGCTAGACTGTTACATTAGGACGTCTGCGCGTATTTTAGTCTATTTCTTAAAGAATTTAGCGTTATAGTAGCATAATTATAATACTGTAAAGTTGAGGTAGTGTTGTTTTGATGGTGCGCGTTGCACTAGCGCGGCGAGAACTTTTGGAAGGGCACTGTATGTGCCTCATATCTGACAGGGGCACTGAAAGGTCTTCCTAACTCTAGCGTCGCTAGAGAGATAGATGTTCAAAAGCGAGAACGAGCCTCGTTATTTGACGTCGCTAAAGGTACAGTCACAGGACAAAAGTCTGTTCGCTAAGGAGGTTAGCGTCCCTATTACTACTTAAACCCTTAACTTTAAAGCACTATAACATTACGTAAGATAGACTAAACTAGATAATTTTTAGCGTAAATTAATTATAATATACTTAATATTTAGTCTAATAGCCCTATATAAGTCTTATAGTATTAAGGTAGTATAGTATACTAGTAATTAGCTTATAGATTAGTAAGTTAGGGATAGCTACCTACGCCTCTAATAACCTTATTTTAAAGTAATCTTAGTTATCTTTAGACTCTTTTATATAATTAAACTTAAAGTAAAGCTTATAAACCTTCTATTTAAGTGCCTACTGGATATATTTAATTAAGTTAAGGTCTAGAGAATATAGTAAGAAGTTAACTATCTATATACTATAAACCTCTAACTACTTCTTTAAGAGAGTAGTAGTATAGTGTGAAGAATCTTAAAAGCTATTAGTGAGGATAACTAATAAGATTGCAAGGTTGGTTCTCTAGGATAGAGTGAGGGACTAGATAGAAGGGGGGTTTAATACTAAGACAGTAAGAGGGCGCTTCTGTAAAGAGTGCTAAGGGTTAAGAATAATTAGTATTACTATTACTATACTGTAGAGTATAATATTAAGTTGAACATAATAAGCTATAAGGGTTCATTGCAGTAATCTATATACATAGGAGTTATGCATGTTACTTAGTGTGCTTGGTGTGCTCAGTGTTACTAATCAGACTAATTAACTGAGCACGTCACGTGACTTCGGTTGTTAGTCCAATACTTGTGAGGTCTAGTTAGGGCTACTAGGATAGGGTTCTAGCAGGATCGTAACACTATCCCCCTACTGTCCTAGCGCTGTCCTTAGTGCTTATCATATAACGCGAGCGTTTCCTACTTCTTACTACATTATGTCTCGCTATGCCTAAATATCTATAAGTGTCTAGCACTATTTATTACTAACGTCTCTGCGATTTTATTAACTCCTTTAGGGAAGCTATAGTTTAAAAGTGCGCGACGTGCGCGAAGTATAATTAGGTGTGTAAGGTCTATGTTCGTTCTGGGAAATATAGCGAGTGTCTATATTAAGGGTAACGTTATAACGTGCGAGTTATAGAGTCTAAGTTTAAATAATTAGTAGATTAAAAGACGAAGCTTTAGGAGCAGATAAAGGAATCTAGGAATGCGGAAGAGGTTGCGATAAAGGCGCATAAAAAAGCTCTAGAAGAGCTGCGCGTTGCTTAGGCTTGTAAGGAGCAGTTATAATAATAAATAGATTTAATTAATTAGCGCGCGGAGGAAGTAATAGCTGTAGAGGAGCAGGACATTAAGGAGTAAGAAGCGGCAGAGGCCTTGTTGCCTAAAAACGCTTCTAATGCCCTTAGGTTTAGTTTATCGCCTAGCACTTACGGTGCGTTTAAGGGCTTCCCTCTTAAGTACTAGGAGGTTCTAATTAGCAATAGGCCACTAGTAACAGATCTAACAGTTTCCTCTAGCTCTTAGCGTTTCTTAAGGTTTGTTTACTTTTTCTTTTTCCTTTTCTCTCTTTCCTAGTATTCTCTAATTTTTTTTAACAGTTCATTAGGTTTTCTAGTAGTTCCTACGTACTTTCTACACTTAGGTATCTTTTCTATTTAACTAGGTAGCTAAAGCTTAATTCTAGGTTATTAACTCTTCTATTTTGTTAGTATCCCTAAATCTTCTTAACTTTAAACTTATTTTCTTCCTCTAGGTTGTATTAGAATATTCTTTATAATAGTGTTATAAGGTTAGCTAGTTCTAACTTAGAGATATAAAAGCATAGGTAGATCTTTACATCTAGTAGTAGCTTAAGTGTATAATTTATAGGTCTGTTTTATTCTTTAACTAAAAATAGTCTAACCTTAATATAATTAAGTTCCTTACTTAGTTGCTTATTGCGTAGATTTTTTATAAGTAAGTATGCTTTATCCCCCTTCTTTAGCTAAGGTGCTATTTTTCTTTTCTTATTTTAATAGGAAATACTGTTACGTTATGCTTTCTTAAGGTTTCCTTAGAGTTATTCGTGTACTTTCTTTATTTCCTTAGCTGTTTTTATAGCTACTTTAGCTTTTCTACTAGGATATAACTTTATAAAGAGATTAGGGTGTCTCCTATAGTTAGTAAAGAATAGTATCTTTCTAGTTAATTCTAATAATTTGTTGTTATAGGCTAGTTATGCTATTAGTAATAGTAAAACCTAATTATTTTATTATTAATTACTGTAAATCCTTAGGTAGGTTTTTATTATTCTGTTTATCCTTTCTGTTTATATGTCTGTTTGTAGGTAATAGGCTGTTAATAATTTTCTCTTTATCTCTATTGCAGCTATTAAAGTGGACTAGAAGTTAGATATAAAGAGCTTATCTCTATTACTTATAATAAACTTAGGTATACTATAGTATTGTATTAATCTGTCTAGGATAATAAATGCTAGTTATTCTGTGTTATAGTTGTTTCTAAATAGTATTATTTCTGCTACTTTTGTAAACCTGCAGACTATGTTAAGGATAGTGTTGTACTTAATTCCTGTTATAGGATCCTTAGACAGTAGTAACCCTATTATAAAATCTATAGAAATGTCTGCCTAAGGTTTGTTAGGTAGCTCTATAGCTTGCATTTCTCTATAGAGTGCGTAGGTACTATACTTATTCTTATAATAGTCCGCGCATTTTTTAATAAACTATTTAACTTTAGCCTTTATATTCTTAAAGTTATAATATTACTGTATAAGTTCTATTATTCTCTTAATTCTAAGGTAACTATGTACTAGGTTATTATAGTGTTATTAAATAATTACCTCTTATAATTCTTTAGGTACTTTAGACGTAATTAGTATAGTGTTGTTTAATAACTTATTAGGTCCTAAGCTTCTATCTTAGTTTACTTAAAGGATAGCATCGCTAATTATTACTTTTATTCCTGCGATATCTAGTCTGCGGCTAAGAGTATTAGCTCTGCTGTTATCCTTTCCTAGCGTGTATATAATCTTAAACTTATATTATCTTAGTATTTTAGCCTATTAGACCTGTCTCTAGTTTAGGGTCTTAGTAGTAGTAAAATTAACTAAGTTCTTATAATCTATAAATATTATAAGATCTAAGCAGCTTTCTGTATAGATCTGCTAGTAGTTAAGGGCGTTAACGACTGCTATAAGCTCTTTGTTATGCACGTTGTAGCGTTCCTTAGGGTCTGTAAATTTTCTTAAGTAGTACGCGATTAGGTGCTATTTCCTATTACGTTCTTATTTTACTATTACACCTAGTGTAAGGTCTAAGGCATCTGTTTTAAACTGTAAAAGTTCTCTTATTTAAAATGTAATTAACACTAGAGGTATAATATAAGCTTCCTTAAGTATCTAGAATACTTTCCTTTATTTATTTCCCTATTCCTATTTTATTTCTTTTCTTATAAGCTTAGTAAGCAGGATAGATTTCTTAGAGAAGTCCTTAATAAACTATTAGTTAAAGTTAATAAATCTTATAAATAACTGTATGTCTTTAACTATTTTAGGTTTAGGCTATTCTTTTACTACTCTTATTTTTTCTTTACTTATCTTTACTCTATATGCACCTACTATATATCCTAGAAATTTAACTTCTTCTTTATAGAACTTATATTTCTTAGGTTTAAGTAGTAGGCTAAATCTTCCTAAATAAGTAAGAACTGTTCTAATATGCTTAATATGTTCCTGTAGATTATTAGAGTATATAAGGATATTATTAAGGTATGTAATAATAAATATATCTAGGTGTTCTCTTAACACGTTATTAATAAGTGCCTAGCATGTAGCTAGTGCGTTAGTAAGACTAAAAGGTATTACTATATACTTATAGTAGCTATAGTATATTCTAAACGTAGTTTTATATTCTTTACCTTCTTTTATACGAATAAGGTTGTACGCTCCTCTTAAGTCTAATACTGTAAAGACTTTTACAAAGGCTAGTTAATCCTATAGTTCTACTATATTTAGTAGAGGGTATTAATTTTTTATTATAATATTATTAAGCTTCTAATAGTTAATATATAATCTTAGCTTCCTATTCTTTTTTAGTATAAATAGTATAGGGTATCCTACTAGTAACTATATTCTCTAATAAATCTTTTCTTTAAATTTATTTTAATGTATTCGCGCAGGGTTTTAAGTTCTTTTTCTAATAAACTATAAATTAGGCTAAAAGTTAGTTACTTTCCTTCCTGTAGGATAATCTTATAATCCTAAGGCTAATATTTAGGTAATACTTTTATACTTATCTCTTCCTAAAAGAGTAACTTATATTCTTTGTACTTATTAGGGATTACTAGAGTTACACTTTACTCCTTAACTCTAGCTTATTAGTCTAAGGGCCTCCTATTAATACCTGCTAAGTTAGACCCTTATGTCTTAAGGTTATCCTTATTTAAAGTAAGGATCCTAATTATTATCTTCTTATCTACCTAGGCACTTAGCCGCAGCGTAGGCTTACTTATAGTTACGTCCGTTCTATAGCATTTAAATAAGAACTTTTTCCTTTTCTAATCTATGTCTAGACTATATTCTCTTAACTATAGGAGTCTTAGTATTACATTATATTATAATAGTCTAAAGACGTCTAGGTTAATTATTTCCTTATAGTTCTAGATAATAAGTTACACGCTCTGTACTTCGTGTGTGATTACAGACTCTAATAGCATTAGTTATCTATTAGCTACAGTTAATAGATATAGTACTAATTTTAATAATAGGATAAGACTAGCTTATTCTATCGCTCGCGCAGAAATATAGCTCTGTTATGCTCTAGAATCTACTAGTACCTTTATCTAGCTTCTATTAAGCTTAATATTTAGCTTAAGGAGTCCTTGTGTACCTATAGTATATAGAGTTCGCGATTTTTGCCTATTAGTAGGCGCGGCTCTAAAAAAGGCTCCTCCTAATACCTATTTAGTATCTTAATATCTTTATACTTAAGGTAGTTAGAGTTAAGGCACGTTTACTATTATCGCTGATTACACTCTCTATTAAAGACTAGCTGCATCGCTATAGTAGCTATAAGGTTATTATTTCCTAAGAAGTAGAGGATAGTTCTCTTATTCTATAGGTAGTTATCGCATTTAACTTTAGGATAATTATACTATTAGTATTTACATTAATAAAATAAGTAAGGGAAGTATCCCTGTTCTGTCTTGCTTAAATAGTGTATTATGCATAAGTCTGTAGTACAGAAAGACTAGTAGACTACACTGTATCGCTTATTACGTAGGTCTATTAAGTAGTCTAGTACTAGTTTCTATAGTCCTTTACATATAGTATGTAGGGCTTAAGCCGCCTCTGCGCGCTTATAGTAGTCTTAGGCTTCTTTCTCTATAAAAAGCTAGTCAGGGTTAATATTCTCTTTATTATCTTCCTAATACATTTATTATTTAAGCTAAGTATAAATATCTTATTTCTTATTATCTGTGAGCACGATCTTACTATAGGAATTAACTTAAAGATACCTTTACTATACTAGGTTCTTAGTGCTTAGTATATAGAAAGCGTCTTCCTATATTAGTAGTAGTATTATTTAGCGTTATAATACGTATTTAGGGGTCTTAACTACTAGGGGTTCTAGTACCTATATCTATCTAGCTTGTTAAAGTTTCTATAGTGCGTTCCTAACGCTTACAGGTTACTATGCTTCCTTAGCTTTTTCTACCTACTCTTATATTACTTTTATGTAATATTTAGGGTAATAGTAGTATTCCTATAATATATCTTACATTACTTACTTAGCTAGAATAGTTATACTTATTCTTTATTTTATAGCTGCTTCCTATTCTTCTAGGGTTAGCGCGTTAATATACTATATTTTGTACATATGTTGCGCGTATAGTTAGTAGTTAAGTTCTGTAATATCTTTTTCTGCTTCTATAAGCGTTAATAGCCTTAGAGTTCCTAGTTAATATTAGTTCTAGAAGTTCTCTATTTTTTATTCTTTAGTTAAGAGTACTATAGTGTTACTAAGGTCTTCTACAGCATCTTTATAAACTAAGGACAGGGAGTTATTACTTTCTTCCTTATCTTTACTATACTAAGTTCCTAGAATCTCTTTCCTAGTAGATTTCTAGAGAGGTAGCTATAACATCTCTATATCTAGAGCCTCTTCCTCTTAAGTTATAATAACTTCCTATGTTTTATTATTATTATTTTCTTTTTTTATAACTATTATATTAATCTAGGGGGTTACCTTATTCTTACTTCTGTAGTCTTTAGCTATATAGCCTTTCTTATTATAGTTAAAATAAGTTATATCTTTCTTCTTTCCTCCCCTACCTAACTTTCCTCTATTAAGGTTATCTAGATATATTACCTTAGATCTTCCAGACGTATAGTACCTTAGGACCCCTTAGGGCTGCTGTTAGTAACGCAGGCAACTACTGTTAGACCTGTTACGGTAATCCTTTTACAGTTTTTTATCTTCTTTTATTTTTCTAGGTTATTATCCTGCGAGTCGCACGCAAAGCTTATAGAGCTCTACATCTAGTTAGATAGTCTTATTAATTAGGTCGTCTAGTGTTATAATCTTTGTGCCTGTGCGCATAAGTTTAGTCTAGACGTCTGCCTTTAGGCCTTGTTTATACATAGTTTTTAAGGTATTATTATTCTAGCTAGTTTACCTAGCGTAACCTAGAAATTCGTTAGTATAGTTAGCTACAGATTAGGTTTATCGCATGTTTTAGACCTTATGTTCTGCAATAGTTGCCTTATTCAGGAGTCCGAACGCTTAACGTATGCATGCCTTAAATCTACCTGTCTCTTTAAACATAGTAATTAGTTCTTAAGTTTTCTTGCCTTCACCTATGTACTTAACTAGGTAGGGTTTTACCTATTTAGCGGCTTCGCCTCTTATATAGCTTAATATAAGTACTGCTTAATTATTATTATCTATAGTAGTTGCATTAAACTTAAAGAAGAGGTTAAACTAGAGTAACTATTCTTTAAGCTTAAAGTAATCCCTATAGAAGAGGTCTAGTTTAGCGACAGCATTACCTAGCCTAGTAGTGTAGTAGTTCGTGTTTTCTATCTTAGTATTACTTATCTTAAAGGTGTTTAAAGTATAAAGAATCTTAAAAGCTATTAGTAAGGATAACTAATAAGATTATAAGGTTAGTTCTCTAGGATAGAGTAAGAGACTAGATAGAAGGGGGGTTTAATACTAAGACAGTAAGAGGGCGCTTCTGTAAAGAGTACTAAGGGTTAAGAATAATTAGTATTACTATTACTATACTATAGAGTATAATATTAAGTTAAACATAATAAGCTATAAGGGTTTATTGCAGTAATATATATACATAGGAGTTATGCATGTTACTTAGTGTGCTCGGTGTGCTCAGTGTCACTGATCAGACTGATCAACTGAGCACGTCACGTGACTTCGGTTGTTAGTCCAATACTTGTGAGGTCCAGTTGGGGCCACTGGGACAGGGTTCCAGCAGGATCGTAACATATAGATACGTAAGTTATTCTATATAAACCTCTTACTAGCTCTATATTAAGGTAATAGGCCTTCCTTTAGAGCCTAAGTTTAACTTTACGCGCTATAGCCTTTATATTATACTAATAGATTATAGGTTATAAATACTAGAGGACTACGCCTAATATAACCTCCTATAGCTATCTATATTAACGCCTATACTATATAAGTAGATTAGTAAGTAGTAGTAACCATATTTATTATTTTATACCTTTATTTCTTATTAAGTAATTACTATACTTATAGTATATTATAGCTAGAGCCTTAGGTAATTAAGTACTTATTACTAAACTTAAAGACTATCCTCTATTAATTAAAGCTATACTAATCTATAGTAAACTTAAGATATAAAATTACTATAGCTCTATTAATTTTTAGTTTACGCTTTACTTTAAACTTATATAATCTAGCTTTAAAGAGAGTAAGTTAAATAGTTTTCTTTAATATATAGAGGGTAGCTTTATTAGATACTTATATCTTAGCTTCTTTAAGGAGCTTATAGTACTTAATTTTTAGGAACTTTCTAGTAAGGTAAAGTAGCTTATAATAATTACGCCTAGTTAAAATAGGTAGATAGCCTATCTAAGGGCGCGAGGTATAACTAATAGTAGCCTCTTATTATTATATTATCTTTTAAACGCAGCGTTGCGAATAGCTAAGAGTCTCTGTAATTTCCTTAGTCTATATACCTACTTTTTTCTAGGCTAGAATATAATTACGCTAGCTTTCTAATAGTTTACCTCCTTATATTTAATTATTACTAATTTCTATACTAAAAGCTCTTCTTTTAATGTAGTTATCTTAAGTTAGAGAAGCAGTGGTTCTGCGCGTTCGCGTGTTGTTGTTCTGGCACGTGCGCGACGCGATGTTAAAGATCTAATCAAGTGGTTACAATATAAAGCAACTGGTGTTAACTAGTAGGTCTTTAGAGTATTCTGTAGATAGGCAGTACTAAGGTAAGGGTTTGAATATAGAAAGTATAAATAGTAGTATACTTGTAGATTGTCTGAAGTTAATTACACTATACTATAGGGGTAATATTATGCGAGTCTATATACATAATTATCTTATAGGATTCCTATAAGGCCTCCTCTACGTTTCTAGGTTTATCTCTGTCTTATAGGATATAGTCTGCCTTAGCGTAGGTTTTCTAGCATTACGTAACTTTAGCGTTATTAGTTAGTTTAGAGGCTTAGCCTCTTTATTAGTTATCTATACCTCCTCCTATATCTTTATAACTACTACTCTTCCTTGAATAAGCTCCTGGAGCTCTTACTAAGAAGGAACTTTTAAACAAGTAGCTAATCTACCTATTCTAGAGCTGTCTAAAAAAAAGTAGGCCACTACGTCATGCACTTATTGAGAGCACGCGACGGAATATTTATTATCATGTGAGCGCGGAGTTACTAGCATTATGCCGAACATCAAGTTGCTCTTGCTTTCCTTCCTCAATGCTGAAGAGTCGAGGTAAATGGCGGTTGGAAAACTGGAATGACTTCAAAATATACACACACATGTTAATTTAAAATAGTTGCTTAATAAATTCTGAACACCGACTTCCGGTGCGTAAGGTTTGGCGACGTGTTCTAGTGTGAGTCCATCCTATGCAGAATGCGTGACTGCAGTACTTAGGCAAGACATCAAACCATCAATCCCACTGTTAGAAGTATGCCTTGCAGGACGCCGAGTTTGCCAAGCAAGGCCTGCTCCATACGCATCATCCAATTTTGGCATAGCCACCTCCTTCACACAACTCTTTTCGCTAGGCTCCCACTTTCTGGGTCAGAAACTCCCGATTAGGCTTAGGGTTGCGGGGTATTGGTGTCAGAATGCAGATTGCTGTATGGTCTATTTGTTTACGACACTTTCTGGCGTTGCATGCACATACGCGGCCCCGATGCAGCAGCGCCTTGGCCATGTTTTTGTTGTTGCCTTGGGGATTCCGCGAATCCTTCGAACGTGATATTTAGGCTTATCAGGCTTCAATCCCCACTAATGTCCGTAATACTGTACCTGCAAACTCAGGTGTCTGCAGCCACCAATTTGGATCAAGCGCGACTTTAACACACGATGAGCCACTTCAGCATGGGTGTGGAGCGACCTCTCCGTATTCTCATGCTCCTCACCACCGCTCTCGCCACTCCTCTCCTCATCGCCACTACCGTTCTCTCCATACAATGGGAGAAACAAAACTACTATTGGAGCGGGGAACGCCCAGTAACTGCGTTCTGTTTCGGGTACATCCCGTTAGCATTAACCGCCTTTGCCTGCGTCGCAAGTCTACACCACCACCGAAAGCATGGAAGCACTCCGGGAGCTCGATTAGCCCTCCTAGATGCTTTCGCAGGTGTGGCTTATCTTTCCATACTACTGCCTATCTGGATAGTTGAGATTAGGCGTCTTGCTCAACCAGGATTCGGTTTACTGGTTGGCTATCTAACCGCTCCTATGATCATTAACATGTACGTATCCGCTGCCTCTTGAATTTCAGAGCCGCGCGCATAAAATAACAACCAAAGGTTTACTCACCTATACTTCTTCATATACAACACGCATTCAGTGTGGTTAGCAATGTCCAGCAGCACAATGCATGAGTGCCCTAATTGCCACAACAACTTTATTTCCAGCACTCCTCAAACTCAACAAACTAGCAACGGCCCTAAAGGTTACAGCTTGTTGCGTGGAGAGTTGTACCTGGAGGAAGATGCCGTTCCTTATGTGGATGTGATGGCATCGGAGGAGCAAATCCGTCCAGAGGGCGGGGCTCAGGGAAAGGGCAAGAACAAGGCTGTCATCGATGTCTAGTCGTTGTAATAAACCATTGGGAAACAATGGAACTTGTTCCCAATCAGACACTAAGCCTAAAATACCTGTACGTCAACGTTGACGTAATATAGGCAAGCACTTCGAAAGGTTGTATGGCCTTAGTGGAAGGAGCTATCTTACAATCTTAGAATAGATGTGTGGATATAGTTGTTACGGGGTTAACTGTTAAAAGAGCAAATATGTATGGGGCTTCAGTCGCTCAGTCAATGTCAGTATTTCATCAGTCTCATTGACTGGCGTCGAGGATTGGTCTGGATAAAGTCTCTCGTTCCAGATTGCAATTATAGTGGCTGGTATATTTCCATTCTCAAGCTTGAATTAATACATCATGTGTCTCTTCGTATCAGCATTTTGGCAACCTCTCTGGCCTAGCCGCCTCTTCAAGCCTTGCATGCATTGGAGCTCAAGACCGTCGTTGTTGGAAACGTTCTCCTTGACCCCACTGTCATTCATGATTAGCATGTCCATATTATCCATGCTATTTTGAACATGATTGCCTGGCTCGGGCAGGAAAATCGTTAACTTACATGCTTAACAATACAACCACCCTCCCATCAAAACCGATCCACTACTTCGCCAAACCCACTGGTCCGATAGTTTACCCAGCTTTGCGGGGACTTGAGCGCTGTGCGCAGGGGCGTAATATTTTGCGAGCCCCAGATAGGAGAGAGGATATTCCAAGCTGGGTTGAAGCCGTTCTGAGCGGCGGGATTATGGTTAATGTAGTCCTAACCCCCTGGTGTTATCTTGTGTCTGCCACGGCGCCGTAGCAGGCACGTCTCTTATAGCTAGGAAGGAGCAAATAAGCGTGCAGGAGAGCAGTAATTAAGGTTAGAATATCTCGCTGCTGTGTCCGGCACGTCACACACAGACTATGCACTATGTCTAGCACGTTACACACAGACTATAAGCTGTGTCTAGCACATTACACACAGACTATTTACTATAATAACCAAAGTTCTATATAAGTAATATTATAAGAGTATTAATAATAGAGTAGTAAAGGAGCTTATACAGTCACAGGACAAAAGTCTGTTCGCCAAGGAGGTTAGCGTCCCCATCACCACTCAAACCCTTAACTTCAAAGCACTATAACATCACATAGGATACACTAAACTAGACAATTTTTAGCGTAAATTAATTGTAATACACTTAATATTTAGTCTAGTAGCCCTGTGCAAGTCTTACAGCGTTAAGGCGGTGTAGCATGCTAGTAATTAGCTTGCGGATTAGTAAGTCAGGGATAGCTGCCTACGCCTCTAATAACCCTATTTTAAAGCAATCCTAGTTATCTTCAGATTCTCCTATATAATTAAACTTAGGGTAGAGCTTATAAACCTTCTGTTTAAGTACCTACTAGAGATGTTTAATTAGGTTAAGGTCTAGAGAATATAGTAAGAAGTTAACTGTCTATACGCTGTGAACCTCTAACTACTCCTTTAAGAGAGCAGTAGTATAGATACGTAAGTTATCCTGTATAAACCTCTCGCTAGCTCTATATTAAGGTAATAGGCCTTCCTTAAGGGCCTAAGTATAACTCTACGCGCTATAGCCTTTACGTCGTGCTGATAGATCGCGGGTTATAATTACTAGAGGACTACGCCCAATATAACCCCCTGCAGTTATCTATATTAACGCCCACACCATGTGAGCAGATTAGCGAGCAGTAGTAACCTCATCTATTATCTTATGCCTCTATTTCTTATTAGGTAATTGCTATACCTATAGTGTATTGTAGCTAGAGCCTTAGGCGATTAAGCACTTATTGCTGAACCTAAAGACTATCCTCTGCTAATTAAAGCTATGCTAATCTACAGTAAACTTAAGACGTAAAATTACTATAGCTCTATTAATTTTTAGTCTGCGCTTTACTCTAAACTTATATAATCTAGCTTTAAGAAGGGTACGTTAAATAGTCTTCTTTAATATAGAGGGGGTAGCTTTATTAGCTACCTACATGCTAGCCTCTTTAAGGAGCTTACAGTGTGGAGTTAACAAGGTGGTTCGGCACAATCCCGCAGTTCTGGTGTTGTGAATGAGAGGTAACGTTGGAGTCAAACGTGCGTGAATAACAGGAGCAGCCCTGCCTGTGCAGTCTGCCAGAAACAAAGGTAAGTATAGAGCCTAATTTAAAGTAATAAACAAAATGGTCTGAAATCTCATTGAATTAACGTAGCTAATGCACTAGCTACTTTGCAAAATCTCAGTTTTGAAGTAAATTATCGTGGTGTGTGGTGCATGGTGCATCACGTTTGGTGCATAACGTTGAGATCTCTCGCATCTCCAAGTCTTATCATCAAATCTCGCTAACAAAGGAAACCCATCATCACCTAATTGCCCAGGTACCCTGTGCAACGGCACAAACCTCCCCTACTTCAAGCTCAGTCCTATTGAGCTCACAACTCCTACTTATCGTTCCTTCTCCTCGCAAGTAGAACTACCAGCAGGAGGAGAAGAGAACTGGGAAAAGGAAAGAAAGAAAGAAAGAAAGAAATAAATTGTTACCCCACGAACAAAGGGAAGGCAGCATAGGCTGCATTTCTGCAGGAGGAGCAGTCCTTGTAATTATGCAGGTTCCTTCATAAACTCTCGCACTTCATCGTCAAATCTCCCAAAGACAGTAGGAAAAACAAAAGAAAAATGCGCCTCAACCTCACTGTTGAAGACGCCGGCAAGTATGCCATCGTCCTAGTATCCCTCGAACAACCTGGAGGCACTCAGCCAATCAGAGTCTGTCAAGCCTCACCTAACGACTACTGATTGGTTAGGCTCTCGACAGTGCAGCCAAATCACCCTCACTTCTTCTTCTTAATCTCCTCAATCCTCTTGCTACGACGAGGAGTCTGCGACGGTGCATGCAGATTTGACGCGCTCATGTCAGGTTGCGCTTGCCCAGGACGAGAAGGCACAAGAGGAGGTCCCATAGGTAACTAACCAGGCGAATACTGACCTAGCGCCTGTTACTGCGATAACGACCCTCATAAACCAGCATAAGTTAAAGTCTGTGGAGACTCAGTTACGCTTCGGATAGACAGACGCCTCAGTTTCTCCTTCCTGTCTAGCATCCTAGCAGCCTTGCTATTAGGATTATTAGAAAGCTCCTTAAGAACCTTGTCTAGGGCAGTGCGTTATTTAACCTACCTATCGTGCTTCTACTACTTAGCTTCCTAAGCTAGATTTATACCTTTATTTAAGAAGAACGACCTATTAGGTACGCTAATATCTTTATCTTCCCTAAAAGTAAGCTTCTTATAATACTAGCAGATAACCTAATACTCTTTAATTATCTTTACTGTAGCCTTCCTAGTATCCTTAATAAATTAACGGATTAAACTAGGGTTAGGCTGATCTGTGAATAAGTTAGTTAATTCCTCTAAAACTAGCGGAGAGTCCTATCTTAGCTAACAGCTCACAGCCTTAGCAATATTTAACGAGTATACTGGTGTAACATCTCTAGGAAAGGCCCACTTGACGCCTCTATAGTGATTTAAGTGTCTAGAAGGTAACTTTGGCGCGGCAGTTAAGCTTTAAAAGGCAGTAGCAAGCTCTTGATAGGAGCCTATCTTAGGAATCTCCATCGTAGTTATGTCCTCTTCCACCTTAACAAACTAAGGCAAGATAGTTCGTCGTTACTTAGTTGCAGGTCCAGTGGATCTATAAGGCAGCCTAGGATCAGAGATACAGACATAACTAGCCTTACAAGGCTGACTAAACTATTCAACGTCAGGAAATTTCGCACTGCAATTCTCTAGCCAGTCCCTCTTATCGTCCTATCCCTTAATGTAACTAGTAGAGTTCTTAAGTCCTAAGTTTTCTCGCTAGTTCTAGTACTTATAGATAATATTATAAAAGCTACGTAGTATCTGCGTGCAGTTGTCTTTATCTTTATTATTAAAAGAGATGCTTCCTTAGATAATATCCACGCCCCTGCCTAAGTACACAGCCTTAGAGATGTTTAAGTTAATGTAACAGAAGTAAGTCCTATCCCTAGGCTTAGTGTATTTCGTGTAATAAGGGTAAGAAATTAGGTTAGGCTCTTTTCGCAAGACTGCGTACATCAGCTAATACTTAACGTTACTACGCACAAGCTGCTGTATCAACAAATAATACATTACCCGACACCAGCTAAGGTTACTCTTGCTATCAATTAGCTGCGTGTAGTAGAGGTACATGTTAAAACTTTAATTAAGGATTAAGACTAGCTTAGGATCCTTAAAAATCTAGCTAAAGGCGTTGTAGGTAATACTACCGTACTCCTTAAATGCTTTAATATATACTCCCTAATTAAGAGCCTCAGCAACTTTATCCTAGTTAATTTAGACTTAAACTTTTACTAGGTAATAATAATAGCTCTTTAGGTCTTAATGCGTATAGTCTCCTTAAAACAAGGCTAAGAACAGAACTTAAGTTACTAGGTCTGATTAAAGCTAACCCTATCGATCCTAATAATAGTATAGTATCTTAAGCAGCTAAACTGTGTTTGAAATGCTAAGGCTTTAAGTAAGTAGGCCTATCTTACTAGCTACGTAATAGTAATGTTGCTAGCATACCCTGCGATAGTCGAATACCTAACTACCCTGCCTATCCTTAAGAGTGCTGAAATTCACACACTCTCGATACTAGGTATTAATTAGCTGGACGCGCTTACTATTATTTAACTTCCTAGACGTAAGCGACGCAGTTATCTTAACTAGAGCAGACTGTTTGTTTATACAGTTGCATCCCTTGCGCGATTTCACTGCGATGCTAGTTTTAAGCGAGATATCTTCTTTAATTAAGTCTTAAACGTTAATACTGTTATTAAGTGTTACTAGCAGTATTTCTAACTCTTCGCGTAACTACCTTACTAACTCTAAGTCTTTCACGCGAATCTTATCTAGAGCGAGAGGCTGCGTAGAGGGAAATCTCTAACGCTGCCTAAGACGGAATTTCTCTTAAAGGGCCTCTACTGCCTTAACTTATTATTAAGTGCGCCTATTTCCTCTTAAACGTTGTTCTTCTAGCTGGATTTCTTGAATGCTTTTAGCTGTAACAGACAGCCTGTCTGTTTAAGGCTCGCCTAGCTTCTCTAGCTTATTCTGGATATCGCTTCTAAATTCTTTGCTTATGCGTTAATAACTAAGACTAGAAGGCTTAATAACTTGCGTGTGCCCTCTAATATTTAATAAAGTAGCGGGGCTTTAGCTTCTAGCACGTTTAGAGGCAGTTATCGCTAAGGCTGTCGTTTAGACGCCAACCTTAGCCGCAGAATTATTCTTGCTATTGCTAGCAGTAGGAAGAAGTAACTTAGTCTGCTTATAATACCTAAAATAATTCTCCCGCAGCTACTTAGGCGGAATAGTTATATTTAGAGGAAGCTTTATTCCTATATATAATTACTTTCTATACTATTTAATTACCTCTGTCTAGAATATCTAGTTAAGATACCCCTCCCTAGAGCGCGTGTCTATATTGTCGGCCGTAATCCTAGAGGCAGGTATCTTATGCTTATTAATAATACTGCGCAACTTAGCGTTACTGTCCTTATAATACTTCTTTATCTAAGCAGGCATATTAGCTATCTGCTAACGTACTTCTTCTTAGTTAGTAATATTAATAAATTTATCCTATCTCCTCCTTATAGATTATTATTAATAGTAAAGAGCTATGTTAAGGAAGGGAGTAAGGTTGTCTAGTAAGGTCCTGCGCAGTAACTATTAGACTGCTGTTACGCTAGAGTGTAAGTATACTACCTAAACAGAATATGGAATAAGAACCTGCCTTAGTATATGCTGATGGTGTTCGTCTAGATAGGCAAACGCGCTCTCTATCTCTTTTTTCCTCTTCTTCTTATAAGTGTCTATATCCTTAAGTATAGGATATTACTACTTAAAAGTAGTAATACCTCTATACTACGATATTAGGCTCAGTCTTCTTTTTAGAAATTCTCTAGTCGCGATAATAAGGGTTAAAGTCTTATTAAAGTAACTTGCTAAGGCCACTATCTAATTATCTACTATGCCCTTCTATTTAATAGGCGAGACTTACAGCAAGTTTTAAACCTAAGTGTCTACTATAATCCCTGCGTGCTAAGGGACTTTAACGTTACTATAACGCTTAAGCTTAGTTCTATAGTCTTTAATAGCTTCTTTACTAGTAAATCGCACGATCTCTATCAGCGCAGGCTTAATTGTAGTCGTAGTTAGTTAAGGATTTAGGTTTAATAGTGGGGGTAGACGCTTCCCAGGCTGTTTGGGTGTCTGAGGCGGCTGTGACATCGCTTAAAGTTTATACCTAATAAGCACTTATGTGTTTACCTTAGAAAGTTTTAATAGATAGTAACAGGAAGTAAGAAAGAGAAACTTAGGCCCTATAAGATTAACTACAGGCTTAAGATTTAGAGGGGGTTTAAGCGGTGGAGGGTATCTTTCCCTCCCTAACTTTACTTAAAAGCCCCGCTAAGGCTTATTAACGTAGTAAAAAGTAAAGTTACTATTATTTTAACTCCTTCCTGTTACCTAATTAGCTAGTATAGCGGGTCCTCTTAAGAGTTAGCTACTTAGGAACGTTTCCTAAGCAGGTCTTATCTTACTACTAAACGTAGCTATTAACTTACCTTTACACTTAAAAATATTAATTATCTTATCTTCTACCTCCTTTAATTAATTCTGCATCTTTAAATTGTCGCTCTGTAATCTCGTGGTTGCGTTACTGCTATTAGCGCAGATATTAAGTTGTCTAGCTAATTAGATTTCAGCAGGTCTCACTAAGCTTACCTAGCGATTGCTAATTAGCCAGACTCTTCAACACCCTAGTTTCTCCACCATTTTCGATCGCGCAACTAGGAGATTAACCTCCCAGCGACTCTAAATAATATTTTGTTTAATTTTAACTTATTTTTATATGCCTAGGAGGTTGCGCTGCGTGTGTCTAATACTAAATGTGTAAAAATATACAAAAATTTAATAAAAGAAATACAGCCCCTCCCCTGCTTTAAGATAAAAGCCCGTCCCCTAGGCTTAAGCAAGGTCATCTTCTAAGTTAGAATTAATTTCTAACTTAGGTATTTAAACATATTATTATCTCTTAGTCTCTGTTAAAGATCTTAGTATAATAATAGGATAGCTGCGCGCAGTTAGCTGTGTTGTATCTTCAGATAAATCTAAGTTTATAGGAGGATTATTCTCTTTCTCTTATAACTAAATCGCGTCTTAGTTAGGATTCTTAATAACTGTAAACTTATTATCTTAAGAGTTGTTAAATTAAACAGGCGGTAGTAAAAAGTTAGCTTCAGCATCCTACAACGATAGATCCTATAGCTTTACGCGACCTTAATACTCCTAAGCAACCTCGCTTTTATCTTAAGGTACCTACAGTTTAAGTCTCTATCCTAGGGTAGTGTTTCTAAATTGCGTGCTGTTAAGGTCTATAAGTTAATAGTTACTTTTATCCTACTTAGCATAAAAGACTTTATATAGTCCTAACTATCTGCTTATAAGCTTCTTGTCTCTTAATATATTAATATCTCTAGCTAAGTCCTATATTAGTACGAAGTTATTATCTTTAATTTCTTCTTAATAAATCTCCCTGTAATTATCCTAATATTCCTTCTTTTCGCGTCGTAGGCGCTTAGTTCTTAATACTACGTCCTTAAGAAATTAATCTCTTAAATCTAGCTGTATAGCTTATACTGCTAATAACTAGCCTCTTAATATTACTTATCTAAATAGCAATATCTGCTATATTAGAAGAGTAAGTTTAATTAGAAGTACTAGATTCTAACTAGTAACTAACTAATAAGGAGAATATCTAGTCTAACTCTGCGTAGAAATTCTGTCTGCCTATAATACTATTAGAAGATTATTAACCTAAGGTCTAGGAAGCTTTATAAGTGCGTTGTATATTAGCTTATAACTACCCTTAATTTTTCCTATAGCCTAAGGGTTATATACTAATACCTAGATCCTCCTAATTAGGGTGGCAAATAGGTTACGAGTACCCGCTATAGGTATAGGTTGGGTATAGGGTTATAGATAAGTGGGTTGGGTTTAGGGTTGGGTCGCACGGACCATAGGTATAGGTTGGGGTTGGGTCGCACGGACTCTAGGTTGGGTTAAGGCTAAGGTTATGCACGTATGGGTTTAGGTTTGGTTACGGGTACCCACTGGGGTTGCTTAGTAATCATAATAATTTACTATAATTAGTAGCATAACTAGCTATTTTAGATACATATTAGTTAGTATTAGACCTAATATAAAAAAGACGTGATTAGTCAGACCCAGACGTACCCGAGGCTAATAACCCTAACCCTAACCTCAACCCATTCACAGTAACCTTAACCTATACCCATTACTAGCGTATATAGACTGGGTATAGAGCTGGGTTGGGTACGGGTCTTATGTAATCAAACCCAACCCAACCCCAACCTATACCCATTTGCCACCCTACTCCTAATATAATAAATCTTAGTAAGGGCTTTAACTACCTTTCTAAAATTAGGCCCGCTGTCTATAGTAAGCGTCCTTGTTATACTCTAGCAACATAAGATTTCCTTATATAAAAATTTAGTAATAGTAGATAACTTGTTGTTAGCTATTGCTTGTGCCTCTAGCTATCTACTAAGATATTCTTGTATAATTATAATAAATTTCTTTCCTTAATAATGCAGTATGTAAATAACGTCTACAGTAACTCGTTCCTATAATGCGTAACAGTAGGTATTTATTAGTATCTCTTGCTTGCGACTTAATAATCTTTGCTGGCACTGTTCGCATAATGCAATCGCGCGTCGCACCTCCTTATGCATCCTTTCCTACTAGTATTGTTAAGCAAGCATTAAATAGACGCTATTTACTCCTCTGTAACTAATCTGTTAATATATTTCCTATATAGCTGCAGTCTTAAGATTAGGATTATCTATAACTTAATAAATAGCTATATTCCTTATAGACTTCTAGAATAGATAGCTTTCTTATATAAAGAAATTTATCGCTCTCTTTTTCTATACTTAAAGTTATGCCCTACTCAGGTATGCCGCTAGGGAATGCCCCCCTCTCCTAAACTAAACCCTTTCGGGAAGTCATTGCCTCTTCCAGCCAAACCCCCTCGCATCTCATGCGACCTCTCTACGCGCACACATGTTACGCGTCAACGCGCTTTTGCTTGCCAACTTATCACGAACATCCTTCTCCCCGACTACTACAGCTTACTGATTAGCTCTATCTTACTGCGTACTCCTCGTACTTCTTACTGGCCGTAGAGCTGCTATGACGGCTCAACTCGGATTAAGAGAGCTCCTCGAGCAGCTCAATCTCCACGTCAACGAGCCTGAGCCAGTCATCATCTGTCGCCTGTGCAAATTTGCTCTGCATGGCACCAGCAAGTCCATCGCTGATCATGTGGTTGAAAAACACAACCATTCCAGGTATATAACGAAGCAGCTACGCGAACTTCTCAAACCGTACAACATCCTAGGCCCAAGAGAGCTCCGCCTGCGACCAGACCACTCTCCGCCCCATCCCTATCTTGCCAATCACCTTGGAAATGCGTGTAAGCATTGTGGCCATAAGACGACGAGCATCGACCTTATGGGTCGCCATTTATCTGCTAAGCACGGCGTGAAGCGCAAGTCCTTGACATGGCTCCACGATCATGTCAGCCGAGGCCTGATGCTCCAAAGCTGGGACCATAATGGGGCGTACGGTTATTGGATTGTGAAACAGGATCGTACATCTGCTACTCGCAGTTCTGTCGTCGACAGCAGCTTGCAACAGACCTCTGCACCGCGCCTGCAGCGCCTCGAACAGCTACATCTTAAAGAACTTGAACGCATGAATCGTCGTCGAACGAATGCAACCAATGACCTTGGCGGTTGCGACATGGCTTTGAACACGAACTGGATGCGACGCACTGGATGGGCGGAAACCTTCGCTGGTGCAGAGCGCAGGCTCCTCGTGCAGCTCGCGCAGATCCCCGTCGTCACGGTGCGGAATCTGCACCTCGGACTCTACGGAGGCGTGGATCTGTACAGCTGCAAGGAAGATGAGTATAGACTAAGCCTTCTAGTCGCAGCGCTAGACCAAGTCTTTGATCGATGTGAAGACACAGTCCGCTATACCGATGTTTCAATCCGGTGTCTGCTTCGTAGTTCATACCCCGATCGCACGTACAAGGCGCCTTTCGAGTTGGTTGGTCGCAAGGCAACTACCCAAAGATACAGAAGGATCTTCAAGATGGTTTTCTGTTTCTGTGTGCGCTTCTGGAGGCTGGACAAGTGCGCACGACAAAACCTTCTACGCAGGTCTCTTCCCAAAGAGCAAGATGAGTCGCTGCACCAACTGTGGTTTGACCAGGCATGGTCCCTTATGCCCGAGATGAAGACGAAGGAGGCAGAGCCGCGCGCATACCAATTAAAATCAGGCCCTCCAAACTTGGAAACCTGGGAATCGATTTCGGAAGATGAGAGCGACGAGTCTGCCTCCGTCATCACAGACGATGGTGAGGAAGAGTTCGAATCAGCAGAAAGTCTACTGATGACTGCATCAGAATTTGAGGAGCCTTCCAAAAGTCATAGTTTCTCGAAAAGGAATGGCAGAGAAGCTCTTTCCCGGGCTGAGCGCATGAAGCGCCGCCAGTCCACTAGTATGGCCCACGCTGCAAGTGCTCTGGATTCGAGAAGGGATCATGAAACTCCTCAACCCTTTGAAAAAAAGGAGGCGACATGGAGTAGCCTACTGGAAGATATGCTCTTCCGCTTTGTATATTTTCTATCAACAGAGGAATATGAGGATGGCACGCCGTCCTCCACCCTTCTGATATACTCCAGCGGTGTTCTTGGCTTGACTCAAGGTGGCTCTACATTCGAACGCGCGGGGAATTATACGTCAAAATTGTCTGCCATGATCTATTGCGTTCGAATGATTATCCTCGAAGCTACTCTTCCTCGGTTTGCTCATGTTGGCCTGGGTTGGAGCGTTAGACCACGCCATGGACAAGTGGAGCTCCTCAATCAGGCCCGTGGAAAAAATTTGTGCCTGGGATCGCCAACGCCAATGAATGAGCTTCTTAGCCTACGCGATTACGGGAGGGTAAGCAGTCGCTCAGAAGGGCCCTCATTCCGCGTGACTTGGAGCCAAGACGGCCAGGTCGTCTCTTGGGAAAAACATAGCCTTTCCATGGCGAAGTTCCGTCAGATCAGCCACGACTCTATTCAGGACACTTTGGCAGTATGCAGTGAACTTATGTATGGTTGGAGTCCGCCAATCGATCTGGGTAGCATTCGTGACCATCTTGCTGATACTTCCGCCGGCTATTCCTTCGTGACTGACAGTGCGAATGGCCTCTCAGAATCGTACCTAGAGCTATCTCGCAGGGCTTCCTTGGCGACGGTTAATGGACTGCTGGCTGATGATGACTGGGACGACCAAGCGGTCCGCCGGTACCTAGAGCTATACAGTCAAATGACCGAGCTGATGATGTTGTCGCTGTATTTGCTGGGAGGACAGGCTCCAAGGGGAACAGAACTGTCAGCGCTCGAGCACTGCAACGGATCTTCGACATCTCGTGGTGTGTGTGTATATTCACGTAAGATGGCGCTGATCTTCAGGCACGCCAAGTCCCGGCGCTCGACCAATCATGAGTTCTACGTGGTGAGATTCATGCCAGATGAAGTTGGTCGGCTTCTCTACTATTATCTTGTGTTCATTCGGCCATTTGTATGCATGCTCCATCGAGAGTTCCACGCAGGGGACATCGATAGCACGCTTCTCTTTTCATTGCCGACTGTTCCAAAAGAGCCATTGAAGACGTCGGTGCTTACGAAGGCACTCGAGCGTCAAACCACGAGCACTGTGGGTTTCCGATTGAGCGTTAGGACATATCGACAGCTAGTGATTGCAGTAACCGATAAACATATTCGACACATATCAGAACCTTTCAACAGGCATGACGACCGAAGCACAAAGGCAGATCCGAATGTAGCATATGCATGGCAGAGTGGGCACAGACCACTGCAAAGAGGCATGTCATATGGAATTGACGGTGCATTCCCGGATACGCTTCAACCTGCGCTGCTCAATATTTACGAATGGGCATCGAACGAGTGGCACAAGTTTCTGCAGCTAGAACCAGCAGCTCACAACGCCTGTATCGAGACGATCGAAGGTCAAAAGCGTAAGGTGCCGTCTTCTTCCAGCGATAGTTCTCCAAAACGGCGTTGTACCACTCAGCGAACGGGCATAGATTCATCCCCACCGAATGAGCAAGCCCTCCTCAAGCCCATGCCACACAAGATCGGCCAAGGCCCGTGGGCGAAGGAAGTCGAAGTTGCCTTTTACAAAAGCACACTAAAACAAGCATGGCTAGGTTGTATGCCTATCTTTAGTCGCCCAAGTCACTTCGAGCGCGACAGAGTGATCGAGGAGAGGAAAAAGATTTTGGCCCACATCACGAGCGAAGAAGCAGAACTCAACAGACGCTTTGATTCCCGCCACCGGCTGCACGGTATAGATAAAGAGTTCGTACGCTGGAGAAACGTTGGCTGCCAGCTTTGTTACGCGGACAGTGGGAAGATGGAGCCCGATCACCTACTTGAGCACTGCAACCGTCACCGTAGCTCCGCAAGAGCTCGACAAATTTTCGATTGGCTTCAAGCGCTCGAGCTTCCACGGCGCTCAAGGGGTGCTAGCTGGTGCGATTTATGCTCCATGACTGAATTTGTGTGTGCAGATATCATTACAGGCGTCCGGCTAGGTGACGCCAAGCACGAGGCCGAAAGAAGTTATTGGAGAGAGCAGGCGGAGAAGTCGCTTGACGGGGATGGGAAATGCCAAATGAAGCTGGTAGTAAAGAGGACTATTGCTGCACTTTGTGCTTACGATGAACACATCCTTGGAGCCTTTTTGATGGAAAGACTTAGTGAGGAGAACGGAGTAGATATCATGGCGAAGAATCAGGTAGAGTTCTGGTTCCGGCAACGCGTCTCTCTGGGTGGCAGTGCAGTCTTGAGGCTTCTTTTCGTGTTTGAAATGCTTATAAGTGCTTTCAACTTCAGACGATCCCAGCCATCAGCGACAAAGAGCCCTAATTCAAGCGTAATCTCCCCACTGCTATGTGGTTACGGCTGGGACAACGACGATGAAGTACAGGGCTGGCACAACACGTTGAAGTGGTGGATGGGAAAATGTGGATTCTGTGCTGGACGCGGGCTCGAAGATACCAAGATCAATCACAGTTTGAGCAACTGTAGGCGCGGGGGATTAACACAGCGGTCGATCCGCATGGGCGAAGCCATCTTTCTTGAAGGTTTCAAAGCGAAAGGTGGTTGTGCGAGGTGCGCTGTGCCTCGAGAAATTTGTGACAGGTGGGCAAAATCAAGCGACGGAGTCTGGAGAGAGCAACCTCTGGAACGTTGTCAATACGGGCGCTTGGTATACGATACAGTTGTCGGGCTATACCAATGTACCGATACAAGGTACGCCTTCGACTTGTTGACAACGATAGAAGAGGAGGGTGAGGAGGAGTACCGTGACCTGGACGATGTTGACGTGACCATGTGGCTATGTAGGAAGTTGGTTGTTGCCAACGTTGAAGGTACTGAGATGCTGCGACAGCTTTGGGTATGGACGCAAATGCTACAAAAGGCACGCTTAGAGTACTAAGATTTTAGAGTACTTTTGGGGTCGTCATAACGACGCTAGATCTCTACCAAGTAGCTAGAGTACAATGATGCTGCAGCATATCAGCCCTAGTTCTTCTAATAAGTACCCTTAAAAATGTACTGTTACGAGAAGGAGCGAAGACATTGATCAAAATATACGGTTGCTTACATTACGCGATGTCATTGTAATTCTATTGCTACTCGTGTAGAATACGCATCCTTAACCTTCGGACAGGTAGACAAAGGCTTAGAACTACTTGATAATGCTTTCTTGAAGACTTTGGCGTCTTGGTCTGCAAGCAGCATGGTACTGCAGTCGTTAATCTCGACACGTATCCCCTGCAGCATCATACTATGTACCTAAACTGTACCTTTAGGGTTATGTTAGGTTGCCCCCAGGGGCAAGAATTGAGTTGGCCTCCGGGGGCAAGACCCTAGGGGGGTTAACAAGCGTGGGAAGTAATGCCTGCCCCTAGGGGCAAGATGCCTGTGCGAACAACGTAGCTTCGCGAACTTCAAAACTTTATATAGCCTTCCCACCTACCACTCTATAGCGTGCCTATTCCATAAGAAGCTATTTTCCTAGGCTCTATTATACAAAAACCGCTCCTATGAAACGCAAAGGCGATAAAACGGCTGTTAAGGGAAGGAAGAAGCAACGAGTAGAGGTGAAAGATGTAGACTCCGTTCACGAGCAGGCTGAGCCATATCGACTGGCTACTGCTAGGTTTCCAATCGATGTGCTTACTTCAGAGTAGACGACTGGCACCAACCGGTCCATCAACGAACACCACAAGCGCCGCCTCTGCCAGACATTCAGAGAAGTAGGCGTCCTTCGCAGAAATGAAAGCCGCCGACTGCGGGTTGCTTGCACAAAAGCGCAAGTGCACCAGATGCTTGACTATCTCAGGCTGAGAGAAAGCGGAGTTCCGAGCGATCGTAGTGGCCAGCGAACTGAGGGAGGAGATGATGCGGATTGGCCATCGTTCGAAGACTGGAGTAGCGTTGTTGGACAGAGGGCAGAACCTATGGCGTGCAACCATCGAGTAGAGGCCTTAAAGGAATATTTGCATGGTTCTCAGTCTGCGCATAGGGGGCGGTGGTGGATTGGTGACATCTACGACAAAGGTTCCATCCCTTAAGCCGCAGCAGCTAAGACGAGCTAACCCTAACGGCAGACGCAAAAAAAAAAGCTCATAGGTAGCTGTTATTAAGAGCTGAGTTTTTGGGACGGGCTCTTAAGTGGCCGGGACCACGTCTAACCGAAAAACCTTGCCTAAATGCGAGATACTGTCGTTGTTCCGCTGCTGACTGTCAAGGTCTATAGGCAGGATATTTAAGTAGAAGCGTCCGCGAACTAATGCAGTCTTTGGGTCTGGTCTTGAGCGAAGACCACACAAGGAAGATTATCCACAATATGCTTGTAAGACTACGCTGTGTAATTTAAACAGCTACTAACACGGTAAGAGCTGCAAAAAGCCAGACAAGAGGTGTGCTGTGTAGTAACTCGCCGTGGTTCTTATTCTCGTTCTTGTTCTCGCTGTCAAAGTTTACAGTAATATTCATAGCCGGCCTCGTTGACTTGGGCCTAGCCTCCCGAGTTTTGCGCGCTTTCTCAGACCCAGTCCTAGTAGGTCTCTTGCTTTTTGATCGTTCCAGGCTTCTTTTTACCTCCTGTTTGCTTGGTGCATTGTACACGTTCCCTGCGACGGTGTGTAGGCTAGCCCACGGCTCCACAAACAACGCTGCCGGGTCCTCAGGTTGGCCATCTGTTGTGTTTAGAAGAAGCTGTGTAGAGCCATCCAGTAGAGGCAGGTTACTAGTTGGCAATTCCATAGCATAAGGTGCCTGCGAGGAGGGCTTTTTTGGGTTGACAAGCTCGTACACCATCTTGCCCGCGAGAAACGTAAGCTGATGGGAGGACACCAGACCCGACTGCATAGAGCAAAGAGACGGAGAGGATGCATTGCATCTGGCCTCATCAACCAGAAGGAGCGTGTAGGAGCCAGGAAGCCTCTGCTCTGTGCCTATCCTTACAGCCACGGCAGGATCTATGGTGGCTGCGGGGCCTACGTGTTAGGGTCATGTTGCTGTGCACAGCGTAGATAGCAACTCACGCTCCACGGGGATGCCAACACCGCCACTAGCAACCGCCGTGTTGAATTCTACGGTAAGATTATCCATGGCTATGCCTCTTACAGACTGTAAAAGGCCAGCCATCAGAACTGTACGACAAGTGAAGTGCATTTTTGGTAGGCAGGCGTAAGAGGAGATAGATAGACAAATAGGAGGACAGGACGTTTAGGCTGGGTAGGTAAGAATAGACGAAAGAAAAGAGAAAGGGGCACAGCGAATCCAAAGATGAAGGAAATGCAGCAGAGACAGATGCCGAAAGAGCGTCGGTTTTTTGTAGCCGTTACCTCGCTGCCGCATATCGCATACGGACTTGGTGTAAAGCGGCAGCACAAGGTAAAGACAGCATACCTAACACTAGCGTTTCTCTACGTCCCTGCTGCATCATGCAAAGACCTTAGTTGTCAACAAAACAGCATAGCGAGAATAGCTAAACGTCCAAGTAACTAGCATGTCAGTAAATCCCGACTGTTGGGCCTGTGTTGGGGAAGTGAGAACCAGCGGTTGAAACAGTTCGCCAAGGGAGGTGCAGTGGAGACGCACAGACTGTTAGAGGTCGGAGTAAATGCACGAGCTGCGCTAAGACACTTACAGCAGCTTCTAGAAGGCTTTGAAACACTACACAGACCAGACAGGTGTTTCTTAGCCGCTGATCCTGTTACCCAATACGGCTGCTTCGTTTATGCCCCCTTCTGTTCAGTGTGGTGATTAATTAGCGCGATTGTGTCAAGTTCGGCCGCGTTATGCCGAATAGGCCGTGCACTGGGGGTGCTAGGGAAGTACCGTTCATGCCAAGGCAATGCGGGTCTAGTCATTGTTGTCGTCTATGTCGCGACGTCCCTGCCAAGAACAAACCCTACGAGTTTCTTCAAGAGCCTCCCTTATTATACGATTGTTTTTGCTGACAAACAGATAGGTTTGAAGGGCTATCGTTTATGCGTCTGGCTTGGTAGCTAACATGTCGAAACGATGCAAGCAGCTTGGCATGTTAGGGGCACGATTTTCGTCCTTATAGGAGGTATCTTGAAAGGATATAAAATAAGCATCTTTTACCCTAATTAGAACTCATATCATTAGCATCTCTCTATTTCATTTCTAGACACGCATCTTCTGTGAATGATTTCACTCAGCGCTCTTTTCCCTAACTTCAAGACTACCAATCCTTAACAAAGCCCCGTTCACTATGCGAGCATCAACGGTCGCGGCCATTTTGGCGTTTACTGCAGGCATGACTGCTAATGGCCGCACCTGTTGTCCTCTCAGAGGGTCTCTCTGATAGCCTCCCGTCTGGGCTTCTAACCACGGTTGGCCTTGATGTACCTGCAGGTGTTGATGATCTGTAGGTCCCACACAGCGAACAATATACTAGGTTACTAACAGCATCAGGAGCCAGACAATCCGAGACCAGAGTTCTGAGGAGG